>OX638312.1:137311957-137996959 GCA_951812415.1 Beris morrisii | reverse complement strand
TACGTGGTGGTACGAAACGTACCCACCACGTACCCCCCAAGAGGTATGAGCGCATAGGCTGAGAATTTTTACAAGTGACCCACTTAAATTAAAATTAAAATTAAATTCAAATCCGCAAACAGATTTAAAAAAACAAAAATTTGAGCCCAGGAGGAGCGGAAATTCATTCGGGGGGCGTGGGGGGTACAGTGGTGGGTACGAAACGTACCCACCACGTACCCCCCAAGAGGGTATGAGCGCATAGGCTGAGATTTTTACAAGTGACCACTTAAATTAAAATTAAAATTAAATTCAAATCCGCAAACAGATTTAAAAAAACAAAAATTTGAGCCCAGGAGAGCGGAAATTCATTCGGGGGGCCGTGGGGGGTACGTGGTGGGTACGAAACGTACCCACCACGTAACCCCCCAAGGGGTATGAGCGCATAGGCTGAGATTTTTACAAGTGACCACTTAAATTAAAATTAAAATTAAATTCAAATCCGCAAACAGATTTAAAAAACAAAAATTTGAGCCCAGGAGAGCGGAAATTCATTCGGGGGGCGTGGGGGGTACGTGGTGGTACGAAACGTACCCACCACGTACCCCCCAAGGGGTATGAGCGCATAGGCTGAGATTTTTACAAGTGACCACTTAAATTAAAATTAAAATTAAATTCAAATCCGCAAACAGATTTAAAAAAACAAAAATTTGAGCCCAGGAGAGCGGAAATTCATTCGGGGGGCGTGGGGGGTACGTGGTGGGTACGAAACGTACCCACCACGTACCCCCCAAGGGGTATGAGCGCATAGGCTGAGATTTTTACAAGTGACCACTTAAATTAAAATTAAAATTAAATTCAAATCCGCAAACAGATTTAAAAAAACAAAAATTTGAGCCCAGGAGAGCGGAAATTCATTCGGGGGGCGTGGGGGGTACGTGGTGGGTACGAAAACGTACCCACCACGTACCCCCCAAGGGGTATGAGCGCATAGGCTGAGATTTTTACAAGTGACCACTTAAATTAAAATTAAAATTAAATTCAAATCCGCAAACAGATTTAAAAAAACAAAAATTTGAGCCCAGGAGAGCGGAAATTCATTCGGGGGGCGTGGGGGGTACGTGGTGGGTACGAAACGTACCCACCACGTACCCCCCAAGGGGTATGAGCGCATAGGCTGAGATTTTTACAAGTGACCACTTAAATTAAAATTAAAATTAAAATTCAAATCCGCAAACAGATTTAAAAAAACAAAAATTTGAGCCCAGGAGAGCGGAAATTCATTCGGGGGGCGTGGGGGGTACGTGGTGGGTACGAAACGTACCCACCACGTACCCCCCAAGGGGTATGAGCGCATAGGCTGAGATTTTTACAAGTGACCACTTAAATTAAAATTAAAATTAAATTCAAATCCGCAAACAGATTTAAAAAAACAAAAATTTGAGCCCAGGAGAGCGGAAATTCATTCGGGGGGGCGTGGGGGGTACGTGGTGGGTACGAAAACGTACCCACCACGTACCCCCCAAGGGGTATGAGCGCATAGGCTGAGATTTTTACAAGTGACCACTTAAATTAAAATTAAAATTAAAATTCAAATCCGCAAACAGATTTAAAAAAACAAAAATTTGAGCCCAGGAGAGCGGAAATTCATTCGGGGGGCGTGGGGGGTACGTGGTGGGTACGAAAACGTACCCACCACGTACCCCCCAAGGGGTATGAGCGCATAGGCTGAGATTTTTACAAGTGACCACTTAAATTAAAATTAAAATTAAATCAAATCCGCAAACAGATTTAAAAAAACAAAAATTTGAGCCCAGGAGAGCGGAAATTCATTCGGGGGGCGTGGGGGGTACGTGGTGGGTACGAAACGTACCCACCACGTACCCCCAAGGGTATGAGCGCATAGGCTGAGATTTTTTAAGTGACCACTTAAATTAAAATTAAAATTAATTCAAATCCGCAAACAGATTTAAAAAAACAAAAATTTGAGCCCAGGAGAGCGGAAATTCATTCGGGGGGCGTGGGGGGTATGTGGTGGGTACGAAACGTACCCACCACGTACCCCCGAAGGGGTATGAGCGCATAGGCTGAGATTTTTACAAGTGACCACTTAAATTAAAATTAAAATTAAATTCAAATCCGCAAACAGATTTAAAAAAACAAAAATTTGAGCCCAGGAGAGCGGAAATTCATTCGGGGGGCGTGGGGGGTACGTGGTGGGTACGAAACGTACCCACCACGTACCCCAAGGGGTATGAGCGCATAGGCTGAGATTTTTACAAGTGACCACTTAAATTAAAATTAAAATTAAATTCAAATCCGCAAACAGATTTAAAAAAACAAAAATTTGAGCCCAGGAGAGCGGAAATTCATTCGGGGGGCGTGGGGGGTACGTGGTGGGTACGAAACGTACCCACCACGTACCCCCCAAGGGGTATGAGCGCATAGGCTGAGATTTTTACAAGTGACCACTTAAACTAAAATTAAAATTAAATTCAAATCCGCAAACAGATTTAAAAAAACAAACATTTGAGCCCAGGAGAGCGGAAGTTCATTTTGGGGGCGTGGAGTACGTATAGGGTACGTATGGGGTACGATCGTACCCCATACGTACCCCATACTGGGTATGAGCGCATAGGATGAGATTTTTACAAGTGACCACTTAAATTAAAATTAAAATTAAATTCAAATCCGCAAACAGATTTAAAAAAACAAAAATTTGTGCCCAGGAGAGCGGAAATTCATTCGGGGGCGTGGGGGTACGTGATGGGTACGAAACGTACCCACCACGTACCCCCCAAGGGGTATGAGCGCATAGGCTGAGATTTTTACAAGTGACCACTTAAATTAAAATTAAAATTAAATTCAAATCCGCAAACAGATTTAAAAAAACAAAAATTTGAGCCCAGGAGAGCGGAAATTCATTCGGGGGGCGTCGGGGGTACGTGGTGGGTACGAAACGTACCCACCACGTACCCCCCAAAGGGTATGAGCGCATAGGCTGAGATTTTTACAAGTGACCACTTAAATTAAAATTAAAATTAAATTCAAATCCGCAAACAGATTTAAAAAAACAAAAATTTGTGCCCAGGAGAGCGGAAATTCATTCTGGGGGCGTGGGGGTACGTGGTGGGTACGAAACGTACCCACCACGTACCCCCCAAGGGGTATGAGTGCATAGGCTGAGATTTTTACAAGTGACCACTTAAATTAAAATTAAAATTAAATTCAAATCCGCAAACAGATTTAAAAAAACAAAAATTTGAGCCCAATAGAGCGGAAATTCATTCGGGGGGCGTGGGGGGTACGTGGTGGGTACAAAACGTACCCACCACGTACCACCCAAGGGGTATGAGCGCATAGGCTGAGATTTTTACAAGTGACCACTTAAATTAAAATTAAAATTAAATTCAAATCCGCAAACAGATTTAAAAAAACAAAAATTTGAGCCCAGGAGAGCGGAAATTCATTCGGGGGGCGTGGGGGGTACGTGGTGGGTACGAAACGTACCCACCACGTACCCCCCAAGGGGTATGAGCGCATAGGCTGAGATTTTTACAAGTGACCACTTAAATTAAAATTAAAATTAAATTCAAATCCGCAAACAGATTTAAAAAAACAAACATTTGAGCCCAGGAGAGCGGAAGTTCATTTTGGGGGCGTGGAGTACGTATAGGGTACGTATGGGGTACGATCGTACCCCATACGTACCCCATACTGGGTATGAGCGCATAGGATGAGATTTTTACAAGTGACCACTTAAATTAAAATTAAAATTAAATTCAAATCCGCAAACAGATTTAAAAAAACAAAAATTTGAGCCCAGGAGAGCGGAAATTCATTCGGGGGGCGTGGGGGGTACGTGGTGGGTACGAAACGTACCCACCACGTACCCCCCAAGGGGTATGAGCGCATAGGCTGAGATTTTTACAAGTGACCACTTAAATTAAAATTAAAATTAAATTCAAATCCGCAAACAGATTTAAAAAAACAAAAATTTGAGCCCAGGAGAGCGGAAATTCATTCGGGGGGCGTGGGGGGTACGTGGTGGGTACGAAACGTACCCACCACGTACCCCCCAAGGGGTATGAGCGCATAGGCTGAGATTTTTACAAGTGACCACTTAAATTAAAATTAAAATTAAATTCAAATCCGCAAACAGATTTAAAAAAACAAAAATTTGAGCCCAGGAGAGCGGAAATTCATTCGGGGGGCGTGGGGGGTACGTGGTGGGTACGAAACGTACCCACCACGTACCCCCCAAGGGGTATGAGCGCATAGGCTGAGATTTTTACAAGTGACCACTTAAATTAAAATTAAAATTAAATTCAAATCCGCAAACAGATTTAAAAAAACAAAAATTTGAGCCCAGGAGAGCGGAAATTCATTCGGGGGGCGTGGGGGGTACGTGGTGGGTACGAAACGTACCCACCACGTACCCCCCAAGGGGTATGAGCGCATAGGCTGAGATTTTTACAAGTGACCACTTAAATTAAAATTAAAATTAAATTCAAATCCGCAAACAGATTTAAAAAAACAAACATTTGAGCCCAGGAGAGCGGAAGTTCATTTTGGGGGCGTGGAGTACGTATAGGGTACGTATGGGGTACGATCGTACCCCATACGTACCCCATACTGGGTATGAGCGCATAGGATGAGATTTTTACAAGTGACCACTTAAATTAAAATTAAAATTAAATTCAAATCCGCAAACAGATTTAAAAAAACAAAAATTTGTGCCCAGGAGAGCGGAAATTCATTCGGGGGCGTGGGGGTACGTGGTGGGTACGAAACGTACCCACCACGTACCCCCCAAGGGGTATGAGCGCATAGGCTGAGATTTTTACAAGTGACCACTTAAATTAAAATTAAAATTAAATTCAAAGCCGCAAACAGATTTAAAAAAACAAAAATTTGAGCCCAGGAGAGCGGAAATTTATTCTGGGGGCGTGGGGGGTACGTGGTGGGTACGAAACGTACCCACCACGTACCCCCCAAGGGGTATGAGCGCATAGGCTGAGATTTTTACAAGTGACCACTTAAATTAAAATTAAAATTAAATTCAAATCCGCAAACAGATTTAAAAAAACAAAAATTTGAGCCCAATAGAGCGGAAATTCATTCGGGGGGCGTGGGGGGTACGTGGTGGGTACGAAACGTACCCACCACGTACCACCCAAGGGGTATGAGCGCATAGGCTGAGATTTTTACAAGTGACCACTTAAATTAAAATTAAAATTAAATTCAAATCCGCAAACAGATTTAAAAAAACAAAAATTTGAGCCCAGGAGAGCGGAAATTCATTCGGGGGGCGTGGGGGGTACGTGGTGGGTACGAAACGTACCCACCACGTACCCCCCAAGGGGTATGAGCGCATAGGCTGAGATTTTTACAAGTGACCACTTAAATTAAAATTAAAATTAAATTCAAATCCGCAAACAGATTTAAAAAAACAAACATTTGAGCCCAGGAGAGCGGAAGTTCATTTTGGGGGCGTGGAGTACGTATAGGGTACGTATGGGGTACGATCGTACCCCATACGTACCCCATACTGGGTATGAGCGCATAGGATGAGATTTTTACAAGTGACCACTTAAATTAAAATTAAAATTAAATTCAAATCCGCAAACAGATTTAAAAAAACAAAAATTTGAGCCCAGGAGAGCGGAAATTCATTCGGGGGGCGTGGGGGGTACGTGGTGGGTACGAAACGTACCCACCACGTACCCCCCAAGGGGTATGAGCGCATAGGCTGAGATTTTTACAAGTGACCACTTAAATTAAAATTAAAATTAAATTCAAATCCCCAAACAGATTTAAAAAAACAAAAATTTGAGCCCAGGAGAGCGGAAATTCATTCGGGGGGCGTGGGGGGTACGTGGTGGGTACGAAACGTACCCACCACGTACCCCCCAAGGGGTATGAGCGCATAGGCTGAGATTTTTACAAGTGACCACTTAAATTAAAATTAAAATTAAATTCAAATCCGCAAACAGATTTAAAAAAACAAAAATTTGAGCCCAGGAGAGCGGAAATTCATTCGGGGGGCGTGGGGGGTACGTGGTGGGTACGAAACGTACCCACCACGTACCCCCCAAGGGGTATGAGCGCATAGGCTGAGATTTTTACAAGTGACCACTTAAATTAAAATTAAAATTAAATTCAAATCCGCAAACAGATTTAAAAAAACCAAAAATTTGAGCCCAGGAGAGCGGAAATTCATTCGGGGGGCGTGGGGGGTACGTGGTGGGTACGAAACGTACCCACCACGTACCCCCCAAGGAGTATGAGCGCATAGGCTGAGATTTTTACAAGTGACCACTTAAATTAAAATTAAAATTAAATTCAAATCCGCAAACAGATTTAAAAAAACAAAAATTTGAGCCCAGGAGAGCGGAAATTCATTCGGGGGGCGTGGGGGGTACGTGGTGGGTACGAAACGTACCCACCACGTACCCCCAAGGGGTATGAGCGCATAGGCTGAGATTTTTACAAGTGACCACTTAAATTAAAATTAAAATTAAATTCAAATCCGCAAACAGATTTAAAAAAACAAAAATTTGAGCCCAGGAGAGCGGAAATTCATTCGGGGGGCGTGGGGGGTATGTGGTGG
Source organism: Beris morrisii (assembly GCA_951812415.1). Classification (NCBI taxonomy): domain Eukaryota; kingdom Metazoa; phylum Arthropoda; class Insecta; order Diptera; family Stratiomyidae; genus Beris; species Beris morrisii. The sequence goes on along the minus strand of OX638312.1, from coordinate 137,990,367 downwards.
GTACGAAACGTACCCACCACGTACCCCCGAAGGGGTATGAGCGCATAGGCTGAGATTTTTACAAGTGACCACTTAAATTAAAATTAAAATTAAATTCAAATCCGCAAACAGATTTAAAAAAACAAAAATTTGAGCCCAGGAGAGCGGAAATTCATTCGGGGGCATGGGGGGTACGTGGTGGGTACGAAACGTACCCACCACGTACCCCCAAGGGGTATGAGCGCATAGGCTGAGATTTTTACAAGTGACCACTTAAATTAAAATTAAAATTAAATTCAAATCCGCAAACAGATTTAAAAAAACAAAAATTTGAGCCCAGGAGAGCGGAAATTCATTCGGGGGGCGTGGGGGGTACGTGGTGGGTACGAAACGTACCCACCACGTACCCCCCAAGGGGTATGAGCGCATAGGCTGAGATTTTTACAAGTGACCACTTAAATTAAAATTAAAATTAAATTCAAATCCGCAAACAGATTTAAAAAAACAAACATTTGAGCCCAGGAGAGCGGAAGTTCATTTTGGGGGCGTGGAGTACGTATAGGGTACGTATGGGGTACGATCGTATCCCATACGTACCCCATACTGGGTATGAGCGCATAGGATGAGATTTTTACAAGTGACCACTTAAATTAAAATTAAAATTAAATTCAAATCCGCAAACAGATTTAAAAAAACAAAAATTTGAGCCCAGGAGAGCGGAAATTCATTCGGGGGGCGTCGGGGGTACGTGGTGGGTACGAAACGTACCCACCACGTACCCCCCAAGGGGTATGAGCGCATAGGCTGAGATTTTTACAAGTGACCACTTAAATTAAAATTAAAATTAAATTCAAATCCGCAAACAGATTTAAAAAAACAAACATTTGAGCCCAGGAGAGCGGAAGTTCATTTTGGGGGCGTGGAGTACGTATAGGGTACGTATGGGGTACGATCGTACCCCATACGTACCCCATACTGGGTATGAGCGCATAGGATGAGATTTTTACAAGTGACCACTTAAATTAAAATTAAAATTAAATTCAAATCCGCAAACAGATTTAAAAAAACAAAAATTTGAGCCCAGGAGAGCGGAAATTCATTCGGGGGGCGTCGGGGGTACGTGGTGGGTACGAAACGTACCCACCACGTACCCCCCAAAGGGTATGAGCGCATAGGCTGAGATTTTTACAAGTGACCACTTAAATTAAAATTAAAATTAAATTCAAATCCGCAAACAGATTTAAAAAAACAAAAATTTGTGCCCAGGAGAGCGGAAATTCATTCGGGGGCGTGGGGGTACGTGGTGGGTACGAAACGTACCCACCACGTACCCCCCAAGGGGTATGAGCGCATAGGCTGAGATTTTTACAAGTGACCACTTAAATTAAAATTAAAATTAAATTCAAATCCGCAAACAGATTTAAAAAAACAAAAATTTGAGCCCAGGAGAGCGGAAATTCATTCGGGGGCGTGGGGGTACGTGGTGGGTACGAAACGTACCCACCACGTACCCCCCAAGGGGTATGAGCGCATAGGCTGAGATTTTTACAAGTGACCACTTAAATTAAAATTAAAATTAAATTCAAATCCGCAAACAGATTTAAAAAAACAAAAATTTGAGCCCAGGAGAGCGGAAATTCATTCTGGGGGCGTGGGGGGTACGTGGTGGGTACGAAACGTACCCACCACGTACCCCCCAAGGGGTATGAGCGCATAGGCTGAGATTTTTACAAGTGACCACTTAAATTAAAATTAAAATTAAATTCAAATCCGCAAACAGATTTAAAAAAACAAAAATTTGAGCCCAATAGAGCGGAAATTCATTCGGGGGGCGTGGGGGGTACGTGGTGGGTACGAAACGTACCCACCACGTACCACCCAAGGGGTATGAGCGCATAGGCTGAGATTTTTACAAGTGACCACTTAAATTAAAATTAAAATTAAATTCAAATCCGCAAACAGATTTAAAAAAACAAAAATTTGAGCCCAGGAGAGCGGAAATTCATTCGGGGGGCGTGGGGGGTACGTGGTGGGTACGAAACGTACCCACCACGTACCCCCCAAGGGGTATGAGCGCATAGGCTGAGATTTTTACAAGTGACCACTTAAATTAAAATTAAAATTAAATTCAAATCCGCAAACAGATTTAAAAAAACAAACATTTGAGCCCAGGAGAGCGGAAGTTCATTTTGGGGGCGTGGAGTACGTATAGGGTACGTATGGGGTACGATCGTACCCCATACGTACCCCATACTGGGTATGAGCGCATAGGATGAGATTTTTACAAGTGACCACTTAAATTAAAATTAAAATTAAATTCAAATCCGCAAACAGATTTAAAAAAACAAAAATTTGAGCCCAGGAGAGCGGAAATTCATTCGGGGGGCGTGGGGGGTACGTGGTGGGTACGAAACGTACCCACCACGTACCCCCCAAGGGGTATGAGCGCATAGGCTGAGATTTTTACAAGTGACCACTTAAATTAAAATTAAAATTAAATTCAAATCCCCAAACAGATTTAAAAAAACAAAAATTTGAGCCCAGGAGAGCGGAAATTCATTCGGGGGGCGTGGGGGGTACGTGGTGGGTACGAAACGTACCCACCACGTACCCCCCAAGGGGTATGAGCGCATAGGCTGAGATTTTTACAAGTGACCACTTAAATTAAAATTAAAATTAAATTCAAATCCGCAAACAGATTTAAAAAAACAAAAATTTGAGCCCAGGAGAGCGGAAATTCATTCGGGGGGCGTGGGGGGTACGTGGTTGGTACGAAACGTACCCACCACGTACCCCCCAAGGGGTATGAGCGCATAGGCTGAGATTTTTACAAGTGACCACTTAAATTAAAATTAAAATTAAATTCAAATCCGCAAACAGATTTAAAAAAACAAAAATTTGAGCCCAGGAGAGCGGAAAATCATTCGGGGGGCGTGGGGGGTACGTGGTGGGTACGAAACGTACCCACCACGTACCCCCCAAGGGGTATGAGCGCATAGGCTGAGATTTTTACAAGTGACCACTTAAATTAAAATTAAAATTAAATTCAAATCCGCAAACAGATTTAAAAAAACAAAAATTTGAGCCCAGGAGAGCGGAAATTCATTCGGGGGGCGTGGGGGGTACGTGGTGGGTACGAAACGTACCCACCACGTACCCCCCAAGGGGTATGAGCGCATAGGCTGAGATTTTTACAAGTGACCACTTAAATTAAAATTAAAATTAAATTCAAATCCCCAAACAGATTTAAAAAAACAAAAATTTGAGCCCAGGAGAGCGGAAATTCATTCGGGGGGCGTGGGGGGTACGTGGTGAGTACGAAACGTACCCACCACGTACCCCCCAAGGGGTATGAGCGCATAGGCTGAGATTTTTACAAGTGACCACTTAAATTAAAATTAAAATTAAATTCAAATCCGCAAACAGATTTAAAAAAACAAAAATTTGAGCCCAGGAGAGCGGAAATTCATTCGGGGGGCGTGGGGGGTACGTGGTGGGTACGAAACGTACCCACCACGTACCCCCCAAGGGGTATGAGCGCATAGGCTGAGATTTTTACAAGTGACCACTTAAATTAAAATTAAAATTAAATTCAAATCCCCAAACAGATTTAAAAAAACAAAAATTTGAGCCCAGGAGAGCGGAAATTCATTCGGGGGGCGTGGGGGGTACGTGGTGGGTACGAAACGTACCCACCACGTACCCCCAAGGGGTATGAGCGCATAGGCTGAGATTTTTACAAGTGACCACTTAAATTAAAATTAAAATTAAATTCAAATCCGCAAACAGATTTAAAAAACAAAAATTTGAGCCCAGGAGAGCGGAAATTCATTCGGGGGGCGTGGGGGGTACGTGGTGGGTACGAAACGTACCCACCACGTACCCCCCAAGGGGTATGAGCGCATAGGCTGAGATTTTTACAAGTGACCACTTAAATTAAAATTAAAATTAAATTCAAATCCGCAAACAGATTTAAAAAAACAAAAATTTGAGCCCAGGAGAGCGGAAATTCATTCGGGGGGCGTGGGGGGTACGTGGTGGGTACGAAACGTACCCACCACGTACCCCCCAAGGGGTATGAGCGCATAGGCTGAGATTTTTACAAGTGACCACTTAAATTAAAATTAAAATTAAATTCAAATCCCCAAACAGATTTAAAAAAACAAAAATTTGAGCCCAGGAGAGCGGAAATTCATTCGGGGGGCGTGGGGGGTACGTGGTGGGTACGAAACGTACCCACCACGTACCCCCAAGGGGTATGAGCGCATAGGCTGAGATTTTTACAAGTGACCACTTAAATTAAAATTAAAATTAAATTCAAATCCGCAAACAGATTTAAAAAAACAAAAATTTGAGCCCAGGAGAGCGGAAATTCATTCGGGGGGCGTGGGGGGTACGTGGTGGGTACGAAACGTACCCACCACGTACCCCCCAAGGGGTATGAGCGCATAGGCTGAGATTTTTACAAGTGACCACTTAAATTAAAATTAAAATTAAATTCAAATCCGCAAACAGATTTAAAAAAACAAAAATTTGAGCCCAGGAGAGCGGAAATTCATTCGGGGGGCGTGGGGGGTACGTGGTGGGTACGAAACGTACCCACCACGTACCCCCAAGGGGTATGAGCGCATAGGCTGAGATTTTTACAAGTGACCACTTAAATTAAAATTAAAATTAAATTCAAATCCGCAAACAGATTTAAAAAAACAAAAATTTGAGCCCAGGAGAGCGGAAATTCATTCGGGGGGCGTGGGGGGTATGTGGTGGGTACGAAACGTACCCACCACGTACCCCCGAAGGGGTATGAGCGCATAGGCTGAGATTTTTACAAGTGACCACTTAAATTAAAATTAAAATTAAATTCAAATCCGCAAACAGATTTAAAAAAACAAAAATTTGAGCCCAGGAGAGCGGAAATTCATTCGGGGGGCGTGGGGGGTACGTGGTGGGTACGAAACGTACCCACCACGTACCCCCAAGGGGTATGAGCGCATAGGCTGAGATTTTTACAAGTGACCACTTAAATTAAAATTAAAATTAAATTCAAATCCGCAAACAGATTTAAAAAAACAAAAATTTGAGCCCAGGAGAGCGGAAATTCATTCGGGGGGCGTGGGGGGTACGTGGTGGGTACGAAACGTACCCACCACGTACCCCCCAAGGGGTATGAGCGCATAGGCTGAGATTTTTACAAGTGACCACTTAAATTAAAATTAAAATTAAATTCAAATCCGCAAACAGATTTAAAAAAACAAACATTTGAGCCCAGGAGAGCGGAAGTTCATTTTGGGGGCGTGGAGTACGTATAGGGTACGTATGGGGTACGATCGTACCCCATACGTACCCCATACTGGGTATGAGCGCATAGGATGAGATTTTTACAAGTGACCACTTAAATTAAAATTAAAATTAAATTCAAATCCGCAAACAGATTTAAAAAAACAAAAATTTGAGCCCAGGAGAGCGGAAATTCATTCGGGGGGCGTCGGGGGTACGTGATGGGTACGAAACGTACCCACCACGTACCCCCCAAGGGGTATGAGCGCATAGGCTGAGATTTTTACAAGTGACCACTTAAATTAAAATTAAAATTAAATTCAAATCCGCAAACAGATTTAAAAAAACAAAAATTTGAGCCCAGGAGAGCGGAAATTCATTCGGGGGGCGTCGGGGGTACGTGGTGGGTACGAAACGTACCCACCACGTACCCCCCAAAGGGTATGAGCGCATAGGCTGAGATTTTTACAAGTGACCACTTAAATTAAAATTAAAATTAAATTCAAATCCGCAAACAGATTTAAAAAAACAAAAATTTGTGCCCAGGAGAGCGGAAATTCATTCTGGGGGCGTGGGGGGTACGTGGTGGGTACGAAACGTACCCACCACGTACCCCCCAAGGGGTATGAGCGCATAGGCTGAGATTTTTACAAGTGACCACTTAAATTAAAATTAAAATTAAATTCAAATCCGCAAACAGATTTAAAAAAACAAAAATTTGAGCCCAATAGAGCGGAAATTCATTCGGGGGGCGTGGGGGGTACGTGGTGGGTACGAAACGTACCCACCACGTACCACCCAAGGGGTATGAGCGCATAGGCTGAGATTTTTACAAGTGACCACTTAAATTAAAATTAAAATTAAATTCAAATCCGCAAACAGATTTAAAAAAACAAAAATTTGAGCCCAGGAGAGCGGAAATTCATTCGGGGGGCGTGGGGGGTACGTGGTGGGTACGAAACGTACCCACCACGTACCCCCCAAGGGGTATGAGCGCATAGGCTGAGATTTTTACAAGTGACCACTTAAATTAAAATTAAAATTAAATTCAAATCCGCAAACAGATTTAAAAAAACAAACATTTGAGCCCAGGAGAGCGGAAGTTCATTTTGGGGGCGTGGAGTACGTATAGGGTACGTATGGGGTACGATCGTACCCCATACGTACCCCATACTGGGTATGAGCGCATAGGATGAGATTTTTACAAGTGACCACTTAAATTAAAATTAAAATTAAATTCAAATCCGCAAACAGATTTAAAAAAACAAAAATTTGAGCCCAGGAGAGCGGAAATTCATTCGGGGGGCGTGGGGGGTACGTGGTGGGTACGAAACGTACCCACCACGTACCCCCCAAGGGGTATGAGCGCATAGGCTGAGATTTTTACAAGTGACCACTTAAATTAAAATTAAAATTAAATTCAAATCCCCAAACAGATTTAAAAAAACAAAAATTTGAGCCCAGGAGAGCGGAAATTCATTCGGGGGGCGTGGGGGGTACGTGGTGGGTACGAAACGTACCCACCACGTACCCCCCAAGGGGTATGAGCGCATAGGCTGAGATTTTTACAAGTGACCACTTAAATTAAAATTAAAATTAAATTCAAATCCGCAAACAGATTTAAAAAAACAAAAATTTGAGCCCAGGAGAGCGGAAATTCATTCGGGGGGCGTGGGGGGTACGTGGTGGGTACGAAACGTACCCACCACGTACCCCCCAAGGGGTATGAGCGCATAGGCTGAGATTTTTACAAGTGACCACTTAAATTAAAATTAAAATTAAATTCAAATCCGCAAACAGATTTAAAAAAACAAACATTTGAGCCCAGGAGAGCGGAAGTTCATTTTGGGGGCGTGGAGTACGTATAGGGTACGTATGGGGTACGATCGTACCCCATACGTACCCCATACTGGGTATGAGCGCATAGGATGAGATTTTTACAAGTGACCACTTAAATTAAAATTAAAATTAAATTCAAATCCGCAAACAGATTTAAAAAAACAAAAATTTGTGCCCAGGAGAGCGGAAATTCATTCGGGGGCGTGGGGGTACGTGGTGGGTACGAAACGTACCCACCACGTACCCCCCAAGGGGTATGAGCGCATAGGCTGAGATTTTTACAAGTGACCACTTAAATTAAAATTAAAATTAAATTCAAATCCGCAAACAGATTTAAAAAAACAAAAATTTGAGCCCAGGAGAGCGGAAATTCATTCTGGGGGCGTGGGGGGTACGTGGTGGGTACGAAACGTACCCACCACGTACCCCCCAAGGGGTATGAGCGCATAGGCTGAGATTTTTACAAGTGACCACTTAAATTAAAATTAAAATTAAATTCAAATCCGCAAACAGATTTAAAAAAACAAAAATTTGAGCCCAATAGAGCGGAAATTCATTCGGGGGGCGTGGGGGGTACGTGGTGGGTACGAAACGTACCCACCACGTACCACCCAAGGGGTATGAGCGCATAGGCTGAGATTTTTACAAGTGACCACTTAAATTAAAATTAAAATTAAATTCAAATCCGCAAACAGATTTAAAAAAACAAAAATTTGAGCCCAGGAGAGCGGAAATTCATTCGGGGGCGTGGGGGGTACGTGGTGGGTACGAAACGTACCCACCACGTACCCCCCAAGGGGTATGAGCGCATAGGCTGAGATTTTTACAAGTGACCACTTAAATTAAAATTAAAATTAAATTCAAATCCGCAAACAGATTTAAAAAAACAAACATTTGAGCCCAGGAGAGCGGAAGTTCATTTTGGGGGCGTGGAGTACGTATAGGGTACGTATGGGGTACGATCGTACCCCATACGTACCCCATACTGGGTATGAGCGCATAGGATGAGATTTTTACAAGTGACCACTTAAATTAAAATTAAAATTAAATTCAAATCCGCAAACAGATTTAAAAAAACAAAAATTTGAGCCCAGGAGAGCGGAAATTCATTCGGGGGGCGTGGGGGGTACGTGGTGGGTACGAAACGTACCCACCACGTACCCCCCAAGGGGTATGAGCGCATAGGCTGAGATTTTTACAAGTGACCACTTAAATTAAAATTAAAATTAAATTCAAATCCCCAAACAGATTTAAAAAAACAAAAATTTGAGCCCAGGAGAGCGGAAATTCATTCGGGGGGCGTGGGGGGTACGTGGTGGGTACGAAACGTACCCACCACGTACCCCCCAAGGGGTATGAGCGCATAGGCTGAGATTTTTACAAGTGACCACTTAAATTAAAATTAAAATTAAATTCAAATCCGCAAACAGATTTAAAAAAACAAAAATTTGAGCCCAGGAGAGCGGAAATTCATTCGGGGGGCGTGGGGGGTATGAGCGCATAGGCTGAGATTTTTACAAGTGACCACTTAAATTAAAATTAAAATTAAATTCAAATCCGCAAACAGATTTAAAAAAACCAAAAATTTGAGCCCAGGAGAGCGGAAATTCATTCGGGGGGCGTGGGGGGTACGTGGTGGGTACGAAACGTACCCACCACGTACCCCCCAAGGGGTATGAGCGCATAGGCTGAGATTTTTACAAGTGACCACTTAAATTAAAATTAAAATTAAATTCAAATCCGCAAACAGATTTAAAAAAACAAAAATTTGAGCCCAGGAGAGCGGAAATTCATTCGGGGGGCGTGGGGGGTACGTGGTGGGTACGAAACGTACCCACCACGTACCCCCAAGGGGTATGAGCGCATAGGCTGAGATTTTTACAAGTGACCACTTAAATTAAAATTAAAATTAAATTCAAATCCGCAAACAGATTTAAAAAAACAAAAATTTGAGCCCAGGAGAGCGGAAATTCATTCGGGGGGCGTGGGGGGTATGTGGTGGGTACGAAACGTACCCACCACGTACCCCCGAAGGGGTATGAGCGCATAGGCTGAGATTTTTACAAGTGACCACTTAAATTAAAATTAAAATTAAATTCAAATCCGCAAACAGATTTAAAAAAACAAAAATTTGAGCCCAGGAGAGCGGAAATTCATTCGGGGGCATGGGGGGTACGTGGTGGGTACGAAACGTACCCACCACGTACCCCCAAGGGGTATGAGCGCATAGGCTGAGATTTTTACAAGTGACCACTTAAATTAAAATTAAAATTAAATTCAAATCCGCAAACAGATTTAAAAAAACAAAAATTTGAGCCCAGGAGAGCGGAAATTCATTCGGGGGGCGTGGGGGGTACGTGGTGGGTACGAAACGTACCCACCACGTACCCCCCAAGGGGTATGAGCGCATAGGCTGAGATTTTTACAAGTGACCACTTAAATTAAAATTAAAATTAAATTCAAATCCGCAAACAGATTTAAAAAAACAAACATTTGAGCCCAGGAGAGCGGAAGTTCATTTTGGGGGCGTGGAGTACGTATAGGGTACGTATGGGGTACGATCGTACCCCATACGTACCCCATACTGGGTATGAGCGCATAGGATGAGATTTTTACAAGTGACCACTTAAATTAAAATTAAAATTAAATTCAAATCCGCAAACAGATTTAAAAAAACAAAAATTTGAGCCCAGGAGAGCGGAAATTCATTCGGGGGGCGTCGGGGGTACGTGGTGGGTACAAAACGTACCCACCACGTACCCCCCAAGGGGTATGAGCGCATAGGCTGAGATTTTTACAAGTGACCACTTAAATTAAAATTAAAATTAAATTCAAATCCGCAAACAGATTTAAAAAAACAAACATTTGAGCCCAGGAGAGCGGAAGTTCATTTTGGGGGCGTGGAGTACGTATAGGGTACGTATGGGGTACGATCGTACCCCATACGTACCCCATACTGGGTATGAGCGCATAGGATGAGATTTTTACAAGTGACCACTTAAATTAAAATTAAAATTAAATTCAAATCCGCAAACAGATTTAAAAAAACAAAAATTTGAGCCCAGGAGAGCGGAAATTCATTCGGGGGGCGTCGGGGGTACGTGGTGGGTACGAAACGTACCCACCACGTACCCCCCAAAGGGTATGAGCGCATAGGCTGAGATTTTTACAAGTGACCACTTAAATTAAAATTAAAATTAAATTCAAATCCGCAAACAGATTTAAAAAAACAAAAATTTGTGCCCAGGAGAGCGGAAATTCATTCGGGGGCGTGGGGGTACGTGGTGGGTACGAAACGTACCCACCACGTACCCCCCAAGGGGTATGAGCGCATAGGCTGAGATTTTTACAAGTGACCACTTAAATTAAAATTAAAATTAAATTCAAATCCGCAAACAGATTTAAAAAAACAAAAATTTGAGCCCAGGAGAGCGGAAATTCATTCGGGGGCGTGGGGGTACGTGGTGGGTACGAAACGTACCCACCACGTACCCCCCAAGGGGTATGAGCGCATAGGCTGAGATTTTTACAAGTGACCACTTAAATTAAAATTAAAATTAAATTCAAATCCGCAAACAGATTTAAAAAAACAAAAATTTGAGCCCAGGAGAGCGGAAATTCATTCTGGGGGCGTGGGGGGTACGTGGTGGGTACGAAACGTACCCATCACGTACCCCCCAAGGGGTATGAGCGCATAGGCTGAGATTTTTACAAGTGACCACTTAAATTAAAATTAAAATTAAATTCAAATCCGCAAACAGATTTAAAAAAACAAAAATTTGAGCCCAATAGAGCGGAAATTCATTCGGGGGGCGTGGGGGGTACGTGGTGGGTACGAAACGTACCCACCACGTACCACCCAAGGGGTATGAGCGCATAGGCTGAGATTTTTACAAGTGACCACTTAAATTAAAATTAAAATTAAATTCAAATCCGCAAACAGATTTAAAAAAACAAAAATTTGAGCCCAGGAGAGCGGAAATTCATTCGGGGGGCGTGGGGGGTACGTGGTGGGTACGAAACGTACCCACCACGTACCCCCCAAGGGGTATGAGCGCATAGGCTGAGATTTTTACAAGTGACCACTTAAATTAAAATTAAAATTAAATTCAAATCCGCAAACAGATTTAAAAAAACAAACATTTGAGCCCAGGAGAGCGGAAGTTCATTTTGGGGGCGTGGAGTACGTATAGGGTACGTATGGGGTACGATCGTACCCCATACGTACCCCATACTGGGTATGAGCGCATAGGATGAGATTTTTACAAGTGACCACTTAAATTAAAATTAAAATTAAATTCAAATCCGCAAACAGATTTAAAAAAACAAAAATTTGAGCCCAGGAGAGCGGAAATTCATTCGGGGGGCGTGGGGGGTACGTGGTGGGTACGAAACGTACCCACCACGTACCCCCCAAGGGGTATGAGCGCATAGGCTGAGATTTTTACAAGTGACCACTTAAATTAAAATTAAAATTAAATTCAAATCCCCAAACAGATTTAAAAAAACAAAAATTTGAGCCCAGGAGAGCGGAAATTCATTCGGGGGGCGTGGGGGGTACGTGGTGGGTACGAAACGTACCCACCACGTACCCCCCAAGGGGTATGAGCGCATAGGCTGAGATTTTTACAAGTGACCACTTAAATTAAAATTAAAATTAAATTCAAATCCGCAAACAGATTTAAAAAAACAAAAATTTGAGCCCAGGAGAGCGGAAATTCATTCGGGGGGCGTGGGGGGTACGTGGTTGGTACGAAACGTACCCACCACGTACCCCCCAAGGGGTATGAGCGCATAGGCTGAGATTTTTACAAGTGACCACTTAAATTAAAATTAAAATTAAATTCAAATCCCCAAACAGATTTAAAAAAACAAAAATTTGAGCCCAGGAGAGCGGAAATTCATTCGGGGGGCGTGGGGGGTACGTGGTGGGTACGAAACGTACCCACCACGTACCCCCAAGGGGTATGAGCGCATAGGCTGAGATTTTTACAAGTGACCACTTAAATTAAAATTAAAATTAAATTCAAATCCGCAAACAGATTTAAAAAACAAAAATTTGAGCCCAGGAGAGCGGAAATTCATTCGGGGGGCGTGGGGGGTACGTGGTGGGTACGAAACGTACCCACCACGTACCCCCCAAGGGGTATGAGCGCATAGGCTGAGATTTTTACAAGTGACCACTTAAATTAAAATTAAAATTAAATTCAAATCCGCAAACAGATTTAAAAAAACAAAAATTTGAGCCCAGGAGAGCGGAAATTCATTCGGGGGGCGTGGGGGGTACGTGGTGGGTACGAAACGTACCCACCACGTACCCCCCAAGGGGTATGAGCGCATAGGCTGAGATTTTTACAAGTGACCACTTAAATTAAAATTAAAATTAAATTCAAATCCCCAAACAGATTTAAAAAAACAAAAATTTGAGCCCAGGAGAGCGGAAATTCATTCGGGGGGCGTGGGGGGTACGTGGTGGGTACGAAACGTACCCACCACGTACCCCCAAGGGGTATGAGCGCATAGGCTGAGATTTTTACAAGTGACCACTTAAATTAAAATTAAAATTAAATTCAAATCCGCAAACAGATTTAAAAAAACAAAAATTTGAGCCCAGGAGAGCGGAAATTCATTCGGGGGGCGTGGGGGGTACGTGGTGGGTACGAAACGTACCCACCACGTACCCCCCAAGGGGTATGAGCGCATAGGCTGAGATTTTTACAAGTGACCACTTAAATTAAAATTAAAATTAAATTCAAATCCCCAAACAGATTTAAAAAAACAAAAATTTGAGCCCAGGAGAGCGGAAATTCATTCGGGGGGCGTGGGGGGTACGTGGTGGGTACGAAACGTACCCACCACGTACCCCCAAGGGGTATGAGCGCATAGGCTGAGATTTTTACAAGTGACCACTTAAATTAAAATTAAAATTAAATTCAAATCCGCAAACAGATTTAAAAAAACAAAAATTTGAGCCCAGGAGAGCGGAAATTCATTCGGGGGGCGTGGGGGGTACGTGGTGGGTACGAAACGTACCCACCACGTACCCCCCAAGGGGTATGAGCGCATAGGCTGAGATTTTTACAAGTGACCACTTAAATTAAAATTAAAATTAAATTCAAATCCGCAAACAGATTTAAAAAAACAAAAATTTGAGCCCAGGAGAGCGGAAATTCATTCGGGGGGCGTGGGGGGTACGTGGTGGGTACGAAACGTACCCACCACGTACCCCCAAGGGGTATGAGCGCATAGGCTGAGATTTTTACAAGTGACCACTTAAATTAAAATTAAAATTAAATTCAAATCCGCAAACAGATTTAAAAAAACAAAAATTTGAGCCCAGGAGAGCGGAAATTCATTCGGGGGGCGTGGGGGGTATGTGGTGGGTACGAAACGTACCCACCACGTACCCCCCAAGGGGTATGAGCGCATAGGCTGAGATTTTTACAAGTGACCACTTAAATTAAAATTAAAATTAAATTCAAATCCGCAAACAGATTTAAAAAAACAAAAATTTGAGCCCAGGAGAGCGGAAATTCATTCGGGGGGCGTGGGGGGTACGTGGTGGGTACGAAACGTACCCACCACGTACCCCCAAGGGGTATGAGCGCATAGGCTGAGATTTTTACAAGTGACCACTTAAATTAAAATTAAAATTAAATTCAAATCCGCAAACAGATTTAAAAAAACAAAAATTTGAGCCCAGGAGAGCGGAAATTCATTCGGGGGGCGTGGGGGGTACGTGGTGGGTACGAAACGTACCCACCACGTACCCCCCAAGGGGTATGAGCGCATAGGCTGAGATTTTTACAAGTGACCACTTAAATTAAAATTAAAATTAAATTCAAATCCGCAAACAGATTTAAAAAAACAAACATTTGAGCCCAGGAGAGCGGAAGTTCATTTTGGGGGCGTGGAGTACGTATAGGGTACGTATGGGGTACGATCGTACCCCATACGTACCCCATACTGGGTATGAGCGCATAGGATGAGATTTTTACAAGTGACCACTTAAATTAAAATTAAAATTAAATTCAAATCCGCAAACAGATTTAAAAAAAAAAAATTTGAGCCCAGGAGAGCGGAAATTCATTCGGGGGGCGTCGGGGGTACGTGGTGGGTACGAAACGTACCCACCACGTACCTCCCAAGGGGTATGAGCGCATAGGCTGAGATTTTTACAAGTGACCACTTAAATTAAAATTAAAATTAAATTCAAATCCGCAAACAGATTTAAAAAAACAAAAATTTGAGCCCAGGAGAGCGGAAATTCATTCGGGGGGCGTCGGGGGTACGTGGTGGGTACGAAACGTACCCACCACGTACCCCCCAAAGGGTATGAGCGCATAGGCTGAGATTTTTACAAGTGACCACTTAAATTAAAATTAAAATTAAATTCAAATCCGCAAACAGATTTAAAAAAACAAAAATTTGAGCCCAGGAGAGCGGAAATTCATTCGGGGGCGTGGGGGTACGTGGTGGGTACGAAACGTACCCACCACGTACCCCCCAAGGGGTATGAGCGCATAGGCTGAGATTTTTACAAGTGACCACTTAAATTAAAATTAAAATTAAATTCAAATCCGCAAACAGATTTAAAAAAACAAAAATTTGAGCCCAGGAGAGCGGAAATTCATTCGGGGGCGTGGGGGTACGTGGTGGGTACGAAACGTACCCACCACGTACCCCCCAAGGGGTATGAGCGCATAGGCTGAGATTTTTACAAGTGACCACTTAAATTAAAATTAAAATTAAATTCAAATCCGCAAACAGATTTAAAAAAACAAAAATTTGAGCCCAGGAGAGCGGAAATTCATTCTGGGGGCGTGGGGGGTACGTGGTGGGTACGAAACGTACCCACCACGTACCCCCCAAGGGGTATGAGCGCATAGGCTGAGATTTTTACAAGTGACCACTTAAATTAAAATTAAAATTAAATTCAAATCCGCAAACAGATTTAAAAAAACAAAAATTTGAGCCCAATAGAGCGGAAATTCATTCGGGGGGCGTGGGGGGTACGTGGTGGGTACGAAACGTACCCACCACGTACCACCCAAGGGGTATGAGCGCATAGGCTGAGATTTTTACAAGTGACCACTTAAATTAAAATTAAAATTAAATTCAAATCCGCAAACAGATTTAAAAAAACAAAAATTTGAGCCCAGGAGAGCGGAAATTCATTCGGGGGGCGTGGGGGGTACGTGGTGGGTACGAAACGTACCCACCACGTACCCCCCAAGGGGTATGAGCGCATAGGCTGAGATTTTTACAAGTGACCACTTAAATTAAAATTAAAATTAAATTCAAATCCGCAAACAGATTTAAAAAAACAAACATTTGAGCCCAGGAGAGCGGAAGTTCATTTTGGGGGCGTGGAGTACGTATAGGGTACGTATGGGGTACGATCGTACCCCATACGTACCCCATACTGGGTATGAGCGCATAGGATGAGATTTTTACAAGTGACCACTTAAATTAAAATTAAAATTAAATTCAAATCCGCAAACAGATTTAAAAAAACAAAAATTTGAGCCCAGGAGAGCGGAAATTCATTCGGGGGGCGTCGGGGGTACGTGGTGGGTACGAAACGTACCCACCACGTACCCCCCAAGGGGTATGAGCGCATAGGCTGAGATTTTTACAAGTGACCACTTAAATTAAAATTAAAATTAAATTCAAATCCGCAAACAGATTTAAAAAAACAAAAATTTGAGCCCAGGAGAGCGGAAATTCATTCGGGGGGCGTCGGGGGTACGTGGTGGGTACGAAACGTACCCACCACGTACCCCCCAAAGGGTATGAGCGCATAGGCTGAGATTTTTACAAGTGACCACTTAAATTAAAATTAAAATTAAATTCAAATCCGCAAACAGATTTAAAAAAACAAAAATTTGAGCCCAGGAGAGCGGAAATTCATTCGGGGGCGTGGGGGTACGTGGTGGGTACGAAACGTACCCACCACGTACCCCCCAAGGGGTATGAGCGCATAGGCTGAGATTTTTACAAGTGACCACTTAAATTAAAATTAAAATTAAATTCAAATCCGCAAACAGATTTAAAAAAACAAAAATTTGAGCCCAGGAGAGCGGAAATTCATTCGGGGGCGTGGGGGTACGTGGTGGGTACGAAACGTACCCACCACGTACCCCCCAAGGGGTATGAGCGCATAGGCTGAGATTTTTACAAGTGACCACTTAAATTAAAATTAAAATATAATTCAAATCCGCAAACAGATTTAAAAAAACAGAAATTTGAGCCCAGGAGAGCGGAAGTTCATTTTGGGGGCGTGGAGTACGTATAGGGTACGTATGGGGTACGATCGTACCACCACGTACCCCCCAAGGGGTATGAGCGCATAGGCTGAGATTTTTACAAGTGACCACTTAAATTAAAATTAAAATTAAATTCAAATCCGCAAACAGATTTAAAAAAACAAAAATTTGAGCCCAGGAGAGCGGAAATTCATTCGGGGGGCGTCGGGGGTACGTGGTGGGTACGAAACGTACCCACCACGTACCCCCCAAAGGGTATGAGCGCATAGGCTGAGATTTTTACAAGTGACCACTTAAATTAAAATTAAAATTAAATTCAAATCCGCAAACAGATTTAAAAAAACAAAAATTTGAGCCCAGGAGAGCGGAAATTCATTCGGGGGCGTGGGGGTACGTGGTGGGTACGAAACGTACCCACCACGTACCCCCCAAGGGGTATGAGCGCATAGGCTGAGATTTTTACAAGTGACCACTTAAATTAAAATTAAAATTAAATTCAAATCCGCAAACAGATTTAAAAAAACAAAAATTTGAGCCCAGGAGAGCGGAAATTCATTCGGGGGCGTGGGGGTACGTGGTGGGTACGAAACGTACCCACCACGTACCCCCCAAGGGGTATGAGCGCATAGGCTGAGATTTTTACAAGTGACCACTTAAATTAAAATTAAAATTAAATTCAAATCCGCAAACAGATTTAAAAAAACAAAAATTTGAGCCCAGGAGAGCGGAAATTCATTCTGGGGGCGTGGGGGGTACGTGGTGGGTACGAAACGTACCCACCACGTACCCCCCAAGGGGTATGAGCGCATAGGCTGAGATTTTTACAAGTGACCACTTAAATTAAAATTAAAATTAAATTCAAATCCGCAAACAGATTTAAAAAAACAAAAATTTGAGCCCAATAGAGCGGAAATTCATTCGGGGGGCGTGGGGGGTACGTGGTGGGTACGAAACGTACCCACCACGTACCACCCAAGGGGTATGAGCGCATAGGCTGAGATTTTTACAAGTGACCACTTAAATTAAAATTAAAATTAAATTCAAATCCGCAAACAGATTTAAAAAAACAAAAATTTGAGCCCAGGAGTGCGGAAATTCATTCGGGGGGCGTGGGGGGTACGTGGTGGGTACGAAACGTACCCACCACGTACCCCCCAAGGGGTATGAGCGCATAGGCTGAGATTTTTACAAGTGACCACTTAAATTAAAATTAAAATTAAATTCAAATCCGCAAACAGATTTAAAAAAACAAACATTTGAGCCCAGGAGAGCGGAAGTTCATTTTGGGGGCGTGGAGTACGTATAGGGTACGTATGGGGTACGATCGTACCCCATACGTACCCCATACTGGGTATGAGCGCATAGGATGAGATTTTTACAAGTGACCACTTAAATTAAAATTAAAATTAAATTCAAATCCGCAAACAGATTTAAAAAAACAAAAATTTGAGCCCAGGAGAGCGGAAATTCATTCGGGGGCGTGGGGGTACGTGGTGGGTACGAAACGTACCCACCACGTACCCCCCAAGGGGTATGAGCGCATAGGCTGAGATTTTTACAAGTGACCACTTAAATTAAAATTAAAATTAAATTCAAATCCGCAAACAGATTTAAAAAAACAAAAATTTGAGCCCAGGAGAGCGGAAATTCATTCGGGGGCGTGGGGGTACGTGGTGGGTACGAAACGTACCCACCACGTACCCCCCAAGGGGTATGAGCGCATAGGCTGAGATTTTTACAAGTGACCACTTAAATTAAAATTAAAATTAAATTCAAATCCGCAAACAGATTTAAAAAAACAGAAATTTGAGCCCAGGAGAGCGGAAGTTCATTTTGGGGGCGTGGAGTACGTATAGGGTACGTATGGGGTACGATCGTACCACCACGTACCCCCCAAGGGGTATGAGCGCATAGGCTGAGATTTTTACAAGTGACCACTTAAATTAAAATTAAAATTAAATTCAAATCCGCAAACAGATTTAAAAAAACAAAAATTTGAGCCCAGGAGAGCGGAAATTCATTCGGGGGGCGTCGGGGGTACGTGGTGGGTACGAAACGTACCCACCACGTACCCCCCAAAGGGTATGAGCGCATAGGCTGAGATTTTTACAAGTGACCACTTAAATTAAAATTAAAATTAAATTCAAATCCGCAAACAGATTTAAAAAAACAAAAATTTGAGCCCAGGAGAGCGGAAATTCATTCGGGGGCGTGGGGGTACGTGGTGGGTACGAAACGTACCCACCACGTACCCCCCAAGGGGTATGAGCGCATAGGCTGAGATTTTTACAAGTGACCACTTAAATTAAAATTAAAATTAAATTCAAATCCGCAAACAGATTTAAAAAAACAAAAATTTGAGCCCAGGAGAGCGGAAATTCATTCGGGGGCGTGGGGGTACGTGGTGGGTACGAAACGTACCCACCACGTACCCCCCAAGGGGTATGAGCGCATAGGCTGAGATTTTTACAAGTGACCACTTAAATTAAAATTAAAATTAAATTCAAATCCGCAAACAGATTTAAAAAAACAAAAATTTGAGCCCAGGAGAGCGGAAATTCATTCTGGGGGCGTGGGGGGTACGTGGTGGGTACGAAACGTACCCACCACGTACCCCCCAAGGGGTATGAGCGCATAGGCTGAGATTTTTACAAGTGACCACTTAAATTAAAATTAAAATTAAATTCAAATCCGCAAACAGATTTAAAAAAACAAAAATTTGAGCCCAGGAGAGCGGAAATTCATTCGGGGGCGTGGGGGTACGTGGTGGGTACGAAACGTACCCACCACGTACCCCCCAAGGGGTATGAGCGCATAGGCTGAGATTTTTACAAGTGACCACTTAAATTAAAATTAAAATTAAATTCAAATCCGCAAACAGATTTAAAAAAACAAACATTTGAGCCCAGGAGTGCGGAAATTCATTCGGGGGGCGTGGGGGGTACGTGGTGGGTACGAAACGTACCCACCACGTACCACCCAAGGGGTATGAGCGCATAGGCTGAGATTTTTACAAGTGACCACTTAAATTAAAATTAAAATTAAATTCAAATCCGCAAACAGAT
The DNA here is from genome assembly GCA_951812415.1 of Beris morrisii. Classification (NCBI taxonomy): domain Eukaryota; kingdom Metazoa; phylum Arthropoda; class Insecta; order Diptera; family Stratiomyidae; genus Beris; species Beris morrisii. The sequence continues at coordinate 137,970,938 of OX638312.1, read as the reverse complement.
TTAAAAAAACAAAAATTTGAGCCCAGGAGTGCGGAAATTCATTCGGGGGGCGTGGGGGGTACGTGGTGGGTACGAAACGTACCCACCACGTACCCCCCAAGGGGTATGAGCGCATAGGCTGAGATTTTTACAAGTGACCACTTAAATTAAAATTAAAATTAAATTCAAATCCGCAAACAGATTTAAAAAAACAAAAATTTGAGCCCAGGAGAGCGGAAATTCATTCGGGGGCGTGGGGGTACGTGGTGGGTACGAAACGTACCCACCACGTACCCCCCAAGGGGTATGAGCGCATAGGCTGAGATTTTTACAAGTGACCACTTAAATTAAAATTAAAATTAAATTCAAATCCGCAAACAGATTTAAAAAAACAAAAATTTGAGCCCAGGAGAGCGGAAATTCATTCTGGGGGCGTGGGGGGTACGTGGTGGGTACGAAACGTACCCACCACGTACCCCCCAAGGGGTATGAGCGCATAGGCTGAGATTTTTACAAGTGACCACTTAAATTAAAATTAAAATTAAATTCAAATCCGCAAACAGATTTAAAAAAACAAAAATTTGAGCCCAATAGAGCGGAAATTCATTCGGGGGGCGTGGGGGGTACGTGGTGGGTACGAAACGTACCCACCACGTACCACCCAAGGGGTATGAGCGCATAGGCTGAGATTTTTACAAGTGACCACTTAAATTAAAATTAAAATTAAATTCAAATCCGCAAACAGATTTAAAAAAACAAACATTTGAGCCCAGGAGAGCGGAAGTTCATTTTGGGGGCGTGGAGTACGTATAGGGTACGTATGGGGTACGATCGTACCCCATACGTACCCCATACTGGGTATGAGCGCATAGGATGAGATTTTTACAAGTGACCACTTAAATTAAAATTAAAATTAAATTCAAATCCGCAAACAGATTTAAAAAAACAAAAATTTGAGCCCAGGAGAGCGGAAATTCATTCGGGGGGCGTCGGGGGTACGTGGTGGGTACGAAACGTACCCACCACGTACCCCCCAAGGGGTATGAGCGCATAGGCTGAGATTTTTACAAGTGACCACTTAAATTAAAATTAAAATTAAATTCAAATCCGCAAACAGATTTAAAAAAACAAAAATTTGAGCCCAGGAGAGCGGAAATTCATTCGGGGGGCGTCGGGGGTACGTGGTGGGTACGAAACGTACCCACCACGTACCCCCCAAAGGGTATGAGCGCATAGGCTGAGATTTTTACAAGTGACCACTTAAATTAAAATTAAAATTAAATTCAAATCCGCAAACAGATTTAAAAAAACAAAAATTTGAGCCCAGGAGAGCGGAAATTCATTCGGGGGCGTGGGGGTACGTGGTGGGTACGAAACGTACCCACCACGTACCCCCCAAGGGGTATGAGCGCATAGGCTGAGATTTTTACAAGTGACCACTTAAATTAAAATTAAAATTAAATTCAAATCCGCAAACAGATTTAAAAAAACAAAAATTTGAGCCCAGGAGAGCGGAAATTCATTCGGGGGCGTGGGGGTACGTGGTGGGTACGAAACGTACCCACCACGTACCCCCCAAGGGGTATGAGCGCATAGGCTGAGATTTTTACAAGTGACCACTTAAATTAAAATTAAAATTAAATTCAAATCCGCAAACAGATTTAAAAAAACAGAAATTTGAGACCAGGAGAGCGGAAGTTCATTTTGGGGGCGTGGAGTACGTATAGGGTACGTATGGGGTACGATCGTACCCCATACGTACCCCATACTGGGCATGAGTGCGTAGGATGAGATTTTTACAAGTGACCACTTAAATTAAAATTAAAATTAAATTCAAATCCGCAAACAGATTTAAAAAAACAAAAATTTGAGCCCAGGAGAGCGGAAATTCATTCGGGGGCGTGGGGGTACGTGGTGGGTACGAAACGTACCCACCACGTACCCCCCAAGGGGTATGAGCGCATAGGCTGAGATTTTTACAAGTGACCACTTAAATTAAAATTAAAATTAAATTCAAATCCGCAAACAGATTTAAAAAAACAAAAATTTGAGCCCAGGAGAGCGGAAATTCATTCGGGGGGCGTGGGGGTACGTGGTGGGTACGAAACGTACCCACCACGTACCCCCCAAGGGGTATGAGCGCATAGGCTGAGATTTTTACAAGTGACCACTTAAATTAATATTAAAATTAAATTCAAATCCGCAAACAGATTTAAAAAAACAAAAATTTGAGCCCAGGAGAGCGGAAATTCATTCGGGGGGCGTGGGGGGTACGTGGTGGGTACGAAACGTACCCACCACGTACCACCCAAGGGGTATGAGCGCATAGGCTGAGATTTTTACAAGTGACCACTTAAATTAAAATTAAAATTAAATTCAAATCCGCAAACAGATTTAAAAAAACAAAAATTTGAGCCCAGGAGAGCGGAAATTCATTCTGGGGGCGTAGGGGGTACGTGGTGGGTACGAAACGTACCCACCACGTACCCCCCAAGGGGTATGAGCGCATAGGCTGAGATTTTTACAAGTGACCACTTAAATTAAAATTAAAATTAAATTCAAATCCGCAAGCAGATTTAAAAAAACAAAAATTTGAGCCCAGGAGAGCGGAAATTCATTCGGGGGGCGTGGGGGGTACGTGGTGGGTACGAAACGTACCCACCACGTACCCCCCAAGGGGTATGAGCGCATAGGCTGAGATTTTTACAAGTGACCACTTAAATTAAAATTAAAATTAAATTCAAATCCGCAAACAGATTTAAAAAAACAAAAATTTGAGCCCAGGAGAGCGGAAATTCATTCGGGGGGCGTGGGGGTACGTGGTGGGTACGAAACGTACCCACCACGTACCCCCCAAGGGGTATGAGCGCATAGGCTGAGATTTTTACAAGTGACCACTTAAATTAAAATTAAAATTAAATTCAAATCCGCAAACAGATTTAAAAAAACAAAAATTTGAGCCCAGGAGAGCGGAAATTCATTCGGGGGGCGTGGGGGGTACGTGGTGGGTACGAAACGTACCCACCACGTACCACCCAAGGGGTATGAGCGCATAGGCTGAGATTTTTACAAGTGACCACTTAAATTAAAATTAAAATTAAATTCAAATCCGCAAACAGATTTAAAAAAACAAAAATTTGAGCCCAGGAGAGCGGAAGTTCATTTTGGGGGCGTGGAGTACGTATAGGGTACGTATGGGGTACTATCGTACCCCATACGTACCCCATACTGGGTATGAGCGCATAGGATGAGATTTTTACAAGTGACCACTTAAATTAAAATTAAAATTAAATTCAAATCCGCAAACAGATTTAAAAAAACAAAAATTTGAGCCCAGGAGAGCGGAAATTCATTTGGGGGGGCGTGGGGGGTACGTGGTGGGTACGAAACGTACCCACCACGTACCCCCCAAGGGGTATGAGCGCATAGGCTGAGATTTTTACAAGTGACCACTTAAATTAAAATTAAAATTAAATTCAAATCCGCAAGCAGATTTAAAAAAACAAAAATTTGAGCCCAGGAGAGCGGAAATTCATTCGGGGGGCGTGGGGGTACTTGGTGGGTACGAAACGTACCCACCACGTACCCCCCAAGGGGTGTGAGCGCATAGGCTGAGATTTTTACAAGTGACCACTTAAATTAAAATTAAAATTAAATTCAAATCCGCAAACAGATTTAAAAAAACAAAAATTTGAGCCCAGGAGAGCGGAAGTTCATTTTGGGGGCGTGGAGTACGTATAGGGTACGTATGGGGTACGATCGTACCCCATACGTACCCCATACTGGGTATGAGCGCATAGGATGAGATTTTTACAAGTGACCACTTAAATTAAAATTAAAATTAAATTCAAATCCGCAAACAGATTTAAAAAAACAAAAATTTGAGCTCAGGAGAGCGGAAATTCATTCGGGGGGCGTGGGGGGTACGTGGTGGGTACGAAACGTACCCACCACGTACCCCCGAAGGGGTATGAGCGCGTAGGCTGAGATTTTTACAAGTGACCACTTAAATTAAAATTAAAATTAAATTCAAATCCGCAAACAGATTTAAAAAAACAAAAATTTGAGCCCAGGAGAGCGGAAATTCATTCGGGGGGCGTGGGGGGTATGTGGTGGGTACGAAACGTACCCACCACGTACCCCCGAAGGGGTATGAGCGCATAGACTGAGATTTTTACAAGTGACCACTTAAATTAAAATTAAAATTAAATTCAAATCCGCAAACAGATTTAAAAAAACAAAAATTTGAGCCCAGGAGAGCGGAAATTCATTCGGGGGGCGTGGGGGGTACGTGGTGGGTACGAAACGTACCCACCACGTACCCCCCAAGGGGTATGAGCGCATAGGCTGAGATTTTTACAAGTGACCACTTAAATTAAAATTAAAATTAAATTCAAATCCCCTAACAGATTTAAAAAAACAAAAATTTGAGCCCAGGAGAGCGGAAATTCATTCGCGGGGAGTGGGGGGTACGAAACGTACCCACCACGTACCCCCCAAGGGGTATGAGCGCATAGGCTGAGATTTTTACAAGTGACCACTTAAATTAAAATTAAATTCAAATCCGCAAACAGATTTAAAAAAACAAAAATTTGAGCCCAGGAGAGCGGAAGTTCATTTTGGGGGCGTGGTGTACGTATAGGGTACGTATGGGGTACGATCGTACCCCATACGTACCCCATACTGGGTATGAGCGCATAGGATGAGATTTTTACAAGTGACCACTTGAATTAAAATTAAAATTAAATTCAAATCCGCAAACAGATTTAAAAAAACAAAAATTTGAGCCCAGGAGAGCGGAAATTCATTCGGGGGGCGTGGGGGGTACGTGGTGGGTACGAAACGTACCCACCACGTACCCCCCAAGGGGTATGAGCGCATAGGCTGAGATTTTTACAAGTGACCACTTAAATTAAAATTAAAATTAAATTCAAATCCGCAAACAGATTTAAAAAAACAAAAATTTGAGCCCAGGAGAGCGGAAATTCATTCGGGGGGCGTGGGGGGTACGTGGTGGGTACGAAACGTACCCACCACGTACCCCCCAAGGGGTATGAGCGCATAGGCTGAGATTTTTACAAGTGACCACTTAAATTAAAATTAAAATTAAATTCAAATCCCCAAACAGATTTAAAAAAACAAAAATTTGAGCCCAGGAGAGCGGAAATTCATTCGGGGGGCGTGGGGGGTACGTGGTGGGTACGAAACGTACCCACCACGTACCCCCAAGGGGTATGAGCGCATAGGCTGAGATTTTTACAAGTGACCACTTAAATTAAAATTAAAATTAAATTCAAATCCGCAAACAGATTTAAAAAAACAAAAATTTGAGCCCAGGAGAGCGGAAATTCATTCGGGGGGCGTGGGGGGTACGTGGTGGGTACGAAACGTACCCACCACGTACCCCCCAAGGGGTATGAGCGCATAGGCTGAGATTTTTACAAGTGACCACTTAAATTAAAATTAAAATTAAATTCAAATCCGCAAACAGATTTAAAAAAACAAAAATTTGAGCCCAGGAGAGCGGAAATTCATTCGGGGGGCGTGGGGGGTACGTGGTGGGTACAAAACGTACCCACCACGTACCCCCCAAGGGGTATGAGCGCATAGGCTGAGATTTTTACAAGTGACCACTTAAATTAAAATTAAAATTAAATTCAAATCCGCAAACAGATTTAAAAAACAAAAATTTGAGCCCAGGAGAGCGGAAATTCATTCGGGGGGCGTGGGGGGTACGTGGTGGGTACGAAACGTACCCACCACGTACCCCCCAAGGGGTATGAGCGCATAGGCTGAGATTTTTACAAGTGACCACTTAAATTAAAATTAAAATTAAATTCAAATCCGCAAACAGATTTAAAAAAACAAAAATTTGAGCCCAGGAGAGCGGAAATTCATTCGGGGGGCGTGGGGGGTACGTGGTGGGTACGAAACGTACCCACCACGTACCCCCCAAGGGGTATGAGCGCATAGGCTGAGATTTTTACAAGTGACCACTTAAATTAAAATTAAAATTAAATTCAAATCCGCAAACAGATTTAAAAAAACAAAAATTTGAGCCCAGGAGAGCGGAAATTCATTCGGGGGGCGTGGGGGGTACGTGGTGGGTACGAAACGTACCCACCACGTACCCCCCAAGGGGTATGAGCGCATAGGCTGAGATTTTTACAAGTGACCACTTAAATTAAAATTAAAATTAAATTCAAATCCGCAAACAGATTTAAAAAAACAAAAATTTGAGCCCAGGAGAGCGGAACTTCATTCGGGGGGCGTGGGGGGTACATGGTGGGTACGAAACGTACCCACCACGTACCCCCAAGGGGTATGAGCGCATAGGCTGAGATTTTTACAAGTGACCACTTAAATTAAAATTAAAATTAAATTCAAATCCGCAAACAGATTTAAAAAAACAAAAATTTGAGCCCAGGAGAGCGGAAATTCATTCGGGGGGCGTGGGGGGTACGTGGTGGGTACGAAACGTACCCACCACGTACCCCCCAAGGGGTATGAGCGCATAGGCTGAGATTTTTACAAGTGACCACTTAAATTAAAATTAAAATTAAATTCAAATCCGCAAACAGATTTAAAAAAACAAAAATTTGAGCCCAGGAGAGCGGAAATTCATTCGGGGGGCGTGGGGGGTACATGGTGGTACGAAACGTACCCACCACGTACCCCCCAAGGGGTATGAGCGCATAGGCTGAGATTTTTACAAGTGACCACTTAAATTAAAATTAAAATTAAATTCAAATCCGCAAACAGATTTAAAAAAACAAAAATTTGAGCCCAGGAGAGCGGAAATTCATTCGGGGGGCGTGGGGGGTACATGGTGGGTACGAAACGTACCCACCACGTACCCCCCAAGGGGTATGAGCGCATAGGCTGAGATTTTTACAAGTGACCACTTAAATTAAAATTAAAATTAAATTCAAATCCCCAAACAGATTTAAAAAAACAAAAATTTGAGCCCAGGAGAGCGGAAATTCATTCGGGGGGCGTGGGGGTACGTGGTGGGTACGAAACGTACCCACCACGTACCCCCCAAGGGGTATGAGCGCATAGGCTGAGATTTTTACAAGTGACCACTTAAATTAAAATTAAAATTAAATTCAAATCCGCAAACAGATTTAAAAAAACAAAAATTTGAGCCCAGGAGAGCGGAAATTCATTCGGGGGGCGTGGGGGGTACGTGGTGGGTACGAAACGTACCCACCACGTACCCCCCAAGGAGTATGAGCGCATAGGCTGAGATTTTTACAAGTGACCACTTAAATTAAAATTAAAATTAAATTCAAATCCCCAAACAGATTTAAAAAAACAAAAATTTGAGCCCAGGAGAGCGGAAATTCATTCGGGGGGCGTGGGGGGTACGTGGTGGGTACGAAACGTACCCACCACGTACCCCCAAGGGGTATGAGCGCATAGGCTGAGATTTTTACAAGTGACCACTTAAATTAAAATTAAAATTAAATTCAAATCCGCAAACAGATTTAAAAAACAAAAATTTGAGCCCAGGAGAGCGGAAATTCATTCGGGGGGCGTGGGGGGTACGTGGTGGGTACGAAACGTACCCACCACGTACCCCCCAAGGGGTATGAGCGCATAGGCTGAGATTTTTACAAGTGACCACTTAAATTAAAATTAAAATTAAATTCAAATCCGCAAACAGATTTAAAAAAACAAAAATTTGAGCCCAGGAGAGCGGAAATTCATTCGGGGGGCGTGGGGGGTACGTGGTGGGTACGAAACGTACCCACCACGTACCCCCCAAGGGGTATGAGCGCATAGGCTGAGATTTTTACAAGTGACCACTTAAATTAAAATTAAAATTAAATTCAAATCCGCAAACAGATTTAAAAAAACAAAAATTTGAGCCCAGGAGAGCGGAAATTCATTCGGGGGGCGTGGGGGGTACGTGGTGGGTACGAAACGTACCCACCACGTACCCCCAAGGGGTATGAGCGCATAGGCTGAGATTTTTACAAGTGACCACTTAAATTAAAATTAAAATTAAATTCAAATCCGCAAACAGATTTAAAAAAACAAAAATTTGAGCCCAGGAGAGCGGAAATTCATTCGGGGGGCGTGGGGGGTATGTGGTGGGTACGAAACGTACCCACCACGTACCCCCGAAGGGGTATGAGCGCATAGGCTGAGATTTTTACAAGTGACCACTTAAATTAAAATTAAAATTAAATTCAAATCCGCCAACAGATTTAAAAAAACAAAAATTTGAGCCCAGGAGAGCGGAAATTCATTCGGGGGGCGTGGGGGGTACGTGGTGGGTACGAAACGTACCCACCACGTACCCCCAAGGGGTATGAGCGCATAGGCTGAGATTTTTACAAGTGACCACTTAAATTAAAATTAAAATTAAATTCAAATCCGCAAACAGATTTAAAAAAACAAAAATTTGAGCCCAGGAGAGCGGAAATTCATTCGGGGGGCGTGGGGGGTACGTGGTGGGTACGAAACGTACCCACCACGTACCCCCCAAGGGGTATGAGCGCATAGGCTGAGATTTTTACAAGTGACCACTTAAATTAAAATTAAAATTAAATTCAAATCCGCAAACAGATTTAAAAAAACAAACATTTGAGCCCAGGAGAGCGGAAGTTCATTTTGGGGGCGTGGAGTACGTATAGGGTACGTATGGGGTACGATCGTACCCCATACGTACCCCATACTGGGTATGAGCGCATAGGATGAGATTTTTACAAGTGACCACTTAAATTAAAATTAAAATTAAATTCAAATCCGCAAACAGATTTAAAAAAACAAAAATTTGAGCCCAGGAGAGCGGAAATTCATTCGGGGGGCGTGGGGGTACGTGGTGGGTACGAAACGTACCCACCACGTACCCCCCAAGGGGTATGAGCGCATAGGCTGAGATTTTTACAAGTGACCACTTAAATTAAAATTAAAATTAAATTCAAATCCGCAAACAGATTTAAAAAAACAAAAATTTGAGCCCAGGAGAGCGGAAATTCATTCGGGGGGCGTCGGGGGTACGTGGTGGGTACGAAACGTACCCACCACGTACCCCCCAAAGGGTATGAGCGCATAGGCTGAGATTTTTACAAGTGACCACTTAAATTAAAATTAAAATTAAATTCAAATCCGCAAACAGATTTAAAAAAACAAAAATTTGTGCCCAGGAGAGCGGAAATTCATTCGGGGGCGTGGGGGTACGTGGTGGGTACGAAACGTACCCACCACGTACCCCCCAAGGGGTATGAGCGCATAGGCTGAGATTTTTACAAGTGACCACTTAAATTAAAATTAAAATTAAATTCAAATCCCCAAACAGATTTAAAAAAACAAAAATTTGAGCCCAGGAGAGCGGAAATTCATTCGGGGGGCGTGGGGGGTACGTGGTGGGTACGAAACGTACCCACCACGTACCCCCCAAGGGGTATGAGCGCATAGGCTGAGATTTTTACAAGTGACCACTTAAATTAAAATTAAAATTAAATTCAAATCCGCAAACAGATTTAAAAAAACAAAAATTTGAGCCCAGGAGAGCGGAAATTCATTCGGGGGGCGTGGGGGGTACGTGGTGGGTACGAAACGTACCCACCACGTACCCCCCAAGGGGTATGAGCGCATAGGCTGAGATTTTTACAAGTGACCACTTAAATTAAAATTAAAATTAAATTCAAATCCCCAAACAGATTTAAAAAAACAAAAATTTGAGCCCAGGAGAGCGGAAATTCATTCGGGGGGCGTGGGGGGTACGTGGTGGGTACGAAACGTACCCACCACGTACCCCCAAGGGGTATGAGCGCATAGGCTGAGATTTTTACAAGTGACCACTTAAATTAAAATTAAAATTAAATTCAAATCCGCAAACAGATTTAAAAAACAAAAATTTGAGCCCAGGAGAGCGGAAATTCATTCGGGGGGCGTGGGGGGTACGTGGTGGGTACGAAACGTACCCACCACGTACCCCCCAAGGGGTATGAGCGCATAGGCTGAGATTTTTACAAGTGACCACTTAAATTAAAATTAAAATTAAATTCAAATCCGCAAACAGATTTAAAAAAACAAAAATTTGAGCCCAGGAGAGCGGAAATTCATTCGGGGGGCGTGGGGGGTACGTGGTGGGTACGAAACGTACCCACCACGTACCCCCCAAGGGGTATGAGCGCATAGGCTGAGATTTTTACAAGTGACCACTTAAATTAAAATTAAAATTAAATTCAAATCCCCAAACAGATTTAAAAAAACAAAAATTTGAGCCCAGGAGAGCGGAAATTCATTCGGGGGGCGTGGGGGGTACGTGGTGGGTACGAAACGTACCCACCACGTACCCCCAAGGGGTATGAGCGCATAGGCTGAGATTTTTACAAGTGACCACTTAAATTAAAATTAAAATTAAATTCAAATCCGCAAACAGATTTAAAAAAACAAAAATTTGAGCCCAGGAGAGCGGAAATTCATTCGGGGGGCGTGGGGGGTACGTGGTGGGTACGAAACGTACCCACCACGTACCCCCCAAGGGGTATGAGCGCATAGGCTGAGATTTTTACAAGTGACCACTTAAATTAAAATTAAAATTAAATTCAAATCCGCAAACAGATTAAAAAAACAAAAATTTGAGCCCAGGAGAGCGGAAATTCATTCGGGGGGCGTGGGGGGTACGTGGTGGGTACGAAACGTACCCACCACGTACCCCCAAGGGGTATGAGCGCATAGGCTGAGATTTTTACAAGTGACCACTTAAATTAAAATTAAAATTAAATTCAAATCCGCAAACAGATTTAAAAAAACAAAAATTTGAGCCCAGGAGAGCGGAAATTCATTCGGGGGGCGTGGGGGGTATGTGGTGGGTACGAAACGTACCCACCACGTACCCCCGAAGGGGTATGAGCGCATAGGCTGAGATTTTTACAAGTGACCACTTAAATTAAAATTAAAATTAAATTCAAATCCGCAAACAGATTTAAAAAAACAAAAATTTGAGCCCAGGAGAGCGGAAATTCATTCGGGGGGCGTGGGGGGTACGTGGTGGGTACGAAACGTACCCACCACGTACCCCCAAGGGGTATGAGTGCATAGGCTGAGATTTTTACAAGTGACCACTTAAATTAAAATTAAAATTAAATTCAAATCCGCAAACAGATTTAAAAAAACAAAAATTTGAGCCCAGGAGAGCGGAAATTCATTCGGGGGGCGTGGGGGGTACGTGGTGGGTACGAAACGTACCCACCACGTACCCCCCAAGGGGTATGAGCGCATAGGCTGAGATTTTTACAAGTGACCACTTAAATTAAAATTAAAATTAAATTCAAATCCGCAAACAGATTTAAAAAAACAAACATTTGAGCCCGGGAGAGCGGAAGTTCATTTTGGGGGCGTGGAGTACGTATAGGGTACGTATGGGGTACGATCGTACCCCATACGTACCCCATACTGGGTATGAGCGCATAGGATGAGATTTTTACAAGTGACCACTTAAATTAAAATTAAAATTAAATTCAAATCCGCAAACAGATTTAAAAAAACAAAAATTTGAGCCCAGGAGAGCGGAAATTCATTCGGGGGGCGTCGGGGGTACGTGGTGGGTACGAAACGTACCCACCACGTACCCCCCAAGGGGTATGAGCGCATAGGCTGAGATTTTTACAAGTGACCACTTAAATTAAAATTAAAATTAAATTCAAATCCGCAAACAGATTTAAAAAAACAAAAATTTGAGCCCAGGAGAGCGGAAATTCATTCGGGGGGCGTCGGGGGTACGTGGTGGGTACGAAACGTACCCACCACGTACCCCCCAAAGGGTATGAGCGCATAGGCTGAGATTTTTACAAGTGACCACTTAAATTAAAATTAAAATTAAATTCAAATCCGCAAACAGATTTAAAAAAACAAAAATTTGAGCCCAGGAGAGCGGAAATTCATTCGGGGGCGTGGGGGTACGTGGTGGGTACGAAACGTACCCACCACGTACCCCCCAAGGGGTATGAGCGCATAGGCTGAGATTTTTACAAGTGACCACTTAAATTAAAATTAAAATTAAATTCAAATCCGCAAACAGATTTAAAAAAACAAAAATTTGAGCCCAGGAGAGCGGAAATTCATTCGGGGGCGTGGGGGTACGTGGTGGGTACGAAACGTACCCACCACGTACCCCCCAAGGGGTATGAGCGCATAGGCTGAGATTTTTACAAGTGACCACTTAAATTAAAATTAAAATTAAATTCAAATCCGCAAACAGATTTAAAAAAACAAAAATTTGAGCCCAGGAGAGCGGAAATTCATTCGGGGGGCGTCGGGGGTACGTGGTGGGTACGAAACGTACCCACCACGTACCCCCCAAAGGGTATGAGCGCATAGGCTGAGATTTTTACAAGTGACCACTTAAATTAAAATTAAAATTAAATTCAAATCCGCAAACAGATTTAAAAAAACAAAAATTTGAGCCCAGGAGAGCGGAAATTCATTCGGGGGCGTGGGGGTACGTGGTGGGTACGAAACGTACCCACCACGTACCCCCCAAGGGGTATGAGCGCATAGGCTGAGATTTTTACAAGTGACCACTTAAATTAAAATTAAAATTAAATTCAAATCCGCAAACAGATTTAAAAAAACAAAAATTTGAGCCCAGGAGAGCGGAAATTCATTCGGGGGCGTGGGGGTACGTGGTGGGTACGAAACGTACCCACCACGTACCCCCCAAGGGGTATGAGCGCATAGGCTGAGATTTTTACAAGTGACCACTTAAATTAAAATTAAAATTAAATTCAAATCCGCAAACAGATTTAAAAAAACAAAAATTTGAGCCCAATAGAGCGGAAATTCATTCGGGGGGCGTGGGGGGTACGTGGTGGGTACGAAACGTACCCACCACGTACCACCCAAGGGGTATGAGCGCATAGGCTGAGATTTTTACAAGTGACCACTTAAATTAAAATTAAAATTAAATTCAAATCCGCAAACAGATTTAAAAAAACAAAAATTTGAGCCCAGGAGAGCGGAAATTCATTCGGGGGGCGTGGGGGGTACGTGGTGGGTACGAAACGTACCCACCACGTACCCCCCAAGGGGTATGAGCGCATAGGCTGAGATTTTTACAAGTGACCACTTAAATTAAAATTAAAATTAAATTCAAATCCGCAAACAGATTTAAAAAAACAAAAATTTGAGCCCAATAGAGCGGAAATTCATTCGGGGTGCGTGGGGGGTACGTGGTGGGTACGAAACGTACCCACCACGTACCACCCAAGGGGTATGAGCGCATAGGCTGAGATTTTTACAAGTGACCACTTAAATTAAAATTAAAATTAAATTCAAATCCGCAAACAGATTTAAAAAAACAAAAATTTGAGCCCAGGAGAGCGGAAATTCATTCGGGGGGCGTGGGGGGTACGTGGTGGGTACGAAACGTACCCACCACGTACCCCCCAAGGGGTATGAGCGCATAGGCTGAGATTTTTACAAGTGACCACTTAAATTAAAATTAAAATTAAATTCAAATCCGCAAACAGATTTAAAAAAACAAACATTTGAGCCCAGGAGAGCGGAAGTTCATTTTGGGGGCGTGGAGTACGTATAGGGTACGTATGGGGTACGATCGTACCCCATACGTACCCCATACTGGGTATGAGCGCATAGGATGAGATTTTTACAAGTGACCACTTAAATTAAAATTAAAATTAAATTCAAATCCGCAAACAGATTTAAAAAAACAAAAATTTGAGCCCAGGAGAGCGGAAATTCATTCGGGGGGCGTGGGGGGTACGTGGTGGGTACGAAACGTACCCACCACGTACCCCCCAAGGGGTATGAGCGCATAGGCTGAGATTTTTACAAGTGACCACTTAAATTAAAATTAAAATTAAATTCAAATCCCCAAACAGATTTAAAAAAACAAAAATTTGAGCCCAGGAGAGCGGAAATTCATTCGGGGGGCGTGGGGGGTACGTGGTGGGTACGAAACGTACCCACCACGTACCCCCCAAGGGGTATGAGCGCATAGGCTGAGATTTTTACAAGTGACCACTTAAATTAAAATTAAAATTAAATTCAAATCCGCAAACAGATTTAAAAAAACAAAAATTTGAGCCCAGGAGAGCGGAAATTCATTCGGGGGGCGTGCGGGGTACGTGGTGGGTACGAAACGTACCCACCACGTACCCCCCAAGGGGTATGAGCGCATAGGCTGAGATTTTTACAAGTGACCACTTAAATTAAAATTAAAATTAAATTCAAATCCGCAAACAGATTTAAAAAAACAAAAATTTGAGCCCAGGAGAGCGGAAATTCATTCGGGGGGCGTGGGGGGTACGTGGTGGGTACGAAACGTACCCACCACGTACCCCCAAGGGGTATGAGCGCATAGGCTGAGATTTTTACAAGTGACCACTTAAATTAAAATTAAAATTAAATTCAAATCCGCAAACAGATTTAAAAAACAAAAATTTGAGCCCAGGAGAGCGGAAATTCATTCGGGGGGCGTGGGGGGTACGTGGTGGGTACGAAACGTACCCACCACGTACCCCCCAAGGGGTATGAGCGCATAGGCTGAGATTTTTACAAGTGACCACTTAAATTAAAATTAAAATTAAATTCAAATCCGCAAACAGATTTAAAAAAACAAAAATTTGTGCCCAGGAGAGCGGAAATTCATTCGGGGGGCGTGGGGGGTACGTGGTGGGTACGAAACGTACCCACCACGTACCCCCCAAGGGGTATGAGCGCATAGGCTGAGATTTTTACAAGTGACCACTTAAATTAAAATTAAAATTAAATTCAAATCCCCAAACAGATTTAAAAAAACAAAAATTTGAGCCCAGGAGAGCGGAAATTCATTCGGGGGGCGTGGGGGGTACGTGGTGGGTACGAAACGTACCCACCACGTACCCCCAAGGGGTATGAGCGCATAGGCTGAGATTTTTACAAGTGACCACTTAAATTAAAATTAAAATTAAATTCAAATCCGCAAACAGATTTAAAAAAACAAAAATTTGAGCCCAGGAGAGCGGAAATTCATTCGGGGGGCGTGGGGGGTACGTGGTGGGTACGAAACGTACCCACCACGTACCCCCCAAGGGGTATGAGCGCATAGGCTGAGATTTTTACAAGTGACCACTTAAATTAAAATTAAAATTAAATTCAAATCCGCAAACAGATTAAAAAAACAAAAATTTTAGCCCAGGAGAGCGGAAATTCATTCGGGGGGCGTGGGGGGTACGTGGTGGGTACGAAACGTACCCACCACGTACCCCCAAGGGGTATGAGCGCATAGGCTGAGATTTTTACAAGTGACCACTTAAATTAAAATTAAAATTAAATTCAAATCCGCAAACAGATTTAAAAAAACAAAAATTTGAGCCCAGGAGAGCGGAAATTCATTCGGGGGGCGTGGGGGGTATGTGGTGGGTACGAAACGTACCCACCACGTACCCCCCAAGGGGTATGAGCGCATAGGCTGAGATTTTTACAAGTGACCACTTAAATTAAAATTAAAATTAAATTCAAATCCGCAAACAGATTTAAAAAAACAAAAATTTGAGCCCAGGAGAGCGGAAATTCATTCGGGGGGCGTGGGGGGTACGTGGTGGGTACGAAACGTACCCACCACGTACCCCCAAGGGGTATGAGCGCATAGGCTGAGATTTTTACAAGTGACCACTTAAATTAAAATTAAAATTAAATTCAAATCCGCAAACAGATTTAAAAAAACAAAAATTTGAGCCCAGGAGAGCGGAAATTCATTCGGGGGGCGTGGGGGGTACGTGGTGGGTACGAAACGTACCCACCACGTACCCCCCAAGGGGTATGAGCGCATAGGCTGAGATTTTTACAAGTGACCACTTAAATTAAAATTAAAATTAAATTCAAATCCGCAAACAGATTTAAAAAAACAAACATTTGAGCCCAGGAGAGCGGAAGTTCATTTTGGGGGCGTGGAGTACGTATAGGGTACGTATGGGGTACGATCGTACCCCATACGTACCCCATACTGGGTATGAGCGCATAGGATGAGATTTTTACAAGTGACCACTTAAATTAAAATTAAAATTAAATTCAAATCCGCAAACAGATTTAAAAAAACAAAAATTTGAGCCCAGGAGAGCGGAAATTCATTCGGGGGGCGTCGGGGGTACGTGGTGGGTACGAAACGTACCCACCACGTACCCCCCAAGGGGTATGAGCGCATAGGCTGAGATTTTTACAAGTGACCACTTAAATTAAAATTAAAATTAAATTCAAATCCGCAAACAGATTTAAAAAAACAAAAATTTGAGCCCAGGAGAGCGGAAATTCATTCGGGGGGCGTCGGGGGTACGTGGTGGGTACGAAACGTACCCACCACGTACCCCCCAAAGGGTATGAGCGCATAGGCTGAGATTTTTACAAGTGACCACTTAAATTAAAATTAAAATTAAATTCAAATCCGCAAACAGATTTAAAAAAACAAAAATTTGAGCCCAGGAGAGCGGAAATTCATTCGGGGGCGTGGGGGTACGTGGTGGGTACGAAACGTACCCACCACGTACCTCCCAAGGGGTATGAGCGCATAGGCTGAGATTTTTACAAGTGACCACTTAAATTAAAATTAAAATTAAATTCAAATCCGCAAACAGATTTAAAAAAACAAAAATTTGAGCCCAGGAGAGCGGAAATTCATTCGGGGGCGTGGGGGTACGTGGTGGGTACGAAACGTACCCACCACGTACCCCCCAAGGGGTATGAGCGCATAGGCTGAGATTTTTACAAGTGACCACTTAAATTAAAATTAAAATTAAATTCAAATCCGCAAACAGATTTAAAAAAACAAAAATTTGAGCCCAGGAGAGCGGAAATTCATTCTGGGGGCGTGGGGGGTACGTGGTGGGTACGAAACGTACCCACCACGTACCCCCCAAGGGGTATGAGCGCATAGGCTGAGATTTTTACAAGTGACCACTTAAATTAAAATTAAAATTAAATTCAAATCCGCAAACAGATTTAAAAAAACAAACATTTGAGCCCAGGAGAGCGGAAGTTCATTTTGGGGGCGTGGAGTACGTATAGGGTACGTATGGGGTACGATCGTACCCCATACGTACCCCATACTGGGTATGAGCGCATAGGATGAGATTTTTACAAGTGACCACTTAAATTAAAATTAAAATTAAATTCAAATCCGCAAACAGATTTAAAAAAACAAAAATTTGAGCCCAGGAGAGCGGAAATTCATTCTGGGGGCGTGGGGGGTACGTGGTGGGTACGAAACGTACCCACCACGTACCCCCCAAGGGGTATGAGCGCATAGGCTGAGATTTTTACAAGTGACCACTTAAATTAAAATTAAAATTAAATTCAAATCCGCAAACTGATTTAAAAAAACAAACATTTGAGCCCAGGAGAGCGGAAGTTCATTTTGGGGGCGTGGAGTACGTATAGGGTACGTATGGGGTACGATCGTACCCCATACGTACCCCATACTGGGTATGAGTGCATAGGATGAGATTTTTACAAGTGACCACTTAAATTAAAATTAAAATTAAATTCAAATCCGCAAACAGATTTAAAAAAACAAAAATTTGAGCCCAGGAGAGCGGAAATTCATTCGGGGGGCGTCGGGGGTACGTGGTGGGTACGAAACGTACCCACCACGTACCCCCCAAGGGGTATGAGCGCATAGGCTGAGATTTTTACAAGTGACCACTTAAATTAAAATTAAAATTAAATTCAAATCCGCAAACAGATTTAAAAAAACAAAAATTTGAGCCCAGGAGAGCGGAAATTCATTCGGGGGGCGTCGGGGGTACGTGGTGGGTACGAAATGTACCCACCACGTACCCCCCAAAGGGTATGAGCGCATAGGCTGAGATTTTTACAAGTGACCACTTAAATTAAAATTAAAATTAAATTCAAATCCGCAAACAGATTTAAAAAAACAAAAATTTGAGCCCAGGAGAGCGGAAATTCATTCGGGGGCGTGGGGGTACGTGGTGGGTACGAAACGTACCCACCACGTACCCCCCAAGGGGTATGAGCGCATAGGCTGAGATTTTTACAAGTGACCACTTAAATTAAAATTAAAATTAAATTCAAATCCGCAAACAGATTTAAAAAAACAAAAATTTGAGCCCAGGAGAGCGGAAATTCATTCGGGGGCGTGGGGGTACGTGGTGGGTACGAAACGTACCCACCACGTACCCCCCAAGGGGTATGAGCGCATAGGCTGAGATTTTTACAAGTGACCACTTAAATTAAAATTAAAATTAAATTCAAATCCGCAAACAGATTTAAAAAAACAGAAATTTGAGCCCAGGAGAGCGGAAGTTCATTTTGGGGGCGTGGAGTACGTATAGGGTACGTATGGGGTACGATCGTACCCCATACGTACCCCATACTGGGCATGAGTGCGTAGGATGAGATTTTTACAAGTGACCACTTAAATTAAAATTAAAATTAAATTCAAATCCGCAAACAGATTTAAAAAAACAAAAATTTGAGCCCAGGAGAGCGGAAATTCATTCGGGGGCGTGGGGGTACGTGGTGGGTACGAAACGTACCCACCACGTACCCCCCAAGGGGTATGAGCGCATAGGCTGAGATTTTTACAAGTGACCACTTAAATTAAAATTAAAATTAAATTCAAATCCGCAAACAGATTTAAAAAAACAAAAATTTGAGCCCAGGAGAGCGGAAATTCATTCGGGGGGCGTGGGGGTACGTGGTGGGTACGAAACGTACCCACCACGTACCCCCCAAGGGGTATGAGCGCATAGGCTGAGATTTTTACAAGTGACCACTTAAATTAAAATTAAAATTAAATTCAAATCCGCAAACAGATTTAAAAAAACAAAAATTTGAGCCCAGGAGAGCGGAAATTCATTCGGGGGGCGTGGGGGGTACGTGGTGGGTACGAAACGTACCCACCACGTACCCCCCAAGGGGTATGAGCGCATAGGCTGAGATTTTTACAAGTGACCACTTAAATTAAAATTAAAATTAAATTCAAATCCGCAAACAGATTTAAAAAAACAAAAATTTGAGCCCAGGAGAGCGGAAATTCATTCGGGGGGCGTGGGGGGTACGTGGTGGGTACGAAACGTACCCACCACGTACCCCCCAAGGGGTATGAGCGCATAGGCTGAGATTTTTACAAGTGACCACTTAAATTAAAATTAAAATTAAATTCAAATCCGCAAGCAGATTTAAAAAAACAAAAATTTGAGCCCAGGAGAGCGGAAATTCATTCGGGGGGCGTGGGGGTACGTGGTGGGTACGAAACGTACCCACCACGTACCCCCCAAGGGGTATGAGCGCATAGGCTGAGATTTTTACAAGTGACCACTTAAATTAAAATTAAAATTAAATTCAAATCCGCAAACAGATTTAAAAAAACAAAAATTTGAGCCCAGGAGAGCTGAAATTCATTCGGGGGGCGTGGGGGTACGTGGTGGGTACGAAACGTACCCACCACGTACCCCCCAAGGGGTATGAGCGCATAGGCTGAGATTTTTACAAGTGACCACTTAAATTAAAATTAAAATTAAATTCAAATCCGCAAACAGATTTAAAAAAACAAAAATTTGAGCCCAGGAGAGCGGAAATTCATTCGGGGGGCGTGGGGGGTACGTGGTGGGTACGAAACGTACCCACCACGTACCACCCAAGGGGTATGAGCGCATAGGCTGAGATTTTTACAAGTGACCACTTAAATTAAAATTAAAATTAAATTCAAATCCGCAAACAGATTTAAAAAAACAAAAATTTGAGCCCAGGAGAGCGGAAGTTCATTTTGGGGGCGTGGAGTACGTATAGGGTACGTATGGGGTACTATCGTACCCCATACGTACCCCATACTGGGCATGAGTGCGTAGGATGAGATTTTTACAAGTGACCACTTAAATTAAAATTAAAATTAAATTCAAATCCGCAAACAGATTTAAAAAAACAAAAATTTGAGCCCAGGAGAGCGGAAATTCATTCGGGGGCGTGGGGGTACGTGGTGGGTACGAAACGTACCCACCACGTACCCCCCAAGGGGTATGAGCGCATAGGCTGAGATTTTTACAAGTGACCACTTAAATTAAAATTAAAATTAAATTCAAATCCGCAAACAGATTTAAAAAAACAAAAATTTGAGCCCAGGAGAGCGGAAATTCATTCGGGGGGCGTGGGGGTACGTGGTGGGTACGAAACGTACCCACCACGTACCCCCCAAGGGGTATGAGCGCATAGGCTGAGATTTTTACAAGTGACCACTTAAATTAAAATTAAAATTAAATTCAAATCCGCAAACAGATTTAAAAAAACAAAAATTTGAGCCCAGGAGAGCGGAAATTCATTCGGGGGCGTGGGGGTACGTGGTGGGTACGAAACGTACCCACCACGTACCCCCCAAGGGGTATGAGCGCATAGGCTGAGATTTTTACAAGTGACCACTTAAATTAAAATTAAAATTAAATTCAAATCCGCAAACAGATTTAAAAAAACAAAAATTTGAGCCCAGGAGAGCGGAAGTTCATTTTGGGGGCGTGGAGTACGTATAGGGTACGTATGGGGTACGATCGTACCCCATACGTACCCCATACTGGGTATGAGCGCATAGGATGAGATTTTTACAAGTGACCACTTAAATTAAAATTAAAATTAAATTCAAATCCGCAAACAGATTTAAAAAAACAAAAATTTGAGCCCAGGAGAGCGGAAATTCATTCGGGGGGCGTGGGGGGTATGTGGTGGGTACGAAACGTACCCACCACGTACCCCCGAAGGGGTATGAGCGCATAGGCTGAGATTTTTACAAGTGACCACTTAAATTAAAATTAAAATTAAATTCAAATCCGCAAACAGATTTAAAAAAACAAAAATTTGAGCCCAGGAGAGCGGAAATTCATTCGGGGGGCGTGGGGGGTACGTGGTGGGTACGAAACGTACCCACCACGTACCCCCCAAGGGGTATGAGCGCATAGGCTGAGATTTTTACAAGTGACCACTTAAATTAAAATTAAAATTAAATTCAAATCCCCTAACAGATTTAAAAAAACAAAAATTTGAGCCCAGGAGAGCGGAAATTCATTCGCGGGGAGTGGTGGGTACGAAACGTACCCACCACGTACCCCCCAAGGGGTATGAGCGCATAGGCTGAGATTTTTACAAGTGACCACTTAAATTAAAATTAAATTCAAATCCGCAAACAGATTTAAAAAAACAAAAATTTGAGCCCAGGAGAGCGGAAGTTCATTTTGGGGGCGTGGAGTACGTATAGGGTACGTATGGGGTACGATCGTACCCCATACGTACCCCATACTGGGTATGAGCGCATAGGATGAGATTTTTACAAGTGACCACTTGAATTAAAATTAAAATTAAATTCAAATCCGCAAACAGATTTAAAAAAACAAAAATTTGAGCCCAGGAGAGCGGAAATTCATTCGGGGGGCGTGGGGGTACGTGGTGGGTACGAAACGTACCCACCACGTACCCCCCAAGGGGTATGAGCGCATAGGCTGAGATTTTTACAAGTGACCACTTAAATTAAAATTAAAATTAAATTCAAATCCGCAAACAGATTTAAAAAAACAAAAATTTGAGCCCAGGAGAGCGGAAATTCATTCGGGGGGCGTGGGGGTACGTGGTGGGTACGAAACGTACCCACCACGTACCCCCCAAGGGGTATGAGCGCATAGGCTGAGATTTTTACAAGTGACCACTTAAATTAAAATTAAAATTAAATTCAAATCCGCAAACAGATTTAAAAAAACAAAAATTTGAGCCCAGGAGAGCGGAAAATCATTCGGGGGGCGTGGGGGGTACGTGGTGGGTACGAAACGTACCCACCACGTACCCCCCAAGGGGTATGAGCGCATAGGCTGAGATTTTTACAAGTGACCACTTAAATTAAAATTAAAATTAAATTCAAATCCGCAAACAGATTTAAAAAAACAAACATTTGAGCCCAGGAGAGCGGAAGTTCATTTTGGGGGCGTGGAGTACGTATAGGGTACGTATGGGGTACGATCGTACCCCATACGTACCCCATACTGGGTATGAGCGCATAGGATGAGATTTTTACAAGTGACCACTTAAATTAAAATTAAAATTAAATTCAAATCCGCAAACAGATTTAAAAAAACAAAAATTTGAGCCCAGGAGAGCGGAAATTCATTCGGGGGGCGTGGGGGGTACGTGGTGGGTACGAAACGTACCCACCACGTACCCCCCAAGGGGTATGAGCGCATAGGCTGAGATTTTTACAAGTGACCACTTAAATTAAAATTAAAATTAAATTCAAATCCGCAAACAGATTTAAAAAAACAAAAATTTGAGCCCAGGAGAGCGGAAGTTCATTTTGGGGGCGTGGAGTACGTATAGGGTACGTATGGGGTACGATCGTACCCCATACGTACCCCATACTGGGTATGAGCGCATAGGATGAGATTTTTACAAGTGACCACTTGAATTAAAATTAAAATTAAATTCAAATCCGCAAACAGATTTAAAAAAACAAAAATTTGAGCCCAGGAGAGCGGAAGTTCATTTTGGGGGCGTGGAGTACGCATAGGGTACGTATGGGGTACGATCGTACCCCATACGTACCCCATACTGGGTATGAGCGCATAGGATGAGATTTTTACAAGTGACCACTTAAATTAAAATTAAAATTAAATTCAAATCCGCAAACAGATTTAAAAAAACAAACATTTGAGCCCAGGAGAGCGGAAGTTCATTTTGGGGGCGTGGAGTACGTATAGGGTACGTATGGGGTACGATCGTACCCCATACGTACCCCATACTGGGTATGAGCGCATAGGATGAGATTTTTACAAGTGACCACTTGAATTAAAATTAAAATTAAATTCAAATCCGCAAACAGATTTAAAAAAACAAAAATTTGAGCCCAGGAGAGCATAAGTTCATTTTGGGGGCGTGGAGTACGTATAGGGTACGTATGGGGTACGATCGTACCCCATACGTACCCCATACTGGGTATGAGCGCATAGGATGAGATTTTTACAAGTGACCACTTAAATTAAAATTAAAATTAAATTCAAATCCGCAAACAGATTTAAAAAAACAAAAATTTGAGCCCAGGAGAGCGGAAATTCATTCGGGGGGCGTGGGGGGTACGTGGTGGGTACGAAACGTACCCACCACGTACCCCCCAAGGGGTATGAGCGCATAGGCTGAGATTTTTACAAGTGACCACTTAAATTAAAATTAAAATTAAATTCAAATCCGCAAACAGATTTAAAAAAACAGAAATTTGAGCCCAGGAGAGCGGAAGTTCATTTTGGGGGCGTGGAGTACGTATAGGGTACGTATGGGATACGATCGTACCCCATACGTACCCCATACTGGGTATGAGTGCGTAGGATGAGATTTTTACAAGTGACCATTTAAATTAAAATTAAAATTAAATTCAAATCCGCAAACAGATTTAAAAAAACAAAAATTTGAGCCCAGGAGAGCGGAAGTTCATTTTGGGGGCGTGGAGTACGTATAGGGTACGTATGGGGTACGATCGTACGATCATACTGGGTATGAGCGCATAGGATGAGATTTTTACAAGTGACCACTTAAATTAAAATTAAAATTAAATTCAAATCCGCAAACAAATTTAAAAAAATCTGCCAATGGTCTGGGCGAAACTTTATTATTTTTCGGGTCAAAGTTCGGGTGCGGTCAAAGTCGGAGTGTGTCATGAGTTGCTTCGAGATTATTAGATTTCTTGGAAAATTATTTTTGTTCTTAATATAAAAACATACTGCAGTCACGATCGGCTGCAAGCCAATCGTATAATACTCTAGATGAATACTGAACTCCGATTTATATTGTAGTTGGGGATAAAGTAGAATTACGTGTGTGCATGTTGTATGTCCTTTATTAAGGACTGCTATTAGATTGCTACTCAAAACTAAAAGACAATATTCAGTGTTTAATTTCATATCTTGAACTGGGTAAGTCATCGAAAAAAATGTCCTTTTTAAAGGACTTTCACATGAGAGGAGCAGGAAGGACTCACTCGATTTCTTACATATTTATCCTTTTCCTTGGAATCATTCAAAAATAAACGTGTACAAAATTTCAAATTCGTAGCTTGAAGCGTTCAAAAGTTATTGGAAAATATTGATGAACACGTGTTTTAAGGATATTTTGTATGGCAGCTACCAGAAGGACTAACAGGATTTTCTTCATAATCATATATTTAGCTCCACCTATTGGAAAAATAACACATACAAAATTTCAATGACGTAGCTTAAACCCTTCTGAAGCTATCGACCAATATTCTTGAAGACGTGTTTTAAGGACATTTTGTATGGCAGGTACCAGAAGGAGTAAAAGGATTTCGCTGATTAGTAAACTCCGACTTCCTTTTCACTCAAAACTAACCTGTACAAAATTCCGAATTCGTCGCTAAAAGATTACTTGAGTTATTGTGAGTTTTGTAAATTAAGTGAATACATTTTGACAGGATATTTGTATGGCAGCTACACGAAGGACTAAAAGGATTTTCTTCATAATCATATATTTAGCTCCAACTATTGGGAAAATAACACATACAAAATTTCAAAGACGTAGCTTAAACCCTTCTGAAGTTATCGACCAATATTCTTGAACACGTGTTTTAAGGACATTTTGTATGGCAGCTACCCGAAGGAGTAGGACGATTTTGCCCGTTAACGAACTTAGCCTTACAAATTCAACCAAACATCCAGATTCAAAATTTCAAGATCCTAGGTGAAGGCGTTCTTGAGTTATCGTGCTAACGGACAGACGGACGGACGGACGGACGGACGGACGGACGGACGGACGGACGGACGGACGGACGGACGGACGGACGGACGGACGGACGGACGGACGGACGGACGGACGTCAGGCGGATTTGAGGTTTTTGGCCACAAATAAACAAAAAATAATATATAACTTTTTTTCGTCCGAGGCTTGGTTCTATGCGTTACAAACTTTTGGGCTGGATTAAACTTATAATACTCTATATGATTTCATCCAGAGTATAAACATTTAAAATAGAGATTTTTAGCCGATTAAACATTGAAAAAGCCCGTGTAGACTATTCGAATTTCGGTATATTATGTACACTAAAAGCCCATAGAAGTAAAACGAACGAATTTGCTGCCTTATCAGACTTAAGAGATATGACGAATTGTTAAAACGTATACAAACCCATTACTTCCACTTGGGGTTTGAATTTCGAAAAAATTGTGAAACAGGTTTTTAGACGATTTCATAAGAAGCAACTTGATATCTCATGAGATATGACGGATTTTGAAAAATTTGTGAAAACGTAAGCAAACCGTTCACACCCCCTTGGTTCTGGAAATTCGAAAAATCGTGAATTGGTTGGCCGTAATAATCAATTTTATATCTCATCAGAACTTAGGAATGGCAAAAATTGTGAAAACATGTACAAACCCTTGTGGGTTGAATATCCAAAAATTGAGAAATGGGTTTGTAGGCGATTATATAAAAAGTCTGTGGAAATGAAAAGCGATCTAATATCTCATCAAACTTAAGAAATATGTCGAAACTTTGAAAAGCATACAACCCCCTTACACCCAAGAGGATTGAATATCTAAAATACTAAAATTGACTTTTTGGCTTTTTTATATAGGAAACCTTAGGAAGTAAAAATGAATTCGATATATCACCAGATATGCAACCTCCTTACACCCACTTGGGGGTTGAATATCCAAAAATCCTGAAAGGAGTTAATAAATAAATATGAAGACAGCACGAGAAAGTAGGAACCAATTCAAGTTCTTATCACTTCTAAAAGAAATGACGGAACTCGTGAAAACGTGTTCAACCCGTTTATACCCTCTTAGGGGCTGAAAAAGGAAAAAACCTAAAAACAAGTTTTAGGCGATTATTATGCAAGCACGTGAAACTGAAAATATATTCGATATCTGATAAGACGTGGGGATATAGTAGAATTCGTGAAAAAGTTTACAACCACCTTCGCACCCCCTTAGGGGTCGAATTTAAAAAAACCCTGAAAACACTTTCTAGGTATTTATATGAAGAAGTCGTACAATAAAAATGAATTCAATATTTGGGAAGACCTAATAGATATGACGAAAATCGTGAAAATATATGCATTCCATTTTCACTGATCATTTATTTTGCCCCCCCCTCTGAACGCCAATGGAAATTTGAAATTTTTTTTTATTTGAATTAGTTTTCTAGTTAATTTACATAAACGTACTGAGTTTCAACTTTGTAGCATAAGCCGTTCTATAGATAGGAAAAACACCCCCCACCCCTGTACCATACTACCCCTATAAAAAATTATATTTTTCCAAGATGCTACTAATATAGCTCTATCCAAATACCAAGTTTCAGCTTTATATCATTATAGGTTGTTGAGATATTAAAATCGGAACTTTTTCCTTTTCACCCTCCCCCACCCTCACCCTCTACACCCACACTTCCTAAATTTTGTTTTCCGCTAGGGGTCTATTAGGCCTACTTTTGGTAAAAATTTTAAGCATCTATCTTACACGGTTCTTGAGATATGAGACGTGATTTTTTTTAAAAATTCTTATCCCCTCCACTTTCATGCTCCACCGCCCCCTTAAAAAATTTGGCTTTCAGCTAACTTCATTTGTCAACTTTTATACAGAAACCAAATTCTATTTATCTAGTACAATTAGTTCATGAGATATCGTATTCTAAAGTTTTTCACCCCCCACCCCCGTACGTCACTGCCCCCACTAAAATTTTTGTTTCCGATCTATTTTTCTAGTATACCTACAGATATTCATTCAGTTTCAATTTTGTGACATTAACCGTTTAGGAGATATGGATTTTAGAATATGTCGATCTCACCTTTTTTGCATTTCGGACGCATTATTTTTTCCCCCACTCCCGAACCCCTTCACCTATATCGGCAAATGGGTCCACTACCGAAGCTCTATATAAATTTAAAATTTCAGCCGCCTAGCATAAGCGGTTGCTGAGATCTAGAAACCAAAATTTTCCGTCTAAAACACTTCCCCCTCCTTCCCCCTTACACCCCCATCCCTCCAAATTTGGTCACTTCAGGGAGCCTACCCACTCTACCCAGGAAAAAAAATTCAACTAAATAGCTTGTAGGGTTTGGGTGCTACGAGCCTTCAAACAATTTTGCGTACACCGGTAGACGTACGGCGTACGGCGTACGGCGGACAGACGGACTGAAATTTTTTTTTGCTTTTTTCGTGTCTACTCGTCATGAAACGTAAAAAATTTTGGAGGTAGCAAATTTTTTTTTTTTAAAAATCTATAACAATACTGTATTATTGAAATAATAAAGTAAAAATACGAATAAAAATTATCCTTGAAATTTTTTTTCAAAGGATAACGATTTTATGCTTTATCCTTGAAAATCTCAAAATGCTTCTTTTTTTTTTTTATTTTTTATTGTTTTATATTTTATTGGTTATACTGTTTTACAAAACATACCAAAAAATTAACTTGCGATCTTAATGGGATTGGGGTTATTATGTTATAGAAAAATTACAATTATAACATAATTGAGAAGCACTGATGGTCTTCGATTTTTTGACCCCGATCCCAAGTTAATTTTTTGGTATGTTTTGTAATATTCAAGGATAAAGGACAAAATCGTTATCCTTTGTAAAAAAAATTTCAAGGATAATTTTTATTCGTATTTTTTTTATAATGCGACAATTTTTTAACAACAATCTTTAAAATAAGTCCTACTTTATTATACTAGGATAAAAATTACCAGACATATTAATCTAATTTAAACTTCGTTCACTGTATAATACCAATATTTGTAAAGTTGTTAAGGAGGGAAGAAAGGATTTTTTTATGTTTCTTTTTATCTGACATGGTTGTATTCTCAATACTATATGGACTTGCTGAAATTATGCTTATTGATTCGAAGAATATTTCTGATAATCGAATTCATTGAACCGAATCCTTTTCTTCGTGCTCCCAAAAAAATTCGTATTACTTATCCTCCACAGGACTTCCCGGCAACCTGTTGTATAGTGTCTTATACGCACACTCAATCACAATAATCTCCTTAAACCCTATAGCCGTCCAACAATCTAGAGTTCGACAAGCTAAAAAGAAGCCCTTCATGGAACAGATTTGACTGTACCGTGAACGATTTCGCAATGTAAAAAATCGATAAATCGTGAACTTGATATCCTGACCGGAATAACGAACAGGTAATAACCCAACTTTGCACATATATGTAGGTATCTAGAATACTAGATAGTAACTCCCTGTAGTAACTGAATTTATGTTAGTCCTGAAGCTATAAAATATTCGGATTGATGAATCCTTTCGCGTAAAGAAAAATAAACCTTGTACTTTTCTATAGAACGAGATACTTTTGCGGAATGCTAGAATACGATTTTGTATTGTTTGAGTCGAAAGGATAGAAGCATCTTTGGTTGCTTTTCATTAGAATCGGCCTCCTAGGGCATACTAATGATGAAAATTAATTTGTTTCATTTTCAGAACAAGTACTCCCTGCCGAGCTCGGTTTGATTAATCCACAAAGTAAGTTAACGAAAAGAAGCCAAGGAATTAACCCAGTTGTTGGATATAAATTAATTAGGACTTTCTTCATTCTTGTTGGAAAACTTAGATTGATATTTCTCCTTACTACACACTATAAATATAAGTTAATTAAAATTATTTTAAAGAAATCGTTAAATATTTAACAAATAAACTAGTCTTGCCTACTAAAACTTCGGCCGCAGTCTTCAGAAAATTTGAACACAAAAAAATCGTACACTACGCACGGAAAAAAATGCTAGATACTGTGATTTGCGATAAGTATCTTTTAATAATTCATTATACTTAGTAGATGTAGACTTGGACCTTTCTGGGTAAGAAACAATAATTCCAACAGAACTCTTCAGGACAAGTTTTGTTCTTATTATTTTTATTTTTATTTCACCGAGTACTATAACATGTAGAACACAATCATTTGCAACTGAAAGAATTTGATAAGTACAGAAAACAGATATTTTTCAGTATTGTATCCGTACTGATTTCCGAAATCTATTTAGTACTCATTAGATGTTTCTTTTCATGGAAAATCAGTCAAGAATTTTAAAGTTAGTATCTAAACAGCACAGAACATGGTTTTGTGAATATTTTCAGACAAGTTGTTTTTCAGTACTGAAATTATTAAAAATAATAAATATATTTCATTATATTTTAAAGCAAAAATCTTCACTTATTTTTTTTTGTCCGTTCCTTTTACAGTAGCTCGAAATTCAAATTCCATACTATCCTGAATTTATAAAATCTGCACTTATTCTGTACTCGAAGCCTTGATCTATTGACGAATTCCATATCTTTTTTTACAATTTATTGAAATGGAATTTGAAATGATTTCTATCAAATATATGGCTGATTTGAGTTCATATATTATACAGATTTGCAGTACTGCCGCGTCAGTACTCTGGCTTGTTACTCAGGTTACCTACAACGTTAATCTTTGTCCAGTTGGAATATGAATGTGGGGACGAAAGTGGAAACGTAAGTCAAAGAAGAATGTTTCAAGGCAAACATGGAAGATAGAAACGAGCCATCGAGAGTATCCACTAAGACTGCATAAGCAGTATTGAATCTGAAGACTCGTGGTCGATGAGTTTAAACTCTTGAACGAAGTTAAGCCGCGATTAGAGTGAAAAAAGTTAAGGTATTTAGTGCAAGGAAATACCTTTAATAGAGTTTGACACTGATCTCGTACAACTAGTAAAAACCGTACACGTAACTATAATTTACGGAGCTATTTTCCGACCTTTCGTAATCACTCGAAAACCAAACTTCGTCATCCGTTTCAATCGGATACGTAATCCGTTAAATCTGCACTATGTTCAATTCAATGATTGCCGGAGCTGGTTATAAAGCGAAATTTACGACCAGGACGATAGAAATGGTTGCTCACAGACAATAAATTCTTAATGGCTTGGGATTAACCAGCGGACCTACTCCTGGTAAAACTTCACCGAACAAAAACCATAATAACGAAAAGGATCGTAAGCGGGAAGATAGGATTTTACTTAGACTATGGGAGTATGGTTTGATAAATTTTCGTTTTTCACAAGCAACTGCGCTAAATTGGCTCGCTATTACTTTATGGAATATCAACGAAGTATTGGGTTCTGGTTTAAACGTGCCCGGCAGCATCAACCTGTTGGGCACGATTGCAGTAGCAAATTGATCACTTAGAAATATTTTATAGGCTATAAAGAGTTTTTTTTTAATTCCACTTGAAGATATTAAGTGCGCCATAAAAGAAATGAAAACTTTTTTATGGGATACGACTATAACCAGCTCAATCAATCCATCGAGGACGTGATAGTATACTTGAGATTGCAATTATACTTTAGATGAAATCTGTAGAGTCCTATATAAGTTTCATTCAAGACAAGAGTCTGAGGCAGACAACAAACAGTTGTCCCGGAATATTTCGTCTTACAGCTCTCCAATGTTTTCATATATTTCACAAACTCTTCTTTTTCAGAGTTGACCGGTTTTTTGGAAAATCTCGATGATACAGAATCCCTCTTTTTCCAATAGTTGGTTATAAGTTGGTTGCATAGACTAAAATATAGACTATACAACCAATTTAGAGCTAACCAAACGAAATATATTTCGGTTTATAATAGTCAGCATCGCTTGTAACTAGTTATAAGAGTTTATAACGTCGTGTGTAAAAAATTTCTGTCTTAATTAAATTTTATTTAGTGTTCTGGCTAAGCGTAACTAGTTTCAGGACAGCTGACGAAATCAAGAAAAAGTAGACTTAAATATTTTTTATTGGATAAAAAAGACAAAATTTAAATTTTTCTGCTCTATACATGACGAATAATAATTTTTAGGAAACTATTTAGTATTCTGTTCAATTGATCAAAAAGAATCATTTTCAGTTGCCTGAAGTTACTACCATGAGATTGAAAAATCATTTGCACTCTCTCTGCCAATTACATCTATCGAAAAGTATATACATACGTTCAGAATAGCTTTGTTATTAAACTATTAAAAGTAAATTAGTGGACTGTCCATAAGAATCATCATCACATTTTTATTACGCACTGCATACACAGTTGAGTGGTTATTGGTACAAATTTGAATGATGAATCTAAAAAAACAGCGCGTTCAAATAGCGCCCAACGTGGGGCTAAGTTGTAATAAAACTACAATTTACAGTAAATTGACTAAAAATCCATGTAAAACCGATCGCTACAGCTGCAGTTGAGAATATTTTAAAAATAAATAAATGATAATGCAATAATACGCAATGGATATTTAAGTGGGTCCCACATTGGGCGCCAAATTATCTATACTTTTCCGGTACCCAAGCAAGATAACAACACTAATATCGATCAAACTTAAGTAATACATATGAAATAAAAACTTTATTGAATAAACAAGAAAATGTCATAGCCACCACGAACCCTGACACGGACAGATATCTGAAATTACATACGACTGACCCACATCATACAGATATTGTTCGTCTAAACTTCTTCTAAGCGTTTTATATTTCAAAAGAAAATTTTATCACGCTTATGCGGGTAAAGTGTTTCGAACAACTACGTCTCCCATCCATATGTTCGTTATCTGCCCTTAAAAAAAATATCAAAACCAGGGGTATATGTCGACTGATGACTTTTTTTTAACAACTGAAAAGCTTCATGACAAACACAAAATGTAGCCTTGTACTTGAGATAAGAGGCCTTCATTTACAAAACAAGTTTACTGTTAAAGTTTACGACCATACGAAGTCCTGATTGCAATGTGGCCTTTGTGAAGAATACATAAACACATATGCCTACCATCCGAAAGTGATAAAGAGTGTTCGATAACCGTCGTGTATTTTAGCCCCTAAAGCCTATGATTGAAGCGAAAAAATACATTTAACGATGAAGGACCTGCAGATAACACAAAAAAAATTTGATAGCACCAGACCCATAAACCTAAGAGTTGTTTACATTATAATTCCATTAATTCAACCTTTTCGCAGATGAGGGAGGTTGTTACATTTTATTAATTCCTTCAAATCAGAGGATGGGATTGTAAAGTGGTTAATTTTTGGAATAATGGTGCTAAATGTGAATTTGACTATTTCTATTTCCAAACGTTTAGGAGACTTCTTAAGAAAACAAAAATTTTACATCAAATTCTGCCATAAGCGGTCCTTGTTTCTATTTTTCGGTGTGAGCAAAGTGTATGGAGACTACTTTACATATTTTATGACTAGAGAAGGCGCGTCTCGAATATATTCAGAGAGATACTAAGCAATTGAGATAAACAAGTAAAAAACTTGCAAGTTGGTTGGTTGGTTGGTTTACGTGGTGGACCGTCAGTCGAAAGTCGGGGCCCAATTAGCACATTAGCGCCATTTTGATACCACAACTCGCTTAACCTGGATGTTGAGGGCTGATGAAGTAGATACAGAGTTTTATAGAGACCTGGGGCTGGAATGGATTATCCATCCATCCGGAGCTGTTTGAAAAGATAATCAGTTCTCCAATCTTATTTTTCGAGATCTCATCAAGGTTATCAAAGAAAGGATTGCCTAATGCACGAAGTCTGGCTCTAGCTAGGGCCGGACACTTGCAAAGAAGGTGGACAACAGTTTCCCTCTTATTTGCGTCCATGCAACTGCTGCAATTGACGTTAAAGGGAATACCCAGTCTGGCCGCGTGGTCGCCGATTGGCTAGTGATCCGTGCTGACCCCCGTGACTCTGGAGACGTCTACATGGCTCCTGCTCAAGAGTTCGTCTGTTCTGTTCCGGCAGTAGGATGGCTTCTTAGATATGACGCCGCTAAATCTGGAGTTCGCGATTATAAGAAAGTGGGATGATATTTGGCGCTTAACAGTTCCTAGTGGGACTTGAACGGGTTCCACGAGAGAGCCCTGTAGAGCAGAACGTTGTCTAGCTAATTCGTCTACCCGCTCGTTACACTCTATCTTGCTGTGACCAGTTAGTATTCTATAGAATTCAGTTATGTCTAAAAAAAGGTTTAGTTATT
This sequence comes from Beris morrisii, assembly GCA_951812415.1. Classification (NCBI taxonomy): domain Eukaryota; kingdom Metazoa; phylum Arthropoda; class Insecta; order Diptera; family Stratiomyidae; genus Beris; species Beris morrisii. The sequence goes on along the minus strand of OX638312.1, from coordinate 137,937,973 downwards.
TTTATAAAAATATCTGCAAATAGGTTCTTCAATATCACTATAGAAGTAGGAAGTAGGTATACTTGCATATTACTAGAATATTCCAAAAAGTGTTATTAAACTTGAAAACTGTTTAATTTTTTACATTAAACCCCACGTTGGGCGCCAATTGTGTTTATCATCTTTAATTTTATCTTCCATTAATAAATAGTTATTTATATAATACGCATTAAAAATAAGTATATCTCCCATAATTGTGGCATTAAATATTAATAATAAAGAAACATAGATATTTTCCCAAGGTAAGAACAACGAAGAAACAACTGGCAACAGCTTGGGAGCAACATCGTTATTCTCGATAAATAGTTCATGATCTCAAACGTAGGTGGAGTCAAGGTATTAGAAAGTATTATTCTAAAGTATTTTGGAATTGACATGAAATTAAAAATCTAAAAATCAACAAATTTTTTGACTTTTTTCGTATTCGGTTTTTTATTTTTCATATTTTACCAATAAAAATCGTTTCGTCTGGTGTAAGTTCGAAATTCTTCCTCTAAATAGGTGCCTCACTCCCTTCACTGAAGAACTGTTTTGACTAGTGTAAGTACGAAATGGGGATTAGGTCCAGACCCCCTGAATCTCACTAAATACACGACTGACATCCAAATCAAAAATGCAAATGGTTCCACGATTATAGTTATATATATGTTCTAACTTTCAACTTTTTAACATAAGCGCTGTTTCGGAGCAATAGAAACCAACATTTTTCATATAAAATCGATCCACTCAATGAACCTAGGTCAAAAGGTTAATGGTAATATCTCAACGGATTTGTGATATCTAATCAGACCTGAGGTATATGGCTGAATTCGTGAAAATATGTACAACCTCTTTACACCCGCCTAAGGGCCGAATTTCAAAAAATCCTGAAAACCCTTTCTAGGCATTTACATATATAAAGAATCCGAATAATAAAAATTAATTCAATATTTTGGAAGACCTAAGAGATATGAAATTCGTGAAAATATATGCATTCCGTTTTCAGAGAAAATTTTTTTTCCTCCCCTTCCGTATGCCAATGTATATTTGAAATTTATCTCTAAATTACTTTTCTAGTATACCTACATAATATACTCACCAAGTTTCAACTTTTTAGCATAAGCCGTTCTTTAGATAGGAAATACACCCCGTACTATACTACTCTTATAAAAAAATATATTTTTACTTTATTATTTTAATAATAAAGTATTTCAATATGCCACTATACTCGTAGATGGTGGAGGACGTTCTAAAATCCCGATTCACTCAGTGAGCCTATTGTGATTCAGTATGCCACTACTATGGCTCTATCTAAATACGGAGTTTCAGCTATCCATCATTATGGGTTCCCGAGATATAAAAATTGGAACTTTTTTCTTTATCCTCCCCCATCTACACCCATACTTCCCGTAAGCATCTATCTTGGTTTTTTTGAAAATTTCTTTCCTCCCACTTCTATACTCAAAGCTCTATATAAATTCCAAGTTTCAGCCTCCTAGCGTAAGCGGTGAAATCCAGAAATCAACATTTTCCGTCTAAAATGCTCGTCCAACTTCCCCCTCATACCCCGACCCCTTAAAAAGTTTCCGCTTAAAGGATGGCACCCAGTCTATCCCCAAAAAAAAAAATTCAACTTAAGTTTTGATGTCGGATAGCCGGCTATGTTCTATTTGCTTGGCACAAGACTTTGCTCACTAATTTGACGATGCAAAATCGGTCCCTATAGAGATCAAGTTGATAAGTGACGAAATTAGGTTTCATTAATCAATTGGGCTTATTAACTAATTGAATTTTGCATTAGAATGGATACGAACAGAGTATGGTTTCTGAAATTATGTACAGATTTCCTTGACAAAGGAAAGCAGACCCAAATTAGTAGCAAACAGCCGATTATAATTCAGGAAAAGGAACCTACATTAAACCTTGTAAACCACAAAGGACTTTCACAACAATAGATGAAAAAGTTGTCTAACAGTTCGCTACAAGATTTACATCCATTTGTTTCACAACGAAACAATAATAACTCCATTCCCTGCTGAGACACTGTAGTGCGTTAAGTATTCAACATCTTTAAGAAACCACAAACAATCCACCGAAGCAAATCGACTCTATCCCAGTGCTAAAATATACACTCCATTATAATGATTTACTGGGAAAATTTGTGGGAACCATATAAGCATGATGTTGGCACAGCTTAGCAATATTTTGTAGCAATCAATTTATAAAGGAGCCGCCGTGTTAGAATGGTGTACTCAAGTGCCAAGGGAATGTAAATTACAATTAAAATGTGAACAACTCAGTGAATACACGCGAATTCTGATTACGCTTTTGAATATTCGCGGAATATCACGAACCAAAAGCAACAGCTAGAGCCTGGTGATAAAGGTACACAATTTCTAGGGGGAAGTTTAGTAGGAAAAATCCTTAATCCTATCACATACTGAATTAAATTTTTCTTCATTTCAGCCCCCAATTAGTAGCATCCACCATTTACTAAAACGATTTCGTAGCCCTATTGATATCAAGAAATTTATGATGAATTTCATAAGGAATTGCAACGAACATTAACTAGTGGTCCGGGATGTATTACAACTATATTTCAATTAGAGATGGGCAAAACAGTTCATTTGAGTGAAGTATGTACTTCACAACAATTTATTCACTTTAAAAAGCTAGTTCTGGGAAGTATTTAAATTGAACTGTTCATTTCAACTTTTCTCTTCTATAACCAGCCGTTTAGTAATTACTAGTCACTCACTAGACACTAGTCACTACTTCTTCAATTGAACCATTTACTTGCTCTATTATCTTCTCTTACCAGTCGTTGAGTAGTCACTCACTCGTCAGTTGGTCGTTCAATTGTACTGGTGTATGTGAGCTGGCTTCTCTAAACAGCAATACCAGCAATCTGTCAAAACATTGCCACATTGTTGCAACTAATATGATATTGCTCTGTATTGCTCCACTAGTTATGGCAAACGTACAATCAATTGCTTCAAAAAATGCTCGTGTAAGAGCACCTTTACTTCACTTACTCACTGCAATGAAGTGTTCTTTTAGAGTAGTTCACTCGTGAACAGCTCATCTCTAATTGCAATTATCATCTTACAAAAGTAGTGCTATCTGCGTTTTATGTTTTAAAATAGCTGCTACCGGTTTATAAGTTATCAAAGCCGACGTTATAATGAAAACCATTATGTTGAAGTCATGTGAAACTTATGCTTTGTTCAATTCTCTGCACGATAGAATTACATAACAGGCAGATTCCTTAATAACGAAATAAGGAACATGTCAAATGGCGGTGGTTTTGTTTTAACATTTAACACACCCAGAGTGTAGTTAATTAAATCAGGGATAGAGATGAAGTCGGTCCGGGACGAAAATCATGACTTTTGTACTAATGATATCATTTAATATTCGGTGTTCTTGATATTCGAATCATTTAATTGTTTGATGTTAACGGAGCTAATTTCCCGAGAAATATTCTTTGAAAATTATTTCTGATGATGAGTTGGAAATTAACATTCGGGGGAACATGTGCTATGATAAATATAAATTACAGAATAAATACCTATACAGATTTTGGAGGAGATGAAGTTCTTATGATTTTTGAGCAAAAATTTTGAAAAGGGATATATCCCTCAGATTAAGTAGATAAGCAGTTCAATACTCTCCGATCTTTCGGCAAAAAAACTGTAGGCGAAATAAAACCGAAGGTGAAAAAAAACCTTTAAGCTCACCTCACAAAATGATCACCCTATCGAATTATTGAAATAGGTCGTTGTGGCGTTTTCATGGTGTGTTATATCCCAAAGCGTTCTTAACGGAAGGATATAGTTTTATTTTGGCTCAAGTCCTGTGCATGTATCTTTCCATAAAGTTCACCCTTTCTTCCGTAGCCTGCTCTTGTTATGAAAAGAATAACGAGATCTCCGCATTTTATTAACAGGCTCCATATAGTAAGTAAGTTTCAACTTTCTAGCATTAGCTGTTTTTGAGATATACATATAAGCAAGTATGTTTTGATTGCCTTTCTTGCTGTAATTTAATTTTCGAATTAAACATTTAAACTGTACCTTAATTTTATTATAATTTTTACTACCACATATCGCCGTGTCGGAAGAACAGTGACGCAACTGCAATTTTGAAAAAAAAATTTTTCCATAATTCAATATTTTGTGGTTTTGCTATTCTTGCATAAAATCGTTCCCCGTTGTTTTAAACGAACGTGCTCTTGATCTAAGCTCGCTATAGTAACTATTAATAAGCTCGTATGGCTTGTGGGCAATTGTCAAAAATGATATTGTTTCTCCGAAAAAAATTAGAATTTTTTGCAGTTGCGTCACTGTTCTTCCGACACGGCGATATGCCCTTAGACCAACCAAGTTTTAAATTTTGGTGCAAACCTTTTAGGAAATCGAAAGATTTTTTCCAGCACATATTTTGTAAGGGTTTTACTACGATGAATCGATATAAATCTTTCCTTTGGTGGTTTCTTAGATATAGAAACCAAAAAAACAGTCTTCCATCCAATCCACAAAAGAGTTCATTCGATCTACCCAATGTAAAAATGTTATTGGTTTTTTGAATTTTGTAAATAGTGCTCTCGAAGGACTTGAACATTGTGTTTCTTTCCAGGGATAGGTTACCGCCCAATAAGTGAAGAGGAGACATTGTTAAAAAAGGAATTTTTGGGAATAGACATTGTAAAATTATAAGAAAAACTGAGTATCAAAGAAACCGTATGACCTTTTCATAAGTGGGATTCGACCCCGAATTCTGGGATGACTGGTAGATAAATACTTCAGTTAAATTGATTCCAACATTTTCGCCAAAAAGATGAAAAACAGGTAATTTCAATATTGTGATTCAAAAATTGTAACTTACAAAAAGCTATAGAAGTGAACGCATGCAACGCTACTTGGAGCGATGTGGGGCTCATTAACGAGTTCATCGGCATTATAATTGCGATATGCGAATATATAAAATAAATTGCTTATTAACATAATTAAAAAAAGAAAAAAATTTGAGCAATTTATTCTTTTACACTGAAATGGTTTCATTGCATTTAAATGTTAAATTAAGGCAATGTTCAATTTATAGAAGTATTTGAGTGGTGCAACTGGTTTTATTCGAAAATTTGTGGCTGCATCGATTTCTTCAAAGCGTTCCTACAGGACTCGCGGTGTGTTCAATTATTCCCCATGCGTGGACTTGAAAAACCGTCGGAAACAAAAACCTTTATTTGAAAATGGATTTTCCACCATGAGTGACAATAAATACAAGCCAGTTTCCAGAAATCCTATTAAGCTAAAATAAACGCCATAGCCCAATCGATATTCGTTTTCGAGTGCTTGTTTGCCGATTGAAATTGTAGTATACATGCGATAAACATTGTTTCGATTAAAACTTTTTTTTGTCAGACTATCGAGCCTATGGTGTGCCTTGTGTAACGCAAAATATAATTGATTTCAATTATATTTGTGCACATATTGTGCAGTATCCTTCAGCCAGGAGCTATGCGTTTAGTAATAGAAATAGAAAATAACTTCAGGGACGATGGATGGACGTAACCACAAACTGGCCAAATTTTTTAACGCTTATCAGTTTTCAACGAATTGTATTTTTTTTGTAATAGGTGAAGGGATGATTAAATCATAATTAAAAATTGAAAACCACAACATTTCAATTGAAAATTATTTAATTAAAATTTGTTATTTCGAATCAAATATTGTTATAAGTGGCACCACTATATGAAATCGGTCAAGTTGAACTGAAACCCAAATAATTTAATTTAATTTTTATGAAAAAAGGCAAATAAAATATTTGATAAAATTTCTTTGTAATGATAAGTTCTTTGAGTACGAAATACATCAACAGGTGCCATTAAAATATGTGTCGTGTTGATAAATTTAAGAACACTTTTATTTTAGACCATCTATATATTTCTTTTGAATATCTATTTAGGATATTTAGATATAAATTAAAAGTTTCAACTTCCAAGCCTAAGCGTCTAATACCCTCCCACCAAACCCTCTTCTGAGAGCTCTGACACACCCGATCCTGAAAACTTCACTACACATGATCAGTCATTTGGTCGGTAATTCCAATTTTCTAAATTTTAAGTCGGTATAACGCCTTAGAAAGTCATAGCTGAGTTGATAAAAAATTTAACCGTCTAGTCTAAAAAATATCTTTCTAGTTATTTCCGACATATCCTGTAACTTTCTATAATAGTTATGAAAATAACGTTTCGCCGACTTATGTTATACCTACATATACATCTTTAAGGCGACTGCCAAAAAACCAAATACAAGTTGTCTGCTGGTGCAAGACAATCGGATGCTATAACATTACCATCTAGCGATATAAGCGATTACCTTAAGAAATCTGTTTAAGATAAGAAAATCTGCCAATGGTCTGGGCGAAACTTTATTATTTTTCGGGTCAAAGTTCGGGAGCGGTCAAAGTCGGAGTGTATCATGAGTTGCTTCGAGATTATTAGATTTCTTGGAAAATTATTTTATTAATATAAAAATATTTAAAATAGAGATTTTTAGCCGATTAAACATTGAAAAAGTCCGTGTAGACTATTCGAATTTCAGTATATTATGTACACTAAAAGCACATAGAAGTAAAAACGAATTTGTTGCCTTATCAGAATTAGATAGTCGAATTGTTAAAACGTATACAAATCCATTACTTCCACTTGGGGTTTGAATTTAAAAAAAAATGTGAAACAGGTTTTTAGACGATTTCATAAGAAGCAGCTTGATATCTCATAAGACAAGACGGATTTTGAAAAATTTGTGAAAACGTAAGCAAACTCTTTACACCCCCTTGGTTCTTAAAATTCGAAAAATCGTGAAATTGGTTTTAAGGTCATTACATCAAATGCCGTAATAACCAATTTTATATCTCATCAGAACTAAGGGATGGCAAAATTTGTGAAAACATATGCAAACCCTTGGAGGCTGAATATCCAAAAATCGAGAAATGGGTTTGTAGGCGATTATATAAAAAGTCTGTGGAAATGAAAAGCGATCTAATATCTCATCGAACCTAAGAAATATGTCGAAACTTTGAAAAGCATACTACCCCCTTACACCCATTAGGATTGAATTTCTAAATTGACTTTTTGGCTTTTTTATATGGGAAACCTTGGGAAGTACCTCCACCTCCTTACACTCACTTGGGGGTTGAATATCCAAAAATCCTGAAAGGAGTTAATAAATAAATATGAAGACAGCACGAGAAAGTAGGAACCAATTCAATTTCTTATCACCTCTAAAAGAAATGACGGAACTCGTGAAAACGTGTTCAACCCGTTTATACCCTCTTAGGGGCTGAAAAAACTTAAAAACAAGTTTTAGGCGATTATTACGCAAGCACGTGAAAGTGAAAAGATATACCATATCTGATAAGAAGTGGGGATATAGTAGAATTCGTGGAAAATTTTACAACCCCCTTTGCACCCCCTTAGGGGTCGAATTTTAAAAAATCCTGAAAACACCTTCTAGGTAAAAGCCGTAGAATAAAAATGAATTCAATATTTGGGAAGACCTAATAGATATGACGAAACCCGTGAAAATATATGCATACCATTTTCACTGATCATTTTTTTTGCCCCTCCTCTGAACGCCAATGGAAATTTGAAATTTTCTTTAATTTAAATTAGTTTTCTAGTTGATTTACATAAACGTACTGAGTTTCAACTTTGTAGCATAAGCCGTTCTATAGATAGGAAAAACACCCCCCATCCCTGTACCATACTACCCCTATAAAAAATTATATTTTTCCAAGATGCTACTAATATAGCTCTACCCAAATACCAAGCTTTATATCATTATAGGTTGTCGAGATATTAAAATCGAAACTTTTTCCTTTTCACAATCCCCCACCCTCACCCTCTACACTCACACTTCCTAAATTTTGTTTTCCGCTAGGGGTCTATTAGGCCTACTTCTGGTAAAAATTTTAAGTATCTATCTTACATTGTTCTTGAGATATGATACGTGATTTTTTTGAAAAATTCTTATCCCCTCCACTTTCATGTTCCACCGCCCCCTTAAAAAATTTTACTTTCATCAAACTTCATTTGTTAACCTTTATACACAAACCAAATTTTATTTGTCTAGTACAATTGGTTCATGAGATATCGTAATCTAAAGTTTTTTACCCCCCACCCCCGTACGCCACTGCCCCCACTCAAATTTTTGGTTCCGATCTATTCTCCTAGTATACCTACAGATATTCATTAAGTTTCAATTTTGTGACATTGACCGTTTAGGAGATATGGATTTTAGAATGTGTCGATCTCACCTTTTTTGCATTTCGGACGCATTATTTTTGCCCCCACTCCCGAACCCCTTCACCTATATCGGCAATTTTTTTGCAAATGGGTCCACTACCGAAGCTCTATATAAATTCCAAATTTCAGCGTCCTAGCATAAGCGGTTGCTGAGATCTAGAAACCAAAATTTTCCGTCTAAAACGCTTCCCCCTCCTCCCCCCTCCCACCCCATCAATCCAAATTTGGTCACTTTAGGGGGCCTACCCACTCTACCCACGAAAATAAATTCAATTAAATAGCTCATAGGGTTTGGGTGCTACGAGCCTTCAAACAATTTTGCGTACACCGGTAGACGTACGGCGTACGGCGTACGGCGGACAGACGGACTGAAATTTTTTTTTGCCTTTTTCGTGTCTACTCGTCATGAAACGTGAAAAAAAAATTTTAAGGGTAGCAAATTTTTTTTTTTTTAAAATCGATAACAATACTGTATTATTGTAATAATAAAGTAAAACTATAACGAATTCTAGGACACGAGACATGACAGCATAAACATGAGAATAACGTTCTGGTTATTAACAGACAGAAGTTATTGTCGCAACTTTTCAGTTGTAAATACGACTATAAAATTATTTTGGTTACTTCCTAGTTATTTTCCTTAGTTTGAAGTTGTTTGAAAAACGTTTTGGTTACAAATATGATTAAAAAGTTATTTGAATGACTTCGTGGTTACGAATAAGACTCGAAAGGTATTTAAGGCACTTTCTGGTGATATTGTCTGAATGTTTTGCCAAATTTACGAGAAGTTTATATAGACGACTATCTTAGATATGAAACTTAAGAAAATTAGTTCGATAACAGTGGTACAGAAATTATTTTGTTTCTTTACTCGTTTGAAAAACTTGAAAACTAATTATTTATTTCTTTAAAATTATTAATTATATAGTATTTCCGAGTGATATACAATTTTTCTCATTTCCGAAAATTAATCGAGTAAATTGCGTGTTGGGTCTTTGTGCTTCTTCAAGACTGGTATTACCAGAGCCGATATCCATTTCGTAGGGAAGTAGGAGTTTAAAATGCAATTGCTATTAAAAAACACTAGGGTTATTCAATAGGGACATAACAATTTTGTATTTAAATAAAACACAGAATAATTGAGATAATTTCCAAACTTTGCTTCACAGTTTAAGGCTGCGCTTGTATTAAAATACAAAATTGTTATGTACCTATTGAAAAACCCTTTAAATCCCAAAGGTTTGAGCAGTTCGTTCCGTTTGCTCTATAGCGTTGACAGATCTTCAATGAATGTACTTCTACATCTATTAATGCGTGCAGACATCCCATCGTACGTGCTTTTCCTTATTTTGTAGATAGGACAACAACTTTTTTTCAATAAGGACAAAGACACGCCACTGGAAATGTAATCGAAGGTGTGAAGGAACTGCCAAAGTGAGGTACGTTATTCAAATAGCATATATTATTCCATCTTACGACTATGTCATTTTATCTTAGCACTTAGTAGGGATTTTCACGAACTGCAATATTCACTCAGTTAAATTTTCTCACAATTCGATTTTGATGATTGCAGTATGCAGTGCTACAACAAGCAGTTACGAATTAATTCTACCTGAGATACGAGTCAGTATCTTTCTACTCGATGCGCTCCTTGAAATATTATCTACACGCTATTGTTAAATGGATTGATTCGATTTAGAGATGCGAACGATTGAAATGAATCTGTTATCAGAATTATATTGAATCTACTTAGTAGGTAAGTACTTCAAAAAAAATTCCTTTCAGTTGGTAGCTGTAGTAACGTTCGAATGTATGTACATTCGTTATTCCAGTTCGCTTCAAATATACATGCATTGTGAACACTATGTCATTTTCAAAGCTCCAATGGCAATGCATATTTCTGTGCATCTTCAATGATTCAGATTCCATGGTGAGTTGTCATGGAAATATGAAATCTCAATTTTTTCACTTTAATCCTTATTCTCCCATACCTAAAAGTGCATCTCCCATAGGACTTCACCTTCTGCATAAGTGTTTAGCTCATATTTAAAGAATTCTTCGGATTTCTTAAATCTCCGGAATAAATTCAAGTCCTGTGAATCTATGTTTAAAGCAGTAGGGGATTCAAGAAAAATCGGAAACTTACCAGGACTGACAAGTATTTGGGTCAAAGAAATGTATCTAGCTTCTGAAAAAATTGTAACAACGATTCGGTGAATGTTGCGAGAAAAGTATTTTCCACTTGCTTTGTGAATGCCCTGCTCTGGCTTTGAGGCGGGAACGTTGTCAGGCTGGCAGAGTTACCCTTTTCCGTACACGTGGGATCACCAAGGACCCATTGGCGGTCTATGTGTTTGGCCGCTTCAGCGTACACTCACTTTACCTAACCTAACTGGTTGATTTAAATATCTTGAGAAATTCTGTTTAGGAAACGGTTTCATAATTTAGCTGAAGGATTGGAAAGTATAGTCCACCTTCGTTAGGGCTTCAAACGCAGCTATTTTCTAATATCCTTTATTACTGCTACACCCTCTTGACACCCACGCGCTGGCCATAACACTCTCTAAGGCCGCGGTCCAAATTACGCTCATGGTACTTACATCACTAACAGTGCTAACAACGTTCGGTCCGAATTGTTGGTACGCTTACGTCGCTTTCAATTCGGACCGATTGTGTGTGCACAGTGCACTCACAGTGCCTATCCTCGAAACCGTGAGCAGTGTAAGCGCCAGAAAATTACCCCTCCATACAAATTGTATGCGTTGTGAGCGCAATTCGGACCGAGTGTAGGCACGCTAAAAGCGCAAAAAGCGTAATTCGGACCGCGGCCTAAATGTAAACAATTTCATTCATATTCCCTATAACAGTTGTTTTTCAGTCCAATCACAATTAAACCAAAATAAGTTCTAATAGATAGGAGCCATCGTAAATAGGTATATTTCCCGAAGCTTGTGGAAATCAGTCCCTGCTGCACTGTCCTGCGTGCCAGTAGTTACTAATAACACGCCTGCACGTGGATACATTCAAACATTATTGCATGTAATAAAAACCCGCTTGCCAATGAGGCCTCAAAGGAGCATTGCACCCGGTAAATTCTATGATTGTCATTAAAATGCAATTTCGTAATTAAAGTGACCGGGTACCTTTAAGTTTCATTTGCGGTCATTAGCAGTGAAATCGATACTACAGCTCTGGGACTACTATGTGACACGACACTATAAAAGGGTTCGTCTCTGCCAGCAACGCTTTCAATTAGCGTATTTTAAGGTCTCGCACAGTTCAACAATGAGCTGTCTGGTCGTTGCATTTATCCAGATCCTTGTTCTAACTTCATGGATATCTGTACCCATGTCTGCAGGCATTTTTGACGATGACGGCGTCGATAAAAGAGATCAATTTGGATTCTATCAAACAGGGCGAGGTATCATATCGAAGGATCGCTTATTGCAAGCCAGGAGTTTTTTCCAGCTATTCAACATCCCTTGTGAGTATTTTGACGCTGAGAAGTGTTGGAAAATATATCCGAAATTTTTTTCATTTTCCCAAAATATTTTCAGATATAATGTGCTTCTTTGCTGCAAAAGGCAAATGGCCATTTATTCCACCTTTACTTCAGGTAAAGGTCAATCAGGTGAGTCGTTCACTATTTGTTCAGGACGACGATTATATCAGGAACTATTGCCATGAATGGTTTACAGTCGTGCAATGTTATCGACCCTTTCCACCACCAGGTAAGAATTCTACTGAAGATGTTGACTTATTAAGTTGAGTTTGAAGAATTAGAATCTTTAGTTTAATGGTAGTGTTGAAGAATTTAATAAATACCTGAAGAATATACCGGGTATTTACCCAAAAGTGTTCCATATCGGATAAATAAACAGTTTAAAATTAATTAAAATAGCGACTCTTTTAAAAATTTGATTCTAGTAGTTCTTAATAAAGCAGTAAGTTAAAGACACTGCATTCACATCAAAGATCTATTTTTTTTTCGTTCAACCTGTATTTTAACGTAACGGCAATTATTTTGATATCAATTTTCGCAGTCGTACTTCCACCGCATTTAAATCAAATGTGAAAAGACCCGAATTTCATTACAAGCACAGCGAACGGGGCCTCGAGTACATCAAATGCAAAGTGAAAAGTATTTTTTCGATACATTTTTTATAAAAATATTTGTGATATTTTTAAGTTCTAATTCTTGTGATGTTCTTCGAAAATATCTCACGAAATATGCAGATTTGACAAAAAATTAATATCAATGATTTTATAGGAAATTGAATTCTCTATAAATAATTTTTTAACCATTTTTTCAAAAAACAATATATATATGTGATATATTTTTGAAAAACTGCAGATTCATCAAAAAATACAAAAACCTTTTGACATTTTAATTTTTTTTTTTTTTTTTTAAAAAATTCTGTTATATTTTTACACGAAATGGAAACTGAAACCTGAAAAACTTAATTTTTAACGACCTTCCTAAAATAGAAGTGTGTGTTGCTATAAAGTAAGAAAAAATTATGCAAGGCTCAAAAAATTGAGTAAAATGTTCATAAAAATGTACATTATGTAAAATCCGTATTCGTACCCCAACAATTTTATATGAAAAACCTCTATATTCTGAAACAAGTTGCTGCTAATTGAAAAGACATGCAATAAAATCATTGGTAATATGTATATTAAACGAAACAAAACAAAATAAAAAGTGTACATATCACAAGTTTGGCAAAAGTAACAATATTTCGGTTATAACTAAACAAAATTCGTATTCGTACGCTTTAAGTACCTAAATATAAAACGCTTATTCTTAAATTTTAATATTTGGTTGGATAACCCTTTTGTTTTAAAATAGCTTTTAGCCTTGTTGGCATCGATTCTACGAGTTTTGTAGTTAAATCGCTTCGAATATTGTCCCATTCTGTCCGTAAAGTATGTTTCAACCCTTGAATGTTCCGAATGCCGTGTTTGCGCAAATTCCTCTTAACAATCGACCACAAATTTTCGATGGGATTGATGTCAGGGCTTTGGGGTGGAGTTTTTAAATATTTGCGGCAGTTATATAACATCCACAGACGAGTATTGAAAGCTGTGTGTTTGGGATCGTTGTCGTGTTGGAAGATGTAGTTCCGTTCACAACCTAATTTCCTTGCGCTTTGGACCAAATTTCCCTTAAAAATGTCAATATACATGTTCGAGTTCATAATACCGTCGATAAAGTGCAAATTCCCAACACCTTTAGCACCGAAACAGCTCCAATCCATTACCGAACCGCCTCCGTGTTTGAATGTCGGCAAGAGGTTGCACTTCGCGAGTCTCGTATTTCGCTCACGCCAAATTCGTACGCATCCGTCGGACACTTTGACGTTAAATTTACATTCGCCAGAAAAGATGACACGTTTCCAGAACGAAAAGTCCTTATTAAGGTATTGTTTTGCGAAAATTATGCGTTTTTTTCTATTGGCTTCACTTACAAACGGTTTCCTTACTGGAACTCTGCTTCAAAATCCAAGTTTCTTAATGTGATTTCTAACCGTTTGTGGAGTGACTTTGATGTCATGGTATTCCTCGAGCAATCCTGCAAGTTTTATACCGCTTTCTCCGGGATCCTGCCTAATCAGTCGTCGTAAGTATGATAGATGCCTTCTTGTGAGGACTGCCCGGTTTTGGTTTCAGCATTTTCGAGTGATTTGGCCAAACACACAGCTTTCAATACTCGTCTGTGGATGTTATATAACTGCCGCGAATATTTAAAAACTCCACCCCAAAGCCCCGACATCAATCCCATCGAAAATTTGTGGTCGATTGTTAAGAGGAATTTGCGCAAACACGGCATTCGGAACATTCAAGGGTTGAAACATACTTTACGGACAGAATGGGACAATATTCGAAGCGATTTAACTACAAAACTCGTAGAATCGATGCCAACAAGGCTAAAAGCTATTTTAAAACAAAAGGGTTATCCAACCAAATATTAAAATTTAAGAATAAGCGTTTTATATTTAGGTACTTAAAGCGTACGAATACGAATTTTGTTTAGTTATAACCGAAATATTGTTACTTTCGCCAAACTTGTGATATGTACACTTTTTATTTTGTTTTGTTTCGTTTAATATACATATTACCAATGATTTTATTGCATGTCTTTTCAATTGGCAGCAACTTGTTTCAGAATATAGAGGTTTTTCATATAAAATTGTTGGGGTACGAATACGGATTTTACATACTGTATGTGCATTTTTGAACCGATTTCGAAATATGAGAATTTTTGCCGGAATGGATTAAAATTACTAAACTTTTTAAAAATAATCTTGTTGCTCCCGGTGCGCTTCTATAAAATTTTAAATGACAACTTTTTGCTTTTATATAATTTGCGCTTTTATAAAATTTTAAATGACAAATTTTTGGTTGCTAAGGACAAATTCTTGCTTGTACTGGAAAACGGAATATTTGACCATATTTTTTTCTCGATATTATAAAAGCTAGTTTTGCCACCTTTCATAAGAGTAAAAACCATTGCTGTAATTTAAGAACTTTCGAAGTTGTTTATCATTAATTTAAACCATTTTCGATATTTCGAAATTCTTTTCCTTTAATAAAGTGCGAATATGGATGATCAGACAAATGTTTGATGGCTGTACTATTAACATCCTTTTGTTCCTGCTATTTAGATCACTCGACCTTTAAATTTTTCTTCAATTTTACTAACAACACCATTTTTCCCAACACTATATTAATGATGTCTAAGGAATAGTGCGAGGATATGGACACCTCCTCTCAGGAAGCCACGAGATTCTAGCCGCCCTAGAACTTACTTAAGTGAAGAAGTGGTTGAAGTTAAATGTGATTAATTTTGAAAGTAGTAGAGATAAATTGTTAAACTTAGCCTCAAATTAAAGGTGCGTTTATTATATCAAAAAATGGATCCTGTTTTTTTTAGATAAATGATAGTGAACAGACATTTTTTCTGCCATAAATTGGATAATTCTGTGCCATAAGTCGACTATCATATTATAGATTTTTTTTAAAAACTCCAAGCATTTTCCGTTCAACGGGAATTTAAAAACGACTCAGAATGTATTGATATAAATTACAGAAACAAAAAAAAATTGTTAAAATTACTAATCTTTAAAACGGTACAAAAACAGGCATACATTTGTATGGCTGTTGTTCTCAGTCTATTGAGCCCTTCCAATTGAATTTTCTACCGAGTTCTACAGCAACGTTGATTTTTTTGGGGATAGATTCTTAGCCTATCACACAACCACAAATGGGGAATTAGTTCGAAAGAACTATTGTAGGTGTTTTTCGGAAATGGAAATTATTAGAGAAGCGAGGAAAGGCTATGCAGTGGAGATCTAACGAACTCTGGGCTGATACTCTTACACGATCAGTTCAGGCTAGAGAGCCTTAATGCACATTTAGAATTTCATTGCCAGAAATAAAATACTTTTTCAAACTAAGCTTCATAATTATGCATTTAAATTTCATATCACCCCTAGTAGCTCCATCACCAACATCACCGACAACAACCAAACAGGAAGTGGAAACTTTTGATCCTGGCGATAGTGGCGAGGAGACAACCACAACTCCGTGTACTTGTACTTGTGGAGTGCGAAATGTTGCCAGGAATCCTTCGAGTGGAATAGTTGTTCTGGACCGTGCCGTCATCGGAAACGTTAGTGTGGATACAATACAGACAACTATTGAATTCTTAAAAAGTTTCCTACCACCACCCACGAAGAGGAAGAAACGTCCTGGCATTATGATCAAAGTGTAGGAAGCATGCTCCAGGCGGTACGAGTACGTTCCGAGATATCGCATAAGACGTAGCGGTGAGTCTCTATGCATTTCGCAATAGGTACATTCCTCCTTGCTCGAAGTCTACCGAAGGAAGCCAACGATGCACCAGGATTTCTTGGGAATTTAAATTTTCTTTTCTTGTCTTGGAATTTTAAACTTTCCTGCTATTAAACGACAATGGAATTTTAGTTTAAATTGCTTATGGACTGGAAAGTTTTATTTTCCACTATGTTTATATAATTTTTAATTTATTAGCACTGTTTCGCTTGAGTTTGTTAATTAGTAGATTATCATATTCAACTCTAGTCCGAGATTAGAATAAAATGTTAGTTCTTTGAGTTGCTTGAATTGTTGTATAACTACGTATAATAAACCTATTTCAATACTTCGTTTTGATTTTATTCATCTGTTTAGGTAAGGTGGTGTGGCTACTCTCACATACCTCAACGACCAATCCAAGCCTCACCAACCACGGCTTTTAGCTATTCCCAGTTATCAACTTCCTACACTGCACGTGGAATAAGCTAACAAGCTATCCCCGGAAAAAAATATTTTTAGCAGCTTTGAGGTAAAACTCGGGATGTGACCGTAATGCCCTAAATTGGGTAGAAATAAATGTTATAGAAGAATTGGACTATCGCGTCATGGAAGAAGACATTTGTTGTTTGCAGAAATTGAACAGCTATTTAAGATTCGTCCCGACTTACTAATGTTAAAGTTCTTTTCGCAACATCATGAGATTTTTCAAGTTAACATACCCAAAAATGAATTTGTCTTAATTTACCATATCAGCAAACTTTTTTTTATCATGTCACGGTGAGTTTCAGACTTTTTTTCATTTTATGCTCCTTCTTATCAGAAGCCCTTGGAAATGTTTTCACAAGAAGATTGATACCGTCTGTATAGATATCGAAATTTCATCGGTTACTTTAAAAGGTTTTCGTTAAGTGAAAAAAAATTATAAGTCCCATTTTAAGCTATTTATAAATTAAGTACATAATGGATTCGTATTTCGAGATGATGGAAATGACATTAGGGATTTTTTTATTGTCCTTATTTAATGGCAAATAAATTATTTTTTAATTACTAAAGATATCATTACGCACGGAATGAGAAGTATTTTTTTGTTTCTAATCTCAACAATTCGAATGTAGATAGGATCTTATAAATATTGATGCGAGCTAGTGGTTCGCCGGGGTTTCAAGAAAAACACAATTCATTCAAAATCAATAGAAATAACAATGATTTATTATTCGCAGTCAATAGCCGCAGTACCGGAAACGCTGCCCGATTTTGAACTCGATTGCGGCTTAAAATCCAAATCGCTATACAAATACTTTCGCGTAGAACTAATCGTCGTCTCGCTGTGTAGTAAAAACTGTGTTTGGCTGCAAACTTTGCCATGCTTATATATTGCATGTGGGGAGTTGAGAGATTTCCTGAATATTCAGTTGTGATGTGTGGCATAGGTATCGAGTCCGGTTTTACACTAACATGTTCAATGCAAACGCCTAAATATTAATTTTGTAGAATTTCCGATGCTCGCTAATAATTTTTTATGCTCTCGAAATGGAACTAGAGCAAAATAGGTGAAATTTTCTAGGAGTCTATTTGTAACTTGATTTTTCTTATTTTGCTGATACCTCAACTAAAACTAAAAAAATAAATAAGTTGGGCCCAGACTATTGGAAAATTTTTTTTAGTCACTAGATACAGGACTCAATTTTCAACATTACAGGATAAAAGTCGTACTTGAAATTGAAAATAAAAAATGCTCTTTGAACCCTTCAGCTGGTCAGAGCTTGCTGCAGCCTATATTGAGGCATCATGAATAAGGTTAATTAAAGAAACTTGCAGAAACCCTCATCCTGTCCCATTTTCAAGGAACGAATAATTCGTCAGCTTTTACACGATTTCATAAATGTACCGCCTCCCTTTAAAGGGGGTTGTCCCCATCTTCCTGGATAGACAATTATGCGAAATAAATTTTTTCATGATGTTTTTATGCTTTAAACTTCCAATTAAGCAACATATTTTTGCTATAAAATAAAGTAAAGGATGTTCAACGAACCGAAACTCGATGTTGTATAATGTAAATTAATTTTTTTTCATTTTATTTTTCTATATTATCGTAAAAGCAAACAATGGAAAATTCGTCCTATAATCATTATATGCTCATACTACATCCATAAATTGTTTCACTCGGAAAAACTCAAGCAAAAAAATATGTTGTGTTTCATATCGATATTTCCTCGGTTAATTGAAAATCGGAAGTAAATGTTTTTGTACATCACATGCCCAGTACCTACACTTTTTTATGTGTACAACAATGAAATTTACTGGTCCATCCTGAACTAGAGATGGGCAAAACAGTTCATTTAAGTGAATTACTTCACAATTAGTCATTCACTTTAAGGAGTTAGTTCAGTGAAGGACTTCAATTCAAATGTTCATTTCACCAGCCGTTCAGTAGTCACTATAGTCACTACTCCTTCAAAAGAACTGTTGGCACTACTCCTTCAAATGAATTGTTCACTTACACACTATTCTTTTCTCTATGAGAAAGAAGTCATTCACTCGTCAGTCAGTCAGTCGTTCAATTGTGCTGGTGTGTGTAGGTTGGCTTCTCAAAACAGCCGTTCACTATATAGTCAGTCAGTCAGTTCAGTTGTATTTGTGGGTTGGGAAATAGGAAGACGAGCGATGTATGCACGTTCGGCTACTCTTCTTAGAATGGAATGATTTTTTTTAGTTTTAGGCACCAAAAGAGAGGTCATAGCGATCCTTAGGAACCTCGTAGAAAACCTATCACCACCAAAACATCCCAAATCCCTGATAAACTTGACCAGCTTGTCATGCCCTATCAACCTAAGATTCTCCAAATTATCAAAGAAAAAACTGCCCAACCACTTTAATCGCCAGCTTGCAACCGCCTGACAATCACACAAAATGTGGGTAATGCCTCCTCAGCATATAGGTCGTGGCAGTACCTGCAACCGTCAGAGTCAACGATCCCCACATGCATAGCATGCTTCCCTAGCAAGCAGTGTCCCGTCAATATTCCGACGAGTAACCGTAATCTTTCCCTATTCCATCTCAATATTTCACTAGACTTTCATCTGTACATCCTTGGCCAGAATGCCCTAGAGAAATAACCGAGGCAGTGTACACGTACAAATCGACGGGAATTTGATTTACCGCTTAACTGTTAAGTGTTGCAGCTATATATTATAAAACTGGAGTTTTAGTAAAATTGTTAATGTTTATTGGTAATCAACATTTAAATTTTTTCTTTTTATTTTATTATCCAACCGACCACTGTTTCACCATCAGATTTAATGCTGCCAACATCTTATTGATTAAGATAAAAACGAAAAATAGTACTCTAGTGGTTGTGTGGTGTTGTGGCCTGTATCAGGTCAAATTCATAGCTACATTAATATAATAGACTTTTAGTGCTAAGATGCCTCTACGAAAACTAATTCTATTGGGCATCTTTCCTTTTACCAATAATAAAATATTCACTAGTTTCATAAGATATTTACCCGTAGAATCTGCAAAATTATTACCTTGGGATTGAGCCTTTTGAACCATTATGATATCATATAACATTAATGTTGAAGAAATTTAGGGTAGAAAATAAACCACAGAACGGCTCCATCTACTCTATACTGATACCTTTGAATTAGAATAACCTACGAGATATAGAGTTGGGATAGAGGCTGCACCCATGGCAATATAAATTTTGCATGGTTTATGGTATAATAAAATAAAATGTTCGTTTGGATGCAAGGCTTTTCCGTCGAAGAGGCATCATGAGGCCAATCGGGCATTGAAAGGTTGCTCTGTAAGTTAAACGTGAGCAATCCAACGAAATAAACATAAAAGCACCCTATAGGATTTCAGATAGGGTTCGAGAAATAAAATAAAAATTCATCTTACAATAATTCCCTAACTGGGACGAAATGCGTTCCGATTAAATGGACTGTAAAGATTTTTTCTTCAGGTTTAAATCGTTATGGTCCAGGGTCCTATTTTATTTCATATGTTTACGATAGTAGTTACACTTGTATGTTAGATCATTTTATCGTACAGGAATAGTACCTGCCAGTTGTTGAAGGAGTAGTGTAGTATACTTACGACTAGAAGGGGTCATAGGTGCCCGAAGGCAAGATTCAAATGTTACCAAGTCAATCTTATAGATACCATAAGCTTCAGGTCAGCAATGAAGGTTCTATCGAACCTTGAAAGATATCCAGCCTTATGATCATACTTTAATAAGGTATCGCTAATCTGCAATATATGTTAAGAGGATTATTCTCAATGATGAGATAACACGGGAATTTCTCACTACGACAGTACAAAAAGTTAATAAGAAATCCTGGATCTGGACAGAAGTACTCTGTGGTTCCTAACCCGAGAGGTAGGTACTTAATGGCCACACTCACCTGAAAATTAACCTTTAAAGAATAGGATATGTGTGGTGATTACTGCCAAAAAAATCTACGGGGGTCAGGCTCTACTGCCGAAACAAACCTCCTACAATAAAAATGGACGGTCGAAACTGATATTTACTGAAAAACGTCAACATTAATAAAATAGAATTAATATGAATTAAGTAACTTTAACACCTTTTTACTTATCAGATATATGCCTTCTCCGCCCATACTATTGGACGAGTTAATACGCGTTTGTATTTGGCGAAATTTCTATACTTTGTATAGAATTTTACAATTTTTAACCAAACAAAAAAAACCGATTTATATCATTCCAATTAATATATTTAGAGGTATGTATAAAATACCTTCTGGTGTCTTTTTTGTTGTCCTTTTTTCCAGTTTTATTTCATTATTTTTTTATTTTTATTCCTTTGTTCATTTTTCGTCTTTATTTTTTATTTATTCATTTTCACATAGTTTTCCTTATTTATTTTTAATTCTTTCCATTTTTTAACTGTTTTCTTCCATTTTTGTTTAGTTATTTGTTTTGTTTTTACTTTATGTCTTTAAGACCTGAAATTTAAAAAACGCTACCCCAAAATTTAAGTAGCGCTATATGGAGAGTCAATTTTTTTATTGTTATTTTTTTTATCTTTATGTGTTTTTATATTTTTGTTAGTCATGTTCTTATTTATTTATTTCATCTTAGTTAGTTTTTTTTTTGACTGTTTTTTGGTCTTTCTTGTTTATTTATTTCTCTCTCTTGTTTATTTTTGGTGTTTTTTTCTTATTATACTTTATATATTTTTTTATTACTGTTTCTTTTCTACACTTTTGTTTATTTATTTTAATTTTTTTTATTGTCTTTTGTTGTTTTTTAAATTTTTATATTGTTTCTTCTACTATTGTTATTCTTTTTAATTTTTTAATATTTTAATTTTTATTGTTTCTTATTTTTTGCGAGTTTTTTCAATTTCTTTATTACACTTAGCTTTTTATTGAATATTCGGTCTTACAATTTAAAAAAAAATAGCTACCCTAAATATTTTCGCATTTTCGTGATTCGACTTTGACTATGCTACTAAACATTATTTGTTATTTCTGTTTTGCTTTTATTTGTTTCCCTTATTTTTAACATTTTGATTTAATATTTAATTAAATAATAATTTTTTCTATTTTTTTGTTATTTTTAATATTAAATAAATTTTTTAATAATACCGGTTTTTTTAATATTTCAAAAATATAGTGAATCTTTCCTTTTTTTGTTTTTTATTAAGTTTTCTGTATCTTTTTTACTTTTATTCGAGTTCCATTTTCTTTCTTTTATTATAAAATGCACTGTGGTACCATCTACTTCGAAAGTAAAAGACTGTTACGAATCAGGGGTTCAGTGCGATTTCAAATAAAAGATAATTCGATTAAACTTAATTAAAATAACAAAGCTTTATTAATTCGCATTCAAATATCAAACGATTGGCAACGCTTCTCGATGATAATTACTACTCGATAGCTGTACGCGTAGAACTGAACGTCATCTCACTCTCGCAGTAGAAAAACTGATCCTGTGTACAAGCTGTATGGCGCTCATATGCTGCATGTGTTGAGTCAGAGATTGCCAGCATATTTGGTTGTGTGTGTGAAATGTGCGGAAAGTCCAAAGAATATGCGAGAGTCTTCTAGAAGTGTGTAGAGTTTTCTATGCTATTGCATATGGATGGTAGTGGTTTTCTTTGGAGACTGCGATGTCATTTATAAGAGAGTTGTTCGGGTTACCAAGGTGTATGGTAAATAATCCATCGAAAGTAGAGTAAATATAATTGATCTTGTATGTTGGGGAACCTGAATCGGGCCTTGGGATCTTCGATAGTCTTCTCCATTTGTCCGATCGGGGTTGTATCTCGAAGCTCCTCAACATATTAGTTTTTTCCGTGGATAGCTTATTAGCCTATCGATCAACCCAGGACTATCATGAGAGTGATTCGACGTCTTGCACAATTATACGAGGACACGGCGGTCACATCAGAATTATAGCCTGTAGTTGATTTGTCATCGAATATATTTTAATGAAAATTCCAATGGTGTAAGATTCCTCAATTTTCCAGCGACGGCTTAGAAGGATTACAAAGTTTCCCATATTCTCTACATTCTTAGGTACTTGAAAACTACCTTCGATTGACAAAACAACTCATTTTTGAATCAAGTTCAACCCACGGTTGAATGGTGTTACAAGCCTGCATCGAAAAACAAGAAGCCTTAATAAACTTTATTAATTCTGAGAGATGCAAACATTCAAATTTTTTTAAGGATACCGAACACTCAGTTTTCCGGACAGGAAAGTTGATATTTTGGGTTTTATTCATTTTGGACTAGCCAACGCGATTGGTTACATCATACAAAATTCTTAATAAGAAAACCATCAAACGTGGCGATTTTGATGAATTTAAGCACTAAGAAAAATTAGCTTTTAGTAATTACAGGAAAGGATTTCTGTGAAAAGATTTCTTTTCAGTATTTAAATTCAAGAGGGTTGAAATATACGATATGTGCCTATATCTTCTTTTCATAACGAATATTAAATAGATCCCAACTTGAATAAAAAGTTTTTTATTTTTCGTTTCAACAAACTTGTTTTTCAACTCCCTTCGGGTCGGTATTTAATTTTCTGTGCTCACATTTTCTTGTTTATGCTTCATTAGTTAATTACATAAAATAGGCTTCAAGTAGATATCTGGCGGAAAATTAGACCGCATAATGATAAAACTTCATTAAAAAATAAATTTTATGGTAATTTTAGCTCCGGGTTTGAATTACTAATTTCGATATTCTAAAGTTCAATTGATGTTTGTTTACGCCAATGAAAGTAAATTTTGAGCCTTTTGCATTTCATTTTCACTTCAAAACATTTGGGTCGGTAAACTATAAACAACAAAGATTTTATATAAGAAAAGATAAACTTAATTTATTAACTTTATTTGATCGGAAAGTACTGGAATTAGTTGTGAGATTCGTTCAATAATAATTTGTTCAAAAATAAAAACAAATAACATAAATGAAACATAAGATAACATGAATAAAGGCTCAAGTTGGGTACGTTTTTTAAGTACTTCTGTGTGGAAATTACTCGAAAAATGGCGAAATTTGTTCATTGTAGACGTTGCTATCAAATTGAAACTCAAGGAATTTTTGTATTTCTGTATCATGTATCGTACACTGAGGAGAATTGCCGGACCCTATCCTCAAATGCATTTGTATGCCAGATACTCAAAGGATAGGGTACATTTCTTATTAGTCTTGACGACATCTGTACTTGAAACTCAGTTTTAATTTTAATTAAATTTCGACTTTTAATAACATTATTTTCTGTACCTGCCTAACTTGAGTTCTACGAAATATGTTCATGTGTATAAAAACGAAATTCTTGATTCATTAGAATATTAATTCTTGAGCCTAATTCACAAAGTTAAAATATTTGCTAAGGGATGTGCCATACATGAACGACTATATGGTAATTGTCCTCGTTACAGGCTAATGCTTTTTCCCTGATTTGTTCGTCTTTTAGAAATTTTCTTTGCACAAAGAAAATGGCTTCAAGCGAAAACTTTTTAGATATTTATCATGCATTACTTTGGTATATCTTTTCGTGAGCGTTTCATTCTCCTCACAATTTTCCCACAGCACTTTTTACATTTTTTCTCTTTCTTATTTATTTCACAGTTTCCAGTTTTGTTTGACATTTTCAGAGTTTTTCTGGCTGTCTGAATTCAGTTTCAATCTGCTTTGATGAAACTAAATTAAAGTTTTTTGTTTAAATAACTCTTTGACAATTTTGACGATTTCACTTTTGTAAATAAAGAATTAACCAATAAAGTATAAGTCCGACACTATGGTTATAAATAGATGTCTTATTTGAAATTGTCAGCCCAATTATTCCAGATGAAGTTGTAGCGAATTTTTTTGTATATATAGCAGTTAAGAGGGTAAGATTCCTTAAGGAATATATCGTTTTGGAATGCCATCTTCATTAAGAATTTCTCGATTTAGCGCATGCAGTATATAAGCGCCATACAGCTTATACACCGGATCAGTTTTTCTACTGCGAGAGCAAGACGACGGTCAATTCCACTGGATAAAGATATCTAAAAAAAATCAATGCGAATAAATAAAGCAATTTTTATTTTTATTAATTTTAATCGAATTTGCTACAATATCATTAAAAAAATAAATGACAATAATATTTTAAAGAACGTAAAGTACCTACTCACTTTGTTGTATACATCCCTTGCACAATTATTCTCCATTCTTGACTTAACAACTAGAGGGAAAAGAAAGTTTATTTAAATATTTCGCACTACCAAGATTTAGGGACGGTGTTGACCCAACAACAAACTATCATTATTGTATTCAGATAACGATTTTTAAATTTTCTGTCGATAGCCAGATTTGAGAATTTCGGCTCTCGGTGAACAAAAATTGGAATTCTATCCAAGGCTTGTTCACAAGTACGAACATTTTTGGGCTTGGTTCAAGGCTTACACATAGATTTCATATAGAATATGAGCATTAATACCTTTTAACAAATGTAACAAAATTTTCTTAAATTTCTACCTACTTTGCTTAGAAAGTATCAGATAATTCTTTGTATTATACCCTTACCTTATAATTAGTTCCCCTACCAAACCAACTTTACCTTTGTCTACCTAAGCTTTATCCGATAAGGACCTACTCACGCAAAAGGTTAGGCTGACATGTCCTTATCGAAGTTTCTACGAAGTAGTTAAGCACTTACTTATGTGGCTAGGTTGATTACTATGTTAGTTAATCCGATTATTTCGAGCCCACGTCTTACTTTAATAGAGAAAACTTTAGTCACACCGCCTAAAACAAACTTCGCAGCTTATCGGGCAAACTGAAGTTGGGATACCTCTTAAAACTTTTCCAGATGACTTTGAACACTATTGTTAGAATTATCAGGATACAATCAGTCTAATGGTGGCAGTCTATCAATTTAGAGGTCGTTCGATTCTCACCCTTGACATGGGCTTCGTATCGCAATAAAGATATACTGTGAATAGCAGCAGTACCACTTAAGGAGCGCAGTACAGTATGAACTAGAAGAAAAGTTCTGCACAGAAACCGTTGTGCAAGGAGGCAAACAATACCTGTCATTCGTTCTACCCAACTTTGTTTGCATCCTTAAATACTTCCTATTGAGAACAAAATACCTTCCTTCATGTTATCCGTTATCGAACTAAAATTAGTAATTCAATTCAGGAGTTTCCGAAGGATTACATAATAGGGAAAACTTCGATGCAACAGGTTGTCGATTTTAATATGTTGACAAACATTAAGCAAACTGGGAAATTCAAAGGATATTCGTACGGATGGAAGTCGTCAAGGTAAATTTCTTACCGACCTTTTTTCCACATAAATTTTAAAGTAGGTACTACTCATTGAAACCGAGTGTTGGATGATCCGATCCATTTTAATTTGTAACCAATATCTGAAATTCCTACCGGACCACATTCTGAAATTGTAATTACATTTGGTTTAATTATGAAAATCTTATTAAGAATTCCTGGAACCTTTTTTATACTTGACTTGACTCAAGCAATTATAATTACTATAATTATGTTACTTTTGGTAATTAAGAAAATATTAATTGCGTTTTTCTTACAGGCATTTAGTTCTGAAAAGTCGTGGTAGTGATTGGAAACTTTTCCGAAGAACTCGAAATACCAGCATATTTCATGCATCAGTGAATTTTGTGAAGGTATTCCAATTTAAATTGTAGTTGGCGTTTAAAAAAAAAATAGTGAGCAGAACATAAGTGTGCCCCTTATTAGAGCTAAGTACCATTGTATGATACTCGAAATAAAAATACAATTTTTTTCCCATTTTCAGCCTAATGTTCGGGGATATGCACGTGGTTTAAAGATTTTATATGCAAGATATCCCAAAGAGTGGCAAGCGATTTTTGCCCCAAACTATTAAATAAAAGAAAATTACTTGCATTACGTAGTATATGAAATAATTATAAAGGCTACAACAAGAGCGATTTTATTCTCTCAATCAAATAGTGTGACTGTGAATCAATTCATGGCAAATGAAATTCACTGAAAGGGAGCATAACGAGGTGATTTCGCCATCATAAATCATTTCACCAACCCAGAGGTAACGCCTTGAATCCTGGTGTACTGTATATCTTGATTGAAGCCCTTCCTTTTCGTTTTCCTCGTGAATAAGAACGCAATATCGTCGAGTATTGCTCGACATCCAGTCTAATTTGGTCGATAAGTATTTCCTTTTTGCGTTCGTTGATTTGCGTCCTATTGCCTCCATTGAAGTTTTCAAATGGCTCTTATTTCCTTCTGGTCGATATTTTTGCTAAACTTTCTTTTCTTAACGTGGGGGCACTTAGTTTGTAATTTGACTATTATCGGAGTATTTCGGTTCATTGGCTCGAAAAGCTCAAGAATTCTTTATTATATACAACTACGGGGGTGGTACTGAATGGTAATTTTTAGAAGTGCTGTAATTCGGCAGAATGTATTTAATTGGCAACAAAAGTAATTAGATTATTTCTAGATACTCTAGATGAAATTAATCAAGTATTACAAGTTTAATGCAGTCCCAGTTTTAGGTGAAGAGAAGTTGAATCGAATAGAATAGACATAGAATTGTCCATGTGATAAAACATGCAGCGATATTCGTAACTAAGGGCGGAGACAATTATTATTTAGGATCGCTCAAGAAACAATGAAAAGCTAAAAACCAAACCAAAAGTTGTGTGCTGCTGAGAGGCGGTAGAAATTAAATTGATTCAGTACAACGAAATTAGTTGTTCTGTACGGTATTTTTAATTAGAAACAGTTTTTTAATAAACGTTTTAAAACTTTGCTAACCGCTGGCATACAAACTTTCAAAATCGATTAAGCCTATTGAAATAAACTTCAAACTCAAATAAAACGTTTAAGTTACACACAAAAACTTGATATTTATTGTTACTCTTAACAATTACATTATTTAAAAACAGTTTATTTACAAAAAAGGCATCATGATATATTGTAGTAAATTAACTTAAAAACTACATTTTGGTAACCTCAACTACAGAAATTATTATTATATTTTTTTTAATTTATTTTACAAAAACGAACTAATCAAGTAAACAAAGGAAGGACATGTTAATAGGCTTTTCCAAGCAAAATATAGTACATTGTTATTCTTACGAATATAACTTAAATGAAATATACAATTTTTGATGGATTTTTTTTTCTTTAAATTTAATTAAGATTAACTATCGAACAAACCAATTTTATAAGTAGATTTATGACTATATAAGAACACTTTCATAAAAAAAAATTTATTTGTTTTAAATACTTTATTTTAAGTAGACAGAAACCTAAAACCTCGTCGTAACATAAAAATACAAGACACGAAATTAATTTTACATATTAAAATGCTGTTAGTTTTATAATTATAATGCTAATCTTATTTTGTACTATTTGCTATATTTGCTTTATTATAATGTAGACAGTAAAATTTTCCGATGATTAGGTACAGGATTAGGATTAGCAACTTATTTTACTTTGATACATTTTACGCTTATTTATTTAGTAAATATTTTTTTTAAAGTAGGCACTTCGAAAAGTACGTACATTAGATCATATCCAACGTACTTTTTTTCCTTATTGAATTACATAGCGTTGTAAACAACAGAGCCAATTGCGTACCTTTTTTAATATTTTCAATGGAAAACTACTGCTAACTTTATACCTTATTATATCATCAACTTCTTATAGTTTAATATTTATAATTATTGCAATGTTGGCAGGCCTTTTGCTTCTTTTTGTATTTGTAGGAATCATGGATTGTTTGTGACAAGATTAGGAATATTAAAACTAATTTTATAATTCGCAGTTAAATATGGATAAAAAAAAGTAGAAAAGGTGCAATACAAAAATACAAAAAAGTTAAAACTACACAAAAAAGAGTGCAGTTCATCTTTAAGTTTTATCAGTTCTGTGTTAGAAGCGGGCGTAATATCGCGGCATTGATGATTATAAGTAAAAATGAAAATGTGTTTTTGGTTAATAGCAATTCTTTTTTTTAAACATCTTCCTGGAAGTTGCAAATCTTAGGAAAGTTGTCGGAAAGGAACGGCCAGAATCGGCAGAATGTCTTTTGAAAATAAGTAAGGAATGGCTAGTCGTAGTCCTACGTAAAAAATTACTGAGATCAAATACTTAAAAAGGTGAATGAAAGTGGCGGATTTTGAACTTTAGCAAAAAGATTTGTAGTGGATTAGATACAAAAGCATGACCGCATTAATTACAGGACGTTGTAAGCTGAAAAATCATTTGGAGACGATTGGACTGATTTCAGACGATATTTGCAGATTATGTGATGAAAAAGAAGAAACTGCAGAGCACGTTCAATGCTATTGTGAAGAACACAGTTCCATGTAGCAAAAATTGTAAGCAGTCTCCAAAGAAATCTTTCGCAAAATTTGTCTAAACATGTAGCCTACTTACTCGTCCTATCTTGTGTCGATTCGGAGCTCGACGGTTTTGAGATTTCCATTGTAATTCACGTTCCATTACGTTCCCACTCGAAATGTTTCGAAAAAAATATAACAAGAACCATTTAAGCCTTTATTAAGCTTGTATTAAACTGTCAAATATTTGACCAAATATTCAATCAAATTAAGACTACATGCCACTTTGTCAAATATTTGTCTACTTTCGCTTTTAACAGCAGTCAAATATGCTTAATTATTTCGTTTGACCTTTTCTTTCTGAAAAGATTTGATTGAAAGCGATTTGCAATAATTATAGCCTTATTTTTTAGGGTAGTACTTTTTGCGTCAGCTCTATTAGGATCATAGGTCTTTTGAAAAAAGTTTGCAACTCGAGAATGTTTACCTAAAGAAGGAAGAACAGAAGAAGTTTTTAAACAAAGCATGAAATACTATCAAAATGTAAGATGCTGTGGATTAACGTACATGGGAGCAATATTAAAACAGAACGTTAAAACTGTTATGAATAATGTCGGTATACTCTTATAATCTAGTCCTGATGCCGAAAAGGCACTTTAGAAATCCTTATAAACTTAAATCAATAAGAAAAAACAACGTTTACTAAAAACTACATTATTTTCTCCACCACAAACGTGTAGTGTAGTGACTTAAATGTGCTGTTATAAATTATATTTATATTCATAAGTTATATTTAAAATTTTATTTCACACTGAAGGTGTTCCATGCACCCTAAACCGATAGAGACAAGTATAGCCCCTATTACCGTGATTACTTTCAATTCGCAGTTCAACAATATCGAACGGTCGTTTCACATCTCGATTCTTAACTGGAAAATATTGCAAGGCAATTTCTTCATCAACATATTCATACTCACCAAGCAATGTCGGTTCCTGGTCGTTTTCATTTATAAGTCCCTGCAAGAGAAATCGCGAATAAACATAAATTTATGGAAATTTTATTTGAAAGAGCGCAAAAAGGAAAATGGAACGGATCGTCAACACGGCGTGAATATGAAATTCTTCGTCATTAAATATTCGAACAGCACTTTTCAATCGTCTCATATTTGCAGGTGTGACGAAAATATTACTTTCTATCAGCTTTCCCTGAATGGAAATCAGACTTATGAAAGTCTGAAGTAAAAACTGAAACAATTTCACAATTAAATTTCCATTACAATTCAGACGAAGAGCTCTTTTGAATCGGAAAGTTGAAAAGTACTTTTCGCAGGTTCATTAGTTTAAATTTTCTATTCATATTTTCCGCCATGAAAACTTTTAATCAATATTAAAGTTCCACGAGAAAGAGTTTTGAAATATTCGTTTCATTTCATGTAAATGTAAAATGATTTGTACTCATGAAATTTTGAGAACAGCAGAGAAGTTTCGAAAGTAAATACAACCATACATAATATTATATTCTAATCATTACAAAGTGAGTATACGTTTTTAGTAGAAATCCCCCTCAAACAAACTGAAGAAGAGCTATAAAAGTATTGTGGAGAATTCGCTCCGTCGGACGGAATGGTTCATAAATTTTACATTGAATTTCGTTGTTGTGGAAAGTTGGTTGTTAAAAGGATAATTGAAACTAATGAATTTATGAAATTATGTTATCATTAGTTTGGCTAGGGCTGAAAAACTTAAATGATACGCTTGCACCTCACTAAATCGATGCGTTTCGAAATTCACAACTTGCGGTGAGGCTCCTGCTCTTTTGGCAAGCCGGTTCTAGTTATTCGCAAAGTTTGCACTGATATGGTTCAGGTCTATCGGGGTTTTCGCTTCTTGTTAAGTAGAAGCTTAGCTGTTACGACTCAAAAGTTAAGACAGAGAATACAAAACTAAGCAAACACAATGCAGACTTCAAACCGAAAAAAGGAAATCGCTACCAAGATTTTTCTAAATGAAAAACCGTTCCCGGTCCAGAGCCAAATTTGACAAAGCATTGTTCTGGTTGGTTTCTAAAAGATCGCCGTCCTGGAGATACTGCCACTACTTCTAATATAAGCCCATGACGAAATGGGCTTCAAACCAACAACCTCATTGTAAGATGACTAAAGCCACTATTACGCTGGCTGCTAAAGAATAATTTCACAATAATCTATGACATACCCAGACTGAAAAATTTTTCGGTGCCGAATCAATTTTTCCATTCGGTGTTAAACTCTTTGGAACATGTTCAATTGTGAAGCCAGTCACCAACACCATACTATTCAGCTTCAGCACTGCAAAACGAAAAAAAAAATACAATCATTAACTGAAAATACAAACTATTCAAACAATTACTTACCAAGAAAGCCAGGAAATCCCTGAAATGCCCAACACTCGCCGGGCTGTACAGCTGGAGATATCGCAATCCTTGGTGTGTTACTCGGATACCAAAGCGGAATACCGAAAATTGATATTTGTGCGGATTTAGTGTGATAGTTTTCGGTACAGCGAGTCGATATGACTTGTCCGCCAGCCGATTCTAATGCATAATCTACCAGGCCCGTTTTATCGGCATCATACACAGCCAACGCATCACGAACTATAGCTCGGATCTCTTCTTCGTTCAGTCCGGTCTCGCCGGCATTCTGTCTACTAACACCCAACAATTTTTCTTGCTCTTTTAATTCGATTATTTTCAAAATTTCAATTTTCATCTTTTCGGAAATATCTTTCATTAATAGCATTCCGGAACGGTCTAGTTCATCCTTCAATTGTTGGTTTGTTTCACCACTGATCACCGATAATCTTTCCTCAAGGAATTCCTTCGCCACGAACATATTACGGACCCAGTTTTGTAAATCGATTTCTTCAATGTTTTTGCCATTCTTATAGCCAAGAATGTCGACCAGAGCCAATTTAATCTGTTTATTAATTAGGGCGAATTGTTTCGAATCAAGTGTTGCGATTTTTGCATCAATTTCCGAAAGAAGATTATCGAAACGTCCGTTCGTGTCGACTTGGAAGCTATCGAATCGTTTTAAGAGATCGTCCTGATTGGCTATTAACGCACCAATTGAATGATGAAGAGCCTGATTCTCTATCACACTACCTGCCAATTCGGATTTAATTAATTGTATATCATTCTGAAGCCCATCAATCACCAACTGTTGCCTATCCAATAAATCTTTCTCAGAAGCATCCAAAATCCGGGTATGAACAAATTCGCCAAGTTTCGGTGAGCTTAAGATTCGGAAGAGGACCTCGTCGATATCGAGACGCTCGATAATGTTAAAGTTTTGATTATTCACCTCAATGTTGTGTTTGATGAGCTTAGAGATGGCTTCCAAGTTGTCTTGCGATAGAGTAAATGACTTGGTTGATGAATCAATGGAGTCTAACTGTACCCTAACGAGCTCCACAATCCTTGAAATATCGATATCGCTTAACTCATAAGGCTGACTAATACTTGGTGTTTCTGCTATCGTTGCTTGCGCTGTAGCTGCAATTATATTCTCGCGAACGGTAGTTGCTATAAGTATCGACATTTCTTTCGATACTTTGGATTCGCGTTCCAAGGATTTTTCACGTTCGTTGATTAATTTCTCGTCGACTAATTTCAGCACGTAATTGTTTATGTGATTAACGAGACTATTGTACTCGTCTGCAGTTAGGGATTTCTGAAAGTTATTAGTTATACTTTCGTAGTTCGGCTGATTTGAACGCGACAACGATGATGATGATAAGGACAAAATTGGCGCAGTTAACGACTGCAAATCTAATTTGAAAATATCCCTCCAGTTGCCGGGAAATATGCTACGAAATCCAATTAACGATATTGGAATTAAATTCTGTGCGCGTAAAATTATTGCGTTCCGTTCATGCTCCTCCATAAAACACCATGCTGAAAATAATCATAAATTTACATTAAAATTGAGCGGTGGTAGATTAAAGTTGTAAAGTTAAAAATAAATAAAGAATAATAATATCCTTTTAAGGGTCGGTTTTATAGGCTATTAGAGTTAGAACTGGCTTTTGACTACCGATTAATGAGCATGACTTCAAAGACGAAGTGAGATAACAAAAAATATATTTAATATGCCTCATTAACCTACAAATTTATAGGCTTCATGCCTGCACCGGAGAAAATTGAAATGTATTCGTTAATTTATATTGTGGGTGATGTTCATAACAGCACCCTACGGACAGAAATTACACGGTTATTAACGACGTAATTTTGATACTATCTACCATTAGGCCGCAGCCGACAGTTTGGAAAAGGAAGTTCACCTTTCAGGAACGCCATGATGTTTGCACATCCTATTTTGTTAGAATTTGGTAAAACTGTTTCATTGGCAGACATGCACAACGACTATGCGTTGAAAAAGTGAGCGTTAGACACGTACTTTATCAGTATCCTTTGCTAGCCAGCTCCCAGCTGTAGGTTCAGAACTATGGGCAAAAACTTCTTCTCCAGGAAATCAGAGAGGTGAAGAGTATGGTCTACAAATTTTCGATGGGGCAGAGAACTATCTCACCAGCTGACTCTATGCTCACCACGCCGCCGTCTTTCTAACAAGTTCGTCCGCTTTCTCATTGTCATGGAAGTCAGTGCCCAGATGACCAGGGCCTTACTATCTGTATATTGTACATTCATTCATAGGTCTGGATTTAGTACAGCAACTTGACTGTCAACACACAAATATTTCAGCCGGAAATACACTGGACCTGTCAGGTAACCTAAACGACCTCATGATATCGCGGTCACTCCTGCGCGCGCTCCGTATTCGACTTTCGAACCACCACGATAAATGACAACAATATCAGGAGTAATGATCCCAGAATATCGATAATATGTTTGAACAAAACTTGAAAACGAATAATTAAGCAGAGAAACTGACTAGATCCTGGTGTGACCCACACTCTCTCCCTTCTAATATCCCGCAAAGTGTCCTTCGCAGCTATTGATTTAGCGCTATATCTACGGATGGTTCCTAAATACTCGGTCCCCTTTCCTGGTAAAAATAAGGTCGTATTCGCTGTAGATCGCTGTTACTAGCCCGGGACGTCAGTCACATTTCCAATATATCGCTCAAGGACTTACCTCTCTCCAACAAAGCGATGTCATTTATATAGGGAACAAACGTGATGTCTGTTGAATTTCATTCGCCACTATGACCCATAGCACGGGAGATAGTACACAACCCAGTCGAGTTTCCATTCCCCAATGAGGAGTTTATAATTCTTTCACGCAGCATCGATATGACACCCAGTACATAAATAAGTTAACACCTTCCCATTCTATCCAATTCACTTTCAATAAATTGTGTCAGTCTTAACATTATGGAAGGCTCTCTTAACATCTAGAAACGCTGACAGATCCTCCTCAACATTTCGAGATTTTTTCACCGCTGATCAAACGAAAACTTTTTTGTTGGAGAAAAAATTGCCCAACTAGTTAA
Organism: Beris morrisii; assembly: GCA_951812415.1. Lineage (NCBI taxonomy): Eukaryota > Metazoa > Arthropoda > Insecta > Diptera > Stratiomyidae > Beris > Beris morrisii. The sequence goes on along the minus strand of OX638312.1, from coordinate 137,903,480 downwards.
ACAGCAATTATTTTGTTGATATTTTAGATCAACCCTGAAGGTTGCAAGGATACGTGAGGCAGTTACTATTCTCACCGGTGTCGACTTCCATCAAAATAAGAAACCATACTCATTAATTAATCACTTGAGCTAGTTTTTTACTCCTAACGCTTTCTTCATTTGTGTTACTTTTTTAATCAACCGTGACGGTATTTTTGAAATAAGCCAAAAAATTATTAATACAATCAAAAATTAAACAAAAAAAAAAAACTATTATATTAAATTTATTCTAAAAGATTTATACAATCAAAATCGACACAAATGAAGAAGGATAGAGAGTATGAGCTCGACGTTACCTATAAATTAACTTACCTCATGTTTTCACGTGTTTACTTTAGCTTTTAATAATTCAAACAAGTAATTTTTAAAATTGATCAGAAAAATATATTTTTATTACTTTGTCAAAGAGTATAAATATTTTTTTTTTATAACTTCTGTAACATTAAAAAATCAGTTCATATATTTTTTTTGCGATTATTTTGATATTTGCATTTTATAACATTACATAGTATTTCTGTCTTAAATAAATGAAATATATAAACAATAAAAAAAACTCTATCCTTCTCCTTTGTCGTCCAAATATGTTGTACAATATGTTGTACAATATGTCGTACAAACAAATTGTTGATTGTTGTTGAGTGGATTTGGTAAAATGAATGGGATATTTGTCTGGGATTCTAGTAAAAAAAAATCAGTGGGATTGATAAAACTAATTTATGTCGTGGTTTGATATTTGAACTTTTTTTTTAAAATAATATGGGCATGTATTGAATTGTTTGTTTGTTTTTCTTAGGTTCTAATACAAGAAATTTGAACTTGGTTCCTTACAACTAGTGTTAATAATTTGGTAACGAATTTTGTTATAAACAAATAATATTTTTTACAATATAAAAAACAAATGAGATGCAAATATTAATGTAATAATAAGAAAGATTATTTTGAACTTATCCTGAAGAAATATTAAGTATATTGCATGTTAACGTTAAGTATTTTTTTAAACACACATTTATTATTCGTTTATAAGTGCCAATAACCTCAAATTTTTTTTAAATTTTACTAGCTTTGCATTTAACGAATGCCAATTGTAATGACGCCACAAGCACCTTGTGCAACATTGACCTCAATAATGATATTGTTAAGTGGGTCAACGCAGATCCTTTCCCATGTTAACTAAAATACACTTTTCTCAGGAATCGCAAATCGCATCGTGTTCAAACTTTGTAGGCTTGTTTTAACACTCAATTTAAAGAGATTTAGTGAAGGATCTTGAAAAACACATAGCAGAAAATTATTTGTAAGCTTTAGACATACATGCTGTAAAAACAGCACTTTTAGTGTTAGCTAAAGTCGTATAAAACCTCTGAAACATAGAATTCAAAAAAACCCGCCACTAAAAGTGTGCAAAACAGTGCCACCAACATGATAAAAAAAACGCTCTCCGATAATAGTTTGGTTCTTGAGAAAAGTGTTTTTTTTTAAAAAAAAAAATCACAACTTTTCAGGAAAAGCAAAAAACCAAATTAGTACGTTTTTCAAATTTTTTTTAAAAATTATTTCATAATTTGTGAGTTAAAAAAAAGAGGGATTTTTCGATAAAGATGGCAGTGACTTAGAAGGTTATTTTTGAAAAGGTTTTGTTTTCACTTGTGGCATTCTGCACAGAATATAGTCTATTTTAAATATATGCAATTAAAAAAAGATCAATTGTTTTTAAATTTGGCGATTTGCAATCACAATACCTTACTTTCAATATCACCGATCTTATCAATTCCAACTTTGGGGGGAAATCACATTAGGAGGTTAAAAAAATTGAATTTTTTTAATATATAAATTGTTAGTATAGAATAATAATCAATGGCACAACAGCCCAAATTGGGCCTAGGCCTTGAAGTAATGCTAGAGTTACTTCATTATTTATTTATTATTCAAATTCATCAAATACTGATTACTTATAACAAAAATTACAAAATATAAAATAATTAGAAAAGATAAAAAATAAGTACAATACATCATTATATCCGTACACTCATAAATGCCTAAATATAATTTTACATTATTTATTTGATAAAGCCGATTTTAACTGTTGAACAGAAATGTTAAAGTCAATTTGACTGTAATTATAATTAAAAATGCGTGAAAGAGATGTGATTGGTTCATGATGGCCGTAATTTGTCCGATGGCGAGGAATATCCAGCAACACATAGTCTCTCAAGGATCGAAATGGAACTTTGAAAGTAACGGCTTCCAGCAATGACGGGGAGTTAATATCACCATAAATTACCTTGAAAGCAAAAACAGCTCTAAGGACATCTCGTCTATCAACCAACGACTCCATCGGCAAGAGTTTAAGACGCTCATGGTAAGGAGGCAGATGCAGTGGATCATACCAAGGAAGACCTTTAAGTGCGACTCGCAAGAATCTTCTCTGAACCGACTCAATTCTATTTTTATGAACCTCATAGTATGGAGCCCATACCGGGCAGGCATATTCCAAAATAGAACGGACAAATGTGCAGTACAACATTGTTGTAATATGCGGATCATTGAAATCCTTGCACCATCTTCGCACAAAGCCCCAGACGGAGTTAGCCTTACTGACAACATAATCAAAATGGTCATTAAAAGTAACTTCGTTATTAAAATATACACCTAAATCGTTCATTTTGTCAGTTCTACATAATGGGTTTCCTTCTAAACTATAATCAAATGTAACTGGAGTTTTCTTTCTAGAGAACGATACAGTGATACACTTACTAATATTCAAAGGCATACAATTTAGTGTACACCAGTCATAAAACCGTTGCAAGTCACTCTGAAGAAGAGAACAATCAGCCGCATTGGTTACATTACGAAACGGAACACTAGGAGGTGAAGCGGCCAGCCACACGCTCGAGTATAGACAGTATAGAATATGTTACCAAAATTATAAATTCGAATTCATTCCGATTTTATGAGCCCAGAACCAAGCAAATATTCATCATAGAAAGGTTATGCTGTCAGTGCTGTGGGATTTTAAAAGTATCGTGTTTTTTCAGCTCCTATCAAGGAATCAAACAATTAATTCTGATTGTTACTGTCGGCAGTTGCGACAGTTTAAACGAATCCGTCATCCAGAAACGTCGAGAGCTGTTAATCATAAAGGAGTTGTGTTCCATCACGACAATGCGAGACCCCACACAAGTTTCATTACCCGCCAACAATTTTTTGATTTGGATAGGATGTGCTGCCACACCCACCATGTTCAGCTGACCTTGCGCCATCGGACTTCCACTTGTTTTGTTCTCTTCAAAATTCCTTGCTGAAGCTGTAAATCAACACCTTCATCAGTTTTTCGCCGATAAAGACAGGTCCTTCTATGAACGAGGAATTATGCAAGTTAATGAAAGATGGCAAAAGGTCATCGAACAAAACGGGCAATATATTGATTGATTTTTGTTCTTTATAGAAATAAATGATCTTTGGCACATAGAATAATGCGTCATGACTTTTCCGACAATCCAATAATTAAAAACAATCAATACGTGCTCTAAATATAGATAACTCGGGAACTGCAGGTGATATTCACCTGCAACTTTGTAATGGGCAACATTTAACGTGCTCTAATTATAGATAAATCGGAGGCTGTAAGTAAAATATTTGCTTGTGCTCTAATTATACAATAGATAACTCAGAAAGTGCAAGAGTTGCAGATGAAATGTCGTTTTTGCTAGTGCAATTTCAAACTGTAACTTTTTAAATTTAATTTCATTAATCGAAATAGGCACCAGCACATGCAATACACTTCTCCCAACAAGATAAAAGTGCATTTATGCCAGTTTCGTAGAAGTCCGACTTTCTAGATCGAAGAAAGTCCTCGAAGGCACTTTTGATGGCTGCTTCATTATCGAATTGTTTGTTCGCCAAAAAATTATCGAAAGGTTTAAAAAAGTGGTAGTCGGCGAAAGTTCTGGTGAGTATGGTGGATGAGGAGGAGTCTCGTACTGCAACTCGTTTAATTTTTGGACCGTTGTTCTTGAAACGTGGGGCCGTGCCTTGTTATGAAGCAGTATAACTCCATCTCTGTTGACCAATCTAGCCCGTTAAACACGCAATTTCTGATGCATTTCATCGCGTTGGGCACAATACTTATCTGCATTAATGGTTTCACCGCGCTTCAAAAAGGAATAGTGAATAACTCCAGCTTCAGACCACCAACGTCATTCTCTTTCTTAATGAATTTTTCTTTTTATAATAAATTATTGTTGAATTATTTACTCGATTTTAAAAACACATGTAGATATTTTTTTTTTTTTTGGTGAATGTTTTCACAGTACATGTTGCATTGAAAATACAAGTTTTCCGGGTTCAATACTGTTGTTGTTCCTGTTTCACATGTAGATATTGTATTTAATATCATCCGCACGAGCTACGCTCATGGATACTGAAATAAATTCAATCACTACTAAAAAAAAAACAGTCACCATTATCTTCTTCGGATGAAGGCCTGGTTTCGGCATTGGTTTTGGGGTCTCATAAGCATCCAACCAGTGTGCCGATCGGCGACGATTGTGTAACGTATCCAATTTTCATCACATGTCACTATTCTGTTCAAAAACGGATCGTTTCTCTTCGCGCAGAGCAGGGAACTGCACATTTCCAGTCGACGCGTTATGTTTTGCTCAGTAAGCTCATGCGGCACCCACTTATCAAGCTTTTTGATTTTGCTAAGCTGTTGCAAGTGCCGGGAAACTGTCGAATAGTGTACGCCCAATTTCTCTGCAATGTCCCTTACAGTTTGGCGTGAGTCAGATTCCACTAATAAATTCAGCTCGTCCTTGTCGATCGAAGGTCCTGGGTTACCACGTGGTCACTTTGAAGGGTCATATCTCCTAATCGGAATTTTTCGAAACATCGCTGTGTGGTTCGTTTGTTTACCGTATCAGTTCCAAATGCCCTGTTGATGTTTTCAGTTGCCTCCGTTGCGTTGTGGCCAAGTTTAAATTCATAAAGGAAAATTACCCGTTTTTGACTCGAATCCATTTTTTTTCTATCCGATCTCAATGAAGTCCAAAACTGGAATGACTCCATGAGTAAATGTAGGGGTATTTATACTTCAATACCCAATACCACTTGTGCCACCTGGCGGCAGTTTGAGACATGACAATCGCAACTGACTTCACTTCATAGAGAAAAACAACATTTCATCTGCACCAACCTAATAGATGCCAATTTTTAGCTTTCTATCTTTTGCAAGTAGGCAAATCACACAAGCGATGGGAAGACTCGGTTGATGAAGACAGCAAAGCCATCTTAAAAATTAGCAGCTGGAGGACGCGGTTTTTGGATCGAGACGATTCGAGGAGACAACTTCAGGGGCCAGGACTTTTGGGAAATAAAAATCAGAATATTTTCATTTCCACCCCCTTCCACCATACACCCCCCACACTAATTTTTCCCCGGTAGAGTACTAACTCCTGTAAAATTTTCAAGATTATATCTAGTACGGTTCTTGAGATATAAAAATTTTATTTTTTGAAAAAATAGCTCTCCCCCGACTTTCGCTCTTCACCTCCTCTCTCAAAAATTTTATATTCAGTAGAGTCGATTTATAATCCTATATACACAAACCAATTTTTTTCTTCCTGGTACAATTGAGTCGGAAGATATTGTAATCCAAAGTTTTTCACCCCCCACCGCCACACCTTACCAAACCCTTAAAAATGTTAACCCTTTTCTAATCTCCTAGTATTTCTTAAGTTAACCATAATGTGTCAACTGTCTGACATGAATCGTTCAGGAGATATGGATTTTAGAATGATGAGTAAACCTACCAAGTTATTCTGGCTAACTCGATTCATGCTAGAAGGGCATCAGTCCACGGGTTTCAAAAATTCGCGCGGCATAGATAAATTTGTAAAATATAATTATATTAGTTATAAATAAATAACCTCTTTTTATTGATACAACAGAGTATTGTTATGAATTCAACTTAACTGTTGTCTACAGACGTTTTTTTTTTGTTTTTCCAACAGTTTAAAAAAATGGACTGATGCCCTTCTAGCATGAACCCATTCATATATGGAATGCAGCGTAAGTATTGTAGCACGACCCCATTCTAAAAGCTTCCCGAAATGTTTTTTATGTTTTCAGTCGTATAGTAACCAACACCACATCTCAGCAATAAACGCGTTCCTGACTTCTACCCAAAAATAATAAAGTTGCGCCCAGACTGTTGGCAGATTTTTCTATACCGATTCATTTTAATTTAGACTGCGAACAAAATAGTAAGTGTCTTCTACAAGAATAATTGGACATAATGGTTGCCAGTATTCCTGCAAGGATTGCTTCCGTCATTAATGCAAAGGGTGGAACAAAATATTGATAGAATTAATAAAAAATATTACTGCAAAATTTATAAAACACAACTTTTTTTTTTACCAAAATCGAAATATCTGCAGTATATAATGCCAAATATATTTGGCCAAGGCTGCACAACACGCAGCCAAAAGGCACCACTTACGACCTAAGGATTTATTTACGATCCACCCAGGTGCTTTACTTATGGCGTAACATAATAATGATTCATCTAAGAATCGTAAATGAATTCAGATGTGAACCTCACCCAGACGAATCGTTAGTAATTTATTTGCGATGCTTTTTGGTTGTTGAGAGTAATAAATCAATACTACTAGAATAAAAAAAACAATGATATTGACACTTGGAACCAATCATAGAAATGTGTGAATGCTGAAACTAGCTCAGCTAATTATTTAAATTAAATTTAGTTTTCTTCTTAATAGTATAAATAAATCATCTTTAAAAAAAATATATTGCCATTAATATTTGCTTTTGTTGAACACAAACAAGTTTGAAATTATTTTTTAAAAAAATGTAAATCTAGCTTAAAAAAAAACTGAGATTATGTTGTTCGTTTTGTTGCCTATTTTCTTAATTAATACTATTAAAATTTTCGATCCAAATTTTATATGCCTCTTGAATTACATTCTGTGACATTGATTTTAAGTAAATAAAATAATCTTCAGATAGCGATTTAAAAACGTCAATTTTATCAAATGCGTTTTCTTTAATTGTATCAAACTGTTCAATTGTATTCGATTTTAAATGTTCAAAATTCATTGGAATTTTAAAGTGGAGCGGAGGAAAGGAATAATTAGGATTCAAATAGTATTGGAGTCCTGTAAAAAGCAAATTCACAATATTATTCGGTTCTTTGGAACGTTATAAAACGAGCGGCAATCGGATTAAAAATAAACGAAAAATGTACTTACCGGCCAACAGTAGTAAGGGCAATAGCAGAAGCATAATAAGTAAAAAACGTTTTTTTCCTCGACTATCTGGTGATGCTGAACGTAATAACCATGTATCCAAGTATAAAATTGATGATATTAACATGTACAACGGGCTGAATAACTTTAAAATAGCTGATGATATGGTAGATGTCATACGACCTAAAAAGCCTGCAAAGAAATAATAATAATTTAATCCATAGCACAACGTAAATATCAAAATAGATTTCTGCAAGAATCGTTCAAGCTGACATTGTGTATTTTGGTAACATGAAGAATAGCGTACCGTAGCTTTTCAAAAACCAACTCATTTCGAGACAGTGGCGAAGCAATTTAACTTGGCAGACTTCTGAATAAACTAGGGATATTATGATGAGTCTTAAGTATTTAAAACTCAGTGACAGTCAAGTTGAATCTATCTTAACGATTCATTGCAGCAATTTAACAGCTATTGCCACCGCCGAGTCCTCAAACAGTTGAATTAGAAATTGTAAACTGCTTTTGGGGGACAAGATGTGCCACAACATATATCTCAATGTTCGATTAAAACAAAAGTTGCCGAGATTACAAAAAAAAAGTCAACAAACCTTGCTTCGCTTCCATCCTCGTATAATACAAATTCTCTTCGCTGCTCCAAAAAACGCTTGTCACTCGATGAAATATAGTAACAATGGTCGTAAGTAGTCTTGTTATTATCGATTCTTGGCGACGCATTGCATATGCGTTGTTCTGTAAGTACCGACGACTTTGCTTGTAACTCTCAAATTCCGTTAAATCGACTTCATCCTGTGAGTCGTATTGCATTTCTTTTCGTATCAATTTCGCCGAATCACTTGTATGACGCGTAGTTTCATATCGCTGCCGAATAAACGATTCTTGCATCGGATTTTGTTGAATCATTACGTTTATACGTTCATGATGTTGTTCAAGACTTTTTCGCGACATATTCGGCATGGCAACAATACCCGGTGCCACTTCTCTACGATGCGGCGACAAACGCGAATATGTGTAGTCCGTTTTTGGGAATTTACTGAAAAAATAAAAAAAATTAATTTGGGTTCAGATAATCTCAAAAATTTCCTCATACTTCCAATATTCGCCAGCAGCTCTGTACTCTTTGTAGCTGATGTGATCTGCCGCTTGACCGTTTGTGCTCGATGCGGCGAATTTGATTTTTTTCGAATTGTTAATTGCAATTGGTGTGCTTGTTTGTATGTGAGATGCTTCGAACACACTGTTTATTTCATTTTGACTCGTTTCTTTGGACTTGGCTTGGTCGCCCGGCGACAACATTTGCGAAATATGACGGCCAGAGGAACTTCTAAAGCTGCCCGTTTGTCCACCCTTGGTAATGGTTTCTGTCGTTGTGGTTACAGTTACCGTTTGCATATTCGATTTTGAGCGGGCCGACTCTGGACTGACATCGTCACTCGAATAATCCGATGTCACAATTTTCGAAGATTTCGTTTGTGACGAATGCATTTTACGATTTTGAGGCGTACTTTGTTCCGATGACTCTTCGATAATGGTTCTGGAATTTAGAGAAGAACATTTTAAATTTTGTGCAGTGAAATCGATCGATTCGTTCGTGAAAATAATTATTACCGAAATGTAATCTCACTGAAAACATGTAGGAAAAAGAAAGAGCAGAACTTTTGATTTACAATAAAAAAAAGTTATAAAACACAACTTGTGAACAGTACCAAAGACGATGATCTTCTCTTCAACATCGTCATCGAAATTGAAAATTTAATCCGATGAAATTATGCGTCTACAGGCAGCAGGTCTAAAAGTTTAATCACAATCCTACGCAATCGTTGACAAGATAGCATCGAATTCAGTTGTTCAGGTAAATCTCTCATTTCGTTATTCCCTACCCGAACGATAAAACTGAACAGATCGAAATCTTCAGGTAAATCGGACGATCGAACTGTCGTGTATGTGGTCTTGTAGTGTGCACACCCGACGAATGATTCACGCGATGCGCCTGCAGTAAACCAAACCCTTCACCTTCGGTACGACGGGTAAAAATTTACAGTTTTTTCGCGTCTGCGGGTACGAAGTACATAGAAGAGTTTATTTCCTTTTTACATAGTCTTTCTTTCGCATGGCAGCAAAAACAATGAAGCTGTCTCCGTGCATTATAGCACTTGGAAAAAGTATCAGAGAAAGCCACTACTGCTCTACTCTTGTTTAGACAAGTCGTAGCCACAGGTGTTGGCTTGAAACCCAAAATAGCCTAAACACGGCTATTGTAAGACCTCGGCACTCCGGCCCAGCACTCTTAATTAGGTCAAGATTAATTAGTTTATTGTATAATGATCGTATACAGAATCATCATAATTAATACGATTGTAGGTAGAATTTTTGCAAAAGACAAATAAGAAGAAAACGAATTTGCAATTTCTTCGGCATCATTGACATGCAACTGTTCAAAAAACAATGAGGAAGGAGAGAGCTAGCATTCCGGGACGAATTAATGTAATGCCAAAAGTATTTTTAATTGTAAGGTACTCTACGCTATTTGTATCAATCTGTTCTGCTGTGTTTTGCAATTCGGAAGCAATTGAGTGAATTGAATGTAATGAAGAAGGTGAGGGAAACTGTAAAACGTCTTTGAAGCACATGATTAGAAAAAGATTCTGTAAGAAGATCATAAAAGCACGCTGTAGTTCCATTGAACGACTTATCATCCATTACTTCAAGCCAGTTATACAAGTGATAGTTTAAAGTTATGATGACTGCTCCAATATTATCCGTACGTTTGTGTAGTCAGCACAAGAACCTTTTCGGAAACCAACTTGGTAGACTTTGAGAGTATACTCCCTACAGCAACACTAATTCTAATTCTGTAGAGGATTATACCTGCCATGATTTTGAACACGGCAGTAAGTATTCCAATCGTTGCAATCCTTACGATCACATTACTACGGGATCTCAAAAATGACGCCCTACTTCCACTCGGCGGGATTCTTTGAATGTTCCCAAACTTCAATGACTGCAAGAATATCATTTATCAGCCGTAATGACTTCCTCTATATCTGGGGAATCGTCTCTAATAGGGGGTTAGATAGATAAATTTCGAGTTGGGGTTGGTTTGGTTACCTCTGTCACTGAAGCTTCAATTGGGCCTATAGTGACGTCCCTCAGGATTATCTATAATTCCTCTTCCATCCCTGCGCTTTCAATGAAGCTTAGTATTTTTCGAAGAGGAATAGTCAGGAGTTCAGTGAGCTTTTCATTCAGAATGTTTCCCAGAAATTTATCTTCACTAGAGTACTCTAGAGATTCTCCGACAAGAGTAGGACTAGATAGCTTGCTGTTACACCTCCGTTTAATGAATGAAACAATTGTTCTTTTCTTTGGGTTAATACCCAAACATGCTTTACTACACGGTGGAAAGATGTTTTGCGGCCGAACACTCAATCCGAAAACACTCCTCACATTTTGGATCACAGATCCTAGGACTCTGGCTGTCATTATGATTCCTATATAAGGACAAGAAAACGAAGTGGCAGCCAGTCATTCGCCTACTGGCGGGCGACTCACAACACATCTGCAAAGCGATGACGCTGGTAGTCGTCGCTGCAGTTTCACACTACAGCTGCACTGCCGCAGTAAAGTCGCGGCAGTAAAAGCGGTAGCAACCAGCCGTTACCACGGCGGTTGCACCTTCCGCTGCAGCCTCACACACTACGGGTGCGAAGACGTCGGCACCAAACTACGCCTACGCAGCAACCGCTACGACACAGCGGTCAGCCGTCACCGGCATACATGGCACGAGCCAGCGATGGTGACGGCGCGGCTCGACGGTAGAAACTATGCCGTCGCTGCAACTTGAGCCGTCGCAGCAAAGACGTCGGCAGCGACATTGCCGACGAAGCGACCGCCACTCTCCCGACACCACCGAATACTGCCGTCGCGTCACGACCTTACCTAAGTTAGACTCTCGGCATAGCCGGGAGGACTCCCAACGCATAAGGACGTGACGAATGTCCTTAACACAACAGGTTGCTACCTGGTTTAGGCCACTTTGAACTAGCTCCATCACAGTTTCTTCAAAATTGCCTCCAACGAAGATGGTAAAGTCGTCAGCGGAACCCTGTATCGTGATTCCGGATCTTGTTAGATCTTCTCCTGCTAACCACCAGAGGATGGGTGATAATACCTCGCCCAGTGGACAGCCTTTCGCAGCTGTGACCATTACGGTTGAGTCCTAGTGGCGAATTTTTAATTTTTCTGCATGGTCTTGATCCAACTTCATGTTTTTGAATCAATGCCACGCTTTTGTGCAGCATAGTAGATACTTTCGTAGACAGTATTATCAAAAGTCCCTTCGATATCTAAGAAGCAACCCACAGCTAATTCCTTGCCGTTTATCGATTTTCGTGACCAGGTTTTGCAAGACGTGGTTTGTAGACTTCCCTGATTGTGATTTTAGAGCCCCATTTCCAAAATGGGAATCTATTATCTTTTCCATAGTTTTCAGAAGATATGGCGTTAAGCTGATAGGACGATACGACTTAGGATTGTTGCTCGGACGGCGCCCTGTTTTTGATATGCGCCTTGTTTTGGTATGTTACCTTAACCTTGCACCAAGTATGTGACCCCATTCATGGCTTGATTTGAATATTGTTGAATAAGTTCGCAGAAGCTGGTCCATTCCTCTTTGCAGTAATGCGGGGAATATCCTGTCTCCTTCAGGGGATTTAAATGATTTAAAGCTCCGTAGAGACCAATTAACCTTGTTGACAGTGAATCTCTTAGCTGGTTGCTCTTTCGAGAATATCAGAAAAACATTATTTCCATCCGATAGGATGGTAAGTGGCGACTCCTGTTCAGCAATTATTTCCTAATTTTGAACAAGGAGCCTCATATCGCACATTTTAACGGCAATCTCTTTCTTATTCGCATTTTCTTTCTCGCGCCTAACAGATCGTTTCAGCAAAGCAATTTAGTATTGGCATCGGTTTCAACTTTCATATATTGAGGTTTTTCCGTGTTCCACATATTCCACAGCATTTTTCACGCGGGACAAAATGTTGTTAGCTTCCCACTCAGCTTCCAGTGTGCATACCTCATCGCTTCGTTTGTACGGTAGAGGACTTCTCGCGTAAGATGGTGATATATTTGCGTCGTTTTGTGGGTTCTCTAGTTTTATTCGAAGAGTGTGTGGTCTTCGAATAGCAGCTGTACATAATCTTAGGGAAGTATCGATCAAGTGGAAAACCATCACCCACGTCCGCCACACGCTTTGCAGACACATCAAGGAGGAACTTCTCCATCGGCGACGCTAGATGCTCAATTTCGTTCTAGGGCCAAATCAGGAAATTTACATTGAGTCGACAAACGAACAACAAATTGTTTTTCTCAGTTTCATACAGTAACCAAGGGAAAGAAAATTTCGGCGATAAGTTTTGAGTGATTTGGTAAGCGAATGAGTCATTTTATTTTACCAATAACATCAATCACTTCCATACCAAAGCAACTATTCCATCTCTTCTCCACAGAGCTGTGTTCAGGTGCGTAAGGGCTAACGAATCCCATCAATAAAACAAGCTGAATGAATGGTGTGTCGATGTACACCTCTACTCTTCCATTTCGTGATAGCAATTCTCGTTTGTAATGCTTTTATTTGGAGCGATAAGGTTTTTCCACGGAATTCGGTACTTTACCTCCGATCCGAAGTTTCAATGTGAAAAAAGCTCAGCCGATAGCAAACCGACTCAACCGGTATCGTAAGTCGGTCACTCACAACACAATTTAGAAATCTACAAGGAGGCTTCACTTACTGAATTTGCGGACTCTTCTTCAGCTTCCTCTCGTGAACGTGACCTTCGCCTAGTTTTGTGCACGCCTCACGGTCACAACTCGATCGCAAAAATGGCGTTTTCGATCGCGATCGTCCCCTCGTCTCGGGCGGTGTAATCGTCTCCATTACAGTGAACGCTGGCGGAGCAACTAAAATGAAACAAAAAAGAAACCGAGATAAAAATAAGCGAAACTCGTCGTGTTCAATAAAATCGAGCGAAATTCAGAGCAAAAGGCCCGCTCAAGATGACATTCGATAAACTGCAGCAAATCTCGAATTACTTGAAAATGGAAAGCGACCGATCTGCGGCGCCCGGGCGGAACATAACACGCTCGGCTCGACAATGTTTTCAATTCGAACCGCAGCAACGAACGGAGGCACACACCGTTTTCCAATTCTGTGTACTTTTCACAACTTCGTCACTCTCACGAGTCACACAAGCGCCGCCTTATGCAAATTCAATTTATTTTCGCGCGTTCTACATCGCGTGGCGAGCGCTAGAAATCACGGCGCCAGAGGCCCCCCGTACGTTCCGAGTTGAAAAACCGCAAAAAGTACACAAAAACGAGTCGGAGTGCGGCAAGGGCGGCTGCAGAGCACTAAACAATCGAGACTAAATCGCAATTGCATAAGCGGGCCCCCTACACCGCGTTCGGAATCGCGAATTTTAACAAAACCCGGCCAGATTATTTTTATCGGCCGCAACTAAAGGCCTAGATTCCGGCCGGGGCCCGTAGTAAACGTGCGGCCCAGAAATCTTCACCAAGTCCTAGCAGACCTTCGGCCCGCGGCCCCATCTCGTTGAGAAGCAATTGCTTCCGGGCGTCGAGCTTCCAAATCCAGTTCTTTCTTTACCTTTTCTGTACGTCAACTGCACACGGTCGAATCTCAAACGGATTCAATTCTTCAAAACACAAAAATTGACAAGTTTTTCACAAAATAAAAAAAAAATTCCGTCAACACAATTTGGATTTTCACCTTTCACGTTTTGAAATTCTTCTGCAACTGATTGACGACGGTTTCGTTCTCCTCTTCAACTGGCGACCACACAGACAGCACACATTCGCAAAACATGCGTGACAACACCTCGTCTTGTCTCGCTCACCCAACCGTCCATGCAAGGCATCTGGCGATAAAACTTCTACAGCGGCACTAACACTACGAGCGTGACAAGGTTAATTTTTGTTTTTTGAGAAAACGAAATAGAAATGACGTCAGATTTTATGGTTTTTGAATTCGAGGGCTGACAACTTAACGCGATTGTGTGGCGGCTGGCGGAAAATTATTCGAGTTGAGCGATTCCAGTATACGCAGCAGTAAAGTGCGACGAATATTTCAAATTATTCGACCGTTACAAAAGGTGAACACTGTGAGTTTAATGCCGTGACTTCCGGATTATTTAATTGTGGAAAAGCAAGTTAATAGGCACCATGGAACAGCAACAGTATGCACACGTCCAGAAGAAGTACCTATGGCCACGTCTTATTTAAGAAGATTGTTCATCTCCGTGTGTTTCTTGTGAGACCCACTCACTCTAAATCTCTGCCAGTTTTTTTTAACTGCTTTCACAATCTCGGATGAAAAATTCACAGGCTGTCAATCCACGACACGCACCTAAAAGCAGCATATCTTGCACCCACTTTATAGCAGCTGGACTAATTCTTACGTCAAAGGTGGTATAACCTCAATCTGTCAATTTTAGAGGGGAACACCGGTTACTAGGCCAAATGGAAAGTTTATAGAAATATTTTTCTTTTAATTTTCTAAGTTCCCTAAGTTTAAAGATGAATAAAAATTTCATCTCTAAAGCCTTGACCATATCGGCAATAGCGGGCGCTTCATATTACGCGGGTAATTATTACGGAAAAAAGGAACTACTCGAGGACATAACCAGGTCCGACGATTCGACGTTATCATGTGCGGCACAACGCTTCCATAGCAATGTAAGCCGAAATTAAGTTTAATTAACATAAGTAAAGTAACAAAACAGTTCTAGATTTCATCAAGACCGGGTTTGCCAATTTTCGGTACCGTCTCGGCAGCCACCCTAGTCACTTCCGGAAGTTCGCCTCCCGCCGAATACCGGAAACCGAGCCGATCGTCGCAGATAATGAAGCACGGCTATCCCGGCCTCGATCAAATCATTTCCTACTCGGACTTTGTGATATCGTACGATCGTCGAAATCGTGTACCGCACTGGGTGTTCGAGCACCTAACGTCCGAATCCGTTCGGGCCAACAACAACGTCGATCGAGCCAAATGCAATTTTACGCCCGACCCGAACGTTCACGCTTTCTTTCGTGCCGATAATTCGGACTACAAGCGTTCCGGGTACGATCGTGGTCATCTTGCTGCCGCCGGAAATCATCGTGTCGAGCAGAAACATTGCGACGAAACGTTCTTCTTGAGTAACATGGCGCCACAGGTTGGCGAAGGTTTCAATCGTGACTCGTGGAATCGTTTAGAGCGTTACGTACGCAAGCTGACCAAGGATCATCCGAACGTGTACGTTTGTACGGGACCGCTGTACTTGCCGCGCAAAGAAGCCGACGGGAAAATGTACGTACGTTACGAAGTAATCGGGGCGAATACAGTCGCCGTACCGACACACTTCTACAAGGTAATAGTTGCCGAAACGGCGAGTCAACAACTCGAGATGGAAGCGTACGTGATGCCCAATCAGAAGATTGACAATGAAACGCCGCTCAGCGTATTTCAGGTACGTCCCGAAACGATCGAAAGAGCCGCCGGCTTATTGTTTTTCAGCAATTTGCAACGCAACAAACTGGCCAAAATCAACGGGAAGAAAGTTTAAGACGATGTTCAAGAGGAATTTTAGTGCAATTATTGTTTTATGGTTTTTAGGAAAAAATTTAAATATATTTTATATTTAGCTTTATGCGCAGTTGTTCTCAGTTGGGAATGGGAGAACGTGGGAAACATTTAGACTAAGCTTATTTTTTTATCTAGCTACTGGCGGATCTCAGAAATCAAGGGCCTCCTAAGTTAACAGTTTTTAACTATGACTCCACTTCACTTCCCCTCCTGCATACAAAATTCTAAAAATCGTTCGATTTATTGATTTCAACAAGCAACCTGTTTATAATCTACAAGAGGTTGCTCCTTCCCCCCGCATTGTTTGAGTTTTAGGTCCCTTATTTATGCCACACATCGAGCTATAGTATTCTTCTTCGCTCTTTCAAAACACGTGACGCGGGCCTACCTCCACGGCTTTATCACTCCTTGAATTTCTTTTATCTTTTCTATGGTAACAGACTTGGAACATTCTTTAATATTTCGCTCCAGTCGGAAGTTACTGGCAGTGAGTGATCTTCTAGCATTCGAACTTCCACGAAAACTTTGCTTTTTATTTATTCGGAGAGAAATGCAACAACAGAACTCATCGTCTTCCGCCTTAAATCCTTCAATCTTGGTCTTAACGAACTCGTTAACAGATGGCTCGTAGGACGAGTAAAGATAAACTTTTGGCATACAAGGTCTGTATTGATTCTCTGCAGTTGAGGCAAAAGTCGCAGAACAGGAAAATCCTTGTTCGCTGATTTCAATTATCCTCAGAGCACCTTTTAGCTATATACTTCCGTCCCAGACTTGAATTTTATATAATTTCATTACATTTTTCTTGTAAGCTTAATTCTTTTAGTCAAACGCTTTTTTCAAGTCTATAAATACTGATGCGACATATGAATCCTTACCAAGCTCCTGATTAATATATTGCATAGCATCAATCAGTGCTGCTGTTGTTATTACTCTTTACATAGAATCCGTGTTGGTTCTTTTTACGGCCGTCGAAATAACTTAAGAAGTCACTCTTTAATGCGATTGCACAGTTAGAACGCCATAGGTTGGGGATTAAATGGTGTGGTAGTGTATTTAGAGTAGTGGAACGGGAGAGAAGCGGGGCGACTCCTTTAAGTTCCTTACTACATTTAACATGGAAGTATCGATAGTAAGTACAGAGTACTCCGATATTTCGGCGATGCTCGAAAGAGTCTATAGAAGCTGAATATATAATTCATCTCCAACTAGCCGGAACGCATGTTTTTGAAATGAGATTTTGGAGCCCCATCCCAGATATGCGAACTGTACGAAAGACGCGGTCTGATATACGCTTTGTAGATTGTAGCCAACTCAGACGATGAAAAGAATTTCTTCTATTATAGTTTTGTAAAATACCAAGGAAGCATCAATTGCGACTTCAAAGATGTGCTGGCTTAATTTTAGGTGTTTGTTGATTTTTACGCCTAGTACCTTGAAGTTGTTGCGCCCCGAACATTTCTAACATACCGCTCCCATGTCGATCAGTTCAGATTTGCTCCCAACTGCCTGTTACCACTTTACCAGCAAGTCGGCTTACCATCTGCAAACGAACAGAATGAAAAACGTAAACAACCGTAAAGCTCGCAAGCTGCAAACAAACGCAAAAAACCGTAAACAGCTGCGATAGCTCGTTCTGTCGGCGGCTTGCTGCTAACTACCGGCACCACATTTAAATTAGTCATAAGTATTTACCACGGAGTTTCCGTCCTGGGTCTTGACGCCGGCTCGCATTACGGAACACGAGGCGGCAACTCTAGACAAACGGTCGGCCGTTCGCCTAGAGTTCCCAATTCTGTTGTACAAATGCGACCTGGTTACGGTTCGCATTGTAAAACATGAAATTGCAACTCTGGACAAGCAGTCGACTATTTGTTCGGGGTTCGCAGTTTTCCGTTGCGCAACTGCGACCCGGTTAAGACACGGTCTGAACTCTACGGAATTTCAAGAAGTCGATCGAGTGACCCAAAATTGATTATATTCCCAAAGTGGAACAAAATAATCAATTTCGTGTCACTCGACACTTTTAGTATATAAGTTTTGAGTTGTTATCGTTAAGTTCTCAGTTATTTTTAAAAACCCACGAGGAAACTCTGTCCGAATAACCAGAACTAAACATAAAGTCTTTTTTAAATCAACAAACATCATCTTTCTTTCTTCATATTTAAGTCGAAGTCCGAATCGATAAGTATCCGCATCAGAGTTATACCCTAGGCAGACGACGTAATCGAATGATCATTCCTAGTCGAATGATCATTCCGCATCACGTCTGTCACAATGAAATTGTCGAATTGGTCATTCATTCGATCATTCGAATTACAATTGCGAAATGGTAATTCCGAGATAAAGTCGTAATTCGTTCAAGCGCTCGCAACGCCATCTAGCGTCAAACCCTATGAAACTAGTGGAACAAGTGGAAAATCAGGTGTTCCACCGTCCAAATTTTTCTATTTATTTCATGTGTGCATTAATTACGATTAATCTTTCTAATGTTTGGTTCACAATTGCTGAGATATTAGTACTTTTCTATCACTTTATTTCAAAAGATAATACGTAGCCGTATGCCAATGCAAAAATGCTAACTTTTATTCAGCATTCCCACAACATTTATATTTTGACAGGTTGAATCTAATTCCGATAGACGTGTGTCTCATTGATCATTGAATGCGAATGATCATTCCCCCAAATGTACATTCGAATGCGTCGTCTGCCTAGGGTATTAACGTGTTCTATTTTTCTTTTGCAGCAAAAATACTTAAGGGTAATTTGCGTCTCTAATTGAGGCACTAATACCCAGTTCTCTCGGTTCTTACTGCGGCATTCTCTCGAATGCCGGAACCACTTTTCAGATTTTCATTTAAAACATACTCTCCGATTCTCCCTCAACTCAACTTACTGTCTGTGATATCCTGGGGATATCGCGGACACAACAAAGTTAACAGAAGGAGAAATTTGTATGCCACCAAAGGATATATTTGCAACCGACTCCGGAACATCTTCTTTAAAGGACAGATGACAGGATTACGTTTTAGCGGCATTGATCTCTACTCTTATTTTTCTTTCCCATTCCAAGATAAGGTTGAGATCTGAGTTCAATGAACCGAATAACTCAGTGCGTTACGAGGCCAACGAATTCGGACACTTGCATCTGCAGCAGTGTCTGGGCTTAAGCTCCGAACACAATGCTCCCGTTCCGTTCCGTTCCGTTCAGCTGTCAAAGTAGACCTTATGGGCTGACCATGTAAATGCACACAACGGTCGTAATGGAACGGATCGGAAAAGTTGACCAAAATTCAACTTTTACGGATCACATAACCTCACTTGTCGTGACGGAACGGAATGTAAAGGGAGCATTGTGTTTGGGGCTTTAATCGAAATTTTACCAATCGAACTGGCTGAGTCACTTTTATGTATTCGTTGGGTTGAAGATGTTCTTAAGCGCGAAGAAAAGGTAGGAGCACTCAGATTATTATTTACTGTTTTGAGGGCTCTTTAGAGCATTCGTTTACCTACCGTCGATGGCTGGGGCTATGTAGTTCTTTGAGCCCCGTAATATTTTTTATTTTTTCTTTGTCTGTCGGGAAGAGGAACATAGTCTCACGAAGATAAGAGCATGACTCTGCCTACGAAAAGTATCAGCATCTCAATTATTTCTTTCAAATTTCCGCTAAAACTGTTCCAATCGTAGTAAAATGTTCGTTCAAAATATTTGCAACTAATGCATGATTCCTGATTGTTTTTTAATAATGGATTTAACCCCTTCATACAAATGGGCGATTCCTTCCCAACTCAAGTCTTTGTTTCAGTTTGTGCGTCCAGTTCATTTATCCCGTTCTTATTGAGCATATTGTCACTTTGCCTACTGCTAGGGTTACCGCCCCTTTCTGCAAATCCTTGGCTGTAATAAGGAAAAGTCGTTTAGATTTCCCCAATTGGCTCCATGAAAATGCTAAACAAATCGTTCTGGAATTTTTTTTTCATCTGTCTGATTTACTTCCGTGTTTGGGTCTATTTTCTCTGCCAGAAGAACTGGAGACAGTACAGCTGGCGACATGCCGTTGGCGATCTTAATCCTTGTCGAGAATTATTAGGTGTCTGACGAAAGTCCTTGGCTTTTGGTTTTGAAAGCAAAAATTGTGTCTTAACTGGTGCGAACATCGACTAATCGTAGAAACTCACCGCACGAATTCAACAATTGGGGCTACTGGGGCAAAAGCTTTACCACTTCTCTGGCAACGCTGGTAATTCGTCAAACGTCAGTTTTTGTTTACCTCTGTATAGGATCCCGACGAAAATAGTTGTGCGTGATACAACCCCAATGGAGCCCCATACGGCAATTTGTTGCCGTGGATGCCTGCAAGAACGGACAGATGCCATGAAAAACGTCGAGGATAAGTGGGACGCTGACCACAACTTCGGCCAGCTGATAAATTACCTGATGGGATCCGACACGAACGTGAACAGCCTGCCGGAACTTTTGTGCGGCGACTGCGAGACGAGCCTGATTGCTGCGTATTTGTTCAAACGACAATGTAGCGAGGCCGAGAAGACGTTCCTGAAGAGACAGCTGGTCGTAGAGGTGTGCCTCGAACAATACCAAGACGACGCGTTCTCGACCGAAGACGACCAGCCGCAAGATCTTCCGGACGTCGATGAATCGGAAACGAACGCTGTTCACAAACCCACCTGTCTCAAGTGCACGATTACTTTCAACTCGAACAAAGAATATCAGCACCATTACCGGACCATTCATCGCGAACGAACAGTGTGCTCGCTGTGTGGCAAAATGGTCATACGGCACAATCTCGAGAAACATCAGCTCTGCCACCGCAAAGCCAAGGAGCACACATGCGACGAATGCGGCCGATCCTTCACGCTCATCGAGAATCTCCGAAAGCATGTTCGCATCCATACGGGCGACGATCGCTACGAATGCGAGCACTGCGGCAAGAAGTTCGTCCACTGGAACAGCAAAAGATGTCACGTCTGGACAAAACACACCGGCGAAATGAACTACGAGTGTTCGGTTTGCGGTAAAAAGTTCGCGCACAGCAGCAATATGCTGCGCCACGTTCGCTATCACACCGGCGAGCTACCGCATGAATGTTCACATTGCGCGAAAAAATTCAACACAACGTCCGAACTTCGCGACCACCTCGTCACGCACACGAAAGAAAAGAACGAAGTCTGCGAGATTTGCAGCAAAGCGTTCGGAACGCGCAAGGCGCTCCGCAATCATCAGAAGACTCACACTGGCGCGCGCGACTATGCCTGCTTCGTATGCGAGAAGACCTTCACGCAACCGCATGTGCTCCGAAGCCATTTGCGAAATCGTCACCCCGACTACCCGATGCCACCGCCCGGAACCATCCTCTCGAGAAAGAAACTCGCCCTGGGCAAGAACGACGAGCAGTCTGAATAAAACTCGATTTGAACATGGAAATTGTCCGCATTTATTTTATTTCTCGAAATTAATGCACCGCGAATTTCGTCCTACAAACTAAATTAATTCAAAGCGATCGTATCCTTACTGCCACAGCAGACTCATCAGTGAAAGGGGCGGCATGCCCGCTTCGGGCCCTTTTTTAAAGCCTGCAATGTACCAATTTGAGGTTAGACGGCGAGAAATTTTGTTTGCTTCGGACGAGAAGTGAAAGAACTCACCGAGGTAAATTACGGCCGGAATGAATCCCCAATGGAACACGGTTTTCGTAATGTCGAAAACGATCTCCAATCGGTCCTTGGCGTCCGGTGATAATTCCATTTTTTCCTTTTCTAGAAAATATAAAAAAGTTCACGATTCGACTGAAGTGAGAGGTGACAAGTGACAGTGCGTGCGCAATGTTCGGGGTATGGGTTGGTCGAACAGTTGACCATCAAACGGCGGGTTCGGTCGAAAAATTTTGAGGTTGGCGGGATTTTTCAAATTTTAATTCTTTAACCAAATTTAATCCGAATTTTGTTGTAGCTTTGGCAGCAGTCGGACCAAAAAGTTTTTTTTCTCAAAAAGTGTGCCACCGAAAGAGATCGATTCGTGTACAGCTTATTTTAATTAATTGAAGAGTTTTCTGTTTAATTTCTTATAAAGTACCGAATTATGCAAGCTTATATTTGCTATAAGTGGAGAGTGGGGGGAGTTACAGGATCACTCACATTCTCTCAGACTGACATTATTAGAACCAGAATTTTAAACCTAATAAGTTTTGAGTGTGGTTAAAAAACTTTAGTGTCGAGGAAACCAGTACTAGTTATTCAGTAAAAGGATCAACAATTGTTCAGACCGATCTCTGGGTTGTAGCCGGATAAGGTCACTTTGTCCTGCCAAGTGCAAACAATCATTTTTCGTTTCAGAACTTGGCTGAGTTTCAACAGAATGGAGGATAAATCAAACATCGGATCCCAGGACAACCGTATACCCAAGCCAACAAGAAAACAGGTAAAGCAAAACACTGGCTGCAAATACAATGAAATAAAACAAAGAAAAATTAATTTATCAAACGAGACGGTCCAAGTCCTTTAAATAAAAATCAACTTTTGTGAACGGAGCCCTTGGAGAGATTATTTCAGCTTGGAAAGGTTAGTAGCTAGCAAAATATTCGAAAAAGTAATAAACAGGAGGTTACTGAATTTTATAAAGAAATATATTGGTTTTGATAAACAGCAATACGGATTTCAGGAAGGCAGTAATACGCCATCAGCCTTATTGGATGCAATGAAGTTTATAAATGAAAGCCTCGACAAGAGTTCTTATGTCGTTGCGATTTCTGTGAACTTTAAAAAAGCTTTCGACACAGTAAACCATATATTGTCGCTCGATCAATTGAAGTAAATTGGAATTAGGGGAAAAGCCAATGATTTAATAAAAAACTTTTTAATTGATCGACAGTACACTACTAAAAATTTTGACGAACTAAGCTCTCCTATGACAGTCAGTATAGGAGTCCCTTAAGGTTCGATTCTTGGACCTACTTTATATCTGCTATATATACACAACCTACAGTTCGCTGGCCTTAAAGCAAAATATGTTACCTTTGCTGACGACACGTTACTTCATTATAAAGGTAAATATCCTGATCAACTGGAGTTGTTGATTAATTCTGATCTAAAACTATTTCAACATTGGCTCATAGGTAATATGTTGACATTAAATACCTTGAAGACAAATTATATGATCTTTAGACAAATTAATAAACTGGATATTGACTTGAAACTATAAATAGATGGAATTCAACTAGAGCACATGAAACAAAATATTTAGGGCTGATAATTGACGATAAACTTACTTGGACTCCTCACATTACTAAACTTAGAAACAAAATTGCCCCCATTATTGGAGTAATAAGGCGTAACGACTGTCTACACGTACCAATAAAGAATATGCTCTATAATGCATTTATTCTATCCAATATAAGTTCTATGGAGCCAAACCTCGAAAAGAAACCTAGACAAAATTGCGAGACTTATGAATAGGGGCATTAAAGCCATTCATAATTTACCCTTTTTAACACCATCGGAGGAACTTTATTATACTTATGGAAAACTTACCTCACAACATAAGCCTAGAACGAATTAAACTTATTTATAATATTAAAAACAATATACTAAAATCCTCAATCAAATTGATCCACAATCACGATATACACAACTTTGACACAAGAAGTGCAGATTTTATTAGACAAGAAGGTTGTCCTTGGACTGACCGACTTAGAAAAGATCCTGTATTTGAGGCAATTTGTGAATATAATTCTTTACCTTCAATAATACGAATGTCTTTCAGGTAAAGCACCTTGCAAAGAAGCATCTTCTTTGTCGAAGCTACGAATGTGATTTTTGAATTGTTGCAATTATAGACGACCTGAATCAGATAATTTAGTCTGGCGGCTTCACCTACTAATCGAAGACCTGGTCCTCGAACTATCAGACGAGACTGACGCCTAAACGTTTGGTTGTGGTTTGTGTTGTTGCATGTTTTGCGAATTGCTTATTTTTATTACTATTAGTTATACTAATTAATAATTAATTATTTTTATTTTTGTTAATCTTTATAATTTAAACTTTTTTTTTTCTTTCATTTCCATTTTTATTTCTTTGCCTTTATTAATAACTGGTTTTTCCTTTTTGCCAAAAAAAGAAAAATTCAGGTTCTTTTTATTTTATTTTATTTTTATTTTTCTGATAAGTTTTTTTGTTACTTATTTTTTATATTATATTTTTATTCATTTCTACTACCCCTTATACCAGTGCGTTGCACTGACTGGGGAGTACTCTTGGGTTGAAGGTATACATATTTTTATACGTTGAGCACAATGTCAAATATATGAATGATTATGTTGATACGGTAACAAATTTTCCAGCTCATTGCTCTGTGTGACAATATTTGACCGTATTGTGAATGTTACGTCACGTCACTTCGATGCCGATTCAACGTGTCACGTCGATCAAAAAAAGCAATTGTGTAACCGCATCGACGCGACTCATTAGCATTGCCATATTGATATGCATGTGTCAGCTGTAAATTGTGAATTTAAGCTCATGTGAATGCCTTCATTTACAACTATTTAGTTTTCTAGGAATGACTGTTTTCGCTATATTTCCGTTTTCCGAAATCGCCTGCAACACTTCAGAAGTAGTAGATTGAGAGTCTCTCTCGGTGTTTGAGATGTAGTTCCTCATTTCGAACTCAGATCCTGGAGGATTAAATGCTATATTCAAATTTAAGATGCGGATAATGCTTTCTTCTAAAGCAGAAAAGCTATACATCTTGTTCGGCCCACCACCTGTGGCTGTCACTTCTGTTTTGTTTGGCGCTAGCCTTTTCCGTACTTTAAAAGTCAGTCCAAACCTAAAATACATTTTATTTTAATATCATGTACTGTTTTTTTTAAGTTTAATACCTTCATCCAACCACTGGCATCTCGTGACGGTGGTCCCAAAGAATTTAACCGTGTCGAAAAGTCGAGCCATTTTTTTTTTACGTCCATCGGATCAACACCGGTTTTTACGAATCCTCTGGCGATATCTTGGTGCGAATCCATCAATTCCACAACTGCTTCGAACTGCTTTTTGTTCGTTAACTTTGCCCTAAAATAATAAGCAAAATATAAGGAAATAAAAATCTTTTTGTCAAATCTGTACTTACATTTCTGCATCGACGTTAATTTTTCTTCAGGAGTCACGGACTTGGAAGGTTATCGAGGGAAAATGCGGATCAAAATGACAATCGACATTCACAAACGCTTTTTCATGAGTCGATGTCGAATCGGCATCGAAGTGACGTGACGTGACATTCACAATACGGTCAATTGTCTCCAGTTCTAAGCTGCGAAATTGTACCCAAATGCAGTGATGCCAACTCGTGGGGAATTCCCCTTTTCGTGGGAAATTTCAGTCGAAATTATATTGAAAGGGGAAAAGGGGAATTAGCACTATTCTAGAGCAATTATGGGGAAAAACCAAAACTCTCTGAAATTTCTTACCGCGAGCACAACATCGACTTCAACGTCGACTGGAAAAACAAAACAGACATTCTTATTTTGTTGCGCCGAATACTTATTGCGTCTCATTGTTTACAAGGGATCTTATGTAGGTTTAGGAGTCACATATAAGTCCAACTGGCCACCACGTAACTCATTATCCAGTCACAGTCATCTGACGAATCAATAACAGGATAAGCCCTGGCTACTGCCATTGAGGACATGCCAGTTGAAAAACCTTCAGTGGCGAAGCCAGTTTAAGAGAGTGTTGGACTAGGACCGATGAAGCTTTTTCGTCATCGGATGGTACTCGCTCATCAGAGAGTGTATCATGCTGGTATTACTGAGGATTTTTCTGTATATGCGATATAGAAACAAACTCGTTTCCACGAATTATATACTAGTGAAATTTGCCATAGCCAAATTTTGGTGGATTTTGATTCACACACTATGTGCGCGACATCAAATCCCGCCAACAGTAGTTTTATTTTTTCTAATATTAATGAGAATGGGACTATCATGTCCTCAATGGCAGTATCCAAGACGGCGATTGGTCCCAGTCGAACTTTCGTGTTGGTGTTTCCCACTAGAAACTCTTATGACGTCAAAAACAAACAAAAAATTCTTAAAATCAGGTTCTATGGTAGCATTAACCATGAAAAAATTCCATTCTCATATAGTGATTTATCTTTATTTAATTAAATAAGTGCTTTACTCCATTTTTGTTATTTTATACATACATATATATAATACAATAGTTTTTTTTTTGTAATACAAGAAATAGGTTTTTCGCTTTATGATTAATAAAACCTTTTACTCCAGTAAAATTATTCTTTATGGGGAAACTGTGGGGAATTCCATTAAAAATAATGGGGAAAAAGAGGAATTTTGGTTGGCAACACTGCCCAAATGGGGAATTCTTCTCCGACTTTTTCAGTTGGAAGGAGTTGCCCATTTTGCATGAAGGGATTAAATCTATTATTATTAAGATAACCAACACATTTTCTGTTAATGATCTGGGTTTGTCCCGTTCATTTACAATTAATGTTAAAGTAATTCCTTACCACACCTCCAAATTGAGATGAAGGAGTCAGCGTCACGGGCGGCATATTCCTACGCGGATGTTAATGCCTCAACTAAGCCCATGATCGCCAACAGACGACATTGCAGTTCTCATTTGCGCAACGATCTAAGTTTGATAATATCACGCTGTTGCGATTAATGTTTGTGCTAATGCTTCCGCTACGTGTGTTCACACTACAAACTTAACAAAGAAAGAAATAAAAAACGCCTTTTTGTACATATTCAAAAAAATTTCAATTAAATCACAAAACAAAACTTAATTCACTCGTTCACCCACACATTCATTCACTACTGCTCTGCGAACTCCAGCTTCAGACCGATAACGGTCGATAAAATCCGTTCCCTCGCTATGTCCTTTGCGTTGTCGGGCATCGCTTTTAGGTACGACATTATAAGGCGCATAAAATGTTCGTCGCCGGCGTCCTTGGTGCTGGCGCAGTTTTCGTGCTGAACGTTATCCAAAACTTGGATAAATTTACTACAAACTTTATCGAACGAGTTCACCTTCTTTCTTTTGGGCGATGGAGTAACCAATAACTCATCGTCGCTTATTAATGCAACATCGTCTGCGGGTGTCGCCTTCATTTCCGTTATTCGTTCAGGTGTCCAGTTCGACTTGACGGCTTCCGGAAATTTTGTTCTGAAAATCGGAAGCGAATTGACTCGATAGTTCGCAAACTTTAGAACGCTGTCTCTTAACTTACTGTCGCGGCTGCACAAAGTCCTTCAAGAAGAGCATCTGTTCGAAATATTCCCAATCGCCGTGTTGATGTATTGCTCCACTTCCCGGCAGCATTTCGCGCCTGCGGAGCTCTCGAGAAAATCGCTCGCGTAAGCTTTTCCATCGGTTCTTGCATTCTTCGACTGAAAGCGGTTTTATTTAGAATTTTCGCACACCCAAGAGTTTCAACTTTTACTTACCCGATTTTCCCGTGTTTTGGCTCACTTCAATCCAGCATTCCTCCTTTTTGTCCTTATTGTGATAAGATTCGTGCTTCTTGTCATAAAGAGCCGCGAATTTCTTTACGTTATTTAGTAAAATTTCGCCAAAATTCATTTTCAGTTCGCTTGTTTCGCACAATAAGAAAGCATGGTGGCATATGTCACATATGTCAAGCACAGGGATCTTATGTTAACGAATGTTTAACGAAATTTTGTTTCCCCTCTCTAGTGGTGGTGGTGCCACAACTATTCGTACTCAGCATTTCCATTCCTTGTATCTACTTCCGTTACTTTTACACTAAAGTAAAGGACGTCCTCCACCGTTAGAACAGGGGAATTCCCTGCAATCGAGTCCTTTTCTTGTAAAATTCAAATTTGAACTGTGCTACTGCACAACTTTATACCAATCACCCGATTACCGAACGCAGCCTAAGCTAATGTCACATTTGCGATCTGGCCGTTTCACTCTTTCTAAAAGTAGCCTTGTCGGACACGGTACACGAAGCGTGCACGGTGCTCCTCAATTGCTTCGGTAAATTCAAACGAAAAACATCTCGAATAAAAACTGTTGCAACTACCATCTGATCGGGAAATCGTATTAACACTGCGCCAAAATTTTTAAGGATTAAAATTGCAGGTAAGAAAACGCGAAAATGTCGGCCTTGACAACTTTCCGCGAGCCCTTTGTGCGTCAGATGTTTCGTTTTTTGTCTCGCTCCGGTCACCTGTCGCATAGATTTTGCATCGCTCGCGTAAAATCTTGCGCATGGATTACATAAGGAATTCCGTGTGCTGGGCTCGAAAAACTGCATCGCTGAATTCATTCGGATCGTAACACTTGGGTTTTTTTCCTTGCAGCTCACCGATTTTACTTTAAACACATCCTGGTTAAGTTTTGACTTAATTTGCCACGAAGAAATGAAGACCACAAACGTTGCACTCTACGCCCTTCGTCTTAGTTTTGGACAGGTAGGTGGAATTTTATTTTGATTAAATTTTAAGGAAAGATTCCGTAGGTGTGTGCCCCGTGCCTTCCCAGTTCGAGTTGGAGCAGTGCCACTTGCGTAATTAAAAGAAAACGCGCGCGTTTGAAGTGTATTTGTGGTGTCGTCGGTTCCGTTGTTTGGGGCGCTATGCGTTTCCCGGAAGAATCCTTTAGTTGGACATCAGTGAGAAGGCAAGCACTTTACTTTGCAAAGAACAGTTAAAAATTATCGTTTCGAACTTTTAGTGCGTAAATCCAAAACAACGGAAGTCAGTTTAATTTAGAAAGCGCGGGTGTAATCTCAGACCTGGCAGTCACACCAACGGAATTCCCCAGAATACTTCGCAATAACCCCAATGACTAATTGGGCGATTAGCTGGGCAATAAGGAAATTACGCGTGCTAAAAAACTGCGACTCTTCCTCATTGGATCGTTGCGGTTTGTTTTTTATTGATTTTTAGTCTCTTAAAATGTAAAGCTGATGAATGGACACGAAACGTCTTTGTAATTCTTTCAGTGTTCTGGTCACGATGCTTCACCAGGTTATGATAAAATAAAACCAGTGAAACTTCGATAGCTCGAACGTTGATAACTCCAAGTTTTAATAAGTCGGATCAAGATTAAAAGGGTCAAACAATTTGAAAACTCGAAACTATCTTTGTGACAAAAGTGGAACGAGTAATCAATGTTTTTGTTTCTCGAAAAAAAAAAATTATCAGGCCTAATTCTAAGATCATCATATATGTTCTCTAACATTCAAACTACAACAGACCAGATATTCTCGGTGAAACAGGTGCTTGAAAAATGCTGGGAATATAACACATACGTGCATCAAATCTTCGTAGATTTTAAGCAAGCATTTGACAGTATCGACAGGAGGGTACTGTACCAAATCATGCTTGATTTTGGAATTCCACCAAAATTAGTTCGACTAACGAGACTCACAATGACGAACACTGAATCCCAAGTAAGAATACAAACCGATTCCACAACCAGCTTTCGAACGGAACGTGGTTTAAAGCAGGGAGATGACCCCCATTCTGTTCAACCTGGCACAGGACTATGTCATCCGAAAAACCCCAGTCGACACCAATGGGACACTACTATTCAAGTCCACCGAACTAGTAGCATACGCTGACGATATAAACATCCTCGCAAGATCCTTCCCTAGTGCTAAGGAGGCTTTTGTCATTCTTGACTCCGCCGCAAAAGAAGTCGGGTTACGCATAAACGAAAGTAAAATAAAAATAATGACGCATACAAGAAAGAGAACGCCAATCAGACAGAACGTAACAATTGCGGAGTATAATTTGGAGATTGCGGACAACTTCATATATCTTGGGGCTAATCTAGCAAAAGACGGCAACGAAATGGACGAAATCAAACGACGGATCATGCTAGCAAATAAAACTTATTATTCGGTACTTCCAATAATGAAATCCAAGAAAGTGCACAGGAACAATAAGCTGCGAATATATAAAACTATTATACGACCTGTGCTCTGTTATGGCAGCGAAACGTGGACATTAACGCGAACTTCCGAAAAAGCAGTTAACACATTCGAAAGAAAGGTTCTCCGAAAAATGTTTGGACTTGTAAAGGAAGGAACGGATTGGCGAATAACATACAACCATGAGCTGTATCAACTCTTCAAGGAGCCGGAAGCCTCAACGTTCATCAAACTACGTAAAATGCAGTGTGCTGGCCATGTAAAGCGGATGGAAGACAGAAGAATCCCCAAGCGTGCTCTTAAAGGCAAAGCGAGTGGTAACAGGCCAGTAGGCAAACCACGCAAGCGATGGGAAGACTCGGTTGATGAAGACAGCAAAGCCATCTTAAAAATTAGCAGCTGGAGGACGCGGTCTTTGGATCGAGACGATTGGAGACGACGACTTCAGGAGGCCAGAGCCCGACTTGGGCTGTCGCGCCATTAATGATGAACATTCAAACTTGCATCAAGCTCTTCGTGACTCTTGTGCGGAGTGGCTTGGAATATTGCTCTGCTATTTGATCCCCTCACTACAATTGTCATATTATTGCTCTTGAATCTGTTCTGTAAGTTTACTCGTTCTCTCCTTTACAAATATAGGATTCTCTATTGTCCTTACAGTGAACGTATTTTACTCTTCAATCTCCCATCCCTTGAACAACGAAGATTGTACATAGACGAATGTGTTCTTTTCAAAATTTAAAACGTCGATGGGGACTCAGCCTTAAGTTTAGACTTGGTGCTGCGTCCTAGCAGGTCAGACTCCATATTAGAAATGTATATTTCGTTTCACCGATTATTCGTTTACAAAGAAATCATGATGAGCTCAAGATTGGTCCTCTGAACACATCGTATCCTCTTTTCAAATCAAAGCTGAAATTATTTTTCTTAAATTAAATTCTAATTATATAGGTATATTACTTCTAATCTTTTGTTATTACCTTTTTTATACTCTAGATGAAATCATATAGAGTATTATAAGTTTAATCCAGCCGAAAAGTTTGTAACGCATAGAACCAAGCCTCGGACGAAAAAAAGTTATATATTATTTTTTGTTTATTTGTGGCCAAAAACCTCAAATCCGCTTGACGTCCGTCCGTCCGTCCGTCCGTCCGTCCGTCCGTCCGTCCGTCCGTCCGTCCGTCTGTCCGTGAACACGATAACTCAAGAACGCCTTCACCTAGGATCTTGAAATTTTGAATCTGGGTGTTTGGTTGAATTTGTAAGGCTAAGTTCGTTAACGGGCAAAATCGTCCTACTCCTTCGGGTAGCTGCCATACAAAATGTCCTTAAAACACGTGTTCAAGAATATTGACCAATAACTTCGGAACGCCTAAAGCTACGACTTTGGAATTTTGTACGTGTTACTTTTTTAATAGTTGGAGCTAAATGTATGATTATGAAGAAAATCCTGTTAGTCCTTCGTGTAGCTGCCATACAAATATCCTGCCAAAATGTCTTCACTTAATTTACGAAACTCACTATAACTCAAGTAATCTTTCAGCTACGAAATCGAAATTTTGTACAAATTAGTTTTGAGTGAAAACAAAGTTCGAGTTTACTAGTCAGTGAAATCCTTTAACTCCTTCTGGTAGCTGCCATACAAAATATCCTTAAAACAGGTGTTCAGGAATATTCGTTGATAACTTCAGAAGGGTTTAAGCTACGACATTGAGATTTTGTATATATTATTTTTCCAATAGTTGGAGCTAAATATATAATTATGAAGAAAATCCTGTTAGTCCTTCGTGTAGCTGCCATACAAATATCCTGTCCAAGCGTCTTCACTTAATTTACGGAACTCACTATAACTCAAGTAATCTTTTAGCTACGAATTCGGAATTTTGTACAAATTGGTTTTGAGTGAAATGAAAGTTCGACTTTACTAGTCAGCGAAATCCTATTACTCCTTCGGGTAGCTGCCATACAAAATGTCCTTAAAACACGTGTTCAAGAATATTGGCCGATAACTTCAGAAGGGTTTAAGCTACGACTTTGAAATTTTGTATGTGTTATTTTTTCAATAGTTGGAGCTAAATGTATGATTATGAAGAAAATTCTATTAGTCCTTCGTGTAGCTGCCATACAAATATCCTGTCAAAACGTCTTCATTTAATTTACGGAACCTTCTATAACTCAAGTAATCTTTTAGCTATGAATTGGAAATTTTGTACAAATTAGTTTTGAGTAAAAACGAAGTTCGAGTTTACTAATCAGCAAAATCCCTTTACTCCTTCTGGTAGCTGCCATACAAAATGTCCTTAAGACACGTGTTCAATAATATTTTTCGATAACTTTTGAACGCTTCAAGCTACGAATTTGAAATTTTGTACACGTTCATTTTTAAATGGTTCCAAGGAAAGGGATAAATATATAAGAAATCGAGTGAGTCCTTCCTGCATCTCCCATGTGAAAGTCTTTCAAAAAGGACATTTTTTTTCGATAACTTACCCAGTTTAAGATATGAAATTAAACACTGAATATTGTCTTTTAGGTTTGAGTAGCAATCTAATGGCAGTCCTTAATAAAGGACATACAACATCCACACACGTAATTCTACTTTATCCCCAACTACAATATAAATCGGAGTTCAGTATTCATCTAGAGTATTATACGATTGGCTTGCAGCCGATCGTGACTGCAGTATGTTTTTCTCTTTCTTTACTTCTCCTTCATTTATAATATTTTTCTTTTTTATTTCATTTTTTTCTGTATTTTCTGTTGTGTAATTGGATAAGTTTATCTGTACAATAGACGTTCATTAAATAAATAAATAAATAAATTCTACTCTAGCATGTACATAACATTCGCAGAGACAAGTGCTATTGAACTCCGCATTAGAGAAAATATCAAACGGGGATACGAGAACCAACACATATATTCTCTCAGACAGCAAAGTTATATTGGCTCTACAGTCAGTTCAAATCTACTCCAAACTTGTTTGGGATTCCCTCCAATTTCTAATTGAACTAAGGAAGACAGAACAAAGTTAACCTCATTTGCTGGCCAGTTACGACACTCGACTCGACCAAATAGTTGACATTCTGCAATCACGGAACTCCGAGTCAATCAGTCGATAGAAGAACAGAGTGAAAAAACTCGATCAAAAGATTTTTTACTCTAATGAAATGTGAAATTCAGTTGATTACTGCAATTGAAGTGACTTTATACGTGTCGAGTTTAAGGACGACTCGACTTCAAATGTGAGTAAGGTACTCACTCGACTCGAGTGACATAATAGGCCAGTTGTATTCCGGGACCCAGCGGCAACGAAGGTAACGAAATAGCCGACTCAATGGCTAGAAAACGCTCAGAAGCTAGCTTCATGTGACCTCATCCATTCTGTGCGGTACCGTTGAGCGCAGCAAAAACGAGCATACAAATGTGACAAAAAATCGCTAAGTGCCATTCACTGGGACTTGACACCGGGCAATAGACGCTCAAAGCTTTTTATGTCTGAACCTTCGGAGAAAGAACGTCTGACTACCAGAAACTAAGCAGATATCAGTCTCAAATGGGAGCTCTGATTGGACGTTGGCGCATGGTGAAGCACCGCTACATAGGATTAATCTCTCTGAGAGCAAAACATGCAGAATTTGCGATGACGAAGACGAAACAACAGAGCATATTTTCTGAAATATCAAGGACTTGCTCACAAAAGGCTTCGTCACTTCAACCAAGCAACAATCAGCACTATTTTCAAGTAGCATTGATTTTACAACGCTGGCACGAACAATCTGAATACGATCCGCGCTCTGGAAAGCCAATACACGCAACTTCTGCGGAAACAGCCGCAAAAGCTGAAAATTTCATATTAGAGGATTTCCGTTTGGCGAAGAAGCATCTTTTGGCGATGCTGCGATTGCATTAGTTCTAAGCGATCATTGATTAGATGCTCTACAACAGCCATCACTAATAATTCCAAACAAACTCTTCACGTTCCTCGTTTCCCGTTTTGTTCCATTTCCTAGCTTTCTTGAATCAAAGCGTAACGATTTAAATCCTATGTTCGTCCTCAGGCATGGAACGAATATGTTATAAGGAAAAATTCTTCACCGGGATCTTTATCACGTCCCCATTCAATACTAACAAATTTAAGATAAAACTAGATGTGATGATTTGGTTTTGGATTTTTTAAAAACCAATGTCCTCTCCAGTAGAAGTTATGGAAGAGCAAAAATTATATTTTGTATTCAAATGATTTTCGCTGGTATTCGTACACACAATCTCTGTGTTTGTGGTCTAGCATGTTTGCCACTGCGCCATCGAGGTCTCGGAATTATCTTCTATGAAATGCATTACTTTTCGACCAAGTCCAACATTCTCAACTTGCTTTCAAACAGATCATTTTTTTCATCTCATTGTACTCAATGGGTTACAATTGCTTATTAGCCGAGTAGCGTCTTCTCTAGTCGCAGAATACGTGCAATAGTCTCAATAGATTCTTCATCTGAAACTGAAAATTAAAAACCCGAGTAATAGCAACATTGAAAAAATTTGTAAAAAAATGGGAGCATTATGAAAATGAACTTGGTCGAGCTGTGCAAGCGGCAAAAAAAATCCTAAACGCGTTTCAAAGGACATAGCATGTGGAAATTGATCAGTCTGAGAATCACGCATGTGACGGCAGATCTCAATCGAGGCAGAATGCAAATTGAATCTGAGATGAAACCAAATCCGGATTTAATCTGCCGCGGTAATGAGGTACTAATAAAGTTTGCGCAATGTTAAGGCATGAGTTTTAAATTTAGACGGAGTACCATGTCCACGAGATGATAAATTGGTCAGTAAAAACATCGAGTTGAATGTTTTTAAATTGTATCCTTAAAATTTCAAAAAGCCAAAATTGCCAGCTCCGTTTTCGATTTGTAAATTCGAAAAAATAAAATAATTCTCTCTAATCAATTCGGTTGCACTATGTAAACAAATAAATTGATAACGGAGGCCAAATGCACTCAATTAATCGAAGAGTTGGGCTTAAGTAACAATCGTCGTTACCAGAGTGGTGGTACGATGTAAACAATAAAATTTCAGCCATTTATAATTGCCCAACATCCGTCTTGATAAATGCGCACATTTCTGATA
This sequence comes from Beris morrisii, assembly GCA_951812415.1. NCBI lineage: Eukaryota > Metazoa > Arthropoda > Insecta > Diptera > Stratiomyidae > Beris > Beris morrisii. The sequence continues at coordinate 137,868,451 of OX638312.1, read as the reverse complement.
GTTCCACTATCATCTAATTCGATTAGCTTATCACAGAGCGACTATAATTTCTTTTTTCGTTATCAATTATGCAATAATCAATTCTACAGAAACAATGAAATTTCTATAAAGCATTAATTCATTTTTTCTTCTTAATTTACATGGCTAATGTGCTATCTCTGTATAAGCGTGGGCATCTATTTATAATTAGACTTTTTTTTTACAATGACATTTTTTTTGCGTAGCTAGCACTCGTAGACAGAATGATTCAATGGGCCAAAGAACGTTATAGCCGCATATTTGACATTATCGCACAATTTTGATGATGATAAAAAACTCGTTTCGTGTATTTTACGACTGTGACGAACGTGTTCATGCGGTGATGTCGTGGTACATAGTCTAAAAAAAATTTATGAAGCTATGAATTTGCGTCTTCTGCAGCAAAATCGTCTCAGTAATCTTCAATTCTTATAGGTCAAACGGGCAGTGTACTCAGGATTACTGGACTTTGTGCAATCTAAACCTATTTGATTCCCTGCATCAAAATAATTTACAAAGAGTTCGCACTCTAAATATAAACGGCTTGAAATGTCGAGAGCAACATACTTTCAGCATTTCCTCCTCGTTTTGTATCTAGAATTATTTTTGGGTGGCGCTGAAAGCGCGACTGTTTCAATTTTGTGAAACCGAACTCTCAAGTTATTAAATTACAAGAAATAGCCTTGTAATACTTATCTCTTTCTCCATAGTGCAATTGTTATAAACAAAATGATTGCTGTTATTAGTAAACTGAATGTTGCTTATTAATTGCATTATACCATAATGTGATCAAAGGGGTATTCGTTATCGAATTCTACAGATAGCCAGTGATGATGAATAGCTTCAGCTTATGCCTCATTCAACACGCTCGTATCTAATTTTTTAGAGGACGTTCACTTACTCTTTTGAGTTGTTTGCAAAAATAAAACTCAGCCAAGGTTTGTCCCCGTTAAAACTCTCGAAAATAAACAGAAAATTTGTTGTTTGTAATTCTTTCTTCGGAAAAATTTTATTGATATTTGTACCAGCGCGTAAAAGAAGTAGAAGTTTTCCATACTTTATGTTTACTTACTATCTGGTCGGTTACCTTAAACAGATTTTAAAGTCCACTGTTTTGTTTGTCAACTGTATTCCTAAATCGGTTTTTGTTTTTCGATGATAATAAACCGCGTCTTCAATATACTGAAACATATCGTGGATTTAACTGAAATTTCCAAGCTAAGTCAATGCGACAACAGCCTTGACCATAGTTCAAAAAGCCCAATCCAATTCAATATTTCAGTTCCTGTGTGACCTCTGATGGGGCATAGCGCAGCAACAGTGCTGCTCCTCGGGTCAACATTGGAACAAATGAAATATACTTCGCGGTTTTAAATTTCAAAGTGAACTAAGGTCTAATCATTTAATTTACATAATAACGATAATTGCTTGGGAATGTAGGTTAATTAGTTGACTTTTCTGTGAAATGGAGTAGTTTATAGTCCCATAGTTGGTTTGGGGTTTGGACTTGTAAATAGTCAGCCACCCACAATCAGAAAAATATCAGCTGTTTCATATTTTCCTCGTACATTTACTACAAACCTGCGAAGTCAGCAAATTTTTTATCAATACTGTATCGGAATTAGTTCAGTACATACAAACAATTCTGAGTTTCAGTGCCGAAGCAGAACTGAATGCGATATAAGAATTTAGTACTGAGACATAAGTTTGGAATTTTTAACGTTTCGGAGGTGACAAGTTTATATTAGAGCTACTGTTAAGACAAATATCTTAAACAGAATTCAATGTGCGAAATATACAGCAGTTGCCTATTAATCGGAAGAGATCTCACATCTATAAAGAACCTATTTGCGCTTCTGTTTTTTCAAATTTTTATCTCAACTATCAAATACTGGTTCAAATGTCACCAGCTTTGGCATTATTGACTATAAAATTTTTGTGTTGAAATAAACAAATTTATTTTTCTATTTGACTGACGTTTGTGAGTTCTTAAAGTCAGTACTGTGCCAGCAGTAGTAAGAATTGAAACTATGCATTTGTAAGTTAAATGTTATCCAGTTAAATACAGGGTTTTGTATAGCCTAGAGTGTAAGTTGTTGTCTTCAGATGTAGGTTCATGGTCCCGAAAGGGCAATATGCAACAAGTAATTATTGTAAAAAGATTACAGTGCCTTACGATTTCACAAGATTTCCCAGTACGTACAGAAATGGTGACTTGAAACTACATCGAGGTATAGACTAGTCAGTCGCGTTGATCAGTCCCTTCCTTGCAAACAATATATTCCTCAGGATCCGCCGCAACCAGAGATTAAATGGTCAAAAGTTTCCAAAGTGTGTTCACAGATCTGGTCACCATTCACTCCATCCTTGAGAATATGTTTCCTATATTTGGGAAATTTTACAGAAAAATAAAAAAGTTCTTCCAAAACTGTTGGCAGATTGGATTCTATAAATATAATAAATTATTGCCCTAATTAATAAATTATTGCCCAATCATTACTCGAACATTGTAACTAATTGGACATTTCACGCCACTCATTCATCCACAACATTTTTGACAACGAAATACTTATTTTGATTTTGACTGTAGAAGAAAGAAAATGCCGTGCTGCTTTACAAAGTACATAATCGCTGAAACGCCCTCTAAATAAGATTCATGGTCAACAATAACCAAGTGAAAGTTATCATGTGATATACTGGTTCGTTTGGTTTTTTTCGGCGTTGGACCGTAGGCTGTATTCGAAATTTTGCAACGACCGTGTAATTTTGAGAGGAATTTTTGTATTGATTCTACTGAGTTGATCAAATGTAGTTAGCTGTGCTATTGATCTAAATCCAATTACATTATCTGTTATCATTATCGGCTGGAATTGGACTGTGAAGTTAGGAATCATGTCAGGAAAGATATGAATGCAAAGCGTACACAACGAGATTGTTGAGTTGCGCGAATCTGTAGTAATGTTATTTATAGTGTGGAGATCTCAATATGTGGGCATTACGCGAAAGGGAATTGATTTTGGTAATGTTTTCTACTTGAATTTATAAAGCCAATTTTCAGTTTTCTATCTTATCGCTCAACTTATCCCGCAATCAGTCTACCAAGCTACCAACCATCAACTATTCATTAAATCAATAGAGCATTTATTCCAAATTTTAACACATTAGTATTAAAGACAATTTACAGTTCTCAGGCCCGTTCCTACGATGTTCAGTTACGTTCTAACTGGAACTTTATCTGACAGATTTTCATATACAACTTTCAGTTAGAGCTAAACAGAATATCGTAATAATCGCAATTAGATTTAAGTACGCTTCAGTTATCGGTGGGTGTGAAATTAGAAAATTGAGTATCAAAGCGACACGATACGATGCATTCTAATCAGCTGTTATCGCGTCGCATCGCTTCACGTGCGCGCGTTACTTTAACTTCACTCTAAATTTGATTATCTAAATCACTGGTTCTCAATAGACGGCCCGAGAAGCGAGCCTTAAAAACCCCAAAAATTTCAGTTTGGCCCACAATTCGATATTTTTCCAAGCTGGTATGGTTCATAAGTTTTCAAACTGATTAACTTGTTCTCAAGTTATGTGAAGTGCACAGACATACACACGAACGGGAAGTAGAAAAGGCGCTTATTGTGTTTATTGAAAAAAGCACATAATTTGTATATTTGTGAAGGATATTATTTTTGTGTTTTATTAGAGCACTCTATAAAGACCACTGCACGTGAAACCCGACTGGAAATGACGCTACTCGGATATTATTAAAGCGAAGTCATTGAGCGTATATCAAGGTGAAAATTTTCATTAGAAATGCCAGTTGAAATTATAATGTTACTGTCTGCTAGTTTGAGTCGAGCAATAGAGTCCGGTTATAACCCAGAGGACGTTGGTTGAAATTCCACTAATTTTCTTATAGGTACTTAATTTTCCTTTCTTTTGAACAATGTCCATTGGACTGCTGGTATTTTTCTCTTAGACCCGTGGATTACATGCTTCACTTTTTTCTGTTCCTGATAGAATTGGCACCGCCTTCCGAAACGGATACAAATCAAGTCTCATTGAACATGAGTTCGAGCGCAAGACAAGTAGCATGTAGCCCGGTTTTAATTGTTTCGGTAATTGGTAAATATTTTTCTTCCATCCTATTCGAAGTGGCTCTAGAAATTATGCAACATTTTGTGATTTTTTTCGGTTGTAGCAACTCCAACTCTTGTCGAAATTACATTTTACAAAAATCTATTTCCGTGTTTTGTACAGACAATTGTCTTCATTTCACTTACACTGATTTTGATTGCATTGATATTCTTTTTTGTTGTCTGAAGTAAAGAAGACCAATCGATAATCGAACAACTAGAAATAATATCCATTCGCATAAAAATAGAATTGTCTGGTAGCAATCCGCAACCACCTAAACGAGTCATACGTGTTTTTTTCGACCGGTAGTCGCTGAAATTTTGGCACTAAGCCTTAGTCGCCGTACTAAAATTATCGAGTTCGCTTTATATAACCAAAAGCATTTAAAGAATTTTTACGTAGTATTTTCTTACGACTTCCACAGCCGTTTCTAGTTAATCTTGATTTTATGATCATTAACCTGTTTCAAAGAAAAACTGAGCCGACCCTGAGATATTGTAGTCTAATCGTAACAAAAAATCTCGTTGATTACGCTTATCATTTTTATGATCGATTGCTAGAGAAATGTGTCTACAGAAAATAAAATTAATAATAAAGTGCTGAATTTTATTTGCGTTTCATTCCGTTCGAATAAATTCACGAAGCTCACTTCACGATATTCAATTAACCCCATTTATTAATAGGACGATGTTAATATTTCGTATTGATTTAATTTTTTTGCTTCGAACTTTTATCGAATTACCATCGATAATAATTATTTAAATACATATTGACAAATTGGTGTGAATAATTGGAAGCGGAACAGAGATCTTAATGCATTTTATGCAATTGAATTTCCTGTTTACTTTAAATATTATCGGCATAATTTTTCTAGTTTGACTAGTTTTGGGGCATAGGTCATAACGCTTTTTCCAAGGCATTTTAGTATTTTACGGTGAATCAAGGCTTATTTCTGAATAGGATTTAAACACACGATCCCTGGATTGTTATATTGTAGTCGAACAGATTGTTCTGAAAACCTCGGATCGGGCAAAAGAAATTCGATTTTACGCAACTGAATTAGCTGAAGGGAAAAGATCAAGACTTGAACTGCTGAGCCATGGAATGCAGATGATTTGAACAATAAATATCATAATATAATCTGAAGATATACGATTTTATGACGTCCAAATGTTTTCAAGGCCGAACGTGATAAGCCAACAACCAGGCTTAGCATCGTATATTTTCTAAATGCTATCGTGTACTTGTTCTTGTGCATTTGATTCGAAAGAGGCTTATTGATCGCATACAAATGTTATCAAAATTTATAGAATTACTCCAGGAAATGGTCATGAAACTCGAAAGTGATATTGTCTTAGCAATTTTATGATACGTAAAAACCAGCTTTCTAAGGTCGACATTCAATGCTTTTCGGGTCGTTCATCTTTTTGAAAATTTCGTGCGTCTAACGTTTATATGAAGGTCGAGTAGTATGTACTATAATTAGATTTAATGCAGATCGTTGTATTTAATGCCCTGAGATCGTGCTAGAGAATTTTATTTGAAGCTATTTTTATCTAAAATACTTATCCGGAAATTTCTTGATTGGTTATTGTTCTGGATTTATAAAAACCGCGTGTAAATTACGTGTACACAGGGAAGATAGTGTAGTGGGAAGTTTGCACTTTATTCAATTGTTGAACTGTTGTACTCCAATTAGCCCAACAAATAATACACGCCCGTTTTGGCTGTATTCGACAGTCACGTTTTTGGTGCTGATTGTGTCAATTGAAGGGCTTTGGTGGAAAACGTGATATACCCCATTTTTTCCAGATTTGAGACAAAATGCCGGATTAGATTTTAAACAAATCCATTTTTGTGATCAAAAATTTAACATTATCTTATGATTGAGTATGGTGAACTCTTCCTCTCTTTGGTATATGCCGGAAGTAATTCGTACAAGGAATTTTTTTCCGGAAGAGTAGGAAAAATAGAAAAAATTGCAAAGGGACTTAAAAAGTAGTTATTATCTTTCTTGAATTTTTTCGTCTCAATTTTTGGTAATTCATGCTGAAATTTGTCATTATTTATGAAACGTACACATCTTTGTTTTCTCAAAAAACTGATCTGCGGTATGCTGAAAGAGGATCTGAAGTGATTTTTTTATTGTCATTTTCTTGAACAACCGCTTGCGTGTGGCGATACTTTATTTTTTTATTTATTATAATAAAAACTAATTTTTTATATATTATATTAAAAAAATTAAATCTTTTGTTGCAGGTACCCGAAGTAACATCTTCAGCACCGAATCGAACAGTTGGCCGTTCTGCAGCTATGTTAGCGGCATTCGGCATTGCCGTCTCATCATTCAGTTTGAAACAGATGCTCAACAACAGTCCGCAGGCAGCAACGCGAAATTTGAAACATTAAGCGTTTGTTTATTTTTCTTCTAATTTTTCTTTAATTGAAAAAAATATTTCATTGCTTAGGTTTTTTTTTTGTTTTTTTTTTTATTGATAGGAAAGTGATATGTGTATGTAGCTTGAAAACTGAATGTTGAGGTAACAATTAAGACGAAGCTAAAATTTATGTATTTATTTTTATTTTCTAATTCAAAAATATTAGCTACGTACGAAAAAAATTGGCAATTTGAATATTTTTTTCAAATTCGATTGCCGGGGATTGCAGAAGGAAAAGGGTTGATCTGTGAGGAAGGAAGTGAGACAAATAAATTGTAAAAATAAAGAGTTAAACATTTTTGAGCGATTGTAAAAGAGCAATAAGACAAGTACAGAGATGCCATAGATTGAGCTTTATAAGTTTTTTTTGTTTTTTAAACAAAACTGTATTATTTTAGAGTCATTGCATTATTAATTTTCTTATTTTTACAATTTATTTTATACGTGCTATATGCGACGAATATATTAAATAAACGCCAAGGACATTGTCCCTAGATATGACTAAATTTGAATAATTGCCAAAACAAACACACACACGTTTAAACAAAAGAGCAGACGAAACAATAATGCAATATAGCTAGTTCGATTGATATAAAACCATTATTTAAATGTTTATTATGTAGTAAGTATTTTTTCCGTTTTTTTTTCTTTAATTTTGAAAGGAAGAAAATATATTTTAATTGTTACATTTTGCATGTGATACGTATAGATTATAAATGAAAGAAATAAAATCGAATGAAATCAATGTGATGAGATCTTAATGTGAAGAAAAAAAAAATTCTGTGTTTGTATTGTTTATTCGGCTTGAGTTATTAACACTGAGTCGGATTAGAAGTCGAAATCTCAATGTGATCTCGAACACTAGCTCCGGTTTGGATTGAAAGGAAGTAAATAGGTTTATTTATTAGATCAATCAAATTTGGGAATTTAACCTGGACATAATTTAACAGATTGAAACTAGCTCGAATAAATCAGTTTTCCTAAAGTAAGGCTCACTTTACTCGGAGAAAAATCGGAGTTAAATCTTGAAGGTTGCCAAACGATCTTTTGTGTTTTTCGAAATACCTGCAGGACTGAACAAGATATGGCCATAAAATTATTGTGACAAATGGTTAACAAAATTTGTCATCGAAAAACTCTTAGCTTTTACGAGACGATGGATTGTCAATATCTAAAAACCGTCGTTTTTTTGGGACATTAAAAATGAAACTTTAAAATCCACAAAAATTCGCCGAAATTTCATTAAAAAAAAGTTAACTTTTTAGAGTAATTTTTGGTTCCTTTGAGGTCTTGGAACCTATTTGGGATAAATGAAATTTTTTTTCCGTGAAATATTTGCGCCAGTAAAAACCTTGAGTTTTCCCCAACAAAGATTTTATTGAGATTGAGTTTTTTGGTTGCGCTACACTAGCAGCTGAATTAAGAGTGTGTACTGCAGAGGTTTTTTTAGGGTAATTTTTAATTCTATTGATCCCAGTTGGGAAAGCGTGATGTGCTCTTAAAACAACCCAAAAATTCTTAATTTTTTTTACGCTCAGAAGATTTTATGCAGCTATTGATTTTAAAACCTTTTTCGCAATTTGTCAATTATTTTTAACGGTTTTTATAGAACTGTAGTCTTTAAATTTTAATTGAGCTTAATTTTATTTGTAACTGTGGAGAGTTCTGCTATTAAATGGACTAAACTGTTTTTTTTTATCAGTGTATTTTGTTTGTTGTAGCTCAATTTCAGTTCAGTCTTTTTATTATAAATAATAAATTGTATCAGGATCGTAGTGAGAACTTAAGTTCGATTGCAGGTTTCCTCATTCTTAACAGTTTATGGACAATCTCATTCCTCTAGCTAGAATTCTATTTACCAGTTCGTATGTTGAATAAATTAGCCCACTCTCTACTTCCCCATCTGTTCCTTTGCGTTATATGAAAACTGGCAGCTAAATAGTCACGGCTCAAATTCGTTCGTATAACCACATTTGGGCAGTGTCTCTCAATCTGCTAGCCTTCCTTGAGACTGCAAATAAGAAATTTTAAGTAAAAGGTGATGCTGATGATTCAATCACTGGTACACTATTGACTCTGTTGAATTTCGGCATAATGTAGATTCTCTTTTATCGTTACTTCACTATCAACTACTTTAAGAAGCTTGCTGATTTGATTCCGATGCGATTAAATTCACACGGGACACTAGTGTCCTTCGTCCGTCTACTCTGATATAATATTTCCTTTACGGTACGTATGTGGAATGAATTGTTTTTCTAGCACATACAACCGAATGAGTTTTAAATAAAGTGTTCATCGGAGCTTACAAAACAAAAAATGTCTTCTATTTTACATCGCACATTACAAAAGCGATTTTAAAAAATTATTTTATTACACACAGTGACAAAGCTATCTATCCTATTTGTCGGTATTTTCACGCAACTTATTGAAATTGCTTTCAACCGCATTGTCGATAAGGGTTTTAAATTGTGCCAGGTTCTTCCGAAGTGAGGGTCCCAGCTTATGCTCACCCAATTTATAGAAAGGCGGTGAATGTACTGGTGCTTCGATACTCTGAGCCTCCTCGTAATATTGTTGCTTGCCTTCGTTGGACATACTACTCCATTCGCAACCTGCTTCCTTCAAAAGAGTTTTCATATTGCGAAAATCTCGTTCCATACGAATATGACGAACGTAGTTTAGAAACGGATTGCGCGTCACTTTGGTCTTTTTTCGTGCCATAAAGTGCACTTGTTCGGTTGTGCCACCGCCATTTTGACTGTTTTCGTCAGGACAGGATTCCTGACCTCCTCTTTTACGACTTGAACTGTTCTGCCGTGAACTTCTTTTTTCTTGAATCGTTTTTTGCGGCTTTGGACATTCTGAATTTTTTTCCACTATTCCATATTTACCCATAATTTAGACTTCTTTTCTCACAAGATTAACAAACGAAAATACGATGAATTTGAATATCCTACGTCAAACGATTCGGTTTTGTTTTTGAAGTATTTTGCGAAAACTATTATTGTATGTAGCAATCATAGATTTAAAAATAAAGTATTTAAGGATTGTGTTGTAAACGTAGGCCTTGGAATGAATGCTTTAACTTTTTCCAAAATAATTACGTGAGTATGAAGGTAGAAGGAAAAGTATTGGGCTAGTTCCACCTAATTTTCAACTGGTAGTTTTGGTTTGCCCATCCATGCTTGCAACTGTGGGAAGACTCTATCATCAAAGTAGGCCGTAAAAGAACTCCTAGCCTGTACGACAAAAATCTCACGCCAACGTACCTGGGCAAAAAAAAAATTGGGATAATTTCCAACCAGTCGTGAGAGACTGATCTAAAAACTTATTGATTCGGCGAACAGACAATACGTGAACCAAAAATGATGAAATAATTTTGCTGTCGAATGCCAACAGAATCGAGTGACTTCAAGCCAAACTTCTTCTAAGATTCTATGCCAGCAAACGTTTGCGGCTTGTTCCAAGCTCAAAACCGAAATCCAACGCCTAACTGCTGTGATAAAAAAGAAAGTAGTAGACATAATGAAAAGTTTAAAATGAGAATTTGAACAATTTTTAAATTTTCCATCTTACTATTAGACACCACGTTTATTACAAAATCTTGTAAAAAATGATTCCAGTAAATGAGTTCACAGTAAATTGTTACATCTCTACGTAAATATTAAACATGTGATGAGAAATTCGTAAACCGAACTTGCAACCACTTTTTATTTCGGCTATAAACGTCTGTCTGTTAAAAGAATGAAGCAGTTTACGACAAACCCTTTGAAAAAGGTATAGCAAATGCTTACCGTCAAGATATCGACAGGAATGTTGGTGGAATCAGCATATACTACAAGTGGCACAACTTCTTTCTCCTTCATAACTTCCAACAGTTCGAAATACAAGGTACCATCGAATTGACTGCAATATGAAATATCCAAAGCCCTCAAGTTCCTTGATCGTTTCACGAAATCAATGAGTCCTTTCAATTTCAACCGAAACGATCCGTAACACTGAAAAATCGTCAATTCCGGAAAAGTTTTCGCTATTTTCCTCAAATCGCTACCAGACAAATGGCTTGCTTCTAGCAAAAACAACTTTCGAAGTCGTCTAAATTCGAAAATTCTCTCTCTATTCGATTTCTTAGTCAAATCGTCCCAATAGATTTCCAATGATTCGAGCGTGTCCTTCTTGAAGCGCACTAATTCGCAGAGTAATTGTTCAGGTTGTGTGTCCACCTGGAAATAAATGCCGATCTGTTTCAGATTCGCCAATTGGGCAATGATCGTAGCTTCGCCATTCAGATAGTAACTGACTTCGATGTATTCGAGTTCGGTTTGGGTTTCGACTAGCTTCTCGAATGCTTCGTTCATGAGCAGCTTGCATAGTCGAATGTCCAACGTTTTCAGTTTCGAAGCGTTGCAGATCTCGATGAAATGTTTCGTCTCGATCTTTCGACAATATCCGATTTTCAAATCGGTCAATTTTGTTAAGCTTTTCAAATGCTTTCCTGTTATTAGGTGGTTTTGAGTTAGATCCAGACATCGTAAGTTCGGCAGTTTTGCTATTAAGGAGCATATTGAATCCGTTATGTTTCCTTCGATTATTTTTAGCTTTTCGATTTTCCTACAAGACGCGAAAATTTTCTGATAGGTTTGAACGGAAATTTGGTCGATGCATTCTAAGTCGAGCTCTTCGAGGTTTCGAAAGGACGTCGGAAGAATTTCCACATACTCGTGAAGAAACTCGGAAAGATTTACTTCGAGCAAACGAACTCGTTTTATGTATGGTCCAATTCGAGCAAACACTTGCTTCACTAGTTCGATTGGTAGTTTTCTTTCGGTTTTATCATTGAATTCAATATCCTTAATATTTTTCAGGACATTATCCGCGATGTACTGCAAACGACTGCACAAAGTCGAAAATTGGATTATTTCGAAAGTGTCGAGGAAGGAGCAAATATGCAACAGGCAGTAATCGTTAAGGTCTAAGATCTGTTTCATATTGGTTATAACATTCGGCCGGACATCGCTGCCGTTTTCCTTTAGCGATCTGATGCTTAATTCCCGGTAATCCTGAAAACAAAAGGTCTTACTATTAAAATGTATAAAATGTATTTTATTTATTGTATTATTTTCTCAGTGTTTTACTATCACCGATTGGAGACGACTATGCGGCTACCGTCGAGGTAAAGCTAACCCATTCAGATTATAACGAGGTGAAAACTTTCACTGGAAAGTGTGTTGAAACTATATTGGACTTGATTCAAACTATTGTGGATTAGGTTAACTCCTGTTCAAACCTGAAGATATGACCGATCAATTGCAACTTTCGTCTCTGAATCTCAGTGCCTAAATTGGTCTGCCCCATCATCGCCCAAAGATTGAAGGTAACGTCTGGCCAGAATGTCCCTAAGATACAGATACAGACATTGTTAGGCGAAAGATTGAAATTATCTGAAAAGTCTATCGGTCACCTTGCAAGTGTTAAGCCGTACAACAAAGATTGGACGCAAGAATCAATGAATGAATCCTTCGGAAAGATGAGAGTATACCCAAGGCCTGACGAGCTTTGTTGATGCGAGCCATCACAGATCACATCTTTTTCAGTCTCACCATACACGCGGCTCTTGACTTCTTGTCCATTATCTACTGTCCAGGCCCATGTCTTTTATCGGATTTTTTGCATTTATTTTCAGCCCTATCTTCTTTCATTTAAAGTCAAATTTTAATCAGCATGGCTAAGATGGCTCAGGATATTAAAGAGCCATTTGCTCAAATGATTGTCTTTAGTGTTTTCAGATCAACTGTTGTTATGCCATCGATACCCAGGGCTTTGTTGGCATTGAGTTCCGCTCTAATCTTTTTAATTTCATTGGAAGTTGTTGGTAAAAGAAACATTGCATATGATGAGTGTCCCATTGGTGTCGACTGGGGTTTTTCGGATGACATACTCTTGTGCCAGGTTGAAAAGAATGGGGGTTAGATCATCTCCCTGCTTTAAACCACATTCCGTTCGAAAGCTGGTTGTGGAATCGGTTTGTATTCTTACTTGGGATTCAGTTTTCACCATTGTGAGTCTCGTCAGTCGAACTAATTTTGGTGTAATTCCAAAATCAAGCATGATTTGGAACAGTACCTACCTGTCGATACTGTCATATGCTTGTTTAAAATCTATGAAGATTTGGTGCACATCTCTGTTATATTCCCAGCATTTTTCAGGCACCTGTTTCACCGAGAATATCTGGTCTGTTGTAGATCCTCCGGTTCTGAATCCACCTTGGTTTCGCCAAATGTTTCGTTAGTATAGGCCTTAAGACGACGCTTAATTATTTTTGTCAGTATTTTGTAGGACGTACACAACAATGATATTCATCTGTAGTTCTCACAGCAGAGTTTGTCTCCTTTCTTATAAATTGGACATATAATGCTTTTTCGCCAATCGTCGGGTATATTTTCCTCTGTCCAAATTTTACATATCATTTTGTGTAATATTTCCAAGACACAGTTTCCACCGTTCTTCACAAGTTCAACTGGTATTTCGTCAATTCCCCGGCGCTTTGTTTAGTTTCTGGTCAGATAGGGTTGCTTTGATTTCGTCTAGTGTGGGTAGTGTCGATGATGGTTCTTCTTCGTCAGTTGAAACCTGAATTGAGATGTTATCGGTCGTAATCGGTGCTGATGGAGTGGGATTGAGAAGATGTTCAAAGTAGGAAGCCCATCTCCTTTTAATTTCTTGTGTGTCGCTGATGATGTTGCTCTCTACGTCTTTGCAAAGACTAGTTTTGGTCTTATACCCCCTTTTTAGGTCTTTTGCTATTGCGTATGCGTCCCGGGTTTTATTTTGTCTCATATCATCGTCCATTTTTTCTATCTTGTCATTATAGTACTTCCTTTGCTTTACCCTGCAGGTCTTTTTTGCAAATCGCCTAAGCTCGTCATATCTATCTTTTTTGGCTCGTGTTGGTCGTTCAGTAAACATTTTGTAAGCCTCGTTCTTTCTATCTATTGCATCGCGACATTCTTGGACGAACCAGTCATTATTTTTTCGCCGCGTTTGATATCCTAATGTCTCTTCTGCCGAGGATTTGTGCCAATCGTAGTGAAGTGTTAATTTAAAACATCTCTAATTAGTCCGACTGGGGAATCTGTTAATTCCTTTTTTATTGTCGATGCTGTTCACGTTTGTCGATTGATTCTCTAGTTCCCGTCTGTAACTTCTTATGGTTATGAAAATCGGAAATTATAGTGCTGCTCCTTAGCCATTCTTATCACGTTTTTTTATCTGCTTGTATTTATCACGTAGTCTCTGATCATTGGGATCTGTCTCTCTTTTCTGTGTTACTTTTTGTTGTTGTTCTACTGCTACTTTGCGGATTTTCAGATATCACTGGTTTCTGATTTTTGAATCTGCTCCTTTCACTAAGATCTCTATTAAGTAATTGAATTTTTAGAATTTTTCATCTTGAATGTGGCGTTATCAATTGCAAGCGTTGCTACTTTATGTTTCAGAGCTGGCGCCTTCTCGCCTAAAAATATATTTGTTGTAACGTAATCTATTAAAGATGATTTATGGGCGCTGCATATTGTGGTCAAATGTGAACGTGGTGAAACATAAATTTCAGGACTGTACAGGCCGCTTTCAGTAGAGATTTTGCCACAATCTCGCGATTTGGAGAGGTCGCCCTCACATAGTTACATTACTTTTGCATTTAATTTTTGCAAGTTGGTGCAAACACAAATTTGTACACATTGTGCAACCTCTTCTTGCAAAAACCGCCACATTACATACCGGAGACTCACAATCCTTAACTTTTTTTATCGTATTCCGCACTAGTTACTTTATTTTTCGTTCGCTTTGTCAGCCATCTTCCAGCTTCATATGACCGCTGCAGTGTTGAATGTTTTAATCAGAGCTACTCGTAGGAATTTTTTCTCCACAAATTCATGGCTCGCTTTAGGCAATTTTACATTCACCCATGCATTTGTACTGCACAAAGTTATTAGTTCATATTTTAACAATAAATTGTGCTGCCTTTTCTTTAGTTATGAAATGTTTTTTTCAGGCCATTAGACAGAAGAAATGCTACTAAAGATTTTAAAACCATACGAACCTGGAACAATCAAGTAATATTTTTAGCCTTTTCGCTGGCACAAAAAATAAACGAGCAGAAAACTACGCGACGACCTTAAGGAAACGTTTTATTTCGAAGAACCTGTGCAAAATTCACTAAGATATCGACCAATTAAATTAAAAATTGCGCAAAATCTTTCAACTTTTGTACAATTCGTTGGAAATCTTTCAGCCAGTTACAAAGTCGTTTCACCATTTAAGGTGAAAACCAGCAGATTAAATTTTGCGTTAGTAGACAAAATATAAGTCGCAGGTACGTACTTGAATGACTCAAAGGTTTGAAGATTATTGCAAAGTTTCATTCATTAAAAATCAGAACATTCACCGGTAACGTGAATTTCGAGTGGGCATTCAAGGTAAACAGGAAGTAGCTCGATATGGCGGGTGATTACGTTCTTTTTCAGTTGTAACAAAAGTTACATTGCAATAATTTAAATGGTACAATAATTTAAAAAGAAAAACAAGCGAATTCTTAAAATATAAAATCCAGATCTTGTGGGATAACTACGACCCGGGGAAAAACCCGATTTAAAAATCTGATCACCGCTGTAACTACAAAACCCACTCTCATTCAACTTCACACCGGTAACGTCATTTTTGTCGACCTGTCAAACAACTGCCAAAACTGACATTTCCGCGACACCGTCCTGTCACAAACCAGGACCCATTTATTATTTTCGTTTGAAATTTCCAACTCGTCTCCGAAATCGGTAGAGTCGAGAAATTCGAAAAATAAACGGCATAACAATTGCGACCCAAACGAACGGTCTTTCGACACACAATAAGGAGAAAATCCGTCGTGTAAATTGCGCGCTTGTTTCGGTCGCGGCCGTGTAAATGAGAAAAATTCACGTGAACGAAAAATGGGAATAAACGTGAGTCGAAACGTCGACCTGGCGGAAAATGACTTCCTGCGGAAATTCGTCGGCAAGGATCACATTCCGCTGAGCGACGAACAGTTCTGGACCGAGTTTCTTCAGTATCATATTGCGGTGCCGACAAGCAGGTAATTAACGTGGTTCGTTGAACTTTTCCGTTGTCGTTGGTGGCTGTCGTAATAAACAAAAATGTTTTCCGTCTGTTCGCTGGTATGCCAGCAACGGCGCAATGTTTTCTCTGTGCGTTGGGGTTTTTATTTGTTCCTGGGGCAGCAGGTTGCTAGTTACGATGTCGGGATATTGTTTTGGTTTTCTATTCTTAGAGGAGAATTCGCGCCACAGAATGTTGTAACTCTTGCAAGCGTTAGTCGATTGCTCACCAGACGACACGCGTACACATTTGCTTGTTTATCGAACAATTGTGTCAACTGGGTGGCACTGGCAAGGTTCTGAACGCGCCTCGTTTCGATAAAATTACGATAGCTAACGAGCTGTTGGTGTCGCCGGCTTCTCTGAAGAAATTCCGATAGTTCGGAAGAACCGACTTCGTTCGGCGTATCTTGTGCTCGATCTGAGCCTCTAGTGATGTGGCTCGATGTTAGAATCGTGCTAATTTATTCAATAGATGGCTTGGTTTTGCATTTCCGGGATTTAACGAACTTTACCGTTCCTCCAATGGATGCCTGAGCATCAAATTTCGACATGTTTTGGACTTTTTTCTCTTACATAAACGCGCGGTTCTTTCCTAATTAAGTTCACACTGTGAATAGAAATTAGGGCATACGCGCAAAGCCTGTCCGACTTGTCTTAAAAATATTCTCTAGATGGACCTATAATTCTAGGCGGAATTATAAGGTGGTCTCATTCACTAGAAACCGGTCTCGAATGTGATGAAAATCCCCAGACACGGAACCGAAGCTAGAGCAGCCACGATCCTACACACCTAACGAAAAAGTGGAGTGCTATATTTGAACACTTCCCTAGAGTTACCGCATCATCTCAGAAAACGTGAACTCCTAATCGTCGGTTCCGATAATATTGTACACTAGCACACCATCAACCAGAAGAAAAGAGATCGGAAAGAAAGTTTTGCAGCACTTAAGAAATATTTTCCACTACAGAACACACCAAAACACAAGAAATTAAAAGGAGATGGGCTTTCTACTTCGAACATTTTCTCAATCCCACTCTATCAGCACCGATTACGACCGATAACATCTCAATTGAGGTTTCAACTGACGAAGAAGAACCATCATCGACACTACCCACACTAGACGAAATCAAAGCAGCCCTATGTGACCAGAAACTAAACAAAGCGCCGGGAATTGACGAAAAACTTGTGAAGAACGGTGGAAACTGTGTCATGGAAATACTACACAAAATAATATGTAAAATTTAGACAGAGGAAAATATACCCGACGATTGGCGAAAAAGCATTGTCCAATTTATAAGAAAGGAGACAAACTCTGCTGTGAGAACTACAGAGGAATATCATTGTTGTGTACGTCCTACAAAATACTGACAAAAATAATTGAACGTCGTCTTAAAGCCCCGAACACAATGCTCCCGTTCCGTTCCGTTCCGTCACGACAAGTGAGGTTATGTGATCCGTAAAAGTTGTACTGTACTGTACCAAATCATGCTTGATTTTGGAATTCGACTAACGAGACTCACAATGGTGAAAACTGAATCCCAAGTAAGAATACAAACCGATTCCACAACCAGCTTTCGAACGGAATGTGGTTTAAAGCAGGGAGATGGTCTAACCCCCATTCTTTTCAACCTGGCACTAGAGTATGTCATCCGAAAAACCCCAGTCGACACCAATGTGACACTACTATTCAAGTCCACCCAACTAGTAGCATACGCTGACGATATAAACATCCTCGCAAGATCCTTCCCTAGTGCTAAAGAGGCTTTTGTCATTCTTGACTCCGCCGCAAAAGAAGTCGGGTTACGCATAAACGAAAGTAAAACAAAAATAATGACGCAAACAAGAAAGAGAACGCCAATCAGACAGAATGTAACAATTGCGGAGTATAATTTGGCGAGTGTGGACAACTTTATATATCTTGGGGCTAATCTAGCAAAAGGCGGCAACGAAACGGACGAAATCAAAGCGAGTGGAAACAGGCCAGTAGGCAAACCACGCAAGCGATGGGAAGACTCGGTTGATGAAGACAGCAAAGCCATCTTAAAAATTAGCAGCTGGAGGATCGAGGCGATTGGAGGCGACGACTTCAGAAGGCCAGGGCCCGACTTGGGCTGTCGCGCCATTGATGATGACAGGGCACACCATTAAACCTCTTGGTTCTGATTGTGCTGGCTGTAGGTCACAAAGACAGGCTCGCTCTGATGTACAAAAAAACCTTAAAGCAGACGTTACCTAAAATTTTATGCAATTGACGTACAAAAACAACAAGGCAAGCAACGCGATTGAAATACCCCACATCATCTTTCATTGTTTCCGCAAAAGGTATTACCCGAGAAGGACGTTTCCGTTTACACGTACAGTTCAAAAATGGAGATTCTGGTGCTACAGGTATTAAGCAGCATCAGTTAATGGGAGAGATTGCATGAGGATATTTCGCTCGACATCGACAAGCAGGCGGCTTTCGAATCATTGAAATCGGTAGCCATTAACACATCACTCAATAAGTCCGTAGGATGACCAATAAAACAACAACTTTTAGGCAAAATTCATCAATATGGTCAACATAGGAAGGAAGGAAGAGAACATTCCTTCCAACGCCTCTCCAACATTTCGATGCCTTTTTTGTAGAAAGATTTATCTTTGGCCTCAAAATACCCCTCAGTTTCGTTAATCCCTTCTTTATTGGAGCGAAATCTCTTTCCCTGGAGCATTCTTTTTAGGTCTGCAAACAGGTAGTAGTCGCTGGGAGCCAGATCCGGAGAATACGGGGGATGGGGAAGCAATTCAAAGTGCAATTTTGCCATTGTTGAGATCGACTTGCGATACGGTGCATTGTCTTGGTGAAAGAGCACTTTTTTCTTCTTCATTTGGGATCGTTTTTTCCCAATTTCCTCTAATAACGCGATATAATATTTACTATTAATGGTTGTCCCTTGCTCTAAGTAATCGATGAATAAAATACCGTGCGCTTACCAAAATACGGAGGCCAACACCTTACCAGCTGAATTTGCGGTTTTTGTCGCTTTGGACGGCTTTCACCCTTTGCTGTCCACTCAGCTGAATGCCGTTTTGACTCTGGGGTGTAATGCTAAATCCATGTTTCATGCATTGTCACATACTGCATGAAAAAATTCTTTTTATTGCGCTGAAACAGCTCCAAGCAGCGCTTTGAATCGTCGACGCGTTGTTGTTTTTGATCGACTGTGAGCAAACGCGGTACCCATTTCGAACAGACCTTTCTCATGCTCAAATGTTCATGCAAAATGGTGAATACACTCTCTGTTCACTTCTGATATCTTTAAGGTGTCAGCTATCTCACACAACTTCAATTTACGATCGGCCAAAACCATTTTGAGAATTTTTTTGATGTTTTCTGGAACAACTACCGAATTTGAGCAACCGGGGCGTTCAGCATCATCGGTGCTTGTACGACCGCGTTTAAAATCAGCAAACCACTTTTCTACCATTTGTCTCGATGGAGCAGAGTCCAAATAACACTTGTCAAGCCACTGCTTTGTTTGAACAGTATTTTTCCCATTAAAAAGCAATGCTTTATTAATATACGAAATTCAGATTTTTCCATTGTTTTTAAAATTACAAAACTAGCGTCACTAAAGCCACTGTCACTTGTGAACTAAATGTCAGGTTGTTATAAAATTTTAACACGTGTCGTTTTAAGGTTAGTGCTTCCTAAAAATCATAAGGATTTATCAGTAGTGGCGCCATCTATATGTCATCCGACGGACTTATTCAGTCATATTTTAAATCGCTGCAAAGATTTGCTTAATGTCAGAACAGAATGCAGTTTTGCTTGTTACCAGAACCGAGAGCGAGCTGGCGAGATTTGCATCAACGTTAGCCGTTAGCATGAAAGCGCATATCAGGAACTTGCGAGCTCAAGACGGGAAGGGTTGAGGAAGACGGCGGTTACTCGTCGGTCACAGTATGCTAGGGAAGCACGTGATACTTTGTGCAAGGCTTGTTTTGGCAATTGTAGTAAAACACAATTTCTCATACGAGGTGATGCACTTAAAAGATTTCAAAGGCCGTATCCCCGACGGTCAGGAATAACAATTTTTTTCAGTAGCCAGCTCCAAGTGTTCTTGGCAGTATAGGCCGTCGCAGGATCTTGATGAAAGGTCCACGGTTGGTTTTGAAAGAGGGTATGGTTGAGTAGCTTCACGGCAGCCTGCAGTATGAATTCTTGATAAATCAGTTCTGTGACCTCATTATAGGAGACATCACCCAAGTCATTGCTGTTTTGATCGCAAAGACCAGTTCAGAAGTCTCTTTAGATAGTCGTGCATGTTTTATGTATTTTTCATGAGTGAAAAGGATTTTCTCATCAACGTATTTTGATTGTTACTATTTTTCTGCTCTATTTTTTTTAAAAGTTGCTAATGTCGGGTTCGTCGTTTGATGGTTTCAAGCTCAAGTTTTCTACTAATCCGACTGGTGATTGCCACTTTTCCGTTATTATCGTGCCATGATCTTCTGCTATCAGAGAGGATATCTCCAAACTGACGGTTTTCCTGTTGGCAGCGTCCGAACAGTGCGTGGCCGCCCAAATCGCTAGTGTTATTCGATTCATTCACAAAAAATTCATAAAGTTAATGGCTTGATAAGCAAACATGTGTCTGATACCATCCGGACAGAGCGTCTTGAAATGTATTTTTTTTCTACATTTTGTAGCGCTACGATAGCGATATGGATCTCTTTGTCAGAGCATTCCAGGGCGAAAACAAACACAAATCGGAATTCTGTGCAAACTCTAAGCAGTTAAAAACCATGAGTTGAAGGCAGAGTGCGTTTTTTATCTTATGTAGCAAACGAAATTTTCGAAAGCAGAATAAAAGCAAATTTTATCCGATAAAAGCAAATTTAATTAAATAAATAAATTCACGTTTAGAAGCAAAATAATTTCAACTGGAGGCGCTGAACCAATATTTAGTTTTGTGTTACGGTTAGGTGGGTGGCTATTTGCAACCGATATTTGGGTCTGTTGTGGCAACGGTTGCGTCACGTAAGAAGCGACCTGCGACGAAGACTAAACCGGTTACAAGAATTATAATCTGATTGGTTGATTGTTGCGACGACAATATAAACTCATCTTTCACCCACCAAAGAAATTTTAAATTAACAATCAAAACTTTTGCTGCTCCTGAAAAATTGCATACTGGTACTTATCCACTCCTTACATTAGTGCCCTGTGCCCTCAACTGCTGGGAGCCATTACTGCATTTCGATCCACTATGGAATAAATTATGGACAGCACGAACTAATCTCATCTTTTTTTACACATTGTTTTATTCTAGATTAAATCTATTGAGTATTAAAAATTAAATCCAGCTCCAACGCATAGAACGTCTGTCTAAAAACACGATAATTCACCCATTCAAACATGTTTAGTTCGGAAGCTGAAACTATGAATTCCAATGTTTTGTTCGACTAACTTTATTAAGGAGCGACATAACACCCCTTCTTAAAATAAGTGGATACAACTATTTTTCGGTAAGGGAAGAATGCGTTACGCTCCGAATCAAACCGCTTTTAATTAGGTGACTGTTAATCTTATAAATCCAAACACATTGAGTTTATGTTTTTCATTTGATGCCAAAGTTTCACAATGGCAAACAGGCAAAATGTAAAAATGATATCGGCATTCCAACTTTTCTCGGACGGTCCATAAGGTTAGTCGTGCGTTGTCGGGCGGCCTGTTTGTATCCAAAAATATGCCTTCCGACTTATTAGCGGTCGGCACTTCATAGACACAAGAAACTAAAAGCTGTAATAGTTCCCATAACACTCGTCGTCTCCTCAACGCGATTCCTATCAGTTCCTTCGCTCTGTTGAAGACTGAACAAAAATTAATTGAAAGGTTCGGAGAAATTGTTTGTAAAATCTGAAAATTGGTTCCGGCATTCAAGAGAATACCAGAACCAGAAAGAAGGTATAAGCGCCTTCGGAAAGAGACGCAAATTGCCTTCAAGATTTCGCTGAAAAGAGAACACTTTAATTTGGTGATACATACTTACTGACTTCAGTTTAAAAAGATATTCGACAGTTTCCTTTTTAAAAAATTGTTTATTCTCTAGTTGCTCGGTGTTCTGACAGAGACTTCAATCGTTTACAAAAATATACTAGACTTAAAATTAGCGTAACGGAAACTTATATAATAAAAAAGTGCCGGCTGACTCAAAATCGAGTGTCACCTAGGTTCGAGTTCCACTTAGGGTTCACGTATTGAACCGGTGAGTCACCAGTCGATTTTGCGCCACTCGGTAAAAGTGTTACTTAAAATCTAGACCTTAGGTCGAAAAACTTACAATGTACCGGCATACTCAGTTGGTCAATAAGCAAATCGAGCTGTTTGCATTTTCTTGTGGTTAAATTATTACAGCTCGATTTGTTTATGTTTTTGGCCGCTTACAAATTGTACATTACCAATTTTTGCTGTGTTTATTCACAATTTGCAAGTCGACCCACTGAGAATGCGTTCTCGAGAGGAAATCCAAATTAATGTACGTATTTATCGGATTCTGTTAGGGTGCTGGGCACAACAGCTCTAACATATGCACTTCTCGACATAGGATGTACCAATATCAATAAGATCCATTCTAAGTATTTCGAAAATTATCAACTTAAATTTAATTTTACTTGTTAGCCAAGACCAACTCAGCTTAGATTCACGTTTGGAGGCGCTATGTCAAAGTTTTTTAAGCCACAACCTGAAAACTGGAAATTTCGGATCACTGATTGTCGTTTTCCTGAGTAAAGTCACTGAACTCTTGTCACTCTCCGATCAAGAAAGGTATTTTTTATGCTCTACTTAATATTTAAATATTTATTAAAAAAAAAACGTTGTAGTACTATGCACATATGGCAAGCCTTCAATGGTCTATTTATTATTCGGTCGCTTATAAAGTACATGATTGAAACTGGATCCGAGTATCAGCTCTTGCAGCACTTCGAAGCCATTCCGAATTTGGAAGATTTGGAGACATCTGAAAGCGAAACAGTTTCAAATGCCATTATTTCAGTCGAAGGAGAAAGCGAAGGCAGCGTCAAATCACAACCAGTTGCGATAGTGGACGGTACAAAATTTGAGGCATTCTTCGAGGCCATAGTCAATCTGATTGCTATTATTCCAGTGAAGTAAGTTGTAAATGATGCGATGAAAATTGGTATTAAAATTTTTGTTTCGATTATATTAACACAGAGAATTCACATATCACTTGCACCTGGAGGCCGTAAATACGATCATAACTCTTCTTTCCGTTCATCTATTTTCGCAGCAGCCGTCTGACAAGTCCACAATATTCAAGTAAATCAATTTTCATAGTTTCTTTTCACTTTTTGATTTTATTTTCCTATTTTAGGACGATTTACAAATGTCAAAATGCCAATGTTCTTACCAGTGCTCTTCTACACTTCGTATCGCGAATGTATCAGGTTCCGCAAACAATGTTTGGTTCAACATCGGGCGGATCGTTTGTTTTCGGTATTGCCGAATCGTTACTGTCGATTTTTACGTTTCGAAAAACTCAAGATGTTTTGAGTAGCACCGTTACGGCCGATCTACCGCAACAATTTCGCGATCATTATCCGTTAGCAAATCAAAGTCTTCTACTTTTGTTAATCTTAACGAATCATTGCACTACCAGAGAGAACTCGTATCGGACGAGTATTTTTGGCTGTTCCGATTCGACCGACTCGCCAAACGATGGTTCGACATTTAAAATCGACTTCAATGGACTCTATAATACGCTCTGTCGGATTGTAACGATCGACCAAGCCACTCTTCTACTATATTTGCTGCTACATCGAAATCAACGGTTCTATAAATTTGTTATGTCGCAGACAAATCTTCAGCAACTAGTTATTCCAATTTTACAAACTTTATACAATGCGCCCGATAGTACGTCGCATCACATTTACATGTCGTTGATTGTTTTATTGATTCTTAGCGAAGATGATGGATTCAATAAGAGCGTGCATCAAATTGTAAGTGCCAGGAATATTTCCAAGCTAAAAAACCAAATTGATTTTTTTTTTCACCTTTTCTTGCAGATCTTGAAAAACATAACGTGGTATACGGAGCGATCGATTTCGGAAATATCTCTCGGTGGCCTTTTAATTCTTGTCGTAATACGAACTATCCAGTATAATATGTTGAAAATGCGCGATAAATATCTTCACACGAACTGTCTTGCTGCTTTGGCTAACATGTCCGGCCAATTTCGATCCCTCCATCCGTATGTTGCTCAACGATTGATCAGTTTATTCGAAACGTTAGCCAAAAAGCATACGCGACTCGATGCCCAAATCAAGGAGCCTGCTAACGGTTCGGTTAGTGTTGATGTTGCAACAACGTCCGAAGATATGTTGCAGGATTTGAACGTACTTGAAGAAGTTCTTCGAATGGTTTTGGAAATTTTAAATTCATGTCTATCGAATCAGCTAGTCTATTGTCCGAATTTGGTGTATACGTTACTTTATAAGCGGGAAGTATTTGAAGGATTTCGTAGTCATCATGCCTTTCAGGATATTATTCAGAATATTGATATGGTAATTAGTGTATGTGCTGATGTGAAGTTGAGTTGTGTTGATTTGTCCGTTTCTTTTTTAGGTTGTTGGATTTTTTTCATCGCGATTACAACGCGTACAAGATCAGCGAGGTGAACTTGGCGTTACTGAAGTGCTCGAGGTGATTTCGAAGGGTGCAAGTCAGTGGTCTAGCGATCGGTTACGGGTAAGTGTTGATATTTAAAAAAAATAGTTAAGCTTTACTTATCGCAAGAAATGCCGAAAAATGGGGTGTTCTTGTAGACGGGGTTTTTCATGAAAAGCTTTTTTCTTGTTGGTTCTTATATGACCCTTTTTAGGGCATAGCGCTGCTTCCAATATTTTTTTTCTTAGAACACGGCTTATGTCCCCTGAACTAAAATTTCCTAATTCAAGCCCACTACTTATTAGGAAAGTAGTTATACGAGCGAATATCAGATGGGGAATGGTTATGTAGCTGTCGAAGCTTTGAAATAATCCAGGGAATGATAAAGAAAATATTGGGTTAAAAATGTAATTTGTAGCCTTTTTCTTTAGTTGTTCTTAGTCAGAGTCCGGAAACATTGTTTTTTTGGTTAAATGTCCTCTGCCTGCATAGCGTCTCAGTCCTCTTGATCTAGCGATTCCAGTTGAAATTTATGACAAGGGTTTTGTTGTCTACGCCGATTGAGTCCTACCATCCTTTGCATGGTTTTCATGTTGGTCGATTGCCATGTGTTTAATCCTTTGTAAAAGGGCTTTCCATGCTTTCAACGTGTCAAGCTAATTACAGTTTTAGAAGCATTACCAGATTTGATGCCGTTAGAGATTGTGAACCACGTCTTCCTCCTTGATTGGTCCTAAGATTCATGGTTCAAACGCGCCTATAAATTTTTCAGTGGCCTGGGTTCACGTTTCACATTTATTTGTTCTTTGCATCTTGATTGATTTAATTATTTGCTTTTTTGATTTGCCGCTAAATTTTGTCCTTTTTACTATCGTCTTTATCAAGTTGTACTCCCTATGAAAGCGAGCCTTTATTTAAATCGCCACAGTTTTGTCTGATTTGCTAATTTCTCTTTGTCGTCCATTTGTTGTGCCTTTCTGCCACTACTTGAATGCATTATAATAGCAGTGCCGCTGAGATGGATACTACTGCGCACCATTGAAGAAAATTGGGGACGAGATTATATCCTTGTAACAAATCTGCGTCAGTTACTCAACTCTGAATTTGTATTGCTCCTTCTTACGTTTGTAATTCGAACGATTGCAAAGACGTTCACTTAATGAAAATCTGAAAATTGGAATATGTACCTTCTAATAAATTTGTATAATTTTAAAGACTCGATAAAGACGTTCACTTAATGAAAATCTGAAAATTGGAATATGTACCTTCTAATAAATTTGTATAATTTTAAAGACTCGATAAAGTTGACCCTGTAACGTGCTGATTTGAGTGTCCACTAAACTTCAATTGAAGCCCTTGGAGCAACAACGGGTTAACTCATTTTCCCAAAACATGAGAAAACGTTACTTTTCTGGCCCGTTATTGCATATAAATTATTTTATTCTTTTTTATAAGATTTTATTAAAATTTTTAAGGATATTATTAAATCGTAAGGGATTAACTGTATCAGCTGAAATTCATCCGAATCGAATAAGGAGTCAGTAAGTCAAGCCCTCTCATGCTATTAAAAAAATTAGTTGACCCCTTATTACACCAAGGGCTTCAATTGCAGAATAGACTGTCGTATTGTGTCCAATTCTTGTTTTTAGTTTAAAATTTTATCTAATTTACAGCAATTCATATTTTTTCCTTCTTTCTTTACAATTCAAACTCATCGAACTCCACTTTTCTTTTTGCTTTTCAGAAATTCCCCGACTTAAAGTTCAAATATGTCGAAGAAGATGCGCCCGAAGAGTTTTTCATTCCGTACGTTTGGACTCTGGTTTGTAAGTACGGATGCGTTCACTTCAGTTCGGAGAGTTTTAAAGGCATAACAACTGAAATTAGTTGCTAATAAATTGGACAAATTGCAATATTCGAATTTTTTTTGTCGTCTTAATTTTCAATGAGCTATTTTTTTTAGATATTTAGTAAAATCTCTTCCCTTCCGTTTATTATTTCGAAATTTTTTTTTTCATTTTTATCTTTTGTATAATTGAACTGACTACAATTTATGTGCGCGCGGACAATGATGCCTTTCGTTCTTTAATATAAACGTTTTTATCTGTATTGCTTTGTTTCGTCGTACTGTTTACCTTTACAAAATTTTTGAATTTATTTCTCGGTGTTTTAATTAGGAAAATTTACATTATAAATGACAACGGTAGTCTTTTTGTTTCCCGGTAAACATTGGTTTCACCTTGTATCTTAATTCAGTTCGACGTTTTCTTTTCCACAGGCTGGAAAAAATTATGACAATTTACTTTTCTTTAATAAGCGCTGTGCCCTGTATTTAAGCCATACAAAAATATTTAGCTACAATATTTATTTTGTTATACAAGAACTAAAATGTAAAAAAACTACAACAAACATTCTATCATAGAACAAAAAAACGAAAATTTGATGTTAAACAGAAAAACAGAAAAGGTGTGAAAAATGAATGTAAAAAAAGTTTACACAACTATATGAAATTAGATTTCCTATAGAACGATACTAATTAATAATAATATGATAAAAATAATATATTAAAAGTAAATAAAACAGAAAAGTTTATATAACTAAAATAATTCATGGTATTTTGACTAGGTAAAGAAAGGTCTGCTGTGCTTTTGTATGTGCTTAGAAACTTATCAAACTGCGGGTGTGTTTTTGGAGCAGTCTTTGGAGACAATCACACGAACCTTTCACAGATCTGGATACGGTCTATGCTTCTCCAAGCGAAATTAGAACATTGAGAGCATGCCAGGTGAAAAATCTTCACTGAAAATGCCTGTTTGTAAACTGTTCTGAACTCTTTGTCCGAAAACTATTGTTTTGCCTTAAAGATGTACCAATGCCAGCATCTATCGCAACAGACTGAAGAACCTTTAACAGTTAACAAAATATCGCATCATTTTGTGCATCGTTTAAACAATTTCGTAGAGGATAAAATCTTCTTCAGTCGTCCTATCTCATTGTTTTGGTTTCTGACTATAAAACGGATACTAACATTTAAATTTATTACAGTTTTAAGTAGTTTTTGTCTTTAGTCGGAGGAACGCCATCCATCGAAACCATGAAAGGTTCTAGAAGAAATTACTCGTTCAATTTTCGAAGCGACTCTTAAAAAATTGCGTTCAACGTGTAATTTCATTTGAAAAGCTTGTTCAATTGATTTGATCCAAAAGTAAGCTGTCCTTGTGTCAGCGACCACACTTTTCATTTATCAGAAGAAATATCATGCTATCGCCGAATGTATTAACGGCTTGAATTGGTGTTCGGGTTTTCTATGATTTTGAACGGAATAGTATCGCAAAAGTAATTTGTTGTCGAAACTAAACTAAACTTGGTATCGACAAATGATAAAATGCTACTGAACACATTTTGTTCTACGGTTGCAAGACAAAAGGGGATAAGATACAAAATTGAAAAAATATTAAAAATCGGCTTATGACTTGATTTTTGGACTTTTATTTTAAACTGAATATCATCTCTTGATAGTAAGATTAATAATTTTCTTAATTGTTAGTTATTATTAGGGTTGTGGGACTCACTCACTGACGGGATTAGTGTCGCAAAAGTCGTACGGAAATTAAACTTATTGCATTCGCTGCCTGAGCTTTTATCAGTGGCAGCTAAGGCCTCAACCGAGTTTTCTTATTGAATTATTACTTTCATTATGGTTAGTGATCAATGAAGTCGATCTTAGTCGAACAGAAAGTGCAAGATATCAACTTGAATACAACGTTTACGTTAGATAGTCCAATTTCAAGGGCCGGGTTTACGAGATCAAAACTAAGATCAGACTCAGAACGAAACAAAGCTACAAATTTCGGTTAAGAAAGTGATAACAATGGCAAGATTTCGACGGAGTAGTTCCGCATCAACTTGCCAAGCTTGCGCGCGCTCTGATTTTAAATAGTAATTGTATGAATATAACACGCTTCTTGTATTTAATATCAAGACCAAGACTCATGATTACCATCTTTCCGAAAACCAGTTAATGTAACTACAAAAAATGAATACCTCTTCGTAGTCTATCGCACTTTTATTCTCGATTCAGTTTGGTAGATATCAATACTGCTCTCCATAGTGTCCTTAATTCGGTTGATGATTCTTCTGGCTGTGATTTTAAATGTGGCAACAACACCCAATCCTTTAGATTCTTTCTTCCGGATCTTCACAATGACGCCCTGTCTTGCAATTGCTAGATTTTTGTTCTCTTTCCACATTTTACTTAAAACTGCGAGGTGCTAGGTAAGATAGTTAAAGAAGTTCGTTTAGTAGTCCTTCTATAATCCAACTCATTCTTACTTAGAATTTGCCAGTCTGATATTTGTAGGACTCCCCTCCTTCTATTGATTTATTAGATTTTACGGTCCACGTTTTCACATCGGCTTCGATCCATCTCAAAAATTGTACGATAACTTGTAAAGAATTCTGGAAGCTTAATCTCCAGAACAATCTTAAATCTTGTATTTTTTCCTCGAAATTTTTTTCTCCAGAATTTTGACTTCAAATATCGTGTACTTACGGTTGGGTTCATGTCCAGCGATTTCGTCCTTTCGAAAGTTCTTTACTTTCCTTCTATTTCAAATTGTTTACAGCTTGTCCTTTCCTTACTGTACAGGAGCCGGATTTCTTTGTGGTCAATTTTCAGCTACATTTGATGCGGTCAATTGATTGATAAATGGCAAAGCACTGTTCAAGCTTCTGCATTTACTGTACATGAAATTCGATGACTGTTCGGTTCCAGCCGTTTAGAGTTGCTTGCAAACACCCTCCCTCAATCGATTCCCTATTGAGAGCTAATCTTACGAGTTTGTTCGAAATTACTTTTTGCATGGTGTAATAGTTTGTTAGAAGAATGAGGAGGGCGAATAAAAACATGGAAAAATATCGAAAGCGTGCACTTGAAAGCTTATAAATTGGTTGAATGCAATCGAATTATATATGTACTCTCAAAACGGGCTATGAGTATGGCATTATTAGATAGATGCCGTTTGATTAACATATTTTCTTTAATTTTAATTTATCCATTATATGTCTTGCGGAATCCAGTCCAGGGGTTGTTAGGAGATGTTTTGTTCCAGCTTCCTCATGGTATTTTCGATAGATTACCATGTTTGTCCTCTGGCCAGTAGCATTTCCCATACACAGTTGCGGATTATATTTGGTCTAGTCTTCCTCAGGTCCTACATGACTGCTTCTTAAGAAGGGGCAGTAACAGTACTGATAAAGTATTGAAAAGCGACAAAATTTTTATTTTTATAGCAAGATTAAAGCAACAGTTTTTTCTTCCACCCTTCGGCTTGTTAACGGGGAATATACTAGAAAATTTCGTCGTCCAGGTATATATCTCTAACAATAGTACATACTCGTATACTTGACAAATTTGTTTTCTATCGTAAACTGTTCTTGAGATTAGTCTACTTAAGCTAAGATTTTTAAGAAGCACCCCTCTTCTGAACGTCTCCACCACTTAAAATAATTTATTTTCTTGGCTTAAAAATTAATTATAAGTTTCAGTTTTTACAGTGTGAGTATGTGCTACTTTTTAACTTTGGAGAAATTTTCTAGCCCTCCGCCCGACACTGAAGACTAGATTCACTGTTAAAAAACAGCAATTAAGGTTCAAGTCGTGGTTACTTTAGACCCTCAATCTCTAAAGGCAATTTAACAAATTTATTGTTTGTACCATTCATTACCAAACCCTAAATCCACTTGCTGTCCGTCCAACTGTCTGTCCGATCGATTGATAACTCAAGAACGTGTTGACCTGGGAAGGATTTTTAGCCTCCATTCGTTAAATGGAATTTCTAAAGTTAAGTTCATTAACGGATGAAATCATTCCACTTCTTCATGTAGCTCTCGTACAAAAGTCCTTAAAACAAGTGATTGTGAAGATTGACCTTTAACTTCTAAATCGTTCAAGCTACGAATTTGAAATTTGGCACAAGCTATTTCTTTTATAGTCCAAGGTACAGTACTGACTATGGAAAAATCGAGTGAGCTGCTAATAAAAGTCCTAATTTTTTTGCCTTTCACTTCATGGAAACCACTACAACTCAAGACAGGCTAGGAGTTTCAACTTCCTAGATGCTCGATCCCTTTAGTATATACTTCGGCAATTAGTTTCCATTAAAGAGTAAGAGTCCATTTCGAGTCGGTCCTACAAAAACATCTCATACAAAAATCCGTAAAATACGCTCTCACGAATTTTGTCCAATAACCTTAGAATGCTTCAAGATGGTAATTTGAAATTTGGCTGACGTTCATTCTCAAATTGTGGCAGATAAAAAGTTGAATATCAAGTAAGTCCTTAAAAAATTTGTGTCTTCAACTTCCAGAACACACTGTATCTCAAAGTATAGGAATATATCTGTGGTCACAGGGAATAACTTGGTAAGTCGAAAAATAGTAAAATGGGATGAGTGTACTGTGGCCATCTCCCAAGGCTTACACGCACTGTGAAAAAATTATTGTTATATGTTATTTGATCACTGAGATGTCAACAAATTTAATTTTTTCACAAAAACTTGATTTACAGGAATAGTTCAATAGCAAAAATAGCAAAAAAAAGCTGCCCTGAATAGTTTCGTTTTTAGACTTACCTACTTATTCCCTGTGGTCATAGATATAAAATAGGGAAAGAAGTTAGATTAAGTATCAAAGAGAGAAAAATGTACCTACTCCTTCGGGTAGTGCCCATACATACGTCCTTAAAACACGTATTCATGAATATTAGCCAAAAACTTCTAATGGCTTGTAGATAGGAATTCTAAATTCGGCTGACGTAATTTTTTGCGATAGTTGTAGGTAATAAAATGAATATTAAGAAAACTTTGCGAATCCTTTCAGGCGCCATACAAAAGTCCTGGTAAAATTGGGGAACACACTATAATTAAAAAAATTTTTTGCCACGAAGCCGTAATTAGTTTTGAGTTAAAAATAAGGTTGAGTTTGTTCGTGAGCGATATTCTCCCACTCGCTTGAGTAGCTCCCATACAAAACTCCCTAAATCATTTGTTTTCACTTACTGCACGATTTAAAAAAAACTGGTAAGATTAGGAATTTAGGATTTTGCATACTATAATTTTTTGCCATCTTAAAGTTCGAGAACAAGTAAAACCAGAGCACTATTTCAAATAGCTACTACACATAGGTTCTTGAAAAACTAGTGGCCAAACTCAAGACAATTTGACAACGCGTTAGGCTATAAGTCTTAGTCTAGTTTGATATGATTCAATTCTGAAGAAAAAAACGTTTTGTTTCAGTTTATAGATTGATAGCTTCCATATGAATGTCCTTAAAATTAAAAGATGAAACCATAAATTAATTCAAAAATTAATAACTTGAAAAAGAAAGTAATTTAAAGCTGCCATCGAATCGACTTACCCACTTACATGAATCTTAAGTGGGTACAGGGGCGCCCTTAGAAAGTAATAAGAATGGGCACCTCCTTTCTGTATTTCACCAATCCGAAAAGAGCCTAATTTAATATCTCAAACTGGCTCAAATATTTTGCAATTCATTGGCGTTAATAGATCGCTAGCTCAAATCCGGCTCGACGGATAAAAAAGTACACTTTATCCAAAAAACGGCTATTAATTTCTAGAATTTAGTTATTGCAAGGATATCTGAAGTGCAGTTTCTTTACAATCATTCTAAAAGCGAACCTTTAGTAGGTCTAAAGTCAGCCTTACATTATGAAGAGTGAAATTTAATTTAGCTATAAATATGTATAGAATCGGTAAAAGCAATTCCGAAATATTTTTCGAATGTAAGAGCTAGAAATTTTTTTAAATTACTGAACCCATTTTGAGTTTTGTGATATTTTGGTAATCTTAAGATATAAAATGAACAATAGTACTGAAATAAAAATACTACAAAATTGAAATTTCGCAGTTTATATAATTTTTGTTATCATAGTAAGATTATGGTGTCATACGTTTTTTCGTACAATTCATATTTGAATATTGGGTGAGTACTACTGCTACAACTATTTCTGAGTTTAATTCTTTTTGTTTGCTTAGTGTAGCTAGGACTTTTTTTACTGTGTTACATAAATATTCGTAAAATGATTTCATCTTCTAACCTTCCTATAAAATGTTGTATGGCGCACTTGTGTAGGCCTTATTGTCCTTGTTGTCTACTTTATTGTCTGTACTACTCTCAGAAAATATTTTGCAGTCGACAAGTATCAAAGAGTAGCTTTCGGGAGTTTTCGAGCTGAGAGTTACTTTCGAGAGTTTTACTTTCATCTGCTCTCAGCCACTACTATTAGTTACTCTCAGCTACTCTCGTGCGGAATGTACAAAATGTGTATAATTTAATTACAAGTTATATATGTATTAAAATATTGTAAATGCGATATTATTTCAATAATAATGTAAGCAATAAACTAAATAAATAATAAATGTAAACGGTAATTATATAAAACAATTGTACTGACCGGTATCTAAATTAGCACTAATCGTACACCTGTCCAAATAATAGACTTATCGTAAATTTAAAATCATCACTCATCACGTTTACTAAATCGCTTACGTGAAAAGTTTCGGGTCAGTTAACTTGTCACCTCTTTTCGGCTCCAAGCTTCTATTATTTAATAGTCCTATCGATATTCATGCATTCATGCATATTTTAATTTTATGATTTTTTCGCCGGTTGTCGCAAGAAGTGCTTCTGCTGCTTTCATTTTCACTACTGTACATAAAAAACAAAAAACATTATTTCAGCGAAATGTGCTGCATGATTTCAGTCGTTATACCGCGAAATTTCTACACCGCGAATCACTCGAATTATAAAGAAGTCATCACAAATATTAACTTAACTAGTAATACTTTGATAATTACGACGATGAAGGCAGTAAATAAAGCGTAGAAGATTTAGTCGCTGGACATTATTGACATTGGTTCAAGCAGGTATCATATTTGCGTTGTTTAAATCAATAAACCTTACCCGTGCAAAAGTTTATAGAAGACAAATTATCTAATATTTGATTTGTCGCAATTATCTTTAATAATAAAAGCAAAATCATTAGGCAAGAATAATGCAAAAATAACCGCAGTCTAAACGCACCTTTCTTATTTTTTAGGTCACATACTTACCAAATTATTAAACAATTGTTATCTTATAAATAGTTTATAAAAAAAATTAGGTACGCCGGTTTTTTGAAATAGCCGTTTTTTAAAAAACATGTTGCCCTTTTAACTGTCCACTTAGGAAGTCGGTAAGGGGTTAAGAAATTTTTTGATTAAATATATATTGTCCCCCTTCATACAAATACACTTCTTTTGACCCTTTTCCTTGTTTGAAAATTAAAAAAAAATAATGAAAGGAGAGAAAACGATTTTTTTAATCCCGGAATTTCATTCACATCAAAAGCTTTTATCGTCTCTATTGGATGCAAAATTTGTGAGGAAATCAGCTTACTTGAAGTTTGAACACAGAAGCATTATTCAATTCACGTGTATTTAATTTTTACTTCGAGTTTAATTGCTGTATCAAATAAAAAGTCGGCCAACAGTCTGAGCGCAACTTTATTATTTTATGGGTAGAAGTCCGAAACGTGTTTAATGCTGAGATGCGGTGTAGGTTACTATACGACTGACAACCTAAGGAATAACCAGGAGGCTGTTTGGAACGTTATTTTTTTTTTTTGAATTGTACTGAAAAAGCGTTCTATATTCAGGCAGAATTTGCTTCATTTTTAGAATAATAAAATTAGGTACAACATTTTTGAAATGAAAATTTTAGGAGTTTATTCAGAAAAAGGTTGAAATATTTGGAACAAAACACACAATTTATCCGGATCGACGGGCCTAATCTACCGAGATAGACATACGGAGTAAAATTGTTTTCAACTGAAAGTCTCTTGGGTTATTTAGTTGAGTCGTCTCAAAAAAAATAGTATAGTGAAAAGAAGTGTCTAAAATTCACCAGTAATCAATGGAGTTTCTTAAAAATTTATATTGTTCAATTACTTATAAAAATTTTTTGGGACCTCTGGATTGGTAGACCAACCTTCATACTTCTGGACTACCCGGACCTCTAATCAAAAACAGAAGTCCAAGCAAATCCTTTCATTTCAAGATTTATTTCATATTCTTTGAAAAGTGACACTAAAACTTTTCACTTATGAAATGAAGAGCTATGAATTTTCTTCCAGATCGGATGCATTTTATCTTCATGCATGTCCAACATAAAATTTCTTTCTTGTTTTCGAGGACGAGTTAAGGACGAAATACTCGTTGCCGATATGTGATAAACTTTTTCATGTAAAGATAAATGTGTCCTTATAGACATCCTTGGACGAGACTTACAAGACGTCTTTCGTAAAGTTTCGCTCGAAAAATACGAGCACGGAACGGGTTTTTGGTTTTAATGTCGAGAAACATACGTCCAGACTCATTCCCATCAGGATCCCATCGACATTAGTAGTTTACAACGGACTTTCCCGGGGTTTTTTCTTCCCCGGGTTCGAGTCCAAGAAGAATGAGAACGACCCGTCCCAATCATAGGGGAATACATTTTATGTTACTTTCATATATGGGATGATTCCTTCCGTCTTTCCACTTAGTATACCTTTACTATACGAAAATTACGACGGAATGAGAATTTAATCGAAATACGTGTGAAAACTGAAAAATTTTCCGGAACCGGATCACCACACTCTTCAAGTATTGGTAACTCCCCGATGAGATTTGGTGGGTGGTCTTCCAGATTAGGGAAAATTGTTTTGCCTGTTTGTTAGAAATGGGAAAATTCCCCGGTGATTCTCGTAGGTGTGTGAAGAATTATAGAAATTCCGTTCTAATAAGTCACCATGTGGTTGACGGAAATATGTTTTTGGATTACAAATTAAAGTATTTACGTTATGGAAAAATGCGTGCTTGAGAAAGGTATGTGGAAACATATGTGCCAGTTTTGGTGGACATGTTGAATATCAGTTCCTATTAAAGTGATACTTGATATTCAAGGATCTAGATGGAATCTAGATCCGATAAGAGTCCGTCTGTCTCTATCAAAATGTACGATAACTCGGAAACAGGTTAAACTAGGACGAAGTTAGGTAATGGACTAAATCGCGCGATTCCTTGCTTTAATAAAAAGGATGAATTTTTAACTAAGATTTTGAAATGGGACACGCTTTTATGTTACAGTCAAATCAAACGAGTCCTTCTTGTAACCTCCAAACAAAAAACATCAACTATTAGAACTGGCAGATTTTGCTTAATTTTTACAACTTTTAAGGCCGGTTTACATGTCGGTTGCAAATAATTTTTACTGAGATTGTGAGGGAGCTAGCTTATCGAATTTTCAATGGAGTAGAAGCCACCATTACAAAAAAATGTTGGCACGCACACATTAACAGAAATATCGTCAATATTTTTACTGGATATATCTCTGTTCGTTTCACTCCTGATCGGTTTCTCATTAGAGATTTTCCTTCTCCCTCACAATCTCAGTAAAAATTACTTGCAACCGACATGTAAACCGGCCTTTAGACTAATAGAAAAATCATATTTAATTTTTCTGCACAATTTTTAAATTATTATTTTAAGGAGTTTATGTAGAAAAGGGTGCAAATATCTTAAAACAACAGAAATAAATATATCCGGATCGACGGACCTTATCTACCTGAATCGATATATGAAGTTCGACTGTTTTCTTGAAAAAAAAAGATCCACCCATCTTTTATGGTATTTAGTTAAGTCTCTTGAATCTATAATATAGTGAAAGAATGTGTGTAAGATTTTGAGGTAACCTTCTAGTAGCTACCGTACAAAAAAAACATAACAAAATTAGTACGCTCATATGATTGAGTTCATTTTACGCGATTAAGTTTGTCAATATTGAGGTTGGCAAAATTAAAAGGCAAATGCCAAAAATTTGAAAATTTTAATTTCCAGAAAAACAGAAGAAACAGAATGAAAAAAAAAATATTTAAAAATTTTGTCGCATTCCTACGAGGAACCAAGAAAAATAAAGATCAAAAAAATTATCACTATGAAAAAATTATCATTATGATTAGGCTTGAACCTGAAATTTATTCTGAATGAAGTCCCGATACTA
The DNA here is from genome assembly GCA_951812415.1 of Beris morrisii. Classification (NCBI taxonomy): domain Eukaryota; kingdom Metazoa; phylum Arthropoda; class Insecta; order Diptera; family Stratiomyidae; genus Beris; species Beris morrisii. The sequence goes on along the minus strand of OX638312.1, from coordinate 137,831,938 downwards.
CTCCTTGTAGCTTCCATACAAATATGTTAAAAATTGATTTGGACTGTAACAATACGTTAAGTCCGAAAGGAATTATCTTGAATCGTTTTGATTTTTGAATATTTTTTTAATTTTTTTCTGAACGTGATTGAGTACTTCGTTTGGCTTCCATACAAAAGTCTTTGGAAAATATGTGTTTTCACTTCAGGAGCCCATTATAACTTTCCCAAGAAGTCGAAATTTAGTACAAATTAGTGTTGAGTTGAAAGTAAGATCGAGTTAGTTCCTTCTTCTCTTCAGTTTCTGTGTGACCCTCAATGGGGGCATAGGACAGCAGCAGTGCTTCTCCAAAAGACTTATCCTGGGTGATAGCGAGTTTGTTAGTGAGCCTTACTACTGCCATTCATGGTCTAAAAACTCGTTTCTAAAAAACAGAGTAGATTTTTGAACTATTGGCCCGGCAAGAACGCTGTCTGTGCTCCAACAAGAGGCCATACTGGAACAATAAAAAAACCTGGTACAGCTGAACCAGTTAGTAGCAACTTAGTCACTTATGTAAAACTAATTCACCGTAAAATGTGTGTATGCGATACATTTGCCCACTTAATTACCATTCTGCTGGGCCATAATCATAATCAGATCGATTGGTAGAGTGCCATGTCCGGCATAAATGGCAATTTCCAGTACCAAAATACCAGCAGCAGTCGTAAAAAGACGGGAATTCCACCGCTTGATAAACTCAAATGAGGACACCATCGTCACACCTATAAGCCTATCACCTGCCAGTTCACCGTCATCAGGTTGCTTGCACCATGTTTGTGTTTGGTGGTTTCGGCTTCGGCAGGTCAAATAAATATGAAAATATTCACGCACTGTATAGGTAATCGGCCGCATGGCTCGATTTCCACCTGAGACTGTTGATTGCATTCGCAAATTTGTTTATAGGTTTCACTCGTCGTATTAAAAACTTTTAATGAATGCATCGAGTGAAATCATTGAACCTTGGCTCGTTACGCAAGTGTCGCGACATTTCTGTTGCCACGGACCGGCATAGTGTCAAAGTGAAATGGCGGAAAAAATAATTTCAAATGAGGCATTTGACCGCAACTTGATTACAAGTTAAGCTACCGGTGTATGCTGCTTTCCAACCGTCGGATTCTGTTCGTTACTGTGACTATACAGTCAAGTATACTTTAAAAAACCAACAAATTTCTATCTTCTTCAGCATTGAAATAAGCGGAAGTATACCCAGGATGGTCTATCAGCACGGAGTAACATCACCAGCGCATAGAACCATCATTATCTGAGACTGCAACCGAACTGGTGCATGAACTAATAGCTATGTATGTGCGTATATAGGCAAAAACCCTTAAGCTAGGTGGTTGGGAGACAGGCTTATAATATGTTCCCGGAAGGAAATTTATGCTGACGGAATGGAACACGATCCTGAAGATCGCCAAGAAGTTAATCACCTCCGATTCGAATTCACAATATCACTACGTTGTTCATGTGGAATCCCCAGCATATGTAAAGTACACATCACTTACGAATTTTACAGCGTACTCTGTCCCAATATTATGAACAATAACTGCGTATCTTCTGCATATTAAAATCTTGTACGTATTTGGTAAGTTTTGTATTTGTTGATTTTTAGGCACTGCGAGACTTTAGGGATTTCCCACTTTACTTGTATTTTCAGTATCGCAACATTTTTTCACAATGTTTCTTTCTTGCTGTATATGATTACTGATTAAAAATAATCGAAACTCATCAAACGAACTGAAAGGATGTAAAACTTGTAAATCGAATAAAGTTACAGTTTCAAAAAATTGCTAAAGAATTCGAATGGTATAACTTTAAAATACTAGATATTAAAGTAGAACATTTTCAAAAAAAAAAAGAAATTGAACTCCTCAAATCGACGCACTCTATACAAAATGGGCAAAAATTTTCAAATTCAAAAGATGAATACGCCACTTCCAAAAAAGAGTTGCTAAAATTATGCACAAATATAATTCATCTTCGTCAAATCGACGACTAGAAATTCGAATTTCAAAAATCGACTATAACTTCTAAAAATTGCCAAAATTCAACTTGACAAACGGAATAACTTCACAAATAAACTAAAAATATGAAATTCAAAAATCAAAGAAAATATTCTTCCAAAAAATCGAAAAACTGGAAAAAAATACAAAATTAAAATACAAAAATTTACTATAAATGATGGCCTAAATTGCAAAATAGCTACCTTTACTTTTTGAAAAAATTTAAATTGTGATTTGTAAAAGAAATGATGGACTCTCTCGTTTGTTAAAGCATGCTACAAAATTTATATTTTTTTGAAAATCGTAGATAGTAAACCTTACAGTTGAAATAGTAAAGTTCTGCATATGTTACCTTCTTAAATCGACGGAATATCCAAAATATAAATATTAAAAAATGCCAGTACAAAAATATCCGCAAAACAGCTAAAAATCAGAAATTCGGAATCTGTATTTTGACTTCCGCAAATTCTATTGCTAGGATTCCGGGCAAATCAAAATTTAACCCCTCAAGTCGATATGATTTGTGGCGTTGGTCGACTTAAGGACTTCGACTAAAAATTCAAAACTTAAAAACTTCCGAAAAATTCCTACATTTTCACACAATTCACAATTAAATTTACCAAACCAAAACAAGTCTACCAAAATCGACTCCCGATTTATTCAAAACTCTAAAAAAAATAATTTAAAATTTTTTCTTAATCGTCAAAAATCAAAAATTAGAAAATTATTTTACTTTAAACAATTTAGAATGAAAATCAAAGGTCTGATTATATTGTTCAATTTGATTAAAATTCGACTTCCTTCCAAAAAACTCATAGAAATTCAACTCCTTAGAAATCGAATTCAAAATACAACTCCTCGAATGGAACTGCTCCATAAATCAATAACAACGAGTCGAAGAAAATTATCACAGTACGAAACTGAAATCTTCAAAATCTATTGAAAATAAAAGTATTTTAATTAAAAAAAATTATACTATTAATTATTTAATTAAATAATAAAAAAAAATTGAAATTAAAATCAACCAAAATTATAGATACTGCTTAAGATTTATACAACTAAAAAATACTATTGTTTATCTAAATAAAAATTAAGCTATAAAATTTTTTTAGCTGAAATTTACAACTAAATAATGTTGAGGTAATTATTAGACATGGAAAACAACAACATCGGCTTAGCTTTAGAACACGATTAATAATATATGATGTGAAAATACAAGTTTTCCGGGTTCAATAATGTTCTTAAAAAAAAAATATATGATGTTTGATGATGAGTTTTGACTGCACACACTTTTATACTAGCAACATTTGTAGTATTTTTTTTAATGATGTTGATTTCAAAGTGTACGAATAATTTTGTTAGCTTAACAATCGCCACTCATTTCATTGTTCATACATTTCGAACTACATATGACCCGGTTATTTCTGTTCTGGCGAAAATTTTGCGTGCTTGTAGTCCGCATGCTGAATTTAAACATTTCTTTGTGATATAGACTTTGCTGAAAAAAAACGAACCATGTAGGTCGGCCCTGTCGGGCCATAGTCCGACTTTTGTTTTGTTTGAGCCACTTTAGAAGCGCATAGTGTCTAACGAAATATTAATTTTTTACTACTAGGTGTTACCAATTTGTAACAAAAAAATATGTTAAGTAAAGGATAAAAGAGTAAAACTTAAAGTTGTTGACCGTATGTATTTGAATATTAGACACATACAGTTTAGTCATTAATAACATTTTGTACTCATTTTTAGATAAAAAAATTGCTAAGCAATGGTGAAATGTTATAAAGTTAAAGCTAAATTATAATTAACAATATGCCAATTAAAAAAAAATTTGTTCTGATGATATAAAAAATTCGTTGCCAAACAAAATTTTATATTTGGTGTGCAACATAATCAAAGACAATTCGGCTCTACAGAACATCGATGAGAATTCCTGAATTGCAATAGAGTACATACACTAAAATCCATCATTTATTTCCGAGTAGTTGAATGCACAATTCTCTTTTATCCGCCGGTCCTCCATATCTTGAGTCCAATAATCCGCCGTCTATGACAAAGTTCCTATTGTTAATAAAGTGTTCTTATAAAATATCATTCTGTCTTTCTAATGCGCCTGGATTGGTGTAGGACTAGCGACCTTGTACTGTATTTGCGATCCTATTACGAGCAAATTTGAAGAATAGGCCAATATTAATTTTCTTACTTGTGTGCATTTTGGGTGGTCAACTTCCAGGCATTTCTTCATACAATGACTCTCGAAAGTTCGGACACTTAGTGTCAGCTTCAAGGAGAACTGAGTTTTGCTGAATTATCTATGCGTGAAAAAAAGTAATCAAAATCGGTTAGACGGTTTTCAAGCTGTCGTGGAACTAACATCCGGACAAACCGAAAATTATTATCAAACCTCACGTAGTATTACAGCAATTTTATCCGCAAATCAGTAAGGAAAAAGTTGAAGCAACAAATTTTTATTTTCAGTAGTTCCAAACACATCTTACTCCATAAATTTGAAATTCTATTAACAACTATCGTAAGTGACTTTTGTTCGGCTTTGAAAACGTCTAATCAGTGTATAAACACAATCGGTAACTTACAAACTTTATGTACTCGTACGTACATTTACCGAAAGGCAAAGTAAGTCGCAGATCGCACACATTCGGTCGATATGTTCCTTGATAGAAACGGCAAAGTTTCAATCAGATTCCGAGCTGGGACACGTACGATATCAGAAAATCGGGAAACACAGTTGCCAAAAGGGATCGAATGAAAACCGACTTTTCCGTATACCTTGTTTCTTTCATTGAATAGTCGCAACAGGTGCCTGATTTCTTCTTACTTCAATGGAAATTAACTTCACACAAATCGTTAAAGTACGGGGGAGTTTTGAGTTTCTACCCTTGAGAAAGGTTCGAAACCGAACGTCGAATGGCGACAAAGTTTACCCCCTATTGCAATATGATTATTCCGATCGAATAAAATTCAATTATTTCAGCTAGAAGAATACCCACCCCCAACCACCGCCACATACAACTCCAAGCCGAGCCCTAATAGCTGAAAATCGTAGTTTAGTGCTTTGCAAGGCTCGAAGATTCGCAAGATTTCTTAGTGTTCTGATGCCACCCCTTCGTTTGAATTTCGAAAGAAGGGTGGTTTCAGAAGTGTAATGTGATATTTTGTACAATGTACAGAAGGACATGTGTGGAGTGACTGGCTGCGAATTGAACGTTTTGAGATAGAACCTTCATAAAGACTACCGAGAAATACTGACTGTAATAATACTGAAAGCATCTTCTTAATTCCATGTTATTGTTGATTCTATCGAGAATGCTTTCTTCTTTTGTGAGCGAACAACTTGATTTCCTTGTTATTTAAAACGACATAAGTTAGTTTGGGTTTAAGTTTAAATCGATATTTACACTTTCGAATGCTATTAACACACCCGAACACATATATGACCGTTTTCGTACCGTTTTTGAGATAGTTTTTTTTTATTTTCCGCTATTTACATCTAAAACTTGAGAGCCGTTAATGATACTTAAATATGTTTTTATCATTGGAGAGGTGATAATTCGAGTTTTTAAAAGAGCTCTTGGTTGTTATTTTTGGTAACGGTATAATTGATTTTTAGTCGACTTTATCACATTCCGGAAGAAAAATTTTGATTCCCGATCACTTAACTAAGAAATAAGATCGTTAATCACTATTTTATTTATGGTTTTGTAAAAGCCTATTTTATTACCTTTCTTTCATAGGTTAATTTATTGCGGTAGCTGGAACCGTTTAGGAGTTGTACGTCTTTAATAAAATCCGTTTTACCACTTGAGCAATTCTTTTTTTTAATAAAGTTTAATCAACATCTTGGCAATTATTGTTCTACTATACAAATTTTTTTTCAATTTCAAAAGCGAAATTGAACCTATATTTTTAAATGAGTTATTTACTCGATGTAAGGGATATCTATTACTGTTACTGTGAGTATTTGCACTTGTGAAATTTGAGAAACATAAACATCAGTTTTTAGGTCGGTAGCTTACCTTGTAAGACAAAATTTTCTTAGTACTTTTGTATAAGCAGGACAGTGTTTTCAGGCTGCTAGCTTATTTGTTAAAACATTTTTCTTAGGACTTTTGTCCTAATATATACCTTGTAAAACAATTTTTCTTAGGAATTTTGTACAGGCAGGACAGTGTTTTCCTTTTTCAAGTTGCTAGCTTACTTTTTAAAACACTTTTTCTTAGAATCTTGGTATGGGTTGGGCTGCATTTTTCCCTAATATCGAGATTATACAGAGAAAATTGATGGAGCGGGACGTATGTTGAATAAAACACCTTTACAAATTTATGCCTGTTTTAGTACCGTTTTCTAGATATTTCGTTTTGAAGTATGATATTTTTTTTCATTTCTGCTATTAATATCAATAATAATATGGTCAACGAGACTTATTTAAATTTTTCATCATTAAATGAAATATGCTTGAAATTTCTTTACTATTATTTTGTGTATCGTGATAGGCGATTTATAATCGCTTTATTACATTGCAGAGAAAACATTTTGGATCACGACGATTGAAAGCTAAAACGGGATAACTGACCTAATTTTTTCTTTGGAATCTTAAAGCTTCTTTTATCACTTTTCATACGAGGGTATATTTATTGCTTTACCTTCAGCACTTTCGAAACTATCTTTCTTTAATAGATCAATCTCTTTTTTTTAATAAAGTTCAACTAACAAGGTAGAACTGCTTCTAGTAATACGGATGTAACTAATATCTTTTTGGTTCTAATATTTTGAGCACTCTATCTGCTTTCTATCTTTAACGGTTCTTGAGATTGAAAATCAGAATATTTTGTCCGCTTTTGCCTCCCGCACCCTCAACCAGTACACCCAGTTTTTCCCACTAGTTTTTTTTTTTTTACTTTTTTATGGTTTATTGAAACTTGAAAAAACAAAATTTGAAATTTGAATTGATTTGAAATTGAATTGAATTCGAAATTATGTTGTTAGAGAAAAAATGAATTCTCAATTAAGAGGGTCAGCGATAGAGTAGCGCAAGTGAAATTCCTTATTTATATATCAAAGTGAGATGACTACAACAAGTCGCAAGTCAAGCTCTGAAAATAAAACGCTGTTGAACCAACTCTTAGCCTAGCGCCATCTCTGTAGAACTGGATAAGTTCATCGTTAACAGCATACGGAGTGTGAGACATCCATCAGCCGCTAGGAACCACATTGCTTAGTCTTGGCAGTTCTAGAAACTCTCTTGTAAATGAGCCCTAAAAAATTATTCTCAATTTTTTTTTTTTAAATGACTCCGCAGTTGACCAACATAAGACAAGTTCCTTAAATCTTGACATTTTCCATTGAACTTCAACAGCTTTAATTAAAGAGGCAGTGTTGAAATTCAATAAAATTCCCTCCAGGCATTTGATTCCGCAATCGTATTTAGCAGTAATTTTTTTCGGTAGAACTAAACCAATTCCTTAGTTTCCATTAGACAACGGTTTTTTATCTGTCATCATGTCTCTCAGTGGCTTAATTTCGCTTTGATTACCACTAAACAAAGTAGCGTTCTATCGTAGTTGGGTATTTTATGTGATCGTCTTCACAGACTGATCTCATACCGAAAAACATACTGCAGTCACGATCGGCTGCAAGCCAATAGTATAATACTCTAGATGAATACTGAACTCCGATTTATATTGTAGTTGGGGATAAAGTAGAATTACGTGTGTGCATGTTGTATGTCCTTTATTAAGGACTCCCATTAGATTGCTACTCAAAACTAAAAGACAATATTCAGTGTTTAATTTCATATCTTGAACTGGGTAAGTCACCAAAAAAAATGTCCTTTTTGAAGGACTTTCACATGAGAGGTGCAGGAAGGACTCACTCGATTTCTTACATATTTGTCCTTTTCCTTGGAACCATTTAAAAATGAACTTGTACAAAATTTGAAATTCGTAGCTTGAAGCGTTCAAAAGTTATCGAAAAATATTGTTGAACACGTGTCTTAAAGACATTTTGTATGGCAGCTACCAGAAAGAGTAAAAGGATTTCGCTGATTAGTAAACTCGAACTTGGTTTTTACTCAAAACTAATTTGTACAAAATTTCCAATTTATAGCTAAAAGATTACTTGAGTTATAGTGAGTTTCGTAAATTAAGTGAATACATTTTGACAGGATATTTGTATGGCAGCTACACGAAGGACTAATAGGATTTTCTTCATAATCATACATTAAGCTTCAACTATTGGAAAAATACTATGTACAAAATTTCAAAGACGTAGCTTAAACCCTTCTGAAGTTATCAACCAATATCCTTGAACACGTGTTTTAAGGACATTTTGTATGGCAGCTACCAGAAGGAGTAAAAGGATTTTGCTGACAAGTAAACTCAAGCTTCGTTTTTACTCGAAACTAATTTGCAAAATATTCCAAATTCGTAGCTAAAAGATTACTTGAGTTATAGTGAGTTTCGTAAATTAAGTGAATACATTTTGACAGGATATTTGTATGGCAGCTACACCAAGGACTAACAGGATTTTCTTCATAATCATATATTTAACTCCAACTATTGGAAAAATAAAACATACAAAATTTCAATGTCGTAGCTTAAACCCTTCTGAAGTTATCGACCAATATTCTTGAACACGTGTTTTAAGGACATTTTGTATGGCAGCTACTCGAAGGAGTAGGACGATTTTGCCCGTTAACGAACTTAGTCTTACAAATTCAACCAAACATCCAGATTCAAAATTTCAAGATCCTAGGTGAAGGCGTTTTGAGTTATCGTGCTAACGGACAGACGGACGGACGGACGGACGGACGGACGTCAGGCGGATTTGAGGTTTTTGGGCACAAACAAACAAAAAATAATATATAACTTTTTTTCGTCCGAGGCTTGGTTCTATGCGTTACAAACTTTTGGGCTGGATTAAACTTATAATACTCTATATGATTTCATCTAGAGTATAAACACAACAATTTTTCATTTTCCATCTGTTTTAGGTGAAAATTTGACAATGCGAAAAAATCATGACACCGTTTCGAAGAGGTACCATACATCAGTCCTTGAAAAAATCGCTCACTAAAGCCTTCGAATGTAAAAATTCATTCGAGAGTGTTTTACTATGGAACGGAGTCTGTTGTTACTAAGAAAAATGTACTCCACTTCAAATGGAGATGTACTCAGGGACTAGTATCTTTGAGCGAATACACGATAACTTGAGAAAGCGTTAAGAAGCGTGTGAAAAATTAAATTCTTTCGAGAATTAATATAATAACTAAATTATTATTTGTACAAAGGTACTCCATGTGAAATAGGACTTCAGTGTATCATCACATGATTGGCCGCGGTGTATTTGTTACAGTTGATCTAATCTTGTTGTGGCGGTCGGTTCCATTGATCATAACCTCTGACCTTCGCTCTATCAAATATTAATAATTTATTTAATAATATAGCTACATAACATTATCGAATTTCATAGTGACGTAAAGGGATTTAAAGAAATGATTGGCTTATTTATTTAGCTATTCTGAAATATATTCATGATTTTAAATCAATTTCACATAAAATTCCAAAAAACTCGTCTATATTCAAAAGTGTCAACAACTTTCGCAACGTTGAAAACCGAAACGAAAAAAAACCGCGATAAATGCCAGATAATTCATAAGATAATCAAAGATCAATCGATCGATCTGGAAGCATCTTTCCGAATGGAAAAGTGGCGCCAAAGTGTCTTCACGCTTGTACAGTCATTAAATTTATTAAATCCTGGATTCTTCGCGTACATCTTACACACAATTCCGCTGCATTGAAACCTTATGAACACCGTTCGAGCGATACCTGTTTGGATTAACCGCGTAAATGGATCGAGATACCTGAGCACACGATCACATCAAGGTAAACAATTTCACCGCCACCAAAGTAAACCGTGCGCATTCGACGACCTCCTCACTGAATTTCCCGATCGATCTCGAAATTACCGTGTGCACATATAAAACCAAGTAGCCCAGGTTGAATGCGATCAGTAACAGAAAAACCGTGAAGTGATCGAGCATCAAAGAGCCGAACAGGTGAAACGTAGCGAAAATAGGGCGAAAAAAAAAACCGACATATTTTTTAAAGTGAATTCATAAGAAAGTGATAAGAAAAAGAATTTAATTTCGAAATGAAGATTCAAATTGCAATTTCGGTAGCGGTGATCGTGTCGTTTGTCGGTATCCTTCGACTTACAGAAGCGCAACCAATCGACTTATACGACGAACTGAACTACGATAAATTCTATAAGCGGATGGCCGATATCATAGAAGCCGCCGTTGGAGTACCTGTGCAAGGTGTTTCCGGTCGACCGATCTCCCAACGGGCCGAAGATAGGTGTAAGATGCCGATTAGGAAGGGAGTCTGTAGAGCTCTGATTCCGCGATGGAGCTACGATCCGGAAACGAAGGAATGTCTCGAATTCAAATTTGGCGGATGTGACGGAAACGCGAACAACTTTCCCACACAAAAACTTTGCATGGAAATGTGTAAGGATCGTTAAAATTTCGAGGCTTAAGTTAAGTTTAATTTTGTCCTAAAAACAAAAAAAAGAAGAAAAACAACAAATATTTTATTGTGATAATTCTAGGTATTTATTGAAAATTTGTCCCCATGTGTTTTGTATTGTGTTCAAAAAAGTATTTCTTTTTATATATTTTTTATTGTATTTGTATGAACGATTTTATTGTGTGAAATTATAAGCAAGATGAATTAAAACGGTGGTCTTTTATTGTATTTTTCTGTCTTCCTACCTTTGGAGCATAATTCCAAATCTTTAGCACTTTTCAGCTAATCTTATCTGAAACAAAATTGAAAATCAACCGATGAGACCCTTAAAATGTTATTTGTTTTTAAATAACTAGCGTACCTGTTGATATAAACACGCAACGGGCTCTGGAAATCAGTCCAAGATACTGGCAAAACTAAAGAAAATCTAAAAAATGATATAAATAATGTGTAAGTATTTATTCAAAAATTTCTCTAAGGTAACCATATCTTCTACATATTACAAAGCCAGTCAACATTTTCATTTTAACGATAGTCTACCTCTAATTTAATCCTATTTATCGATTTACTAGTAAAATTAAAAAAAAGTACTTTACCAACAACAGCGGAAAGTTCAAAGTGACTGTTTATCATTACTGCTCTACTTTGCAAAATAAAAATAAATAAATTCCAAGCTATGATTTGGCAGACGTTCAATATAATTATTTATTCCTCTAAATTTTCGTTCATAACTTTCGTGATTTTTTTCAATAGTTCATTAATATTATGAATAAACTTGTTAAAATGAACTTGTTCATAATATTTATGAATATTTTCATTAAAGTTTTTCACAAGAATAACTGCGTTAATACATATGATGAAACCATTCATTAATACAATGAAAACATTAATTCAATACTTGTTAATTTGTACATCAAATGAGTAATGTCGTAAGAAATTTGGCCGCCTCTGTTCGAAAGTAATTTATGGCTCAATCCACCTCCTCTTTTCCTAGTGACCTCTGATGGTCATAACTTAATAATCCAGAAAATGTAGATTGTCTAGATCGTGAGTGATAAGGCTATGTAGGATTTGAACCCATAAGCCCTGTACTGATAAGACTATATTTACTATAATTTACTATATGCTGTAAGATGAATGACAAAACTAATAGCGAAATGTAACTGCTCAGAGAAATTTATACAATAAGAAGAATTTAGTTAGATCATGTATACTTCACACAAATAACCCAATATACTGGGGATTTCGCGACGCGACACACGTAGTATAAGAGGACAGCATGGACGGTTGCAAGATTCCGTCCACTCAAAACTGGTTAGAAAATTTTTTACAATTATTTTGTGGATAATTTTTTTAAAAATCACTGTGTAGTGCAGGTGGTATCCTTTTCATTGACCTCTACAGTGCAAAGTGCAGAGCAAAATTATGGAAGATCAGGTGAATCCCCCCCCCCCCCCATAATGTAGAAATTTTCGTCATGTAACAACTTTAAAGGGATTTTATGATGATAAAATCCTTTTTTCAATGACAGAAATTATTTCTTTAAAATGTGCACAAAAGATTGGTTTTCTGAACCATGTTCTGTTCTGAGAAAATTTAAATAATATTACAGTTTCCTACGGCTTTACAAATCTCTATCTCGCAATAATATTTCAGTACTTTAATTGCTATTAACTAGATATGCACAATTATTATCGACCCAGCTTTGATTAAAACCTCTGAGTAGTATTGACCTTTAAAAACTTATCGCATATTTTACATCGGAGCATCGGAGCACTTTATAATCGGACCACCTGCAAATTGGTTCGTACCACGTGCTTTTGAATTTGTCATACATTTATTACTCAATATTTTGCCAATCTCCAAATCGGATAGTGTATAACACCTGCATACCTTTTACAAAACAAACCTGATAAATCAGACCAATAATTTGAGTTCTGTAGTTATAATTTATTTTCTGTAAGAAATTTGAAACGAACTTTCCGTACTGGTAGCGAGGTCCGCCAACTCTATAAATTGCTCGCTCCATTAATTTGGCTGCTCTTGTTTCAACGACCCTGGACCAAATTTGTCATCAAAAATCAATACGTTCATCAAAGATATGAATACATATAACTCGTTCATAATATCCAAGAATATATTTATTCAATATACAATATACAATAAACAAAAGCTTATGCGTAAACAATTATAATGAATTCGTTCATTAATTCAAAGAATGCATTATTGTCATTTTGAATGTTTCATTCATGATACTCGGAGATTTCTACTTACATCAATGCTATGAATTTGCCCGAAAAGTCAATGAATATTTTTAACTTTCCTATGAATTACAGTTTACATTTGATTGAAGAGGTTTCATGCGATTATCTCAAATGTACGTACATGAAGATCGGCGGACATAAAAATAATGCTTTTAAAATTTTTCTACATCATCCATAAAAAAATATGAACTTTTCGGAAATTTGAAATATAAAGATGTGAAAAAAACACACCTACTAATTTAGTCAAGGTGTAATAAAGTTGTTAGTGGCGAGGGAATATAAAATTTTTGTTGACTGAACTACGAGTATTCTTCAATATGGAAACGAGTACAATTGTTTTCTTATTTGACAACAAGGTAGCCACATTTATGACTATGCACTTGACCTAAAATAAATTTCACACTTTAGCAAGTATCTAAATTTGATTTATTTTTTTTTCTTTTATAAAATTAAGTGACTTATGACTTAGAAGCAGTGGAAACGAGAGCAGGTTTTTTTTGATAATAAACAATGAAAACATTTATTATACATTTACCAAAATTTGAATTTATTATGTTTTGAATTAAATCTAGGAAGAAATTATATAAATGGCATATATGTACCTTGAAATTTTGCGTTTCCCGATTAAGGGTTTTAAGATCTTAAGAACCTAAAAGAATATTTTTTGTGTCCAATCCCTAGAAAGTTAAGGGACTAAATTTTAAAAAAATAAATAATAAAATATTGATTGAGAGTGTCGCTGTTATGATTGAACGCAATTTTTATGTTTTATATCCTGAGAAGGGAGAACAATAAATTTTAGGAAATTGAAATTTGAAAGTTATAATACATATAATAATTTCTCTTTCTTATTTAAAAAATAGTTAAACAAAAAATAAGGTAGGTATTCTCTTGAAAATTTTGTTCACGGTTTAGGCTGATTTTCCAGAAAAAGTAAATAAAATTTTTATTGTCCGTCTGTCCGCTGTAGGCCAGTGCTATTCTTCAAATACATTTGAAGGCTCTTAGAACGTTCAAGTTAAAATTTAGTAAGTTTAGATTTGATGAATCCCATTCAATATTCACATTCCCTTTAATTTGTTGAAAATTTTTATTTATCTACGCATTTCATTTCTTTGTAGAATTCATTTGGTTTTAAATTTTACTTAGTTATCAAATTTTTTGGTATTTATTTTATTTACTAGTACGATTTAAGTTGTATTTTTCTGTTGTATGTTTTTTTAATAGTAAGTTTTATTTAGGTACTATTAATTTTTTAAGTCTGGTTTTAGTAGTTCGGTTTTTTTTATGAATTAAACTTTATTTTTAATTAGCGTTTTTGTATTGCAATAATATTTCAGTATTTTATTTAGGCAGGTTTTATTTAAAAATTTTTTTTAGTATTTTAGTTTAGTTGTTGTATAAATTTATTTATACCTCTTATTAAATTGAGAAATTTATTTATTTTTAAGATGTATTTAGTTGAAAGTTTTATTAAGTTGTAAATTTTATTTTATTGTGGTCTTTTTGCAGTTTCTAAGCAAAGGTTTGAAAGTAGGTGCTTATTTGTTTGTGTCTATTAAAAAAAAAGTGTATCTTCTTAAATTATACCTTAATCAGTTAATATATAATAAAGAAACGTACTAGTGGAATTTTAAGCATTTTAGTTTAATTTTTAGTGAAAAAATGGGTTTTTGTATCATTCCCCTTTTCTTGGTGTCGCTTTTGGCGTTGTTAAAAAATATTTCAGCCGCATTATCTGTGATGTTTTTGTGTAGAATTGACGAGAGATTCACGGGAGGAATCGGTTTTTTTCAACTTCAGTTTTCCATTATATTTTGTACGGGATTAAAAGACGTTTGAAAGCAATTGATATGATAAGGATTTAGAGGGCATGCATATCTTCAGACTGATTACAAAAACTCAAATTTTATAAAATATGGAGTATATGCATTTTGATTTAAGTGGACACATTTGTCTTGTTTCAAAATATAATATGAACTTTAGTTTTCGGACAAAAGTCCAACGCAGTTCTCATGCTGGACTTTGCAGAGAAGGTTTTCATCTGATATGTTCTCAATGCTTAATTTTGCTTTAATGAGCACTAGCCAATGGAGCGTTCAGTTCCAGTGAGGATTGTGGTCTTTGAAGACTGATCTGACATCAAAAAATAAACCAAAACGTTTGTTATAAATCTGTTACGGGCAAAATGGTCCTTCTACTACACTCGGTGTAATCAATTGTATCAGTTTTGAACTCGACAAGAAGTTCCTTCTCCAGTCGGCGATGCGTGATGGGCTTTTACTTACTTACTTTCTTACGATGGCGCTACAGTCCAAATCGGACCTTGGCCTCCTGTATGTGCCGCCTCCAGCCTTCTCGGTTCAGTTACCGCGTCCTCTAGTTTGTGAATCTTAGCAGTGATTTGCTGTCTGCGTCACTGCGTCAATAGAATCCTTCCAGCGCTTCCGTGGTTTTCCAACTGGTCTTTGTCCATTAACTTGAAGGGCTTTTGCCGGACTGTAAAAGCCCTAAACAAGAATTAGCATTTGTTAAAAACAGAGATTGCCTTTTTTTAACAATGTTCAGCACACAGTAAAAAAAATCCATTGAATTTTACATCTTTTGGATAGTAGGCAAATATGCCACACTTTTTCAAGTAAATTTACATTGGGATGCAATTCAATTTTCTGTCAGTAAATTTCAATTTGCAATCAGTAAATTTCAACTTCGAAAGCAGCAAATTAAAGAGATTTTCTCTTGAATTTACACTCTAAAAAAGTGTATAATTAGCACTCTTCAAGATACACTTATTTCTACTTCTAATAGGTATTATTTCTTACTTACTTAATGAAACCCTTGGTTGTAGCTAGGAATCGAACCCGCGAACAATTCTGGTTTTGCTGCGAAGGTTTGGCGCGCACAGCTACTACGCCACCGAAGGTGTTTCATTTTCATTTCAGTAGAAAACAAAATCGAACGAAGCGTCAAACCTCGTGGTTTCATATACTACATGTTTTTCGTAAAATTCAAATATATAAGTAGGATTACACGAAAAAGAACGCAATCTTCAAATCATATATAAATATAGTTAATTTTACACGAAATATTGCGTAATTTTGTAAGCCTTTTCATGTAAATTGTACGGTTCAGTTGAAAAGTACATGAATAATTTACTAATAACAGTATTTTCGTGTAAAAATGATTGAAATGTGTATTTTTACTTGAAAAAATGAAATATACTGGATATTTCAAGTAAAAATTGGATTGGAAAACTTCCATTCTCTTAAAAAATACACGAGGTATGTTTGTATATTGATAATATTAACTGGATCCTTGGATCTACTAAGATACTTAATTCTGCCGGATGTTGTACATCACGTGACAATGGGAGAAAACAGACACTACGACTTGAACCAACTGAGTAATCAAATCAACCACACGACCCCATTAAAGGGATGATGGTATTTTGTCACGGCATAAAACCAATTTACCGTGTCCCTCGAAAATTGACAAATTAAGGATTAGTAAGGAGGCACCAGAGTCGGAACGGAGTTTGTGCGATGTTGAACACAAACAAAGATGAGGTTGGTTCGAAGGATGTGGGTAACAGGAGGCGTAGCAAACACATTTGTAATTCGGTAAACATCAAATTGAAATGGAAATGGCACCTGGATACAACGTTTTCAGGACTTTGTTTGTACTTCGAAATTCAGGAATTGTTTATTATTTCTTTACAGGAGTACGAAATTTGCACAGCTTATTTCATCTCCAGATTGTAGGTCATCGTTTCCTTGCCTAATTCTGATTTAAATCGCAAAATTTCGAGCTGAACTTCGCGAAATTTTGAGATTTTGACAAATCTCTACCGAAAATTTTGACACAACATACAGCTGCTAAATTTTTAAATATCAAACAAATCTCTTCAAGGCGATGTAAATGCTTTTTGAGATTTTGAAATCTAGTTGCCGAAATCTGGTGATGTAATTAGGCTATAAGTTGACAATCGAAATGAAAAAATAATTTTGTTCAAAAATTACGGCTACTGTGATTTAATAATAATTGGAAAAAATTTTTTCGCAGTGAAACAAATAGCCAGAACTTTCTTCTTACATTAAAAGCGGATTTTCTTCAGTTCGGTTTGCCGAAGGGCGTAGGGAAGACAGAAAATGAGTTGGTTGAAGAACAGAATTTTGAAAATAAAATTAATAATTAAAAATAATTGTAAAATATATTCAAACAAACGTAAAACTTACTTGCAGTAATTGAATTTAAGGCAAAGCAAGAAAATGAGGCCAACAAATGTAAGTGTAAAAAATAAATAAAAAATTCGACTAAAAATACTCGTAGTCCAGAAAGGAGTCATACTCCCCGTTTTCTTCGGTATGAGACGAACTCTTCCGAATAAATTCGGCTGCTTTTAACAACTTCAAGAACTTGTTACTATGTCCAGCGTTGGATCGTTTGGTTTTCTTCGCTGCAACTAAATCTGCGTTGCGTTTCTTACGCTTAACTCGATGTTCGTTCGTTTCGAGTTCCTTCAGGTATACCAAGTGCATCTGAAGGAAGTCCTTGATTTCTTTGACCTTGTCTTGATCGTCGGCCGACAGGTAGTCGTACTGATTCAGTAGCTTCTTTACAATGCTGTTCTTCTTACGGATTTTCGGTTCGTCTAAGGCACTTCGTTTAAGGATATGATTCGTGTGTAGGTGATGTTCGCGACTTTTTCGCTTTCGATACGATCGAAGAGTTTTCTCATTTTCCGATCGCGAGGTCAATATTTGATCGTAAAAAACTTGCAAGTCGGGACGTAGCGGGATACAAGTCCTGGAACGTACTTGTTGCTCGATAATCGCATTTAACGTTTCCATGACTTGTCGCAGCATTTGTTCAGTGTGTTGGATCTGATCGGCATTGTTCTGAAATTGATTGAGGATTTTAAAAAGGATTCTGTACTCAGTGCGTTTTGGTGATTCCCCTTTTAGCGGTTCTTATTTCAAATCTCGGCGATAGAGGCGTGTTATGTTGTAGTAACAGAAGTGTAATAGATGCCAGGTAATTGAGATTTTCACATACGATTATTCACGTGTGTTTTTAGACCAAATGTGTGTTTGTTCGCCTTTCTTTCCTTACTTCACACTTCTCAAACTTTACTGCACCTTCTTTAAATAATTAAACTAATTTCCACTGAAAACATAATCAACCCCTCCTCAGTTTAATCGTGCAAAAATACTGAATAGCAAAAATACAACAACAGAATTTGTTTAATTTTAAAAGCTCGTCCACAGGCTATTAATCTTTAAGTCTTATTTTTGTTGAATTAAGAGAAAATAAGAAAAGTCCTACGTTTCCGAAAGCTGTAATGGAGTTCGAGATAAAACTCCACGGAAACAGGATGCTTTGTCCTGTCACTCATTGATTTAAGTTTCATGAATGATTAATGATAATATCGATATTAAAATTTTTTTAGAAGGACGAAAAGAAAATGAGGAATTATGGAGCGCTTATGAATTACATTCGACCATCAATGGAAGTGTATAAAAGTGTCACGGTTTAAGAAAAAATGGAAAGGAAATTAAAAAAGAAGAAGAAAGTATGAATACATATCCTTTAAGCGGCTTACCTCATTTCTAATGACACCGAAATCCCGAAGTTCTGCAGATGTGGTAGATTTGCGACTCTTCAGTGCCGGCCATATTTGCGTGTGAAAAACCGCATTGTTCTTGGCAAACTGGAAAACAGCATTAACAACTTGAGATGGAAGTTTTCCGGTCACTAGGTCATCGAGTGGAGCATCTTTATTCGTTTTCATCAGACTATCTCTGAAAATCAGGACATTTTAAGAATACTCGAAAGAAGTTTTCGCAATCCATCCCGCACAAAGTGTTGTTTACCTGACGTCATCATTAGTTCGTTTCTTCATTGCTGACGGCATATGAGCGAAAATTATGCCACGCTTTTCCAGAGTTTTTCCGCTTTGATCATTTTCCTCACGGGTCACTACCACAGTCTTGGGATTTTTCAATCCCATCGCTAAATTTTTCGTACAATTTCCGTGAACGGTTGCATTTATGGTGATTCCAATTTTGATTTTAACTGTTTCGCTTCCATTATTTGACGGTGAGGACGATGTTGAGGACAACGACGGAAGCGATACTTGCTGCAAGTCATTTTGATTGATTGATTCCACCGGTGGTTGTAAGCATGTTGCGTTTTTAATGGATTTATCAATGCGTTGCTCACCCTTATCAAAGAGCGATAAATCATTTAAGTTTTGGTCATCGCGATAGTTTTTGTTAATAATGTCGTTCATATTTGAACTGCCTTGACCAATGTTTGTGATAGTGTTGTCATTCGATGGATCACTGATACTTCTACGAATGCGATTTATTTGATGGAATGGATTTTGATGATGACGATCCTTAGAGAGTTTCACGTGCACTAGTTTCACGGATTCTGGAAAGATTTGTTGTAACACCAGAGTATTGAATAGAGAGCGATGAAGGCATTGATGGCTATTAATTACAGGAGGAGACGCTTCTCAGCTAGAGTGGATGAATGCAGTATTAAAGCTATTGAGTAGAACTAGTGATAACAGGTGAGCTTCGTGTGGAACCTACCCAAAGGAATGAAGGAATTTCACTCATTAATGAACTCAACATTACCTTTAACTAAAAACTCATTCATGTCAAATTTCAGCTTAGCTGAACGATTTCTTACTTTACAGTTGATTTCGTAAAATGAGTGAATAAATTTTTGTAGGGACTTTTGTATGGCAAACAATGAAAATCAACTTCGAAGGAGTGAAAACTATACAGTGCCGATCCGTCGTTTAATTCGAGTTAAATTTTTTCGAGTGATATTTTGGTACAGTGAATTGAACTGAAGTATTTCCTGCTTTATGTGAGTGACTGCTCAATACAGTTTAATTTCGAACAATTAATATCATTTCCTCTTTTTTCGTTTTGAATGATGACCTGGCCCCTCGCCAATAATAAATCAATTTATTCAACTTTTTCTTTTATTTAAATTAATTGGCTTGTGTTTTGTTGAAGGTTTTAATAAGCAGTCGGTTGAAATGTAATTATTTTGTAACAAGCAAAATCTTTAATTGCTTGACTAATTTTAAGCCGGAGCGAACATTATCTTTAAGTAAAATTTTGAAACGTATTTATTAGAAACATTTTGTATCTGCCAAGGAAGCCCAGCAAATCAGTCAGTTCAATACGAATCAATAGCACAATTTCTGGGTGAGTGTTTCCTTTACATTCGAATTTGCTACGTATTCACAAATAACTTCAATAGTGGACCATATGTACATTCACCGGCAAATTAAATTACTGATGTATAAATGATTCTTCTAGGCGATTAAATGGCAGATACTTTAAATGCCCTATGTACTCGTCATTCCCTCGCTCATTATTTACACCGTCACTATCTCATTTCCCGGTGAACGTGCAAATTTCGATGAATAGAAATTTGTTTATATTATATTCCGATGCAATTATGAAGGAAGATAAACTTCACCAGAAGCTCGTCGACGACGAACATTCGTTTCATCATACGCTGGAAGGTGTCGTACAGAAAATGAAAAGAAAACATACTGCAGTCACGATCGGCTGTAAGCCAATCGTATAATACTCTAGATGAATACTGAACTCCGATTTATATTGTAGTTGGGGATAAAGTAGAATTACGTGTGTGCATGTGGTATGTCCTTTATTAAGGACTGCCATTAGATTGCTACTCAAAACTAAAAGACAATTTTCAGTGTTTAGTTTCATATCTTGAACTGGGTAAGTCATCGAAAAAAAATGTCCTTTTTGAAGGACTTTCACATGGGAGGTGCAGGAAGGACTCACTCGATTTCTTACATATTTATCCTTTTCCTTGGAACTATTTAAAAATGAACGTGTATAAAATTTCAAATTCGTAGCTTGAAGCGATCAAAAGTTATCGAAAAATATTGTTGAACACGTGTCTTAAGGACATTTTGTATGGCAGCTACCAGAAGGAGTAAAAGGATTTCGCTGATTAGTAAACCCAAACTTCGTTTTTACTCAAAACTAATTGGTACAAAATTTCCAATTCATAGCTAAAAGATTACTTGTGTTATAGTAAGTTCCATAAATTAAGTGAAGACGCTTTGACAGGATATTTGTATGGCAGCTACACGAAGGACTAATGGGATTTTCTTTATAATCATACATTTAGCTCCAACTATTGGAAAAATAACACATACAAAATTTCAAAGACGTAGCTTAAACCCTTCTGAAGTTATCTGCCAATATTCTTGAACACGTGTTTTAAGGACATTTTGTATGGCAGCTACCCGAAGGAGTAGGATGATTTTACCCGTTAACGAACTTAGCCTTACAAATTCAACCAAACATCCAAATTCAAAATTTCAAGATCCTAGGTGAAGGCGTTCTTGAGTTATCGTGTTCACGGACAGACGGACGGACGGACAGACGTCAAGCGGATTTGAAGTTTTTGGCCACAAATAAACAAAAAATAATATGGCTGGATTAAACTTATAATACTCTATATGATTTCATCTAGAGTATAAACATTATTCTCCAACAAGTGAATATCTAATATCATTTTGATTCAAATATGATTCGAAAGTAAATCACTAAAATGAATTAACTCTCAAAAGAGAACTCACCTGCGACACGAAATTAACTTTCTAACTGCACATCCACTTATGAATCTTTATTACGATTAAAAAATTATTCACCCAATATTCCTAAAGACGAATACTCCTGTGGCGTTGTACTTTAGTGAACGTCACGTGAATTATTTCTAAACTATGTTAAAGTTTCTTAAAGGAATGTACTACGTACGATTTTATGTTCACTTGAAACTCAAAATCGGAATTTCGAAGAACTAGTTTTAATAGGGGCGTTTTTTCGACGTTCGATTGAGTTCAAACTATAACCTTAACTGACAGATTTTCACACAAAACCACCAGTTAAGGTTCCAGTTAGAGTTTAACTGAAGGTAGTAATAATGGTGATAAGTGATTCTATTTCGAACTTACTATTGAACTAAACCATACTTTCTACCAGAAATAAATTTGTGTCAAATTTCGACTTCTTAGCTGATTTTTTTGAATTATATGTAGTAGGACTGAATTGTCATGTTTATTCTAATTTTAGGAATGATGAGAAGAATGAATTAATGGAATGGATAGCAAGGCTCGTAAAAGTATTCGTTCATTCTGAATTTTCAAACCCTCCAAGAAAGTAAACCATTTCCATAAAAAAGAATTTCGTGGAGTTTCCAAGAGAAACTCCAGAGCGGAGAGGGAGGTTAGCTGCAGCGCAACTCAGTAGACTACGGCGCTGTTGAGGAGGAAAAAACTTAGATCACGAAAAGGACAGGCTTCTACTCAGCTGCAGCGATAGGGAAGGAGTCCCATAATCTTTAGGTAGCTCCAAATTTACTATTTTTTTAAGTCCACTCTCAGAGTAAGCACTTAGTACTCCGATAGAAAGATAAGGAAAGGGAGGAGCGAAACACAGCGGCCACTAGATGGCACGCTTCTAAACTAAGATGGAGCGCTGTAAAATGAGGCTCACAATATTTCGGTACCGCCATAACCTATACTCTGTGTAAGCAACAAGTTCTAAATTTTTTTCTCAATTTCGAGAATGGTGTATGCTAAAAAGTTGAACAGTACAAACCTTTAGATTTGGGGTTAACTTTACTTCCTTCTCCTTCAATGCTAACGCTTCTCTTGAGTCTTCCTGTATCGGCAGAAGAAGGCTCCAGCTCGTTCAGCTCCAATATTCGACGTCCAGTCGAGTAGTAATCCTCCGAACCCAATGGATGACCGTCTAATGATCGCTTCCAATTGTCCGGTTCAAAAGCTCGGATTGGCTGAGCTGTTTTCTCAGCCGGCTTATCTGCCAAAATATCGTCGATTGTAATGAATTTCCGATGTTCCAAGGCATCACTAGGAAGCGATGCTCCCAGCCCTCGTGAAATCATCCGATTGCTAACCTTCAGCTTGATTTCATTCATAGCGTCCAAGCTACGTTGCTGACGAGAATCTTCCGGCTTTTGTTCAGTTTTTTCGTCAGCCTTCAAATCCTGGTGGTGCGATACCGGCTGTTGGTAGTTCTGCATTAGCAAGGACATTTCAAAGTCGGGATTGTGGAGCGGCCACGATATGTTCGCTCTTTTGCCCATGGCGTCCTGTTCGATTTTCGATAGTTTATAGTCGGCTTCGTGCGAAAGATCGTTTTTGGTTTGCTCGATTTGATCCTTAAGTTCGATATGATTAGGTTGCGAGGAGTCAGAGTCTTGCGTTTGTATTCGATCAACGTTGGAAGAGTGTTGGCCCAGATTTACTACACTTCCTTGATGATAGGTTGATTCGAATTTTGGCGATGGATTGTAGTAGGTTGGTTGTTGGCGCTGCGCCTGATAGGAGTCTATTGCGTTTATCCATTGTTCGTGCGAATTTATCATGGGATTTTGATTGAAAGTGTTTGAATCGGTTTTCTGTAGACCGAAATTGACTTCATAGTCCTGGTAGTCAGGATCTGATCTTTGGTTTGATGTATCTGGCGGTGATTGCATCATTGGGTTGAATGTCAAGGGGATGAAATTCGGTGGTTGGAAGTGGGAATCTGATTGTTTCAGTTTTATGTTCGATTCCGAGGAGTAACCATTTTGCTTGGCTTTACTTTTATTACGTTTCTTTTTCTTCTTCCGCTTGACTTTCTTGGTCGAGCGCAGTTTGGAACTAGCGCATTTTCCATTCTTGCACTCTCTACTCCGAAAGCTGTTGTACCAAGCATCGCCGCTTTCTATTTCATCGGAAATACCTGGGAACTCTTCCTCTTCCGCGTAGGAACTAAGGACATTAAACGTAGCCAGTAAGTTGTTAATATTATTAGCAGTTCGCTTTGACTTGCGATTTATCAAGCTGTCGTCCAAAGCATGACCACTAACTGTTCGAATCCAAGTCAGGTCCGGAGCAGCGTGTTCGACATTTTCGATAAAATTGTCCAAACTCTCGAAAGCCAAGATTTCCTGTTGAAGACAAAAAGTTAATACAACATAAGAAAGGATTATCGAAAAAAAAAACTTATGATGAACTCCTGGCTAGATGCTTCGAAGTTATGGCATTGCGCCCGTTTACGATGGCAACCATGTCGGTGTAGTACACCATCATCAATTCTTATAGCACACTTGAAACGAAATACGATTAGTGCGATATGCACTTAACCCCGAAAACGAACTTTGTCTTAAAGGCAAGAAGAATGCATAATTAATTATAATTATATGTTGTCCTTATAAGTACATCCGCCAGAAAACGTTACCACCAACCATCTTCAGAATTTACAAGGACCTGCTCCTGCTATGGCTCAAGGAGTGAAAATAATCAATGATTATGCCGGGTTTTGAAGATTTTGTAAATATTTAGTATTGGCTGCGATATGCAAGCTGAAGCTGCTTTCTGAAGAGGGGTAGCTTCTTTTAATGGGCTATCTGTTGGCTTCACCCTATAAGAGCATTTTCTGTATAATGGAGTAGCTGATGGAGTTCAACATCGATTGGGTGCCTCAGTGTTCACTTGAAGCGTAATTATCATTTAACCATAATCGTTTTATCGATTTTCAAATAGGTTTATGAATTACTCGTCAGTGGAATGTAAATACGGAGCTTGTTTATAGCCGCCATTTAGGGAAAATTTTGGGATTATTATTGAGGAGGTGGACATTAAAATGGTAAAATATCGCTGTTTGTAGCAGGATTTGGATAAACATCACGCGAAAGCATATTTTTTAGTGTACGAAGCTCGAACATCGGCTTATCTACTTATCTACTGAACTTCTGCAAATACGATAAAATACTTCACTCGAGGAAGACAAATTACAACTCCGGAATTCTATTCGGAGAGACTGTGTTAGAAGATTGCAGCAAGGAAAAAAGAGGTTCTCATAAATTGCAAACCTTTTTTCTTTGCAAACCTTTTCAGTTGTGATCAAATCACAGTCTCAAAAGTTTGTCGTTGAGCATCAACAGTCTCCCAAAATCTCTGAAATTCTTCTTCTAGGCCGCAAATTCTACACAAATCTTCAGAAAGTGCCCTGTAATAAAGACCGCTGTCGTTCCAGTTTCAACTTATCTTAAGTGAAGATCACTTTGAGAATATGTGCCAACTGGCTCTATTACTTACGCGGCTATTTAAGTTTTATAATTCATACACAGGTGTATTAACTGCAGTTCGCAGTGAACCAAAACTTTTATTCAGTGAAGACTCCTGGACCGTCGGATAGTTGCTTTATCCCTTTCAGGACGTGTTCATATCATTTCACTTTTCACCTATAATTTTTACTCTATTATTTTGATCAATACAAAATTTCCAAAAAAATTCGGTACCCAGAAATTTTGTATTTTCACGTTTTAGGTAGTCCTAAAGAAGAAATAAAATTTTTGATAGGGGTAGCAACGTCTACCCCCGGTATGTCTTCTGCTAGAAAGTTGAAACTAATTACGTATATTAGATATACAGGAATAATTAAAGCAAAAAAAAGCTCAGATTTTCATTGGCGTACAAACATGGAGTAAAACAAATGTCCATGAAAAAAGGTTTCTTTCCACATTTTCACGAATTTCGTTATATCTTTTAGGCATGTCAAGTTATCAAATAAATTTTACTTCTGCACGCTTTTTATACCATATAAGCACCTAGAAGCTTTTTATACTCTAGATGAAATCATATAGAGTATTATAAGTTTAATCCAGCCGAAAAGTTTGTAACGCATAGAACCAAGCCTCGGACGAAAAAAAGTTATACATTATTTTTTGTTTATTTGTGCCCAAAAACCTCAAATCCGCCTGACGTCCGTCCGTCCGTCCGTCCATCTGTCCGTGAACACGATAACTCAAGAACGCCTTCACCTAGGATCTTGAAATTTTGAATCTGGATGTTTGGTTGAATTTGTAAGGCTAAGTTTGTTAACGGGCAAAATCGTCCTACTCCTTCGGGTAGCTGCCATACAAAATGTCCTTAAAACACGTGTTCAAGAATATTTACCAATAACTTCGGAACGCCTAAAGCTACGACTTTGAAATTTTGTATGTGTTACTTTTTTAATAGTTGGAGCTAAATGTATGAATATCAAGAAAATCCTGTTAGTCCTTCGTGTAGCTGCCATACAAATATCCTGTCAAAATGTCTTCACTTAATTTACGAAACTTACTATAACTCAAGTAATCTTTTAGGTACGAAATCGAAATTTTGTACAAATTAGTTTTTAGTAAAAGCAAAGTTTCAGTTTACTAGTCAGCGAAATCCTTTCACTCCTTCTGGTAGCTGCCATACAAAATATCCTTAAAACAGGTGTTCAAGAATATTGGTTGATAACTTCAGAAGGGTTTAAGCTACGACATTGAAATTTTGTATGTATTATTTTTTCAATAGTTAGAGCTAAATATATAATTATGAAGAAAATCCTGTTAGTCCTTCGTGTAGCTGCCATACAAATATCCTGTCAAAATGTATTCACTTAATTTACGAAACTCACTATAACTCAAGTAATCTTTTAGCTACGAATTTGGAATTTTGTACAAATCAGTTTTTAGTAAAAACAAAGCTTGAGTTTACATGTCAGCGAAATCCTTTTACTCCTTCTGGTAGCTGCCATACAAAATGTCCTTAAAATACGTGTTCAAGAATATTGGCCGATAACTTCAGAAGGGTTTAAGCTACGTCTTTGAAATTTTGTATGTGTTATTTTTTCAATAGTTGCAGCTAAATGTATGATTATGAAGGAAATCCTATTAGTCCTTCGTGTAGCTGCCATACAAATATCCTGTAAAAATGCCTTCACTTAATTTACGGAACTTACTATAACTCAAATAATCTTTTAGCTATGAATTGAAAATTTTGTACAAATTAGTTTTGAGTAAAAACAAAGTTCGAGTTTACTAATCAGCGAAATCCTTTTACTCCTTCTGGTAGCTGCCATACAAAATGTCCCTAAGGCACGTGTTCAACAATATTTTCGATAACTTTTGAACGCTTTAAGCTACGATTTTGAAATTTTGTACACGTTCATTTTTAACTAATTCCAAGGAAAAGGATAAATATGTAAGAAATCGAGTGAGTCCTTCCTGCACCTCCCATGTGAAAGTCCTTCAAAAAGGACATTTTTGTTCGATGACTTACCCAGTTTAAGATATGAAATTAAACACTGAATATTGTCTTTTAGGTTTGAGTAGCAATCTAATAGCAGTCCTTAATAAAGGATATACAACATGCACACACGTAATTCTACTTTATCCCCAACTACAATATAAATCGGAGTTCAGTATTCATCTAGAGTATTATACGATTGGCTTGCAGCCGATCGTGACTGCAGTATGTTTTCATAATTTTTCGATATCCAACCCCTAAGGCGGTGTAAAGTGGTTGTGTGCATTTTCACGAATTCTTCGTGTTCAGATGCGGTATAGGTTACTATGCGACTGACAACCTAAAGATTAACCAAGAAGCTATTTGGAACGTTAATTTTTCGTTGTTAGTCTCATCTTAGCGTTAAACGCGTTCCGGACTTCTACCGAAAAATAGCAAAGTTGCATCCAGACTGTTAGCAGATTTTTTTTCAGTACCTATTTTGCGCATTATTTTCGACACCATTCACGTGGGTACCGACAACAAAACCAATGCACATTTTCGAACAACACCACTACAATTCATGTTGCTGTAAATTTTCTTCTAGAATCACTAAAGTTGTTAAGATTTTCCAAAACTTTCCAATTTTTTTCCGACAACTGCCTCCAATTTTTTACCCAGCTATAAGTTAATATTTTCGCCAAACCGAACGGAGCATAGAGACTTGGTGGCTTGGTATTTAAGTCCAACCCTTCCAACTCCGTATATAAAGATTAAGTAAAATGTGTGACACTAATGGCTTTTGCACATATTACAGCAATTACTTGTCGCATTCCACATATCCTTTTTTCCGAAAAGGCAAAGAGAACGCCAACATAATGCCTGCATAGCCTCGGAAACAGTGGAGAGGCCCACGATAGAATTTAATGTTTTTTTTAACTTAGCTTCGTGGCGGTACTAGCAAAGTGAAATGCTTTAATTTTCTAAGATTTCTTTATGGCGTTAATGTGTTTCAAAATGTGTGAACCTCCAAAACAAATTCGACTTTATACTTGTCGTAATTTTACGAGTGAAGAAAGGGGGGCGAAACTTTTAGAACTTTTGAAAACCGGGAAGGATTACAATGTCGATGCTAATTTTATACACTAACTTGCACAGTATTATGAATTTTACAGATTTAATATAGTTCTGAGCTAGGAAAAATAAGGGTAATTGGTTTTTGATGGAGTATTTGTAGAGTGTTTTTTTATCAACTACAGATAGCGGAGTAGTTTTACAAGAAAAGAAACATCAACACAATTTTGAGATCTTTGCACTGCAAGTTTTACTAAAAATAATATTTGTTAATAATAAAGTATTGGGATCGACATGAAATTTAAAAAAAAAGTGATACCCTGAAATTTTGTATTTTTACGTTTTAGGAAATCCAAAATCAAAAAAATTGTCCGTCTGTCCGCCGTAGTTGCCGTACGCAAAAGTGCTTCAAGCCGCGTAGCTCACAAGCCCGTTGAAATTTTAAGTTGAATTTTTTTCTTTTGGATGTGAGGTGAAAGTCGGGGGAAGCGTCTTAGACGAAAAGTTTTGGTTTCTAGATCCCAGGAACCGCATATGCTATGAGTCTGAAACTTAGATTCATGCCGAGTCATCCTAAAATTTTAGGATAGGGGTGTAGGGGTGGTTTTTTGTATCTCGGAAACAGTTTATGCTAAGAAGCTGAAATTAGTACATATATGTTTTCATTAGCGTACAATGGTGGAGTAAAAAAATTTCCGTGAAATGAGTTTCTTCCATATTTGCATGAATTATATCTTTTAGATATGTTGAGCTATCAAATTAATTTTACTTCTGCGGGCTCTTTATACTCGTATAAGCACCTAGAAATTTTTTTTCAAATTTTTGATATCCAACGCCTGTACATTTTCACGAATTTCGATATATTTCGTTGGTCTAATGAGATATAGAATTCGCTTCACTTCCATAGGCTTTAAATATAATTGAGAAAACCGATTAAAGTATAGGGGTGAAAAGTATTGTTCAAGTTTTCACGAATTACAAGAAATTTTTTAGGTTCAATGGGATCGAGTTCGCTTTTACTTCTATAGACTTTCTCTATAATGATCTAAGAATTAATTTCAAGATTTTGCTGAATTTAACCCCTAAGAGGGTGTTAAATGATTTTGTACGTTTTTTTCGAATTCCGACATATCACTTAGGTCTGATAAGATATCGAAATGTTTTTTTATACAATCGCTCAAAAATCGGTTCCAGAATTTATTTAACCTCTAAAGGGCTATGTGGATATTTTATCCCTTGTCTTTATTTAATTGGAAAAAATAGGTAAATAAATAAAATATCTGCCTGCATTAAACGCGGTTCGGACTTTTACCCAAAAAATAAAAAATTTGCGCCCAGACTGTGGGCAAATTTTTGTTATCCTGTTATACTCAATACCTTAGGATTGCGTTGATACTAGTCGAGTAGCGCCCTTTGGACGAAGTGGGATCCAGTGGTGTCCTCAGATTGCTCTGAAGCTGTACAACAAGCTACTCGGCAAAAAAAAAAAAATTTGTAACTAATTTGAGAATTGCAGTAAATTAGTTGAATGTGAAGGGTACTTCCGCAAGTCGACCTTGGTCTAAAAGATATGAGTTGTGGAGTGTGGTAGCTCTTCAACTCATCAGGAGGCATAAACTGTTACGAAGCAGTCCACGTTAATAGAAGGAAGTTGGGTATATTTACGATTTGGTACTTTTTAGTTGGGCTAACTCACAAGAGGTGGTTGTTTCCACAAATGAATTGTTGAAATTATCAAGTTAGTACGTCTTCAAGTAGCTATATGAACGAATAGACAGACATTATTAAAAGTTCAATGCTCCATTATCGGAACAGAGAGAGCCATCTTCTTAATAAGCCTCCACCCCATTCTACAACCCTTCGTCAAAATAAAGAATCACACACCTTTTTTTTCCAATGTATCCCCTAGCCTGAAATTTAATAAGCGCTAACACAGGCAAATTTAGTTTACGTCAAGGATTTTAAAACGATCAGACGAGTCGTCTTTAATGGGGTTGAGAGAAAAACGAGTTGAAATTTTTCGGGAAAGGAAATTTTAATGAACGTAAATTTGCATATAAGCTGGGAAGCCAGTGTACTCTCAAATCGGTAGACACATGACTTTCACGACGAATTTTCACTAATTCGACGCTTATATACGAGTAGTAGTACGCTCGCTGTACGTACCCACATACGTGCATATGTGAAGTTTTCATTGGAAAAGGATTTACGGGGCTTGAGTAATTAGAACTGACTCGTCTTATTACGAGAAGAAATAACTCTTTTTGGGTACGGTACTTCAGTCTTTATGAGAGGTGAAAAATGTTTAGCGTTTATTATGAGACATTCAAGGATTTTAAATTGAGTCGTGTCAATAGTTCTTAAAGAATTCTACGGAAAATCTTGTTCTGTATGTTGAATTTGAAATGTGTAGCTATAAAGTTTTTAGCCAATACTAAAACAAAAAGAATTTTTTACATTATTTTCACTTCAAGATGACATTTAGTAATGTTTAGCGATATAACAGCGGTAACATTTAGGTCATTCCATCAAGAATCGCCAAAAGTGTGACCTTACCATCGCCGATTCGAATTTGTGTAGGTACTCGAAGAATTAGTGAAAAAAAAAATTTCTTTTCTTCTGTTAATTATAGTATGTTAAAGTTTTCACAAAAATGCTGTTCGAGTCCTCTTTAAAAATTCATATCTCTCGTAATTTTTATCCTAGAATAATAAAATAGGCCTTATTTTAAAGGGGAAGATTGTTGCAATATAAAAAAAATGCGAATAACAAGGATAACGATTTTATCTTATACCTTGAATATCTTAAAATGAATATCTTCAATTTTTTAAATTTTTTACATATTGTATATTATACTGTTTTTCAGAACATATCAAAAAATTAACTTGGGTTGTCAAGGGGGTCGGGGTCAAAAAAATCGAAGAACATCAGTGGTTCTCAATTAAGTCTAGTTTAGTTCTCTAATAATTTAATTCGATTTTTTTGACCCTTGAGATTCCAAGTTAATTTTTTGATATGTTTTGAAAAACAGTATAATATATACAAAATGATATGCTTTTGACGATTCTTGATAAAGTAACCCTTTTTCCATAAAATAATTGAGAGTCACTGATGTTCTTAGATTTTTTTGACCCCGATCCCATTCAGATCCCAACTTAATTTTTTGGTATGTTTTGTAAAACAGTATTTTGAGATATTCAAGGATAAAGGACAAAATCGTTACCCTTGAAAAAAATTATTATAATTATTCGTTTTTTTTTATATTGCGACAACCTCCCCCTTGAAAATAAGCCCTATTTCATTATTCTAGGATAAAAATTACCAGAGATATGAATTTTCAAAGAGAACTCGGACACAATTTTTGCGAAAACTTTAACATAATATAACTAACAAAAAAAATGAGATAGAAAAAAAAAAAATTAAATTCCAAATATTTTTTTCACTAGTTCTTCAAGTACAAAAATTTTCAAAAGAATCGGAGATGGTAAGGTCACAAATTTCGTCATTTTTGGCGATTCTTGATGGAATGACCCATTTTCGAATATCGAATATTTTGCACGCTATAAATAACCAGTTGGATGTCTAAATTACTAACACATATAGTTTGCCATGAACATTCTCGAGAATCGAATATTGCAAGTTATTATATCATTATTATCATCATTATATCATTATCATATCATTATTATATATGCGTGAAGCATAGACACATGAAGTTTGCTGCGGAACATTCTCGGGCATCGAATAATATGCATAGCTCTTCGATCTAAAGCCTATAATCTTTATACTCTAGACGAAATCTCTATATCTGCTTTAGGAAGTAACGGCCGCTCGAGATATAAAGAAAAACAAACCTCGACCAAGACGCATAACATTCTCAAACATCGAATACTGCTCACAATAAAAAAAACTATTCAATTCGTGAAGCACAAACATACATATGAAGTTTGCCGAGCAACATTCTCGAGCATGTATTGCAAATTGTTATAGAAATCGTTCGAAGCGTGAAGCTCAAACACATAAGTTTATAATGCGTTGTCGAAAAAAAAAACCTTTCCGCTATCTGTAAACTGAGGAACACTTACAAGTAAGGAAGTTGTTGTATCTATAAGTTTTAAAAAATTCATAGTCATGTTAGTTATTCGGCGAAATTTTTCTCTTATTCACAAGTACTTAAGACTCATGTTCACAACTATCCGTAATCTTCCCAATTCTGGAATACATAACTTAAATTTTCAATAATTGCTGGCGATAGATAGATAGATTAGGGAATGGGGTTGGTCTGGCTAAGCTCTGCCACTGAAGCCTGAGTTGGGCCTGGATTATCTATGATTCCCCTTCAATCCCTGCGCTTTCAATGAAGCTTAGTATTTTTAGAAGAGGAATGGTCAGGAATGCCGATGGTTCCATGAAACCCTGACCGAAGTGACGAAGTCTTTTGTGAGTAAGTACTTCACATTCACAGAGGATGTGCTCTAGTGTTTCGTCTTCGTCATCGCAAATTCTGCAGATTTTTGTCCAGTCAGAGCTCCCACTAGACATAAATAACCGATAACCTGATAAATGGTTATGTTCTCGGGTTCTGATTTATTTCGTAAGCTGAAATTGTCTTATCAACTCGATCATAGATGATTCGAGCTAGAAGAATTGAAAATTTGTCAAGCTTGCGCAAATGTAAATATGATAGTATGAATGCAGGTCAATTATCAATCATATCCAACTCTTCGGGGAATCACCGATTCCCCATATTATGCAATCGCAGTGGATTCTGTGGTTGTGAATCATTGGTTTGGTTTGCGATTTCCGTAAAAATACAAATGGAAATACGAGAATATTTTGTCGGTTTTTTCATTGCTTTGTGGTGAACAAAATTAAGCTTGGAATAACTGACAAGGCTTTCTTAAGAGCACTACTTTTAAAATAACTGGTTAATTTGGCTACAAAAAATCGGTTAACCAATAATTGATTTTTATCCAATAATCGCACATGTCTACTGGGAAGTCGGAATTTTATAGGTATTAGTTGGGTGTAAGTTAGTTAGTAAACGAAATTGTTTCATTTTATCGGCGTATTTAAACTTATTGCAAGACAATTAGAGAGTCAACAAACATGCATAGGCGCGCCGTAGGGGGGGGCCAGGGGGGCCGGGACCCCCCAGCTCCCTGCTTGGACCCTCCCAGAAAAATAATTCTGGCCCCTTCCAGAAAAATAATTCCTTCCTATCCTACCGCAAGCACTTTACTTGTCAACTGTTTTTTGTCAAATGTTTTTTTTAACAATATAAAAGAATCTCTTAAAATTAACGAACCAAATCTCAACTGACTTTTGAAAATAACAAGACATTTTTAAATTTTACAATCATTGTTCTTTCGATCTGACGAGAGCTTTACAAGATTTTTTCAATTTAGCAAAATAAATTGGAAATTGTTTTTGAAACAACGAGATTCTCATGAAATATTTTGGAGTTTTACGAAATTGTAACAAGATCTTCTTCGAGTTTAGAAACTAAAGAAGACTTGTTTTTGAATGTAAACAGCTTTTTTTGAGAATATTTTTGAATTTTCCGAGAACTTTAGAAGATTTTTTCTATTTTACAAATTAAAGTAGAAATTTGTTTTAAACATAACGAAATTTGCATCAGATATTTTTTGATTTTATGAGATCCAAGAATAAATATATTATTGTTAAGTAGAATTGGTTTTTGAATATAGCGAGTTTTTTATGAAATTCATACCTACGATATTGGCTTCGTATATTTGGATTTTTTAGTATATACAACAAGTAAACAATTTTTTGTTATTGAAGTCTTACCAATATATTATTTACTTCAGAGTATTACTTTCATGGTATTGAAATCAGAAAACTTTTGGTTATATGCTTAAATATATATTATTAATAGTAATCATAACTAATAACGTACATTAATATTCCAGTACTTATTTCAGTTAAAAAGAACAAATTAGAATTGGAAAATCAAGTAACTTCAAGTAACGTATATAGTTCGACTTCGGCAAAGTCAAGCTGTATAAGCAAATCAAAATAAATGTAAAATAATTATTATATTATATATATAATATGTAATATTATTTAATTATTATAAAAATGCATTATTTTTAATAATTTGTTTAAATTTGGACTGCAAGATTGATCTGTTGGATAAAAATCAGCACATTTGATGCTGCGTGTGGGTAATCAACATCGAAACTCTAAAATATTTTGTCAGCGATATCTATAGCTTATAAAACGCTTCTGCATATAAAGTTATGATCAGAACCATTAACTGCAATTTGATCAAATTCATATTTTTATTGCCCTATTGTGATAATACGAGCAGTAGGAACTTGAATAGTTTATATTTTTCGCTCCTTTAAAATAATTCAAAAATGAGTTCTGTCCATCTCTCACAACTTCTGTGAGGTTTTCCAGTTGGTTTTAAGAATGCAGGAAGTAAGTACAATAATGAGTTTTTGACATCAATAACAAAAGAAAACAGTTAGATACCTATATAAATTGTAGAAACAATAAAAATTACAATCTGATAAATTAAGCTCTTGTTTCGTAAAATCCTTAAAACCCCTCCTGAACTGTGGGTCAACAGTAAACATCTTTTATTGCGCTTTAAAATATATGCCAGGATTAACATAATTTGCAAATCACAGTTATATACATTGTTGCAAAATCGTCAAGTATTTATAAAAATATTTTAAAAATAAAATAAAATTATAAATCTTTAATAATAAAATCAAAAATTTGATATAAATTATACTCGTTTATTAAGCAAGCTCCATCACTACGTATGTACATATAGGTCACATGTCCATAATATCAATGGATTTCGTTTTTCTCTGATGGAACCTATATGACCGCAAATTTTTTCATGCATCAAGATTAGATGTGAGTGGAAAAATGGATTGAAGTGGGATAGAGTTTTGAACAGAAGAAACTTTCTGAAAATCATAACATTTTTTTATATGTCTGTCAAATGGAGCTGTTTTGTGAAACTAACCATAACACTTAAGATATTTGAAATCATTCCTATACAACCCATTATGATATTTTTCAATGTGGGTTAAATATTTTTTAATGTCAGTAAAAGAACCTTTGTTTTGTTATTTTGTTTTCACTATGGCACAAAAAGCAAGAAATCATCTTTCCTTACCTCAAAAATGAGTTATGAGGTAAGTCACAAGACGATCTTTAATTGTCTTGTAAATTTAAAAAAAGCTTCTTAAATTGAAAACACTGGTTCATTGTACCTCGTAAAAATATTTTCAAATTAAAAGATTCACTTATTTTAGCAAAACTAGCTTTCCGGATAAAATACTGTTTATTTTTAATTTACTGTTCCGATAAAGAACAAATGAAACGCGATCGAAGAAAACGTAATTAGATCAGTGTTGCCGGTACTGACTGACTTTGAACCTGAATATGGATGAGCTGACGAAGCTGTTAATTGAGAATTGCGAAAATAATAGAAAATAAACCAGGAATTTATAAATTAATTTTTTTTATTATCGAAATTGAAGAAAATATCTTACGAATACAATAAAATCTTCTACATAGCCATCAAAGTCTTCATATATTCGGTAACGCTAAAAATCTTCAAATTGAAGAAAAATCTTCAAATCTGGCATCGCTGTTACTACGCAAGATAGATTCTCGAATCTCTCAATCATGAACATTAAATCCAATTTTAAGGACTCTCTTTTGGTTGCTACTCGAAACTAAAAGACAGTGAGTTCCCCAAATTGAATGAAGACATTTTTACAGGATTTTTGTATGGCAGCTACTCGAAGGAGGACTCATAGGAACTTTTTCAAATTCTTTCTTTCAAACAACGTATAAAACATTTCAAAGTCGTAGCCTAAGACTAATCATTCATTGTTTATACGAACACCCAATCTGTAAACACAAAAAGGACGAACATTTATGAAAAGCATGTGTTTCTTTTGAAAGAAGTCGTATGTTGTGAGCCATTGGGCCCGTGGCCCCTGCCAGATTTCAACCCACGGCACGCCTATGCAAACATGTCATCTAAATAATCGTTTTTACATTCGCTCTAATAACTTAGACTTCCATTTTGGTCTAAATTTTGTATTAAATCCACTCTTATGAGAAACTGTTAATACACGTGGTTATTTTTTTTATACCAATAATTAATTAATTAAAGTGATCGCAAATTTCTGAATTGAAAAATTTTTCGAACAATCACTTTTCAACATTTGAAAAGCCGGGAATAAATCCAATTAAATTTCTTCTTCGCCTAACTGCCACACGAAAGTACTTAAAAAAAGGTTCTTGTACTTTTCAAAACTAGCCATAAGTGAAACAATTCAAGACATTCAAATAGGACAGCATGATAAGAATGACATTTGGTATGGCTATAGTGCCTAATTCTGGTTTGATTCGGAAATCAGTATTTCATTCTGTAAAGGAATTAACGACTTTTTATGCACGAATATTCTAACTTTCATCGCGTAGTGTACAAAGTTGAGCTTGGAGAGAGGTTTTAGAAAAGAATCGTAATACAATATATATAACGGGCGAACTAACGAAAATTTAACTTCTTAAAACAACCCCCGCACTTCCGTACCACCTTCTTTATACAGTGCAAAATTACTCCTCCCTAAGATTTGCAAGTTGATAATTGCGTTTAAAACGGCATCAGTCAACGCCATCCTTTAAGCGTTTATCGCAGCGAAGTGCTTTAATCGATTTTGCATATAATTACTTTTACCACTCTACGTCCTTACCCACCCCATCCCTTGATTCGATTTTTTATCCCGATTCTTGCCATATACCGGGTGCAGTTTTCGAATCGACTGCGAATTTCCTTTTTTTCTATCTGACATTGTATCGTGAGATGTACAGTAGACAAAAAGGCTTCACTGCAAATATAATTGCTTACCAACACCAAACAAGAATTAAGTTCCGGGATAAAGAGTGCTGAAGCATCACTTGTCATTGATCCTTGTTCTGATTTGGATTGATGACGCATGCATTATGGTCCATTAGAGAGAGAGCGTGGTGGAAGGACTGTTGTATGGTATACACAAGGTTGTGATCTCATAAGACAAACGTAAAAAGCGTAGAAGTGGGTGGTATACAGACTATTCTGCATCATATTAAGATGCAATCAGAACATCATTCCGTTCAAGAACACTAACAAGCAAAGGCGCTAATGCAAGTTTCGAGTGCAAAAGGATTCATTTCGAAAATGTTTTGTTATGCAATTTGGATTTACTCGTATCTCTTGGTTTGTCGTGATTTTAAACTTGTTCGGTTGTGCGATGATTGTTTAAAACCCAGATTGGCTGGTATGCTCCCCACAGTCACTAATGAACTCCCAAATGAATACACTCTATTTGAATCTTACTTGAAAAAAATTGGCTTCTACTAAGTAATCAGTAAGGACAATCTTTTTGACATTCCCATGCTCCTTTTAATTTTCTTTCAGGTTATA
The DNA here is from genome assembly GCA_951812415.1 of Beris morrisii. Lineage (NCBI taxonomy): Eukaryota > Metazoa > Arthropoda > Insecta > Diptera > Stratiomyidae > Beris > Beris morrisii. The sequence goes on along the minus strand of OX638312.1, from coordinate 137,794,448 downwards.
GCCTCCTTTTAGGGGTTTTGAGGGGGTTCATGTCAAATACCTCTTAGTGATAGCAAATGTTCAGGAGTGTGAGTTTGTACTTCGATTATCGCGGGATCGAGTTTGTTTTTCTCGAGTGAAGTATTTGGTGGTGTTTTTGTTCTTCACATGGACATTACGGTGGAAATTTTCAACCCGTTTGCTCCTTCACAGCTAATTAAGTGTATGTCTTTCAACTGTCTACCATCTCACTCCTTTAAGACATTTCCCCGTTGCAGTGAAGTTCTATGACGCTACAACCCAAGTTGCGACTTGGACTTCTCGATAGTTTTCCTTCAATCATCATAGTCCCTTTATCCGCTTCAACATAATTGCAATCCTATTACTCAAAATCGAGAGAACGAATATCAATCAAGTTGCTCATAAGCCAAAATCTGTAGATAATTTGTCACGTCTGTAACTTTGCCCATTTAAGTCAGTCCACACTTTTCGTTCGCCCAAGCCCAAGGCACATTAAGGAGAGCACCATGCATAATTCTATACGCACTGGAGGCCAATAAATCACGAAACGAGGACAATATTTTACGCTTCCTAATCGCACTTAATAAATTTCATTCCGCGGAATGTAGCGAGAGCACTTTTGGGGCTGAGTTTGTCCGACAAAATAATAAAAGCGAGCAATTAGGAGTTTCGGTTAGTCACTGCGATAAACGCGGCGACAATACACCTACAATACACCCTTATGGTAATGGAGGGCGAAGCGACACCAACCATAACCAGGAACTCGTAGGAACAAAACCAGGAAAAAAAAGGAGGAAGCAGTTGGCTATCTGGCCAGGATCTACCTCTTGGGAGGCACACTCGCGTCCAAAGTGGACTATTGTTCCAACCAAGAATTTTCCACGAGCACCAAGTTTATTTAGTTGAGCCTCTTGGATAGAGGGTGGACTCCCACGAAGATAATTAAGTGGTGTGTTGGAGGAAGTTAGGTAGTGGTGGATTCGAGCACTGAACAACCTAATTGAGCACTAAATAATAACAGGGAACCTGAGGCTACACTACAAGGATAGTCTTCGGGTCGTACTAAAAACGAGATGGGAAAAACATGAAACGGAACATTTTCAATTGGTTTTTTGTTCGCATACACCTGATCTCATTTAGGTGGACTTTTAAAGAACATAATCCCGGAGTTTACATTTTCTGCACGACAAGAACACGGCATTTCCTATTTATGCACTGTAAAAGTAAAAACTACGAGGAAAGTTCTACGTGGCAAGGTAATGGCGTTATAATAGTCGTAAGTGTAGTTAGAATACCTTAGCTAAAACTACTTAGGACACATGTTCGGTATGTGGAAAACCAAGTGTCCTTTGGAGGTCATGGAACATAAAAATTAATAGCGAATCGAATTAGATGGTAGGTCCATTTTGGGGTAGACCAAAATGCAATTTACTCGGTCATAAGTTGTGATGTATGGGCCAAGGCATCGTATACGTTAGGAATCACTTCTAACAATATACCAAATAGAGTAACTTAACACGAATATTGACGTTGTTTTACGGGGGGCACTAGGATATCCATCTGGATATGGAGGTGATATTAACTAGGTGAAAGTATAGTAAGTAATCATTGGTCCTTCTGCATAAATAACGTCTGTCTGGTTGAGTTTGGAAGTGAAAATCTACCATTTTCGCTTTTCTGCTACACTCAGAAAAATATTTCCCTATCTGTAAGAAAAATAGCCATGTAATCAAAGAAAATTGATAATGATTTGGCGCCAAAGAAATTTATACTCTACGAGTAGAATGGAATTACTTCAATTCAAAGAAATTAAATTTTACTGCATTTGCGTAAAATTTTCGCCATTGTAGGAAAATGATTACTTATTACAAAGAAATTATTTCCAAAAATCAAAGGCAAGGACGTACTTCATTTCTACAAATAAAGGAAATTCTTTTCAGTATTCCAGTGACCATTAATTTGAATGGAGTAAAATTTCTACTGAATGAAGAAATTCGTTCCTTGTATTATAGAGAGACCTTCTAACATAAAAATAAAATTTTCCGTCATAATAAAGAATGCATTTTTATTTAAATTTTTCATTTCAAATAAATTGAATACAAATTTAATGTTCTTACTAAATTGTAATTAAAAAATAAAGTGTCACATTTTTTCTAGAATTTATATTCTTTGTGTATGATTTCAATTGTCTGTGTTTAGATTCAAAAGAGAAAGTCCACAAATATTTAAGAGGACCCGATTGTTTTATGATTCTGCAATAATGATTTAAAAAATGATGTTTTGGTTTTAGCGTGTCAGAAAAAATTTTTGTATACTCCCTGTTGTGCAGAACTATTTGCTGTTCCAAATTCATAATATCTAGGTCATTATATTCAGATAAAAGTAATAAATCTAAGAGTTCTATCAAATTAATAACGAAATGCCACAATTTATCGTTCTCTTGAATTACATCTCGAATTATTAAAGGAAAAAAATGAGCAAAAGTTAACATTTCTCTAGCAGATAGCTTCAAGTTAAATTTTTTGAAATGATGTAACTTTAAAGAAGGAGGAAAATTTCCATTTTCGGATTCAACATAATTAAAAATTTGCTTTCGAATATTCAAAAATTCCAAATTGAATTTTTTATTTCTAATGTAAAATAAAATAATATTGCACAAATCATATTTCAAAACTCCTTATAAAACATCATGAAGAATGTCAACGGAATAGTTCTCTTTTTTATACTTCGTCAAATGTAGATGTTACCGATAATGTGGATCCCGATGTAGATGATGCTGCAGATAATTTTTCACTCAAATCAATTCCCTTCAGATCAAAATTAATTGAAAATTAAATTTAAAAATAAAATACATTTTACTATTTTTTGATATTACCTGTTGGTTCTTTTGCCACTTTTCTAAATTATATTCAAATATTACACGAGGTCCATATAGTGATCTCGGAAGAATGTCATCTAAATGACTTGCTTTTAAGTACATGAGACTTTCAGTGGTAGACTTGTATCCTGACAATAGAAAATGATTGTATTAACAACAAATATAAACTAAGAAAAACTTCCGGCAGGACGCGTATGAAAAATTATTTTTTTGGTGAAATTTTAATTTTAAAATATTCCGTTCTAGGCTTCTACGGAAATGTAAATTTAAGGTCAATCGCACTATACTTTATTATTGAAAATAGGATTAACTCACCTTTTAATACACTGTAAAATAATTCACCTTTTAAGATTTCAAAACTTCTAAAAACTCGTCATCAATTTCTTTTCCACTTGTTGAAGGAATATCCATAGTATTACTTCCACTTTGATTTATTGAAATTATATTTTTATTGTCTTTATTAGTAGCACAATTTTGGTTTAAATATACAATATCACTATTGTCTAAAATTAAGAACTCACCATCCATGATTAAAAAATCAAAGATTTGCACTGTCTATCAATTAATGACGCGCGAGGAACTATTATTTGAAGTAACCTAGCAACTCGATTAAAACCGCAATTTTATTCGAACCGGCCGGCAACTTAAACAAATTTTTCTTAAAAAATAGGAAATTTTTCCTTTAGTCCGACATGACTAAACTTGAGAAATAAATAGTTGAACGTCGTTCCTTTTTTAGACTCAGAAGCGAAGACAGTTGTAATTGAAACAAAGAAAATTATAACATGAACAAACCCATTACTTACTCAAAATGAAGAAAAATTTGTATTTGAATTGAAACCAGTCGAATTTCTGATTTCTTTGAAGTTGAAAAAATTTTCGTTATTTAGAAGAAAAATATTTGAACAGAGTAAAATTTTGTTTGATCAGTGGATAATAATATGTTCTTAAAACAAAGAAATAAATAATTTGTTTTAATGACAACTATTTTTCTGAGTGTATACAGTGAATTTTTCGACCGCAGTGACCATCCTGAAGGGCGACAAAATACTTTTTTTGAATGACAATGTGAAGCTTCGCGTGATCTTTCACAACTTTCAAATTAAGTGAATTTCGACAAACAGATAGCTTTTCGGTTAGGAAGTGCGTGCCATAAAGCGTCTTTTATTTTGATTTTATTTTCATTGTTAATTTAATTAATTACCAATTGTGAGATATACTAAATTTAATTATTTGTCCTGAATAATACACGGGCTTCTCATGGCGCAGCTGGTCTACAAGTATAGACGATTGCACTCAATTATAAATGTTATATTTTGTTGCAATCGAGGTAACGGTTGTAGTGGACGCATGAAACAACGTTTTCAGCTGGATTATGAAATTTTGCAGAGCAGTGCGAAAGAAACATTCAATATAAAAAAAATTTCTATGTAATCTACTCCCAATGGTAGAAAGAAATTTAAATGTTTATTTAAATTTAAATTTTGGATTTAAATACAAGCAGGTGGTGAGAAAAATTTTGAGTTTATTGTGTACAGAACTAAAAAACAGAAGTCAGCAAAAAAAAAAAATTTGTTAAATCGAGATTTAATCAATATCCCAAAATTTTTGTTTATGTCGAGACCGTTTCAAAAGTAATAGGTCTTATTAAAAAAATACTTCATTGTGCTGGACTTTTCTCAGTACCCTGATTCTCCTCTCTTTTCAACAATATCAATTTTTTCAAAATCGTTATCCTTTCCCATCACCAAGGGTTCAAAGATAGGGTAACAAGCTATCGCCTGAAGTTTTGGAAGCCGTTAAGGTCAAAATGCCATAATTATGCCGTTGCTACTGACAGCCTTAAAAAACCAATTTCAACTTTTCACCATAGTCCGGGACGTAATCAAAGTCAAAATACGGCACAGGCTTTTTATAAGGAGGATATTTGGAAAGTAATTTTGTCAATAGAATAGCTCCTTGTAAGATACAGCTTTCAACATTGAATGGTTGTTCATACAAAACTATAATAAACAAAAGCCTGTGGAGGTAAGAATCTATATAATATTAATCAGAACTAAAACATATGGCGAAATTCGAAGTCCGTTTAATATCTAAAAATACTGGAAACAATATTTTTGAGCCTTTTTTTTGGGAAACTCGAAGACCGAAGAAACATGACGAAATTCGTTAATAAAAATATATGGATTCGTTTTTACACATTGTGCACTCAATCCAGTCCGCTACTAATTCCGTTTATAACTACTAAGCATTGTATTCCTTTAGTTTAAATATAAATAATGTCTAATGAGAATAGGATTTTTTCATGGTGAGAAGCTACCATAGAAGCAAATTTTAAATTTTTAAGAAGTTTTTTTGTTGTTTTCCGGCGTCAGTGGAGTTTCTGGTGGGAAACCCATACACGAAATTCCCGACTGTGGATTAATCGCTGTCTTAACTTAAGGCCCCCGATTGTGAAAGAAACTACAATTGGATTCTCTTCCGATGTGGGAGTTACCTTGGACAAGTGTCTGACTTGAAACTTACATCTTAAAAACATCTCCACACGAGTTTTATGGCGTGTCGAAGGCTCTGTGGTACCACTTGCGGTCTCAGATATATATGGTATACTGGAGCTTCAAGTCTATTATAATACCAATGATCACATATGGCGCTATGGTGTGGTGGCCAAAGGTTGAACAAATTACAGCACAGAGGGCCCTGCAAAAAATTCAGAGGCGTGCTGTTCTTAGCATTATTGGGGGACTTAAATCATGTCCCACTGCTGCAATGGAAGCCATGATAGACATGGCCCTATTGCACTTAGAGATAAAGAAGGAGGCTCTCAGATAGGCCATAAGGCTACAGCAGTTCTATAAATTCAAGGCAGGAGACTTAGACGGTCACCTTAAAATTCTATAGGAATTTAATCAGAAGGACCTAACCGACTCAGTAAACGATAACATGCCAAAGCTATATGATTTGGAGAAACCATATATGGTGGCTCTGGGAGATCGTGCATCATGGCAATCTGGTCTACCAGATTTTGGGGATGGTGCTTCAGTCTGGTATATGGACGGCTCTAAAACCTATAATGGGACTGGAGCGGGCGTATTTGGACCCAATTGTAAAATATGGATGGCAATGGGACAAACAGCCACTATGTTTCAAGCTGAAGTACATGCCATAGAACTGTGCGCAGGTTAACTTCTATTGAATAAGCCAAAAGGTGCTACAGTTATTATCTTATCTGATGGCCAAGCGGCACTGCTAGCGTTGAAATCTTATTTTTTCCGCTCTTGTGTGGGACTTTCATACTCTTCTTAAAGAGCTGGCACATCATAACAGTCTAACCCGTATGTGGGTGCCAGGACATGAGGGTATTCCGGGAAACGAATCGGCTGACCAGCTAGCTAAGCGGAGCTCCAATTCACCAATGATTGGCCCGGAACCATTCTGTGGAGTAGGTAAAGGCTTCATTAAGGATGGTATTTTAAAGTGGGTAAATCTTCAGGTGGAAGATTATTGGAACTTACTTTCAGGACTTAGACAGTCAAAGAAATTCCCTACTTTCTCAAGTAGGAGAGTGTCGAAATGCCTTTCCTTAAGCAGGTATAACGCTAGGGTTATAATGGTATATTTTTCAGGACATTATTTCCTTAACTATCCACCTTAAGATCATCGGTAAAGTATCACTACATGCATGCCGATTCTGTGAAACCACATCTGAAACTGCGGCACACATTCTGTGTAATTGTGATGCAGTGGCCAGATCAAGAAGGCAGACTCTCGGTGGATTTACTCTCACCTATGAAGACCTGTCGAAGACTCCCGTGAGAAAAATTATTTCCTTTCTTAAGGGGATAGATATGGCCTAGGGAGTGCTTAAGAGCCAGGAACAAAAGACCACTTAGGTCTTGATTCGAGGAGCAGAAAGGCTTCTACAGGCTCCGCCAGCAAATAATAATAATATATGCGATGTTGAAACCAATTTATTATCACGAATTATATAATAGTAAGTTCTTATTTCCACTAATTTGGTGGAATTTTTGGTTGTTTGCTAGGATATATAAAGCTCAACGCTAAGTGCGTGGTATCGAATCCCGCCAACAGCAATTTTTTTTCCCCGAATCTTTAATGAGAATAGAATTTTTTCATGGTGAGAAGCAACCATAGAAACAAATTTAAAATTTTTAAGAATTTTTTTTGTTCTTTTCCGGCGTCAGTGGAGTTTCTGGTGTGAAATAATGTCCTTTAATAATTTTAATAAATTGCAATCTGCATGCGGCATCTCCAAAAAAATATTTCGTCTAAGCCAGGACTCAGAGTGAAAAGCCGCACGACAGACAGAGTAAGCATAATCCGCTTTTGAATCATTAGGTAATTGCTTCCTAACCACTAATCAAGAATCTTGGGGTTCTCAAGAAAGCAAATAACTTTACTATTTTACGTTGTTTTCCAAACTATTGACGACTGGTTAAGTTGGAAATCTCCACCTGGTGGCAAAAAAAAACCCTTTAAGATAGACAAATTTTTGTCAGCTGACTGTTATATGGCGGTTCGTGTGTAATTTTGTGATTTGGAGCTCGGGAAGTTTTCGATTCTTTCTTAATTTCATTATGAAAGACATAATGAAAATTAATGGCGATCGGTGCGGTTGATAGTAAGGTATTCATTTCCGGTTCTACATTCCGAAAACGTTAGGCTCAAACCCGCACAACGAAGTCAGAAAATTAACGATTTTGACCTATGAATGAACGGTATAAACTTCGCAATAACTTCACAAATGTTTAATATTCCGGGAAAAAAGCAATATGGAATAATAATTAAATTATTTAAAAAGAACATAAACCGTTTTTTCGTTACATTTTTCTTTCATTTTGGTGCTTGAAATTGGTTTCTAAAAAAATAAATTTTGTTTTTGATTTGTTATGATACGTTTGTCCTTCTTATTTAATAATGAGGTTCATTTATATTCACTTTAAGCGATATTTTGGAGTAAAACACTTATATTCGAGCTCAATCTCAATTTTGTATGAAAATCACATGCAACTGTCAGTTTCTGTCTATCTTATAGGGTTCCGAATTTTGCCACCAGAGCACATGGTATATTCGTCAATTGACGAATATATCGTGTGCCCTGGTGGCAAATTTCGGAACCTTCCAAGATAGACAGAAACTGGCAGTAGCATGCTATTTTCATACAAAATTGAGATTGAGCTCGAATAAAAGTGTTTTACTTCAAAATATCGCTTGAAGTGAATTTAAATGTACTTTATAATTAAATAAGTATGACAATCGTATCAGAACATATCAAAAACAACATTTATTTTTTTAAGAAACCAATTTCAAGCACTAAAATGAAAGAATAATGTAACGAAAAAACGGGTTATGTTCTCCTTAAATAATTTAATAATTATTCCATATTTCTTTTTTTTTGCGGAATATTAAACATTTGTAAAGTTATTTCGAAGTTTATACCGCCCATTCATAGAGAAAAATTGTTCATTTTCTGACTTAGTTGTGCGGGTTTGAGCCTAACATTTTCGGAATGTTGAACCGGAAATGAATACCTTATTATCAACCTCACCGATAGTCATCAATTTTTATTATTTTTTTCATAATGAGATTAAGACAGAATCGAAAACTTGCCGAGCTCTGAATCGTAAAATTACACACGAACCGACATACAACAGTCAGCTGTTGAAAATTTGTCTATCTTGGAGGGTTGTTTTTATATCCACCAGGTGGCGATTTCCAACTTTACTATTCGTCAATTACACATTTTTGTACGATGTGACGTAACCTTTGAGTATAAATTCGATGTACCTTCATTGTGAAATCATAAACAAATTGACACAAAACAATTGACGAATCCATAACCTCGCGCTGTTGTCAACGCCATGTGGTGAATGAATGACAGAATACATGCAGCGTCAACAATTGTGTGATAGCGGAAATTACTTAAGTAGCGAATGCGGGCGATATTCTCAGTTTGAATGCAATAGATGGCGATCCTTCCAGTTTGATTGAGCAAATTTTATTACACGGCGCTCCTGCTAGTTTCACTGATCAATAGTGATGTTGGCAAGTTTCTGTAAGTCGACTCTCATTAATCTCAATCCTTCCTATAGAAGTGAAATCAACATCGTGCATGATAATATTGTAATCCCGTAATTCATTTCACGCTGTCTTCATCTCAATCATTCACCACCGCATCATTGAAACTTTTCAAACTGAACTACATCATCTCATTTTTCATTAAAACAAAGGATGCGGATTCCAACAATAGCACAACTAGACTGCACCTACTTGAAAAATGCTTTCACAATATTAAAGTGCACAATGAAGTAACATCTTGGCTACTCCCCGTATATAGTGCTCCTGTTGTAGTCCTTCGCGTATAGCGTGACTATATCCTTGACGAAGAAATAAAAAAAAAATAATAAAAAAATAAAAGCGAGTATTACTTAGTGCGAATAATCTGCAAAGAAACTTCCGTTTTGCGTCCAATTTTCTCGGGCTAAATTAATGCCTTAACCGCGCGATGAGGCCTTCGCCGCACACAGACAGAATTAAAACTCTTGACAGTTAATTTTGTGTAAAGCACCCTAAAGCGAGCCCTTAAACTGCATCCGGAATTTGCATTAGGGTAAACACATTCCTTTCATTTTTGAAAGGAGATCTCCCATTTTTTTTGCCTTTCCATGCAAACGCTTTTCATCTGCATCAATGGGAAAATGGTGAGAGCTCATTTTGAAAGTTTTTTCCCTTCTTTGGTTGCATAGTGGATGTACATCATGACGAATTATTTTCCACTGTCCGAAAAGATGAACAAAACTAAGATAAAAACAAATCTACGTTCTTTTTAGCTACATAGTTTTTTTTTGTCTTTTTTTCGCTCGGTTTTTCATTTGCTGTCTTGGGAGCTATTTTTCATTTTTGGCTGTAGTGTGGAAAATGAAAAAAAAAGGAGTTGCTATAGTTCACTATGGAAAAGGGATCGAAAACGAAACAAAACAGACACAAATGTCCATTATGGTCTTGGGTGAAAAAACCATAAACAATGAGCCTTTCTTTGAAGTATTGTCCAAGCACTCATCCGAATTATTTTTATTTGAAAAAAACAAGCTGGACATTTAAATTTGTCTTAATATTGCGATAGCATCCTTTTGTATTGGGAAAATCTGCAGTGTTCAAAAGTATAATATTGTCTACGTTGTTCATGTCGTAGAAGACATGAAATTTTGCGAAAATGTAGTCTAGTATCTCAATCATTGCAGCAGGCATAGTGAAGAAAAAACCTATGTTTCTACTAGACGTAGTCTTAGATTGAGCTAAGTCTCACTTCAGAATTTCCATCCTCGATCATTTGTCCGCGTATGTTACGCAATCGACAGATCTTAAAACACATCAATAATTATAAATTCTACATTTTCCCCCACAATTTCGTGGCTAAGTACCTTGATAATACATCCTTGAGAAATTTATCCTCTCTCCTAGCAATGGCTTCTAATTTTTTGTTTTGAAAATTTCAACGTTTTTAAAAAATTATTTCCATAAAATTCTCCCTTCGTTCATATGAGAATTTTTCACTTCACAAGAAGATAATTTTAATCGTGGTTTTTTTCTCACTTTTAAATCACTACAACTATAATATAGTATAGGGTGTTTTTTTAGGTGCATGAGAACTTTCGATATCGATAACTGTGGTTTGACAGCTGAGAATGTCAAACTATGTTGACATTTCTGTTCAGTAAGGTTTGGCAAGTCATCATGACTCGTTTAACGCCAGAACAACGCTTCCAAATTGTGGAAATTTACTTTGAAAAAAATAAATTTGTTCGCGAAGTTCATAGAGCACTTCGTCTATTTTACGGTCAACATAATCGGCCATGCTGACTGAATTTTTGTTTCCAAAAATTAATCAGCTAAACATCGCCGACATTTGGTTCCAACAAGACGGAGCAACTTGCCATACAGCGCGCTTAACAATCGATTTATTGCAAAATCAATTTGGTGACAACTTGATTTCCAGAAGTGGTTCTGTTAACTGGCCCCCTCGTTCGTGCGATTTAACGCCTCTGGATTACTTTTTATGGGACTATATTAAGTCATGCGTTTATACCGACAAACCAGCAACTCTTGAAGCATTGGAAGCCAATATTCAAGCCACTATTGACGCCATACGGCCAGATTTATTTGAAAAAGTAGTGAAAAATTGGACTGATCGAATGGACCATGTAACTCGTAGCCGCGGCGGACATATGACGGAAATCATATTTAATAAATAAATGCCATGAAATTATCTACCAGAATATGTATAATAAAAAAAATTCATTCCAACAATATTTCTGTCTTGTATTATAATTTTAAGTTCTCATGCACCTAAAAAAACACCCTATATTTTGTGTAATCCGCTCGGGATTAAACCTGGCCTTCCTGATAGTAATGTCGATTTATAGGTGCTGTAAAGTGAGCAAAAAGAGCGTTTTTCTCACTTCATTGTTTTTTAATAGTAAATTTGAAATTTCAAAAAATTTTGCTACCCTAAAATTTTGTATTTTCACGTTTTAGGACTTGTAAAGCCCAAAAACGCAAAGAAAAATGTCCGTCTGTCCACCGTATGCCGTCTGCGCAAAAGCGTACGCAAAATCGTTTGAAGGCACGTAGCTTACAAACCCGTTTAGATATTGTTAAAATTTTATATAAAATACTTTGAATTAGAATATCTTCCTAATCAACTGTACCAGGAAGATAGAATTTGGTAATCTATTAAATGTAAAATTTTTGAGGGTGGAGGTGAAGCACGAAATTGAGGTGGATAGACATTTTTCAAAAGATTACATTTTTATATCTCAAAAACCGTACTAGATATGATCTTAAAAGAATCTGCCAATGGTCTGGGCGAAACTTTATTATTTTTCCGGTCAAACTCGGAGTATATCATGAGTGGTTTCGAGATTATTAGGTTTCTTGGAAAGTTAATTTTGTTCTTAAAATAAAAATATTTAAAATAGAGATTTTTAGCCAATTAAACATTGAAAAAGCCTGTGTAGACATTCGAATTTCGGTATATTATGTACACTAAAAGCCCATAGAAGTAAGAACTAATTTTATGCCTTATCAGACTTAAGATATATGAAGAATTGTTAAAACGAATACAAACCCAACAGGTTTTTAGACGATTTCTTAAGAAGCAACTTGATATCTCATGCAACACGAGTGATTTTGAAAAATTTGTGAAAACGTAAGGAAACCCTTCACACCCTCTTGGTTTTTGAAATTCGGAAAATCGTGAAATTGGTTTTTAGGTCATTACATCAAATGCCGTAATAACCAATTTTATATCTCATCAGAACTAAGGGATGGCAAAAATTGTGAAAACATATGCAAACCCTTGGGGGTTGAATATCCAAAAATTGAGAAATGGGTTTGTAGGCGATTATATAAAAAATCTGTGGGAGTGGAAAGCGATCTAATATCTCATAAAACCTAAGAAATATGTCGAAGCTTTGAAAAGAATACAACCCCCTTACACCCCTTAGGATTGAATATCTAAAAATACTGAAATTGACTTTTTGGCGCTTATATAGGAAACCTTAGGAAGTAAAAATGGATTCGATATATCATCAGATCTAAGCAATATGTAGGAATCTGTGAAAACATATGCAACCTCCTTACACCAACTTGGGGGTTGAATATCCAAAAATCCTGAAAGGAGTTAATAGATAAATATGAAGACAGAACGAGAAAGTAAAAACAATTCAATTTATTATCACTTCTAAAAGAAATGACGGAATTCGTAAAAACGTGTTCAACCCGTTTATACCCTCTTAGGGGCTGAAAAAGAAAAAAAACTTAAAAACGAGTTTTAGGCGATTATTACGCAAGCCCATGAAAGTGAAAAGATATTCGATATCTGATCAGATCTGGGGGATACGGCGGAATTCGATAAAAGTTAGCAGCCCCTTTACACCCTCTTAGGGGTCGAAATTCAAAAAATCCTGAAAATGCTTTCTAGGTATTTATATGAAGAATCCGTACAATAAAAATGAATTCAATATTTGGGAAGACCTAATAGATATGACGAAAATTATGAAAATATTTGCATTCTATTTTCACTGATAGTTTTTTCGATCCCCTTCCTAACGCCAATCGATATTTGAAAATTTTTTTTAATGAAATTACTTTTCTAGTTAATTTACATACATAGATAGCAAAAGCACCACCCACCCCCGTACCATGGTACCCCTTTAAAAAATGATATTTTTCCAACATGCTACTACTGCAGATCTATCTAAATACCAAGTTTCTGTTTTATATCATGATAGGTTCTCGAGATAAAAAAATCTGAACTTTTTATTTTTCACCCTCCCCCACCCGCACCCTCTACACCCAACCACCAGGTAGGGGTCTATTAGGTCTACTTCTGGTAAAAATTCTAAGTCTCTATCTTACACTGTTCTTGAGATATGAGAAGTGATTTTTTAGAAAAATTCTTTTCTCCTCCACTTCCATGTTCAAACCCCCCCCCCCCCCCACGAAATAATTTTCTGCGTTCGCGCCTGCTTAGGTCTGATAAAATATCGAACTGTTTTTTACCATAACGAACTTTTTATACATATAATCGCCTAATAATCGGTTTCAGTTGTGTTTGATATTCAACCCTTAAAGAGCTATGTCAATGTACCCAATGTTTTTAATGAAATTAAAAAAAAACTACGATTATAAAAATAAAAAAAAAATCTGCCAACAGTCTGGGCGCAACTTTATTATTTTTTGGGTAAAAGTCTGGAACGCTTTTTAATGCTGAGATGCGGTGTAGGTTTCTATCAGACTGACAACCTCAAAAATAACGTTCCATCGTAACATCAGCTGGTATTTCCGATTCTAGCGCCATTATTCGTAGATGCAACTTCTGCAGATGCTGACAAATTTGGAAAAAAAATCCAACGTAAAAATCATGAGTAATTATCTTTAAGTAGTCTACTTACATAGTCCTTTCATCGCTTTCGCAACTCGAAATACAAAAATCTGTACATTTTTCTAAGTAGAACTTAAATCCCAAACATCTGTACCTACATCTAAATTTTATGCAAATAAATTGAATTCCTTAAACACGCCTCCACCATCTCCATCTCCGTCTTCAGTTAATAAATTAATTCGATTCCTTTTCCAGCCCCTGTCCCCATTCTGAAAGTCCTATACAAAAGGGGCTGGCATGAACTTTTGTGGCCTAATGCCCCAGTCAGAGTTTGATTTATATTTATATCCTTTTTATTATATCGCTTAAAATTATTCCGTACGACCGAGTGTATCGGTCGTACGATAAGTTAGTAGACTTCTAGTTGACTAAATGTCTTCCGTTTTAAGTACTTCTTATTTGTACAGTTGTTACCGAAAGGTGGAGGTCGTCGCTTTTGCAGGAGTTCGGCCCACAATATTTTCCAGAAATGTGTAGGTGCAGGCTCGGGGGGGGGGGGGGGCCCATCTAAAACGCAATGCGAAATTAATTTTCAATTAGAAAATTGTCAGGAAATAACAATAGCAATAATAATCGTAAATTTCTTTCTTCACGTTACTGCATTGTACGAGTGTGTGTGTATGGGGAGGGTGGTGGGGGGTGGAACACTTAAAAAGCAAATGGTAGAGTTTCCCATGGCATTTTTTCGAATAGCGTACACGCGCAACACAATTTCGAGATAATAAATCATTTTTGTACGCAATTATAGACTCTTTGGATTCGTTAAGGAGCCCTCCCTTTGAATCGCTAAACGGCAAAAGAAGATTGGGAAATATAACAAATTGCATACCAAAGAATTTCCTTGATGTATAACCGTTTTCAAGATAGGAAATTTTAATAAGAAATTGTTTACTTTAAAATTTGAGTGTTTTAGAAGATTGTTCATTGTTTGAATGTACCATAACTACTAGCTCCAAGACGCACCAATTAATTTAAATGGTAGTCATCACTTTTATTTTTTCTTTATTATTCTCTTTCCTAACATTCTCAAGCATAGATTGTTGCGCTATAACATTTTCCAATAGTCTAGTACTAGTGTACAGCTACACTAGTACATATTGACTACTATATTCTTTCAGAGGACTAGCATTTTCTAAGTTTATTAATGATAATAAAAAAGTCAATATCACTTTTTTTACGAATGAATTTTAAAATAAAAGTTTTCTTTTTGGTCGCAAGCTAACATTTATTATTTATTTGTTCTTTCTTTTTAATAAATTTGTATTAAATTGTATTTTTCAGTACCATATACTTTACTGCTGTTTGAAAATCCTGTTGCAAAAAAATAATTTTAGCTAAAATAAGTGGCTTAGAATCGAAAGAAGCAATCTCTATTTTTGAGAAAAAATTAAATATTTTTTTAGAACATGCATGTCCCTTTCAACGAAATAATTTTCTTCTATTAAAACCAACTGCATTTTATGCTTTTTTGGTTTTAAAGTTAAATAACAAATATTAATTTAAAATTTATTGACAAAGACATTAGGTTACCTGAAGAAGTCTGGGTGGTTTAGTGGCTAGAGCACTTGCCTTCGGTGCACCTGATACCAGGTTCGAATCTGCTTGGCGACAAGTAATTTTCGAGAATGGGATTGGGTGCCGGACTACCAGTTCACTCAGCTGTAAATGAGTACCTGAGCTGGGTAATAATCACGGACGACCGTGTGACTGACCACTTCACCTCCTAGTGTTCCGTTGGTCTAGTAATGAAGTAACTCTAGCATTACTTTAAGGCCTAGTCCCAATTTGGGCTGTTGTGCCATTGATTATTATTATTAGGTTACCTTATCATCTAGTGCTAATTGTTCAGATAGTGGTATCCTTAAATTGAACTAAGATCGTTTTCCGCCCATTCTTTAAGTTCAATAAAATTAATACCTGGCCAATCATATGTACCTGTGTACGGTTGCGATCATTTATACAGCTTTATAATGAAAGCTTGATATCAAAAATAAATGACGTAGTCAATTATATTTGATAAAATACACTGAAAGAAAGTCATACTTCATATTGATGAACGCCTATCTTCAAATTTATTTCACCAATTTGATGCAAGATAAATTATCCGGATCCGGATCATATTTCTGTAGTATTTGATTTCGTTATTCTGTTAAAATGACGCTATTACAATCATCAATCAGTTCGTGAAGAGATTCGTAATATGCTTCGTTAATTAAAGAACAATTTCATCATCTGATGAAAATTACGTACAAGATTTTTACTGCGGAAATTGTGTTTTAGTGAAAACATATTAAAATTTATGAAAGTCTACAGCAATTGATGTAAAGAATCGTTGATCTGATAATGTTCCTTTATCAGTAATCAATATTTCATCAAATTTATGATATATTTAATACACATTTGGCTAGATAAGGCCGTGCTTAGATTGGTTATTCTGTGGAAGAACCAAGGCTGGAACTTTACCACTTTGTTACAATTTTAATTTCTTCAGAAATTTTCTTCAAAATTTTTGAATAGGCGTTCAACATGGTATAAAAAAATTAATGCATACCATCTTTTCATGGCCTTTGTTTCAGTATGGATAGAAATTTTCTGAAATGACGTACATACTCTTCACAGTTTCCTTTACATAATTGTTCATTAAAATGAAGAAAAAATTATTATTAGTCGAAAGTCTTTACCATTTTATAAATATGATTACATAAAATAGATGTATGCGTTCATTGGATTAAAATTGGCGAATTTTTTCATTAGTTCTGATAGAGATAAAATTCATAAATATGATGTATCAATTTGGTTCAGTGTAAAGTCTAGGAAAAAAAAATTATACATTGGACAAAAACAGACATAAAAATTAAAATATGTTTTATTAAATAAAATAAAACCATTTTAGTGATTTTAAAAATTGTAATATTTTGTAACTTTTGTTATTTTTATACTTTCTTGTAACTGAGAACTTACTCTGTAATTAAATTTAAATATAAATAAAATTCGTATTATTGACATAGATTCAGGTAAGGGTAGCCGAAATTGCTTTCAAGGGATTTTTTTTTGAAAATGTTAAGATATTTCGATAGCTGGAATCAAGACCATCTAATTTTCGTATATCGAAAACGTTAGTGAAATATATTAAAAATAAAGAATTTGAGGAACGCAGTGGAGTACATTCGGGATCAAACGTACGGATGATACTAGAAAGTTGAAACTTGGTACTCCGTTATATGGAGTATCTTTTATATACTAATTTAGCGGTATATGGAGTTCGGAGTAGAGAATATACAAAAAATATCATCATTACTTTTTATATTACTGGACGACTGTTGTTGTCCTATTTTCGGCGATCTAAAAACCTTGTCTTGGACCATTCTTGCATGCCACTGTGCATGTTGGCCTCTATTCTATTTTGCTAAATAAATTCAAACTTTCAACTTCGTAGCACAAACAGTTCGTAAATTTCAGGATGTATTTTTTGAAAAGTTAAAAGCCAGAGCTAGTTGTACTCAGTAGTTTTCTGTGCTTAACTGGAATTGATCAAGCGACTCACTAAACAGGTAGTGACATGGGACACAGGAATCCATTTCATAATCAAAGAACCCCTCATAGAAAAGTTCTTGGCTGCGCTACTGTTCGTGTGTATTTCAGATTTATTGATCTTCTTGACAGATGATCTCATTATTAGAACAATGAGACATAAAATAAGAGAATAAAATTCGAATAATCTATTTTAACTTGCAGACATAGAGAACTTCTTCCTATAATAAATAAAAATCCCTACAGCTTTCATACAGGTGTTGATTGTACTGTAATAAAAGCTTTATCAAAATTCTCTAAAGAAAATCGTCCTATAAAATTGCAAGCAATAACATTTCCCTAAGTATAAAAAAAATATCGCTGACAGTCGAAATACTCAAGGCTGAGTTTTATTTTCGTTTTTCATACAAGGAGTACCTAAAAGTCTTCCTGTAGTCGAGTTTGTTTTGTTGTTGTTGTTTTTTTACTACAACACTCCGAAAATTAATATTGCACCCGAATGCCACGAAGCGAGCGATAGCAGTACACCAACTCCATCTACCGTATTGTAGAACTAATAAAAAACGCGAAGTATACACGAAGAAAATATACGGAGGCTTCCAATTATACGTGCTCATTCATTTTATGCACCTGAGGCCAATAATTACCCAGGCCGGTTTTATTTTTAATTTTCCTGTTCATTTTTTGTTCCTGATTCATTTTTTTCGTGTCTATTCAGAAATAAAATGAATTCGTTTTTTTATTAAAAAAAAAAACTCAAGTACATTTTTTAATGACAACTAGATACAGAAAAGCGTAGAAATTCTACTGGTATGAAATTAATGGGAGTGTCGTGACCTAAGAGACGGTGTTAATGATGACAAAACAGTTTTTTTTTTCAAGATTAAGGAAAATTTCATACAGACTTCAAGACTGAGGCGTAGAATAAACAGATCTTGGAAAAAACTCTTAATATTTCAATTGGGTTGGGAAAATGCAACAAAGTGAGGCAGGAATTAACAGCTTATAATATTTTGTCATATTTCATATTTGAAATTTGATGTGTTCTTTATTTACTGAGAAACAGATTTAACTAGTTTTTTAAAGGACATTTCTATGGCAGCTATACGAAGAGCGGGTGAATTTTTTGGTTTCGAATCGAGTGTATACTTTTTACGTGCGATTCGAAACCAAAAATCTGAAAATTAAATAAAAAGTAAAAAGTAAAAATTCCAAATTTCAAATTGACATGACACGCATTCTCGAGTTATCGCTCGATCATGCAAGTAGATGTATCCATTTTTGAAGTACTTTTATATGAATGATACCCGCAGGAGCAGCATAACTTTCAACCTTTCTTCTTTTTATGATAGACTCGCGCAATCACACCCTGATACTGAAGACACTGGAAACTAATTTGTACAATATTTCGATTTCATGTATTCGCGAGATGAATAGAAATTTAAAAAAAATTATTAATGGAGGTTACACCACTCTTTTAGCTCAAACTATTGGTAAACTATTCATAAAAACTCATGAATTGATTTTAAGAAGACTTTCGTATGTGACTATTCCAAAGAATGGTAACAGTTATTGTAAGTTTTTTAACTTAATTTAATTTTTATTCCATTGAACTCGAAAATATCATGCTCTTGTATTCTTTTCTCATCAAATGCGCTTGTTTCATATGAAAATTTTCAATGAAATGGGTTTTTGAGTGTAATTTCTAGTATGAAAATCATGAAAAATTGCAACATTTTGACTTTATGTATTATTACCAAAAGTGTGAGTTTCTAAATTTATTTTTATATAAAGCATTTTTTGCGATGTTTCCTTTCATTACAATAATTAAAAAGATATGGTTATCATTCAAGAAATTTGTAATAAATTCTCTTAAAAAAAATCAGATTGACATATTTTAAAAAAGGTATAAGGCTTGTTGTTCGAATAGTCATTTTTCCTAATGCAGTTTTGAACTGTTTTTACATAGAAGCCTCAGTATATACACGAGAAAATATAGTGGTGAAATTTTATTTTGTTATATTTTTGCTGTCGAAGCGGAGCTATCACTTGGAAATAGCATTAAATCAACAAAGACATATTTAACATGCACACGCCTCCTTATGATAGTATTTGGATCTAGTGTTAAGAAAAATGGATTTTAGGTTTCTACTGAATGAAATTGTTATATCAAATTAAATTATGCCCGGAATGTAAATATTTGAATTCAGAGAATACAAAAAATGAATAGATATCAAATCGTTGTTAAGAATTATTAGAAGAGGAATCAACTACAATGCGTTGAATGGACGTCAACTTCGAAAGTAATACAACAAAACAACCACAATGCATAGATGATTCGAAGAAGAGCAAGTGATAAAATCGCGACGACAATTGCACCACAATTGATACGGTAGAAAGCAATGCCTTCAAGTTAAGAAATAATTTTCCTGGAATTCTCGCACCAACATCAGAGCTTGGATACTAACGCCTTAATAACTATTCCGGAAAAAAAAGGAAACTTTACAAGAAAAACTACTACAAGTATCAAGGAATGGGATAGGAAATCGAAGGCAACAACTAAGTTTCCATACAAGAAGAGAACAAACAGAAAATATGGGAGAAAATGCACACTAACAGAAGGTAAGGATAATGTTTAGCGGGCGAAAGAAAAAAAAAGCCGCCCAACCGAGGGAACAGAAAGAATCGAAAAGCCCACAAGGACGACAGATCGGTGACATTTTTGAGTGATTAAACAGGAAAAACGGGCGTCATCAGGATGCTTCTACTCGGGCGTGGTAGGCGAACGCTGCCACCGCTTTGTCTACGAAACATTCCTAAACGCATCAAGCGGATTGCTGCTCCTTTGTGGCCAGACTCTGCCTCTAAATGCACACAGAGACTCCATTTTTATTGTACAATACCGAGCCTACAATAAAAGGACCTAGTGTTCAGGAGAAAAAAAATGTCCTGTGAATTTTATACGGCTGGACTTTCGCTTTGATTTGTCACTCATGACTTGTTTTTTTTTTAGATTATACATTTTAGTTTTGTATAGATATATGACTGCTCTGTAGGTACATTGTTTGCTGCAAACTCGAGGAAAATACAATGGATTAGTATTGTCGGAAAAATCATCGCACACTATATAAGTTTCAGTTTAAAAAAAGTCATATTGTGGGCGGGGTTCAGCTTTTATATTTTAAAATAATGGCAAAATCCTTCTTGCTTATCTGGAATTAATATCGAACGGTTGCTATTCCGTTTGATTTGTGAACACCGTGTTGTCATTACACTGATTATAATCGTGGTATTGCTAATTACAAATAAATGAGAAACATTGCTTACAATTCTACATCCATTCTGCATTTGATCACACAAAAACAACCCTTTCCCGACCGCACTGAAAGAATAGATGTACTTAGTGCCGCGTGTATTCACTGATTAATCTTACTAAGGTGGCTATTAAGGTTGTCCCCCGAAGAAATCACTGTAAAAAATAGATACCGTTGTGCTGTCATTAAATTATTTGTGTTACTATAAAAAAAATCGGCCAACAGTCTGGGCGCAACTTTATTATGTTATGGGTAGAAGTCCGAAATGTGTTTAATGCTGAGATGCGGTGTAGATTACTATGCGACTGACAACCTAAAAAATAACCTTCCAAATAGCCTCCTTTTAATCTTTTTCTAATTTCGTAGTATCTCTTAAGACAACTACAAAGATTCAGCCATCTGACATCAATCGTTCAGAAGATATGGATTTTAGAATGTTTCAATCCCAGTTTTCTAACGTTTTGGATGCATTGTTTTTCTCCCTACTCCCACACCCCTCAACCCCTATCGACCATTTTTTTGTAAATGGGTCCACTATCATAGTATACTACATAAGTTACAACTTTCAGCCTCCTAGCAAAATTGGTTCCTGAGATCTAGAAACCAAAATTTTTAAAATTTTTTCCCCCTCCTCCCCCCTCAAACCCACACCCTTCCATAAGATACCACTCGTAGGGGTTCACCCATTCTACCACAAAAATTTCAACTTAATATCTCAAGGGGTTTGTGAGTTACGTACCTCCAAACGGTTTAACGTACAGCGGACGGCGTCTACGGCGGACAGACGGATATTTTTTTTTGCTTTTTTGGGGTTTACTAGTCCTATAACGTGAAAATACAAAATTTCGGAGTAGTAAATTTTTTTGAAATTTCAAGGTCAATAACAATACTTTATTATTAAAAAATAATAAAGTAAAATAGATAACGTTGTGCGGTCATTAAATTATTTGTGTTACTGTGGAAGAAAATACTGCAATCTATCGAAGTTGTAAGGCATCTTTTTTTATAAGATGTGGAATTAGAGGATTCAATTGTGTGAACCAGTTTATGAAGGACTATTGTGTGATAGTTAATCGAAGTAGAGTAATGGATTTCCAGCACGTATAAATGTAGTCTCCCATTTTTTAAAGGTCATTGGTATGTCAACGAACTGAATTTGAGCAGAAACTCGGAGAACCCGCTGATTCTCTCTAGTATCAACAATATCCTAGTTAGATAAGCTATTGAATTACTTTTATTAAGTTAATTTTAAATCAGGTTTTAAGTGTAGCCTTAAGTTCTAGATTAAGTAACATCTATGAAGTTTTTTCAATTCCCATTTTCCTCGTTAAATTCATATCACCAAATTGAAACTCATTAACTTCTTGGCACAACTAATCAATAATCACGAATTGAAAAGGCTGCAGCGTCTGAGCATCGCATTATCTAATATATTTTAAAATATAAAAATGTAATATGGAACAATAAAAATCAAATCTAATCTAATCAATTACGTGCCGGTAACGATATAAGTGTTGACATTTTTAAAATTGTTCGTTCACCAATAATTACGTTGTGAAATGAAAACCTAATGTAATTTTACATTGCTATTATTAGTAAAACTACAAACGTATTATAAATATGTAGTCAATACAAAATGTAAAACCAAATTTTGGTTCTAATATTTTGCAAGGAAAATTTTTAAAATAAATCAATGAAAGGTAATATTTTGGTTTTATAATGTTAAGAATCAAAAATATAACTTTCTCGGTAATTATTCTTTTCAAATTTGTTTTAAATTTTTTTTCTGTACATTAGATTTACATTGCGCACATAATTTAGCTGAAATTAAATTAATTATAATTCGAAAACCCAAATCGAGCCTTGGACACTTCCGTAATATTTCTCTGGCAGAAGTTTGAACAATACTGTCGCCCCCTTTCTACGATCTAAATTTTTTTTCGAATTTTGTAAGAAAATTTGAAAAAGCATAAGTTGCTTTGTGTTTGTTTTTCAGTTTTTTCATAGTAAAATTACAATTTATAGTAAATTTTTCTGGAGTTAAGATGCATTTAAAATAAATTAACTGTAATAGTGGATTTTACATAGATTTCTGTTTACGTTTTTTTCTGTTCACGTTTTTTTTTCTGTTTACGTTACGTATTATAATGAGAAATTTAAAGAGTTCCCACGTTCCAATCATGTAATATTCTCCACCTTACCACTTCCACGCATTTGGATCTAGTGTAAGTATTTTTTTGTAAATTCTTTCTGAGCGTTTTTAAAACATTTATTTATTTTTTATTTAAATACGTTCATTTATTTTTGTTTAAGGTTAATCCCATGTTTCCATCGCCCCGAAATCTCGTAATTTCGCAAATCTACTAGATTCTCCATACAGGACTGAGATTTCGATCGCGAGATTACGTCAAAATCTCTGGTGAAACCGGTCTGTACAACCCACTGAGATATATCAAATGGAGGCCTTGATTTGCTATCTCATATGGCCGACGTTTTTAAAATGTCAATATTTCGAAAAAGGTGTCCATGATAACCCGAGGTTCTGCATTATTGAACAAAATTTTGATGATTTTAAACATTCATTAGATTTAAAATTGGTAATGCAAATAAAATAATTTTTGATTGATACATTTCTTTATGTTTCTTTCAAAAATTCGATTCATTTTAAGTTTAGAGAAACTTCGAAAGTTATCCGGGGTACAAATTAGGATTGAGCCACCGATGACCTGAATCCTAAGAAGGAAATAGTTAGTAGCATGGTATCTGCATGTATTAAGGCGAGAAGGAAAACAATGACAGCACATCAGATTAGGCACCATGAAAAATTAAATTCGAATTTTTAGGTGTAATTTCGAATTGAAAAATTACCAAATAATTTGAATTTGATAAATACTTTTTTGGATAAACAATGCAAGGTATTGAAAGAAAATGAGTTCATAAAATTGCAACTAAGCTGTGTAAATTGTACAGGTAATATTGGCTACTGCAGTACGAATATAATACCATGTACTTATCGGTATGGCGCCAAATTCAAAAATAACGTATTACATGATCAACCGTTATAAATATTCCTGAAGCTTTTATTTCCCAAGAAATTTATTAATAAAAAAATTGAAGTAAACTGTGAGTTGTGTTATGAATTTCGAGCGCAAAACACAACTTCTCACCATCAAATGGAACAATTTGAATTGTCAGAACTGATAATTCAAATTGAAAAGTTTTTAATTTTATTTAAGTTGTTGTTCGAAAGTAAGTTCAAAATTTTAAGAAGGAGCGAGAGGGTACGATTTCGTTGGCTATTTCAATATGTCATATCGTATAGGGAAATGAGCCGATGAGGTATCCATATATTGAAAATACAAGTTTTCCGGGTTCAATACTGTTCTTATTTATTTTGCGTGACGTTTCGGACTCGACTGAGTCGACATGTACTGTGAAAACATTCACCAAAATATCCATATATTATATATCAGTGGTACAACCCTAAAATTTATGTTTTTACCACGTTCACAATTCACCACAATATTCACTGTCACATATTTCAAATAAATTTTTCAAATTACTTCCTCGAAATGCAAGGTTTGGAATTAAATAATTTTTTTTTTGCATGCACGAAAAATTTCCATTACTGAAAATCGTAAAATCTTACCAAATAAATTAAAAATTTGACAAATTATTAAATATCAAAACAAATCTATTAATGCGATGAAAAAGCTCGAAATTTAGTTCACTGAATCGCGAAATTTCAGGGCGATGGACACATGACATAACTATTGCAAACTTTTTAAATACACTGTATCAAATTGAAAAAAATAAAAATCGAAATCATGCTATTTCCACTACTTGTGCTTGATTTCGAAATAACGTCAAGAAAAGTGATTTCATTACAATTCTGTGGTCACAGGAAATAAGTAGGTAAGTCTCAAAACGAAACTATTCAGGGCAGCACTTTTTTGCTATTTTTACTAGAACTATTCCTGTAAATCCAGTTTTTGTGGAAAAATTAAATTTGTTGACATCTCAGCGATCAAATAACATATAACAATAACTTTTTCACATGCATGTATAATACCATGGATACACTGCTTTTATACAAATTACATTATTCAAATCATGGTATGCGATACAAGATGGCATGATACACAGCCCATACATGTTATACTTGTAGAAACCGGACCATCACATCGCACACAAAAAAGAAAACACGCTCAAATAATTTTACCTGACGGAAGGATAGAAAAATCCACAACTGCCATTCAGTGGAATTTCAGCTGATTTCAGTTGATTTCAGTTTTAGATGGCGCTGATGGCAGTTAAAAGAAGGCTATATCAGCTAAAATAATCGAATTTATATACAAGGAAACAGGTTGGATAATATGTAGATATCAGCTCATTGACGTACTATATGCGTATTATTGGGTGATACACTGGTGATATTGACGATATTATGATTTGTATACGAGCTGTGTATCTATTTATTTATTTAGGTATACAAGGTATTTAGCCTTGGGAGATGACCACAGCACACTTATCCCATTTTACTATTTTTCGACTTACCAAGTTATTCCCTATGACCACAGAATTATTATGCTTGAGTCAGATACAAAGTACAACGAGGCAGCTTGACGCCACCAATAAAACAACAAGTCAAATAACTATTCACTGTCTACGTCAGTTTGAGTTGTAAATAAATTTAAAATTTTCCAAAAAGCGTTCGTATTCGTGCATACGAAGCAGTGAACTAATTAAAGACGATTTTTAAGCTAATTTTAGTTCAGTCCGGCCATATCAAGTAACGATTCAATGTTTTAAAGATAAAAAAGTCACTTGTCGATTTTAAGGTTAACTACGGGCTACGGAAAAGTTCAGAGTTGACGAACATTTATGGATGACTGCGTTAGGCTGCCTTCGTCTACGTTCGTTCTAACTACTACAATGGAAATACACTGTGCTCAACTTTTTGACAGGTTGTCTGCCTCGGATTGCGTTGCCGTTGTGACTTGGGGGTTATGAACCAAATCACGCACTATTGTGAATGCTCATGTTAAGCTGGACGCACACTGAAAGAGCAAACCAGTTTTAGTCAAAAACATTTTTGACTAGACATGTTTTTCGTTTTTGTTTAAATGCAAGTTTAATTTTTAGACGCACACTGATTAGTCGCGTGACTTGAAGCTGAAATGTCAATCAGTCTTTTAATAAAATATCACTTCGTTTCGACAGACCTGACGCGAAATTTCATTTGTCGGTGATTCTATTGGGACTTTTGAACAAAGGTGAGCTCTATTTTTGTGACCTTTCGGTTTTTACATGTTTGTATCGGAATAACTCTTTTCTGTTCTTTCAAAGTGTACACAGATTTGAGAAATGTCGCACGACGAAGCTACCGACATTGCTGTAATCATAGGAGTCTATAGGGAACATATGTACATACATACATATTAGGTTGTTGCAGATGAAATGTCGTTTTTGGTAGTGCAATTTCAAACAATTGTAACTTTTATAAAACTTAATTTTATTAATCAAAATAGTCACCAGCATATGAAATACGCTTCTCACAACGAGATACAAGTGCTTCGCTCACGTTGTTCCATCGCTCCTGTTACGCCCGTTGCTCCCGTTGCTCCCGTTGATCCCGTTGCTCCCGTTTCTCCCGTTGATTCATTGCTCCTGCTTATCCCGTTGATCCATTGCTCCTGTTTCTCCCCCTAATTGGTACTAATCAGTGTGCTCTGATCATTGAATTGCTATTGAAACAGCGACATAGTCATATTTAGTCAAAAACGTTTTTGACTAAAACTGTTTTTGCTCTTTCAGTGTGCGTCCAGCCTTAGAAAAAAATTGTCAGCCGCATTCAGCACATTTTTGACATTGACATTTTCAGTTATCGTTTGCTTTGAAAGTGTAGGGAATGTAAACTTTAAATATTAGTTCATATTACATACGGTATTCAGATAAGAACAAATTAGTTGGAATGATACATCACTTCCTGTTTCTGTACCACTTTGCTACTAAACTTTTCGTAAAAACACATTAAATTGTATCCAGCAGGAGGCGCTATAAGCGATACAAACCCTTACGTGTGGGTTTTTCGCAATTCAATAGACAAAGAAAAGAAGGTTGATTTTGAGTACTTTGAATTCATTGGGAATTTCGGGGGGGGGGGGGGGGGTTCCGAAACCGATCGAAAGGGTTTAGGTATATTCAAGCTAAAGAGCGCGCCTGAAAGTGCTTTAAATATCGTAAACCAAACTTTTCATCTGAAAGGCTAAACTGTAAACAGAACAACAACACTATTCAATATAAATCGACCAAATCCGTTACGTTTGCATTACTAATGCATAGAAAATGTTATTACCATATATCGTCTAACAACATTTTCCATATGGCTGGTTGAGTTATTCTTCAAGTTCTTGTAATCCGATCAGCATATTTTTCCATGTTCCTCAATAGTTTATGTGCCGCCTTACTTGCATTTGAGGAACGTGATTACCGAAGAAACCTGACACTGAACCTTCCTATCAATTTCGAATTGGGTAAACAGTTTTTTTTTTTAAAAAATTGCTAGGACAGCAAATTGATTGCTGCGATCAATCATTGGAACAATGAAGTCCTTCAATTCGCCTATAAGACGGTTTTAGCATTTTCCATTATCCGAAGATATTGTTCGCTATTTACCTTGTTCCGTTGGTATGCAAGATGCCGATTTTGGTTTTCAAGTGGAACTTGAAATGTGCATCTGAGCTCCGAAATAATCGGCCACTTTCTGGATTATCTGTCCGAGATAATCCCGTTCCATCCGCCCCCCATCGGAATACTATTGTTACATAAGCATTGCGAAATCGCCTTAAAAAGCACCCTCACTAGTTCCAAGAATAAACAGGATAATAAGGAAAAAAGGTACCTATGCATGTTTCTGACTTTCATATTCCCATTCTTCCATGCCTTTTCGTCCCGAATATCCTTTTCATTTCCACTCCTTGTTAATGTGAAAATATGAAAGCAATGAAAGGCTATTGCAGTTGTTGCTTCTTCATTTTATTTTTTTTGTTATTTTTATTATTATTTTTTTTTTGCTACCCTCCCCAGGTTATATAGTAGGATATCCTGGAGCCAAGTTGAATGTATTTGCTGGCAGGAAAAGAAAAAAAAATCTATGTGGGGATGACATCTTACGACATTTACCTTGCTCTTTAAAAGGCTCAACTTTATGAACCATCGCTAAATACGTGGAGCATAAGCAAACACCCTCGCAAATATGGATTCGAAGGGATTATAGGAAAGGGTTTTTTTGTATGGGGAAAGAGAACCCACCGTGCTTCGGTGTAGTATTTGTTTGCTCAAGTTATTATACGTCTGTTTTTTATGCTGATACAAATCTCTGCTCTCGTATTTGTAGGGCTTACGATGGGAATATAAGGACCGACGAAAAAACAACAATTCTTCCGAAAACCATGTGGAATTGTATGGAATCTGCGACATAGGTGGATATTTCAACGAAAAGATTAAATTAACGATTCGTAATAAATAGTATGCCAATGATAAAATTACAAGCAGTTTTTATACGTTTCTCTGATTTAACGGACAGAGGTGCCCCGAGGTAAAATCCAGCAGCTCGGATTTCGAAGGGATAGAATATCTTTCAAAAATCAAGGAGTGCCAAAAAGGATAACCAAATAGCCATAAGATCCTTTTTGAAATTACAACGTCAACCACCATGAGTTTCCACACCAAAGTTCTTGAAAAATTTGTAGCACCGATCGAGCAGCGATCAAGTTGTATATAAAAATTGTGCAGCGTTGAATGCGATTATTGAATGTTAAATCATTGTTATTTCTATTACACGAATTGTGTTTTACTAAAAATGCCGGCGAAACCCTTGGTCGCAACAGTAATTATTTATTTACAAGTATGAAAAAGGGATTATTTAAAGAATAACATTTTTCACCTATCGTTTAATTGAATGTGTTTTCATGAAATTCATAATGAAATTAAACATTCAAAACTTCAACAAACTGATGTGTTCTCTCGAGATAATGAGAGAGCTTACGAATTTATGGCCAATTAAGAGTCTGAAGAAAAGATTGATTTTGAGCAAAGAATCCTATGACTGGGATAGGAAAGCTGAGACAAACGAATCCGTTTCAACAAAAGTTGATAAAGCAGCAACATAAAGTTGAGATCTCTCGCTCTTTCATCATCTAAATACATGTAATCAACTAGACATTCGCGCACAAATGGTGGCCGTTCAATACTCTCTGCTCGATCTAGATTCTCCGATGTGAGAGCCTGTCATAGACGCGAAACAATGCAAGGCGAGATTAAAGGCCTAAACAGAACACGGACCTCCACTGCGACTGCGCAGTCCTTGTCTTTAGAATACAAAGGATTGTATAGCGATGCCCACAATAACAACTTCGCCTAAGACTGCGCAGTCTTGCTACACTCGAATGGTGCGTTTACACTCACCCTTGAGGCTCGCCTCGAGGCGAGCCTCTACCCCCATCTGGCCATTGCAAACCGGTTTCCGTCGGCTGTGTTCTTTGCTGTGTTGAAAGCAGCTTACACTTAACATGCCTCTGCGGCGCAACTTGCCTATAAGTGCGAAACGACAGAAATACGATGAGCTGCGAATTGTGTGGTACCACAGTTCATTGTATGTGTGTAAACATATGGAAGCGTGCGTCGGAGAAAAAGTTGAAGAATGTTAGACTCTTGCGACTCCACAAGCCATCTGATTGGTGGGGATAGAGGCTCGCCTCAAACGTTGAGTGTAAATGCACCATTTAATTCTGAGACTGTGGTTACTCGCACAGGGCTGCCAATTGTAATCTCGGATTTCAATTATGTACCAGCAGGAAAAGTTTCGTATAGTATACGTCGAAACGTATGCAAGTCGTATAAGCGGTTAGACTTTTTGGGAATGATGACGCCGATTGGTGTATATATTTATTATTATAGTTTTTACGAGTACTATATATAGAATGTTTACATAACCCCTTTAAAATGCATTTAATTTTGTTTACATTTAAGAAGAGACCGCGATAGCTTAGTACATGCTGTCTCTATCTTTCATATGGACATGTAGAATTTTAATGACATTTTGCGGGAGTCTGCTCTTCCTGCTGGGTATTTATTATCCAAATTCGTCCCGATACCTATTCTCTACCTCGTTATTAATAAAAGCAAACATTCCAAAGTGATTAAAAACACTATATAAATTATACGCGCTACCAGAAACACATCCATTTTCAAAAATGTTAAACAAAACAGAAGTGACTTTTTACACTCGTTCTTCTTCTTTCTTGCATAGAATCGAAGTCGCAGTCGGTGTTCTGTTCAACATCAACTGCATAGTCGAACCTCACGCCGAAAGATAGGCAAATCGTAGTCGCAGTCGAAGTCCGTGTTCTGTTTTGTACTTACAAAATTTTTTTCCAATAATTGCAGATCGTTGGATCGAGGTATTGAAAGGAGTTGGGCCACCATTAGCATAGTGAATATAACGATCAAATGAAGTAAAAAACCCTGTGCGTTTCTGCACTTTCTACAAGTTTGCTTGATTTCGTATGAAATCCAAACCTTGGTCCAGATTTATGAGCTTGTTTGATGCGAAGCTTCATTACTTTCCACAGCTTGATACATTTCTTAAGAAATATACCCTGCGGTAACTCCTGGTCAATGAGAACTTCCCTTGTCGTCAACTATAAGTTCCGATTGTTGTTCATAGGTTGCTTATAATACCACGACAGGAGTCTACTTCCTTCCAACAAGCTGATACCTCATCTTGGGAAACTCAATAGGGTCCAGGTTTCCGAGCTCTGCCCTTCTTGCGAAGTAAGGAGGGTTTTCAATTTCGCCATGCTGTTTCCAATTCCAGATGAAATTCACTACTTGGCTTGGTAAAAATCTAAAATCTCTTTGAACCGCCCAATTTGACCTGTCACATTTTGAGCAAAAGTTGGTCACTCATGCAAAAAGCGCTGTGTTGTTCCATTCTCTTTTACAGACTTTGAAAATCTTATTTACTGTAGATGCTCATTCAGCGCAAGAAGGAACGTTACATTTCCAAATTTTTTGGTCAGATCCCTTTGCTAAGTTCCAGAAGAATCTCAGTTTTCTAGAGTTTGGCTCAGTCAGGGTCATTTTCGACTGTCTACAGGATCTCTATATTTTTGCAATGGCTTTGTGCAATTTGGTATACGTTCTGCTTTATGACCGTTGAAGATATCACTACGAGAGGTCCCGGACCACAGGAAGACAGTCCGAAAGAGTCGGTATTTTTATTGTCTAGTATGTAGAAGTATCCTGGAATCTAGGATACAAGCTGATTACACCTCCTCAATTTATTAAGCCACCAAATGTCCGCACATTAGTCTTGTCATGGAGAGACTATCATTGGTCCGATGATGTTAATGAGTGCTTGTCTGTCCGAGAACTTTAACTGTCCACTTTTCTTGGTGATTCTGGTAGTTCTGGTATAGTCCTTTCCGTATGAAATTTTATACTTCTCGGTGAAGAAAGAGACGCTTTGGCAGAATCTGAATTCATCAGTGCACGATTGCTGGATACGTCCTGTCCTACTCCAATTTTCTCCATTGTGACGATCCTCGTAATCCGGTTGCTGTATATATTCGTGGATACCGCCATCTCCTAAATGAAGACATACAGTGAAGTTTGTTTAGACAATCAGTTTCCTCCCATAAGATGGATCGTAACTAGCGACGGCATCATTACACCAAATTTGAGCTTTCACGCCATTACAGAAAATCTAAATAGTAAATTCAACGAGAGAATTTTTCAAAAAGTCTATCTGATCTTTACTGAGTTCACCTTTAGTCCCATAAACTACCCCCACTAACCGGGTACCAATTATCTCACAAGATTGAGATAAAACCATAAAAACTGTGACCCAATGAAAGGCCTTTAACACATGTCCTTCTAATTGTGTCCGTAGCCATAACGAATGCAATGTTAATCCACTCTTTATTGTCCCGTCCCATTGTCCAAAGGGGGCGGAGAAGGAGTTGAAGTATATTCTAATGGGAAGTGTTCTTGAAGTAACCATCGGTGATGTCGACTTTATATACGGACGTGTATCTACACTTGATGTTTGGTCAGGACACCTCTTTCTAGTCCTCTATATCTTTCGTCCCTGTTACAGGCAATACAGGTGA
Organism: Beris morrisii; assembly: GCA_951812415.1. Taxonomy (NCBI): domain Eukaryota; kingdom Metazoa; phylum Arthropoda; class Insecta; order Diptera; family Stratiomyidae; genus Beris; species Beris morrisii. The sequence goes on along the minus strand of OX638312.1, from coordinate 137,762,582 downwards.
GTAGTATACATGCAATTTACACGTAGTAGTGTCGTACATGTAGGAAAGATGGCAGAAAAAAGGATCACAACCAAGTAGAGAGCAAACGAAATAAAAATTGGACGATGGCTTCGAAGCGTTCGCCACAAGTTTAGTGATGGCATCCTTCTACCTCGAGGATAGTGGCTCGGTAGATAGTAAGGAAAATTATTGGATGGACGAGAATAGCATTCAATGAAGTAAGAAGCGGTCGAAACCCAGCCCCATCTAGCGACCAAACCACTTTCGTTAATTTTTGATAAGCAACCAAAAGCATTTCCAGTGCGGTTGTGGACGGACCGACAACGTATCGGTGATATTCTGTTGGCACCGCAAGATATCGCCCTCCGACTGCAGTGGAATGATACTGTATCCTAGCATCCTTGGACCTTAAGAGAATATCCGTGCGGCACGTACATGTAGTTATGGCAGTACACATACACAGACACGCACGCAAACAGCTATCCAAAAAGGTATTTGAATGGATTTCTAGAACTTCTGCTTCTTGCTTTTTAGCCTCCGAAAAAAGGTGGTGGACAATAATAAAAGCGATGCTACTACACTCCTTGTTCTTTCGGTTGGTGGACGATATCATTTTCTTGGCACATACCAAATAAGACTTTTGCATGCGAAAAGGAATTTTTCGTGTATTTTCTTTTGTTTTTTCCCAATTTTTTTCTCTCTCCAGACTTTATGAATTATTTAAAATGCCAGTGGACCGAATGGCCAAAGAGTTATTGCAGAAGGTTCCATTTGTTTTACCTCAGTCACATATTTAATAGCTGTCGGACAGAACAGTGGTTATTTGGTAGAAACAGTGAGAAGGTAGGGGTTTTTTTTAAGAGCAAAATGCATTGTTTAATTATTTTCTTCATTCATCCCTTAAAGGTTTTGGTTGAAATATCTGGAGATAATAAGGAGGCAAATGGATCTGCAATTTCCGGTATAACGAAGTTGGCGACTCAGTTTTGACGTAATTATCAAGCTTTTTTGTTCAGCGTCCCGTAAACGCCATAATGACTATAATTATAAAAAGTGTAATATCTCAAGGATTATCGTAAATTTATATCAGAATATTACTTTCTGCATGTCTTCCTGCGCTTCTCCACATCTTCATCTTACAATCAAGTAGACAATCCCAAAAGGGAAAAAAATTCAAAATTGTTCCGCGTAGATGCGTTCTTCTGCGCTTCAATACAGAGCAGAGGAGAGTAGAGCAAAGCAGACCAGAACAGACCAGAGCAGAGCAAAGTAGTAGGTTCTATTTCTTACATCTAGATGGCTTTGAAACTATATAGGCGCCAAATACTAAATACTATTACAGGAATAAGTTGTTACCTCCAATAATTCAATCCGCACAATTGAAACAATTCGGTTTCCAATGAACATTTCCTTCTTCTTAGACTTAGACTTAGAAAGAAAACTAATACTCAAATGTCAGGCAGCGCATTCTATGTGCTAAAATCTGCATTTGATCGAACACTTAAGTCAGTAGTGTGGCTACTCTGCTCGCTTTATTTTTATTGTTGTTTTTCCCATGTCGCTTACCTGCGCTGCACTGGAAAGGGGGATTACGCCCAGAAAGATATGACCTAATGTCCGAGTCGTCAGTGCATGGTTCCCAGTCATAAAAATTATCAGGAGTGCGTTCTGAAAGTTAATCTAGTCTTTAACCGTGTGAATTTATGTATTTGAATTTTTGTTTTTGATTTGTTGCACGTTTAATAGCGGCTTCCATGTCTGTGGAAAATTTCCTTGATTTCCTTGATTTGATGTGGTGAAGAGAATAAATAGAATCATTTTCATTGCCAAGGGGTACATAAGGAGCGACAAGGTCTTGATTTAGCCAAGATGTTATACTTCATCAAGAAGTCAAACGAATTCGGAGATACTGAAAGGACGCGTTAAATAGAGAACCGGCTGGAAGAGGAGGAGGAAGGAGTTGCGTAGTAATCTATGAAGATACAAAATAACAATCTGGACCCAGGCAAGATGAATTTCGAAGAAAATCTAACCGGTTCGGGGAAGAAACGAGCCTCATTTGCAATAATTTTGCATTAACATCACGATAGTTAAGGATTCACAGACCAGTTGCATAAAAAGCCGAAGTAGTACACACGTAAACATCGACCGATATGGAAATCACCGCTTAATCATTTCTTGTTAAATATTGTTTCATCTTTAATTTCTGCGTTTCGCATAATTTTGTACGTCGCTGTAATAATTAGTGATCCCGTTGTTCCTAAACTTTATCTCTGCATACATATAATTTATTCAATTCCAGCTCAGAATATTGTTGCATTCCTCAGCACGTATCAATGACAATCAGAATAGCCCAAAAAGCTATTCATACTTCACGCATGCTCTACACTTAAAATAAAAAGCTCGCTTATTGACTTATATAAGCGCAGCAGGGCTTTGTGCACGGGCGCAGCTTTTCTAATGCGACCGTGAGACGAATATCAGTTCACCCGGAAAGCGTTATTGATAAGAGTGACCGCGTAGTAAATGATTGTGCGAGGAATCGACAAATATAAGAATAATTGAATTCGATTAAAATTTAAATTAATCGAATTGTGATTTGTTCTTGTTCTTGTTCTTCTTCACAGTAATATATAAAGTAATATATAAAATAATTTTTTTTATTTGTCATTTTTCTAGTAGGGTCATTGAAACTAGTGAAAAAAATAATTGAAATTCAATTTTTTGTTTCTATCTCATTTTTACTTTATTATTTTTAATAATAAAGTATTGTTATCGACCTGAAATTTCCAAAAAATTTGCTACTCTGAAATTTTGTATTTTCACGTTTTAGGACTAGTAAACCCCAAAAAAAAAATGTCCGTCTGTCCGCCATATACGCCGTACGCCGCCGTATGCCGTCCGCCGTATGTCGTCCGCCGTATGCAAAACCGTTTGAAGGTGCGTAGCTCACAAACCCCTTGAGATATTAAGTTAAAATTTTTATGATAGGTAAAATGGGTGAACCCCTACAAGTGGCATTTTTCAGAGGGTGGTGGTGTAAGGGGGATGAGGGGGAGCGTTTTAGATGAAAAATTTTGGTTTCTAGACCTCAGGAACCGTTCATGCTACGAGGCTCAAAGCTGGAACTTATGTAGTACTATGATAGTGGACCCATTTCCAAAAAATGGTTGATAGTGGTCCAGCGGTGTGCGAGTGGGGGGGGGGGGAAACAATGCGTCCAAAACGCTTGAAAGCTGGGATAGAAACATTCTAAAAGACATATCTCCTGAACAATTGATGTCAGATGGCTGAAGCTTTGTAGTTGTCTTAAGAGATATTAGGAGATTAGAAAAGGGTTAAAATTTTGAAGGGGGGTGGTGAGGCATGGGGGTGGGGGGTGAAAAACTTTGAATTACAATATCTTTCGACTCAATTGTGCAAGGAAGATAAAATTTGGTTTCTGTATATAGAATTACCAGTGGAGTCTACTGAATATTTTTTTGGGGGGAGGTGAAGCGCGGAGTACTGGGGGAACACCCATTTTTCAAATGAAATATTTATATCTCAAGAACCGTATCAGATATGATCTTGAAAATTTTACAGGAGTTAGACTTTTAGTGGAGAAAAAAATATTGAGTGTGTGGGTGTAGGGAGTGATGATGGGAGGGGGTGGAAATGAAAAAAATTTTAATTTCTCGAAGGCCGCAAAGGATAGAAAGCTTAGAATTTAAAAATAAATAGAGCTACATCCCAGAAAATAAATTTTTGTAAGGGGTAGTAAGGTACGGGGGTGGTTGGTGGTTTTTCATATCTCTGAAACCAGAAAGTTGAAACTTAGTACCTACGAGTATATGTAGAGTAGCACATCTAATTAAATTAAAACTAAAAAAAAATCGGCTAACAGTCTAGGTGCAACTTTATTATTTTATGGGTAGAAGTCCGAAACGTGTTTAATGCTGAGATGCGGTGTAGGTGACTATAGAACTGACAACATAAGGAATAACCAGGAGGCTATTTGGAACGTTTTTTTTTAGGTTGTCAGTCGCCTAATAACCTCCACCGCAAATCAGCATTAAACACGTTTCGGACTTCTACCCATAAAATAATAAAGTTGCGCCCAGACTGTTGGTCGATTTTTTTGTTAGTTATAGTATTGTTACATTTAAGCCTGGCAGCCCCGCAACCGTGCAACTCGATCGTTTCACATAATGAAAACAACAACCACCGAATACCTAGTTGCAAAATAACCCAATCAGAAACCTAGCTGAAGATAAGGCGAAACAACACGATTGTATCTCTCTTCTTATCGAATGCTCTCCAATGTACTAGAACCCTGTACATTAACCACTGAACGAAGATCAAAATCGAAAGCTCTAAAGCTTTCTAGAACAATCCACACGCATCGAACATTCAAGTACATCCTAGACTGCAACCGGCTAGTATATAAGCAGGTGAAGCTCTGAGCGAAGACATAGTAATTTTGATTACGTCGACTGCGACAGCCAGCGTGTATACGTGAATTATGAATTATTATTGTGCGAATAGAATTTGAAGTGCGATTAATAAATTATCACTTATTTTTATTTTAACCGAATTGTGTTTTACTTGAAATCCCGGCGAACCCCTAGCTCGCAACAGTATGTTAAATTTTTCGAAAAATGGTGTCCGAGTCCTCTTTGAAAATTCATATCTCTGGTAATTTTTTCTTAGAATAATAAAATAGGGCTTATTTGAATGAGGGAGGTTGTTGCAATATAAAAAAAATACGAATAAAAATTGTCCTTAAAGTTTTTTTTTGAAAGATAACGATTTTGTCTTTTAATCTTGAATATTTTTTTTTAAATTTTTTACATATTGTATATTATACTGTTTTTCAAAACATATCAAAAAATTAACTTGGGATGTCAAAGGGATCGAGGCCAACAAAATCGAAGAACATCAGTGGTTCTCAACTAAGGCTAGTTTAATTCTCTAATAATTTAATTAGATTTTTTTGACCCCGATCCCCTTGAGATCCCAAGTTAATTTTTTGATGTTTTGAAAAACAGTATAATATACGAAATATAAAAAAATTAAAGATATGCTTTTGGCGATTCTTGATGAAGTGACCCTTTTTCCATAAAATAATTGAGAGCCACTGAATTTCTTAGATTTTTTTGACCCCGATCCCATTGAGATCTTAAGTTAATTTTTTGGTATGTTTTGTAAAACAGTATAACCTACAAAATAAAAAAAAACCGTATTTTGAGATATTCAAGGATAAAGGACAAAATCGTTATCTTTGAAAAAAAATTTCAAGGATAATTTTTATTCGTATTTTTTTTATATTTCAACAACCTCCCCCCTTTAAAATAATTTTATTATTCTAGGATAAAAATTACCAGAGATATGAATTTCCAAAGAGGACTCGGACACCTTTATTGCGAAATCTTTAACACACTATACCTAACAAAAAAAATGAGATAGAAAAAAAAATTTTGAATTTTAATTATTTTTTTCACTAGTTCTTGAAGTAAAAAGATTTTCAAAAGAATCGGAGATGGTAAGGTCACAAATTTCGTCATTTTTGGCGTTTCTTGATGGAATGACCCACCCAGTAATTATTATATATTTATTTAAATTAAATAATTTTAATGAAACTGTATATGTGTATAACTTAACTTAACCTTATTTAGGGGATCAGACTGATTCGGAAAATTCGATTTTTCTTTAAGGATGCGATAGATTTGAAAACGGAATTTGGAATGCTGTATTTCGATTTTGGGTTTTTGGATGAAGTATTTCGGATTGCGGGAATATGTACCAAGTTCGGTTTTTCCAGGATTGTAGTGAATCTACTACACCTTTCACATCAAGATTTCAATCGTTGACTGAAAAATTGAAATCTGTTTCATTCATACTATTGCCAGGTGGCTAAGAAGTCGATGTAAATTTCCATAAAAAACAGATTTTTTGAACTGCACCGCAAATAATAAAGATTCCTCCAGACTGGAGGAAGCCCCTGATGTTAATTTTTCCATGGAAAACTTCTTAGTACTCAAAATCCGATAAATCCAGATTATTTACATATTTATTCAGTTATGTGATATAAACTTAAGGAAACATCTCTCAAAAAACAGAAAGGAGCACGAGCCTGCTACTCAGAGCTATAAGAGGATAAACGTTTATCTCAAACTCTAAATTAATATTTCCCGAAACCATCTGCGTTTCTGGTTATTCCGGGAATCCTCACGTAAATACCGATCCTTGTTGTATGTGTGCGTGATATTTTCCGGAACGGAAAAGCCTGACTACTAAGTGGAGTCGCCTAATAACGACTGTCTTAAGTCGGTACTGTTGCGAAAAAAATTATGAAAAATAAAAATAAATAACGAAACTTGATTGCAAAAATCCATTGAAGAAAATCGGTTAAGTTACACATTTTTTGCCGTATGAAGACTGAGACTGGCGGAGGACATCAGATTATCTTAAGACGACGCTTTTGGTACTTGGGTTCAAGTCGATCTGGGTTTTTTTTCCCAATTCTTCTTAACTACAGTAAGAACCTTCGGAGAGCAAGCAGACTCTCCACAACGCGAACGTGCTGTATCTTTTTTGCTTTTGCACCTTCCCCGGTACATTCCCTCTGCCGTGCAATTTCTTGGCTTTACGTCCTTCGGAATCCTGGCGGAAGCAACCTGTGGGAATATACCCAAGATCTGTCCGCCCCCGATTCCGATGGGTATGATAAACAAATTTGCATTCCTGTCTTGTTCGGGACGTAATAAAATTATTATCTCGAGATATTACGTTTAAGGAATACTCCTTTTTATGGGCGAAAAACAGGAAAATTACTTGGGATCCTTGCACGCGGCAGTACAGGATTGTCGGCGAACTGTCGGCAAAACGGACGAGTTAAATGCATTGCGGGATTTCGGACGAGCATCTTTACGACTTCGGGGTAATAATTATGAAAATGTTTTCAGTCTGTTTCGGGGGTTGTTTACGATACCGATGAATAATTTCATAGAGGAGTCAGAATTGAATTAAGTACTTACATTGATTGTGGTCCAAAGGATCAAAAGATGTAGACTGAAGGTAGATGCCGAAGTAATTAGGAACATTGCACTAAAAGAACTTGACAGTTACTAATGTCATAAAAATGGTAACATGTCAAACTTTTCTTGACACTCGTATCTGAGATATTTTTCAACTGTTGCTTGGACTACTTTATTGTTATCTTTACATATATCTGTGAGTGCAAATTCCAACTGAGTCCGTTCAAAAATAAATTCAGAAAAACGTTCAAAGTTACACTTCAGCAATTCCGCTTTCGAAAGGGTTGTGCAGTACACCTACGTACCCATTTAGCATGCAACTAAGCAAAAGAATAAAGCAGAGATTCTCAAATACTTTTTACTATGAAAGAATTTATTATGCCAAAAAATCGTACGGAAATACGTTGATATGTGATTTGTAGGAGTATATAGAGTTAAGGCCGTGACACATTAAAAGCAGAAAGCAACGGCAGAAACAACAGCGTCGTCAGTGCTGCTTTTTGCTCTGCTTTATGAATTTATATAAAAGATTTAATCCGAACGGTTTTCTGGTGGAGCAATTTTCCTCTCACAGTTCTAAAACATGCAGATTACCAGCTAATTCTTAAATTTTGCTAATCTATATTTAGTTGTGAATTGGTTCCGCTCCAGTGTTATAAATTCAGTACTGTATGGATTCTGTTTTATAAATTATGATAATGAAAAATAATTTTTTTTTAGTGTGGTTTTTGATTGCAATTTTTGTAGATGTGTACACCAGAGTCAGAGTACGAGTATGTTAAAATTAAAATTAATGAAATTATTTTTTTATGTATTAAGTCAATCACTCAACTCACAACTTCAAATTGTTGTGCCAGAAGGGGTCTACCAAATTTAGTAACATTACAGAGTGGGCCAAATACAAGTTTCTTTTTAAAAATGCAATAAAATGAACAAAATTAAATTTTTTTTTTATATATTATGGCTTTATTAGTAAGAGTAAACATTCCCATATGTAGTCTGGATGGCTTAGTGGCTAGAGCACTTGCCTTCGGTGCACCTGGTACCAGGTTCGAATCTGCTTGGCGACAAGTTATTTTCGGGAATGGAATTGGGTGCCGGACTACCAGTTCACTCAGCTGTAAATGAGTACCTGAGTTAAAATCGGGGTAATAATCACGGACGAGCGTGTGGCTGACCACTTCACCTCCTAGCAGTGTGACCGTTTTGATATTTCTCAGGGTAGCAAACCTTAGCTTGGGTAGCAAAAATATTTTCTAATACTTCTTTTAATTAAATGGAACTAGTTACGTCATTACATGCTTATCTGTTACTCATAACGCTGTATATCCACTACAAATTTAAAATGTTTAAAGAAAAAATTATATTTTAAAGTGTGAACATTTATTTAGGAAAATCAAAATTCACACAAAATGCACATTTTGCCCTTCGCTCGAACGAGTGATAGATTCGAAAAAGATGCTTAATTCGATTGCGATTATGTATGTGGTATGCGCTACCACTATACTATATTTCTCAGTACAATAATATTAGACAGCTATCGATGGTACGCGATTTCGAATGCAAGACCAGAGGCGTGCATGAATTTTACATTTGAGTAGTCCAGTTGCAAAACCAGCCATACGTCTATTTTTTTGATTTTAAGGTTTCGGTATCCCTGGATTCGTCTCGTCTCAGGCTACAATTTTAAAACTAAATTGAGCTTAAAAACCAGTCATGAACCTCTAATAATTAGGTTTGAAAAACCCAGTAAGGTGCAAAACCAGCCATATTTCTTTGAGTTTGGTTTCAAAAGCTGACCTATATTATCAGTTGCAAAACCAGCCATATTTTTACTTAACACAATGATGACGTCACAAGTTTGGGTGCAAAACCAGACATATATTTTCTTATTTTTCTTGATACAACACTGTTTTAGACTATTTTCAACTATTTTAAGAGACTTTTTTGTTATAGTTTGGTAATGGTAGTATCCCTGAGTCTTATAAAATCGAACAACTGATAGTTGATATAACCATGCACAATCATTGATTTGAGTTTTTTCCGTATTTCGTTTGTGTTTTAAGGTTGTGAAAATGGAGGAGGAAAATGTTGAATTTATTATTTTAGAGACAGATGAACAGTTTTTAGTGATAATCAGGTCGATGAACAACAAGAAATAGAACATCAGCTCAAGGAACAACAAGGAATAGATCATCAGGTCGAGGAACAACAAACAAAGAATTCAAGAAACTACAAAGTTCAGGAAAAGAAAATGTCAACCGAAAGAATGGAAGAGAAACATTGCAAAGCAATACCGCTAGAGTTGCGAAACCAGTCATATTTGCATTTCGGGTGCAAAACCAGCCATATCTAGATTTAAAACTTAATTTAATAAGGATAATATCAAAGCTTTTGCAAGCCAACACAGCATATTTTTTGCGATTTTTTTTAAAAAAAAAAGCATAGGGATATTTTGCCTAGAAGCTGCATAATCAGTTTTTGCCATTTTGCCACAAGTTTCTGAAACAAATATGGCTGTTTTGCAACTGGACGACTAATTTGATAGTCAAAGTATCATATTTTTACCGTACACAAGTTTTATAACGGCTAATTTTACCAGGGTAGCAAATTTAGATATGTAGTAACATAGTAGCAAAAAATTGTCAATAGTAGCATGTTGCTACCTTCGTAGCACTTGAGGTCACACTGCCTCCTAGTGTTCCGTCTAGTAATGAAGTAACTCTAGCAATACTTCAAGGCCTAGGCCCGATTTGGGCTGTTGTGCCATTGATTATTATTATTATTAAACATTCCCATTAATGATGGAACGCAATTTCGTTCAAGTGGCTGCCTCGGCTGGCTGCGCAGTAGCGCATTCTGTCACTCCAATTTTCCAAGGCCTTGTTGATGGTTTCGGGCTGTAGCTCACGGATTGCTTGGATGATATTGGCCTTAAGTGCTTGAATCGTTTCTGGATTGTTGGCATAACATCGTTCCTTCATGGTCCCCCACAAAAAAAATCCAAAAGGGTCAAATCGCAGCTCCGAGGCGGCCAATTGACATCGCCAAGACGGCTGATAACACGATTTGGGAATTTGGTGCGTAAAAGATCGATTGTGGCATGGGCTGTGTGGCATGGCGCGCCATCCTGCATGAACCAGAGGTCGTCCAAATCCATGTTTTCAATTTCAGTAAAAAAAAAGTCGGATAACATGGCTCTGTAACGTTCACCGTTGATCGAAACGTTGTTCCCAGCCTCATTTTCGAAGAAAAATGGTCCAATGATGCCACCACTCCACAATCCGCACCAAACTGTCACTCTCTGTGGATGCATTGGCTTCTCGACAATAACGTGCGGGTTTTCCGAGCCCCAGAGGCGGCAAGTTTGTTTGTTAACATAGCCGCCGAGATGAAAATGCGCCTCGTCAGAAAAGATGATTTTTCGCCCAAAATCGTTGTCCAATTCTAGGTGCTCTAAGGCCCAAATTGCGAAGCGATAACGAAGCGAATGGTCGTGCGCCTTCAATTGCTGAGTCAATTGGACCTTGTAAGCGAATAACCCGAGATCTTTGTGCAGAATTCTCCTCAGGCTAGTGCGTGAAATGTTGAGCTGTTGAGATCGACGGCGAGTTGATGTTCGTGGAGTCTCCCACTCTCGGCTACAGCAGCGACATTCTCGTCTGTGCGTACGACGACGGGGCCATGAGTGTTGTCCACTAGCATGCCAGTCTCACGAACTTTTTGCACAAACTTGCGTACAACAGGCGCGGTGGGTGCTTCATTTCGGCCAAAACTTCTTTTCAAAAAACGCACTGTTTGGGCTACACAGCACTCACTTTGGAAAGAAGTTTTCAATATTTCCCAAAGTTGTTCAAGCGTAAAGTGACTCATTTCATTCCGCGGAGGTATGATACTGACTTTCTGCCAAGATTTCGAGCGGGAAACAGCTTTCAGTGTCAAAATAACCTATGATTTAAAAAGAAACCACTAGATGGCCCACCCTGTATAGTAAAAACTATTTTAATTTTATGCAAAACATGTTGTGAAAAGAACATAAAGTATCGAACTAAAATTTCTGAATTTCAAATATTGGTAATTTTCGTATTCTATTTATTGGTTTTTGTCTATGAACAACGATGGGGATCAACAAATCGTTAATAAATAAAATAAAGTAAATGCTGAACGCAATACCCTACCAACAACTCTGTCCTCCTTTTTACTTTTTATTGGAAATTAGTGATAAGAGGTTTTAATCTTTGTTTGCAAGAGGTTTGCTGTATCAGTAATACAGCACTAATTTTAAGTATTCCAAAACGTTAAGAGTCACGATAAAGATAAAGTGATAAGAAAAAATGGCAAGGAATTCCATAGTTGCAATTTATTGGTGGCAAAAATTTGTGATAAGCTCCAAAATGTCACAGATTTAAAGATTATCGAAGTCCGGTTGCAGTACTGAATTTGTTATAACTTTTTACAGTACTGTTTTGGTACTGACAAACACAAATCTGATTAGGATCCAGTATAAAGAAAACAAATTGCAGCAAAGAAAATGATACAAGTAGTATAATAATACTGTTCCGAACACATCATTGTCTTTCTCCTCAAAAAGACATACGTGCAACGTCTTAATTACCTCAGGCTTTTTAGGCTGTAATTGTCGTTGCCTCAACTTCTCACTGGTTTCTGCTGCTTCAGTAGTACACATTAGTTTCCTAGAGTCCTTCAATTTTCTAAGTTTTCTGTGCCAGTGAGGGTTACCTTTCATCGTAGTTCTGGGTAGGTGATAGGACTTCTTAAAGAACTGTGGCAGGAGCAGCAATGGTAACCCTACGCTTTTGGGCGGATATATTGAATCCTTGGCACCTCCTTGGCTCGTCTTTATACCAGTATTCAAATAAACAAAGGTGTGAACATGATGGAATTGATCTGAAACGTGCTCGTTAATTGCAGAAATCGACGAATACGAACCGATACTTCAATTTCACAATTCAAATGACCTCATTTCCCGCTGTCGAATTCTAAAGCCTACGGCACCCAATCACTTAAATCAAAATGTTAAATGGCATGTATCACATAGCAATCATAAATCAATGAGACATGCACGTCTCGTACAACACAATACCATCAATACGTCCTTTGATACATCGATCCCAACGTACACGTTCGGCGGTAAGTAAATTTGAGGGAGATCCTTTCCTCGTCGTTTTTCGTGAGGATTTTCTTTTCTGAATCCGAGCGGTATATCCTTACCACTATACGTTTTGTTAAATGTAATCGTCCTTGAATAGGTAGAAGGGTCGCATGACTTTATAACAAATTGCTAAAGATCGAATCGACATTGTTAGTCGTCGGGAATGTAGTCAGGGAAAGAAATGGTAGGCGAGACCTAATTCAATATTCACATTCTCGAGCCTGTCAACTCCTTGCTGTTTTCGGTTGATGCTTGTTTCTTTCCACGCTGTCTTTATATTTCGGAAAAAAAAGGAACTGTTAGTGCCGAGCGAAGGACGAAAAACAGGGGTATTATTCCCCCCAACTCATCAATATAATACGAAAGCGAAAACCTTCGTAAATAGCACCCTTGGGTACATCACCTCTCGTGTAACCTCATTACTCTAGTCCGTGCTCATCTTATGGTCGAAGTTGATATGCCCAAGGATATGTCCTTTAGCGCCAAACAAGCAACTGGCTTCCATCTTATTCAACGTCGCACCACAATTGAATGGTATTTGGAAGGCCCTGGCAAAAAGGGTGAAAAAGTAAAATTTCGAAACATCCAGGAGTAATAGTGTGTCGTTTTTGTGTTACTGTCGTTCGTTGGTGATATCCTTGAAGGAGTTGCTAGAAAAAAATGAACTCTAGTAATTTGAAGCCGGCCTCTTGAATTCGTGGCATCATACACGTAATATTGAGCTCATGTGGGGGAACCAGGACAAGTAAGGACTGCCGAAGCTGCAAAAGAATCTTCTGCAATATTACAGGCCGGTAAGAATTTATATAATGTCGTCTGCATTTGAATTGGGAGAATGCGGGGGTACTCCAGTGATGTAAGTCAACAATAAATTATTTATGCGATGATATCGATATTAAGGCACTTGTGTTTGGGGGTGAGTTTTTATGATGTAAGTTATAATTCAGTACAACGAAGTCGAATTCAAGGTGGCTTAATATTGCCGGCTTCGGTTAGCCTTCCCTTTTTACAGTATAATGTATGTGAACCAATTCCCGAAGTCTTTCTGTTTTATTCCAGGCAAAGGAGCAAAAAATTTAATCGGATGCGATATGTGTGAGTTGTGTTAGGGGCTTATGTAAGTTTGGATCGCTCAACTCGGAAAATACTGGCCAACTTTTTTGGATTATAATATGGTCCCGAGATATACAATGCATATTATTACGTGGCTGCCGTCCAAAAAAAAATAACTTTCCAAATAAAAAAATTGCGTGAAAAGAGGTTGAATATGTTGTCACGAATTTTGTCATATCTCTTAGGTCTGATAAAATATCGAATTGATTTCGACTTCTGTTGGCTTACTGTTAAATTTTCTAGAGACCCATTTCATATTTTTTTTTAAATGAGACTTTAAAGGGGAGAAAATATTTCATTTGCGTTTTCACGATTTCCGCCATATATTTTAGGTCTTATTAGATATATTATTTGTTTTTACACTTTTTATGTGTACATAGAATTGCATGAAAATTGAGTTCATTTTATTCAACTCCTCAGGATAGGGATGAAAATGTTTTGTATATGTTTTAACGAATTTCATCATATCTCCTAGGTCGGAGAAGATATTGAGTAGATTTTGACTCTTAGAAGTTGTTTATTTATTTTTTAAATTTTACTTTATTAATTTTTAAATAATGAAGCAGTAATGATAGAAGCTTGGCTCTTGTACGCAGTAATTCCAGTGACACATTTTGCGAAACATATATATTAATGGGGAGTCTCCAAAAATTATAAGGTGTGCCTGGCAAAAATCCGGATTGGGTTTGCGGTGGTCAGGACGGTCAGGGGTAATTGACATATAATTATGAAAGGGTTTGATCCTGAGTATATAATCAGCTCGTTTTGTTCTAACTCCATCCAGATCATAATAAGTTAGCGTCGAACACTTTTAGCCCCAGTGATTTCACGAATCCCCAATCTCGATAAATAGTTGATCTTTTGAAGCGAGGCCATCCATTGGGAAATATTTTTGTACTAACATTCTAGGCGCAACTTTGTTATTTTTTGAGTAGAAGTGCGGATCGAGTTTAATGCTGACGTCCGGTGTAGTCTGTTATGCGATTGGTAAATTAATAAAAATTATGTTCCATACAGCCTCCTGGTTATAATTTCTGTTTCAGAAGCATAGTAACCTGCATCGCATCTCAGCATTAAAAACATCACTTCTTCTACATAAAAAACAATAAAGTTCCCCAAGTTGGATGATCCTTTTTATACTCTAGATGAAATCATATAGAGTATTATAAGTTTAATCCAGCCCAAAAGTTTGTAACGCATAGAACCAAGCCTCGGACGAAAAAAAGTTATATATTATTTTTTGTTTATTTGTGGCCAAAAACCTCAAATCCGCCTGACGTCCGTCCGTCCGTCCGTCCGTCCGTCCGTCCGTCCGTCCGTCCGTCCGTCCGTCCGTCCGTCTGTCCGTTAGCACGATAACTCAAGAACGCCTTCACCTAGGATCATGAAATTTTGAATCTGGATGTTTGGTTGAATTTGTAAGGCTAAGTTCGTTAACGGGCAAAATCGTCCTACTCCTTCGGGTAGCTGCCATACAAAATGTCCTTTAAACACGTGTTCAAGAATATTGGTCGATAACTTCAGAAGGGTTTAAGCTACGTCTTTGAAATTTTGTATGTGTTATTTTTCCAATAGTTGGAGCTAAATATATGATTATGAAGAAAATCCGTTTAGTCCTTCGTGTAGCTGCCATACAAATATCCTGTCAAAATGTATTCACTTAATTTACGAAACTCACAATAACTCAAGTAATCTTTTAGCTACGAATTCGGAATTTTGTACAAGTTAGTTTTGAGTGAAAAGGAAGTCGGAGTTTACTAATCAGCGAAATCCTTTTACTCCTTCTGGTAGCTGCCATACAAAATGTCCTTAAAACACTTCTTCAAGAATATTGGTCGATAACTTCAGAAGGGTTTAAGCTACGTCATTCAAATTTTGTATGTGTTATTTTTTCAATAGTTGGAGCTAAATATATGATTATGAAAGAAATCCTGTTAGTCCTTCGTGTAGCTGCCATACAAATATCCTGTCAAAATGTATTCACTTAATTTACGAAACTCACTATAACTCAAGTAATCTTTTAGCTACGAATTCAGAATTTTGTACAAGTTAGTTTTGAGTGAAAAGGAAGTTTGAGTTTACTAATCAGCGAAATCCTTTCACTCCTTCTGGTAGCTGCCATACAAAATGTCCTTAAAACACGTGTTCGAGAATATTACCAATAACTTCAGAACGGTTTTAGCTACGTCTTTGAAATTTTGTATGTAGTATTTTTCCAATAGTTTGAGTTAAATATATGATTATGAAGAAAATCCTGTTAGTCCTTCGTGTAGCTGCCATACAAATATCCTGTCAAAACGTTATCACTTAATTTACGGAACTCGCTATAACTCAAGTAATCTTTTAGCTACGAATTCGGAATTTTGTACAAATTAGTTTTGAGTAAAAAGGAAGTTCGAGTTTACTAATCAGCGAAATCCTTTTACTCCTTCTGGTAGTTGCCATACAAAATGTCCTTAAAACACGTGTTCAACAATATTTTCCGATAACTTTTGAACGCTTCAAGCTACGAATTTGAATTTTTGTACACATTAATTTTTGAATGGTTCCAAGGAAAAGGATAAATATGTAAGAAATCGAGTGAGTCCTTCCTGCACCTCCCATGTGAAAGTCCTTTAAAAAGGACATTTTTTTTCGATGACTTACCCAGTTCAAGGTATGAAGTTAAACATTGAATATTGTCTTTTAGTTTTGAGTAGCATTCTAATAGCAGTCCTTAATAAAGGACATACAACATCCTCACACGTAATTCTACTTTATCCCCAACTACAATATAAATCGGAGTTCAGTATTCATCTAGAGTATTATACGATTGGCTTACAGCCGATCGTGACTGCAGTATGTTTTTTAATTTCAAATACCAAAAAGGGGATGAAATATCGATATAACTGATAACGATATTGTATAAAGAGGCCGTAAAACTAAAGAATTTATGAGTACAACTCTTTTCCTCACTTCGAGGTTAAATTTGAATATCGGAAAATCTTGAAATTACTGAATAAACCCGAATCAAAAAAGCCCGAGGAAGTTAAACTCGAATCGATATCCCATCGGACCTAACAAAAACTCAACGACCTCTCTCTAACCACCTCGGGGTTGAATTTTTTTAAAACCCCGAAAACGATTACGGGTTGTGTTTTTATTAAAACCTCGCACAAGTACAAACCTTGAAAGTACAGTGGAATTCGTACAACTTATGCAACAAAAAAAAATCTGAAATAAATTTTAATGTATATAATAAGCCCGTTGAAGAAAAATGGAATTCTATATCTCATCAGACCTAATACATATGTCGGAATTGGTAAGAACAAACACAACTACCCTTATTGGTTGAATATCGTAAAATCCTAAAATAGATTTTTCGGCGAATGTAAAATTACCGATTGAAGTAAGTACTCCTCTGATATCTAATTAGATCTAAAATATATGTCGGTATTCGTGAAAACGTTCATAACCAACTTACACCATTTTGGGGGTTAAGTATGGAGAAGTGCTGATAAACGTTTCTTAGTGCTTATACGAGTATGTAGATATATTGAGGGGTAGATATGAAATTCGTTTTATTTTTGTGGAAATTAATTTGATATTTCGCAGACCTAAGAGATGTGACGAAATTCGTGAAAATGTATACACACCATTTTCAATTTTCAACCGCACCTCCGAACCTCAGTGTAAATCTGAAATTGTTGCTTGGATTATATTACTTTCTCAGTAAATCTACATTTTTTTTACAAAGTTTCTACTTTCTAGCTTAAGCCATTCCTGAGATACACCAACCACCCCTGTACCTTGGTGCACCAAAAAAAATATTTTATTGTATACCTTATAGTATACAGAAACCAAATTTAATTTTTCTTCCCTAGTGTTTTACAGAATTACGAGCGGATGTATGAATGGAAGTGGCAATATATTTACCCTGTTTCCAAGTTGTAAGTTGTTCTCAGACATGAAGAAGTCTTACTATCTTCCGACACCGGAAAATAATATGTAATAAAATCATTTGTACAAAATGTACTTGTATTCCTATATGATACAAATCAATAGCTAACACGCTTCTGCTAACTTTAGTGTCGCCAAAAATTATAAGATTTACTCGATGAAATTCAAAATCTATTTTTTGCAATAGTCAGCATCATACCACTTTTTCAATGACCGAGAAGATTACTCCATTTTTTCATGGTTTCCAATATTGGGACTTCGAACGATAATCTTATGAACGTTAAGAATTTTATTTAGATTTGGTCAATGCTGCAATAAGCTCGTGCGACTTTGAGCCATTAAATTAGCAACTGTTGTGTCGAGATGTTTAGACGAAATTTTTCAACACGAACGTGGTCAAGATTCCAGCAGTTCCGAAAGTTGTTAACAGCTTCGGCTGAGGACCAGTACATAACCGTCAAGGATTCAAAGAAGTCGATGAAATTTCCTCAAATTTGGCTCAGGGATAATTGCCGGTGTTCGGATTGTTTCCACAATAATACGCAAAGTAGAAAATTTCAGTTCGATTTGAACGTGAAGGCCAACGAGGTAAGAACTTGAACAATTTATACACCTGATACATTTTAACGATATTAAAAAAATTACAGGTAAAGGCCATAGATGAAAGGATTGAAATTGAATGGAATGACCAACATACCTCCGTATTTGACCTGAAGTGGCTGAACGAACGCAAATTCTGTTCGAAAAACCAAAAGAAATATACCAAGGAGTTTTACAGATTGGAACAGCGCTTGTGGAGCAAAGATGAATATGAAAATATTCTGCAAACTTTTAAATATAACGACGTGATTAATAGTGATGACGGTACGGAGATTAAAAAAATTGCATTTTTTAGGAAGATAACCAGATTTGTCCTAATTTTTAGCACTTAGAAGTTGGATTGAAACATTGGCCCAAAATGGGGTTGCAATGCTGGAAAATGTGCCAAAGGAGAAGGGATCTGTTCGAAAGCTCTCTGAACGGATAGGATTCATAAAAAGGACTCACTACGGGTTGGTTTTCACGGTTTTCAAATTGTTCCAAGATTCAAAACCAACTTTTTCGCACCATTTTTAGAGATGAGTTCATTGTGAGCGCAAAGCCTGATGCCAAAAACTATGCATATCTTTCGAGTGACCTACCCTTGCACACCGATATGCCATTCTACGACTACAAACCCGGCTTAAATTTCCTGCATTGCTTCACACAATCCGAATCAATCGGAGGACAAAGTCTTGTAGTCGATGGATTTTACGCAGCCGAACGTCTTAGAAAAGAAGATCCTGTAAGCTTCGAAATTCTTAAGGAAGTTCCTGTCGACTGGAGTGATATTGGTTGTGAAAAAAATTGTGAACCGTTTCATTGTATTTTCCGGATGCCGGTTATAAAGTGAGTTTCGTGAATTTAAATATTGCTAAGAAATTGTTGTTAACAAACTGCTCCTGTTCCTGTTTTCAGTTCGGATTGTGATGGACGCTATACCAGAATAAATCACAATATCCCACAACGTGATAGTCATTTCACAGTGAAATTGGAAGATGTGATTTGTTGGTATGAGGCCTACTCGAAATTTCTAAGAATCCTTAAGGAAGAAACGTACAGCTTTAAACTACGCGAAGGACAATTGTTCACATTTAATAATCTTCGGCTTGTACATGGCAGAACTGGTTACGATGATAACAATGTTAATATTAGATATATTATTGGCGCTTATATGGACTGGGATATTGCCTATGCGAGATTGCGATTACTGAAATCCGATAAAAGAAATTAGACTAAGAATTGGATCTTACAATAATCGATAATTGAATAAAATCAACAGTGAAGTAGATCGGTTCAAAATTTAAGACATTTTTTTGAATTTGTAACGAAGTAGGAAGTGTCTGATATTTTCGTTTCGTTTGGTGTGCGAAACTGAAAACGATGTAGTTTCTTACCTAGTACTCTCGAGCATCAAATGTTGTACTTCTTCTTGTTGTCTTCCAGTCGCCCAGCACAAAGTTTGCAGGTTCGAATCGTTTAGTCTTAAGCTTATTGCTCGTGGAGAGAAAGGGAATGTTCAAAAGGTTCAACAAAAGGCTGTCAAATAGTGGAAAATGCAAAAAGTCGAAAGAATTTTAACCGTAGCAATTTTTGTTCGTAACATCCTCAATTCGTTGTAATAGATCGTAACGAATCGACCGAAATTCTATTCACCGTTTAACCGGTTAGCCTAAGCTGAAGAAACTTTTCAGATATGGCTTTCAAATTTTCACAATATTCAAACTACCTTAATAAGGACAAACATCTTGAGGGTAGTGCTGGAAGGAGATGCGGCACATGAATTTTCTTCAAAGTTGTTGATTTTTGTAAATCGGAAACGGTAACAGATAAACCGGTCAAATTCGAAACTTATTTCCAGTAATAATAACGTGGTGCGCTAGAATTGACAAAATCCAGACAGCATGGCTTGAAATTTAATATAATGAAAATTTTATTTCTGTGACCGCTTACACGAGCTTTTTTAATTAT
Source organism: Beris morrisii (assembly GCA_951812415.1). Taxonomy (NCBI): domain Eukaryota; kingdom Metazoa; phylum Arthropoda; class Insecta; order Diptera; family Stratiomyidae; genus Beris; species Beris morrisii. The sequence continues at coordinate 137,742,788 of OX638312.1, read as the reverse complement.
TGCATAGATAAATTGATAGGGGTACGAGGTTGGAGGGTTGATTTTTCGTATGGCTTATGCTAGAAAGTTGAAACTTAGAAAATATATACATATAAATCTTTTGTGGAAAATTAAAATTAAATTTTGAAGAAAGGCTTTCAGATTTTCGATGGAGAATGACAAAAAATGTTGTCGCAAAGTCTTCACACAATGGCTTAAAAGGCGATTTAAGAATTTTCCAATTTTCCTCCCTGCAGATAGTGAAAAGCGGTTGTACATTTTTTAACGAATTTCGACTTTACCCATGGGTCTGATGAGATATCGAATTAGTTCTCCTCCATATGCTTTTTATGCAAATGATTCTAAACGAATTGCGTGATATGTCGATAGTGAACTCACAATGGCGTGACTTTGACCACATCTCAAACTTTCCCGAAAATGATAAAGTTGTGCCCAAAGACTTGGCAATTTTTTTCTTATTTTCACAGCAAGTTGAAGATGGTTGCAAAAACACGTCCGTATGTTTTTTAAGTCGACCGAAATAATTTAATTCTATGTTAATTTTGATATATTAATCTTTATATTAATCGTCCATTTGCGTCATTAATAATCATATTTGAAATTGCAGTGAAATTCACTTTCTATTTTATAGCTTATACATCGGCAAATTTCTTATCAAAATGGACTAGTTGAACTTTAATAAGTGTGTAAAATGTTGGGATAGTCTGATGAGTTATCGCTTGTCGACTTAAGAGTAATCCAAGTCTAACGCGTGCTTCATTGAGAAATGATTTTATTTTCAAATAACACATTTAAAAAGTCTTTTTTAAGACTTTGCTGAAATTTTAATTCAACATTTTCCAAACTCGTCATACCACGTAAGTGACCAAAGAGCATCTCGCCAGGCCATTTGTTTTTCGATTACTTTATCAATCGCAGCTCATCTTTTGAATCAAAACAGTGAAGATATCGTGAAGCGTTCACTTGGAGCTAACCTTATTCGTCTTACAGGCGCAGTGTGTTCAAGATGTTTGTTCGAAATGTTTCAAAACGATCGTGGCCAGAATTGCTAAAGTTCCGGAATTTGTTAACAGCCTCGGCTGAAAATCAATACATTGCCGTCAATGATTCCAAAAAATCGATGAAGTTTCCACAAATTTGGCTCCGGGATAATTGCCGATGTCCGGATTGCTTTCATCAAACTACACAAAGTAGAATTTATCAGTTCGATATGAGCGTGAAGGCTAATAAAGTAAGGACTTGGATTTTGATGGTTGGATTTTTTGCTAATATTTAAACTTTAGGTAAAAGCCATAAATGAAACCGTTGAAATCGAATGGAGTGACAAACATACCTCGGTATACGACTTGAAGTGGCTTAAGGATCGTGAATTTTCTTCGAAAAATCAGGAGAAATATATCAAGGAATTTTATCAATTAGAACAAAGCTTATGGGGCAAGGATGACTACGAGAAAATCCTTCAGAGTTTTGAATTTAACGATGTTATAGGATCAAGAGAAGGTTCGTATCTATTCGTAATATTATGAAAATATATCAATCAGACCCGTAATGAAGACGTTCTTATCGAGGCATTAGTTTTTTTGCCCCGTGACAACAAACTGGGAATTTCAGTTTTGTCCCTGAGTTGGTTTTTCCCCCAATTCGATATGAACCTGGCTAAGATCTAGAAAACCTAATTAATTATAACTCTTTATAAATTACTTGCAAAAGAACGTGATTCAGTAGTTTTTTGTGAAATTCTCAGAGAAAAAATGTATTACCTAAAGTGTAAAACATTTGAGAACCACTGCCTTGTTCTTTCGCTCGCTTGCATGTCACATGGGTTGCTGGTGTGTATCAATAGGATGTCAGTCTACCCGTGATAACCAACCGGTAATTTAATTTTTTTTAAAACATTATAATTTTCAAAACCTGCGAACTATTTGTTCTTAAAAGTTGAAACGTTGGAGTTATGTATAGATAAACCGAGAGTAGAAAAAATTTTTTTTTTAGAAATTTTTAGCATTAGCAGTTTCGTACGACTGTGGGGTTAAAAAACAGATGAAACATAGTACGTATAGATAGGTAAATAGGATAGGCGCATAACAAGCTGTATCGCATCTCATCTTTAAGCACACTCCAGGTTTTTAAATAAAAAATGACTTTTTTCAGTGCAAGTGAAAAAATATAATAAAAGATTCAATTTTGAATTTTCGGCCAGACTTATTAACAATAATAACTTTATTTAATTTACAGGTCTTAAAAATTGGATTGAAGCTTTAGCAATCCACGGAGTTGCCATGATCGAAAACGTACCAAAAAAGGAAGGATCTGTTCGAAAAATCGTAGAACGAGTTGGCTTCATCAAAAAAACTCACTACGGGTAGACATTGCCAAAAAGTTAAAAATTTTCCGTTTTCGTCAAAAATTGAATTCTTCAAATTTCAGAGAAGAATTCACAGTCAGTGCGAAGCCAGGTGCAACAAATTACGCATATCTTTCCAGTCCGCTGCCACTGCACACAGATCTTCCCTACTACGAATACAAACCTGGCTTGAATCTTCTTCATTGCTTGGTCCAATCGAAATCCTTGGGAGGACACAGTATCATAGCCGACGGATTCTATGCAGCCGATCGTCTTAAAAAGGAGGACTCAAAAAGCTTTGAAGTTCTTCGAAAAATTCCTGTAGACTGGAATGATATCGGGAGTGAAGAAAATGGTGAAGCATTTCACTGCATCTTCAGAACACCTGTGATAACGTAAGGATACGACTTCGTCTTCTTATCGTGCGGTCAAACTGAATTTTTTGTATTTTTCAGTGTCAATCGTGAAGGACGTTACACGCGAATAAATCGAAGTATTCCACAGCGTGATAGCCATTTCACGGTGAATTTGGAAGATGTGATTCCGTGGTACGAGGCCTATTCGAAATTTGAGAATATCCTTAAGGAGGAGACTTGTAGCTTCAAATTACACGAAGGACAATTGCTTACCTTTAATAATCTCAGGCTTGCTCACGGTCGAACTGGATACGATGATAAGGAAAATAATGTAAGGCATATTATCGGCGCATATATGGACTGGGATATTGTTTTTGCGAGACTGAGACTATTGAAAGGCGAATACGATTGTGAAAAGTAGGAGAATTGGACAAAATTGTAATAGTGCATCAAAGTAAAGTGAAGTCTTGAATGATTTACTATTTGATTTGATTTTATTTATTTTTTTAGCTAGGTGTGAATCGTCGGCGAGTGCTAGTAAACGAATATTAGGTTCTGCCACTTCGTAGCTTCATTTATAAACATTAATTTCGTTGCCACTTTTCTAAATATATTCCGATGGGTAGATAAAGATAGACTAAGAGTCCTTCACTTTTATCTTCTTTAATGCTACAAATAGGTAGGTTCAATAAAAATTCGGCCCTCCCAAAACAACGTCTGATTTGGTTTGAGCCTGTGAAAACCTTAGTTTTTCACGCAGCATGACCTGAATAGTTTTTTGTCCCTTACTCCTAACCACACCTTAGGCCATTTCTCTTCCTTTCAGTAAGTAGGTCCTCATAGGATAGAGTAAATCCACCGAGAATCTACCTTCTTAGTCCGCCTCTGAATCACAATAACAGAGAATGGGTTCAGTGTTTTCAAATGTGATTTCACAGAATTGGCATTGAGTAAATAATATATCCTGAGAAATATCCATCTATAAACCTTGCATTATAGCTCATTAGAGAAAATAATTTAGACGCCTTCTTACTGGCGAAAATCAGGATTTTCTTTGACTGTAAGTTCTGGGAATGACCTGAACATCTACCCACTTTAGAATGGTTCCAGCCCAATCAAGATGATTCCACGATTGGCAAGCTCGTTGGTCGGTTCGTTTCCCGGAATACCTTCGTATCCTGGCACCCACATTATTATTCAATTAAAGTATTCGGAATACATGTTCTTTGCTGGAGGACTGGGCAAATTCAAAACGTCAGGAAGCCTAAGTAAAACTTATTGGAACAGGCTCTGAATTGTTATTCATAATGTGCGTCATCCAAGTAATCTTTGAAACAGAAAATTTAGTTCTAACGGAAAGTAAGGGCAGAAATGCGGAGAAGTATCTGGTGAAGGAGCATTGCTGTCTTAGAATAAATTTTAGATAAAAATTTCTTTTTAATGCTTTCTTTGTATCTTCAAGGCGAACACGTTGAAGCAAAAACGAAAAGTTTTGGAACTTCTTCAAACGACTGTAGGGAAAGCCGAACCAGCGACGACCTTAAACCTGGCACTTCCACCATCCTGTCTTGCCAATTTCTTGTGACCTCGCAGTTTATTATTTGTAGCCTTGAAACTTTCTGCAAGAAGTTTGGTTTCTAAGGGTTTTTTTCCAAGATGCCAAATCTTCATGTTTCAACACCTTGAAGCTGTATAGCTTGTTTAAAGATTTTCGAAATCTGCAGAGGTATCAACTGAAGAGAAGTTTGGGCCAATTTCAAATTGAAGTAGAGAGCTTGGTACTTCTCTTGATATTTCTAGGCTGATACAAGTTCTGGAGGTGACTAACGACTCCAAAGCACCCCAAATCCTGTTCGTCTCCAAAGTTGAAGTTGTCGATAGGAGCGTTCTCTCTGAGCTTGGGAACACTGTTTTGAATTCGGTGAACCGATGTAGAGTGGCCAAGTGAGTCTTCTCCTGAATGAGTATGAAAATTTGGTCGAGTCTTAATCGCTTTAGGGTTTAACAGAGGATGTGACTGCAGGACTTACAATGCTTCTAATGCTCATCTATTTTCTCTTTAATTATTGTTGGTGTACAGTTCGTCACCTTTATTCGGATTAGATACAGTACACTAACTATCTTATGCAGGTGTCCTGCGTGATCGACTTCTCCCGATATAACAAACTCAAACAAGATTTGTCATTTGGGGCGTTATTATTATTGAGCCTTCATGTGGTCAATGAATTAGAAGGCGCTGGCCTTAATGTGTTGGTGTCAGCTGATAGTGCTGAATCCACTTGGAGTTTGGGCAATAGGCAATCTATCTGTCCCGCGAAAATCGAAAAGCGTTGCATAGTTTAGACGGAAACTCAGGTCGAACGAAGTGATGATAATAAGACGATACGAGATGAGGTGAGGCGGGACGAGCGTCCTGTCTGCCTCGTACTCGCTTTGTCTCGACGAGAGAGTGGAAGGGCGATACATTTGTCTGTTTTGTAGTAGTCGAAACGAGAGTGCCGATGTCTCCAGTCGGCAAAAAAATATTAACTGGGAAAATACCTTCCACATGACTACTAATATAGTTTGCAATTTTAATACTTCAGCGCGACAAACGTTAGAAACCAAGTGGTGCCACGTCCATATTTCCTAATTACTGCCATATTTTGTGGTATTTTAGAGGAAAATTCGTACATAAAAATATAATGGGCGCTCATTTGGTACCACTATCTCTCCTTCGTGTCCCTTATTCTCGGGAAAATAAAGCACAGTTTTTACACTTAACCCCTAAGTAATCAAACCCACATCCTCACAGGTAGGTAGGAAGTGGCGTGTATATTACAAGCATCTCCCTTTTTTTTACGGTGTCCTATTTTTCATCATCACCGGAGCGCCTTATAACGTTCGCCCATTTCCTTTCCATTTTCTTCGTTTTTATGATGTAGTGGTTGGCGATTTGGGGACTATTTGCCCCATGCCAAAAAAGGCCTTCAATGATTTTTCTTTCTTCCCCTTTCCATTATTATTGTTGCTATAGTGGTGAGATTTTTCCTTGCGTTTTTGTACGTTTTGCACAGTTTTTTATGTGGCGAAAACGATTGGAAGTGGAGTGGGAAATTCAGGAATACTCTGAGTTACGAGCATTTAATGGATTTTTCCTACCCGACTTGATTTCATCGCAAGTTAAAATGACTTTTCATTCAAAGTTATGCGAAATTAATCCCACCGCCACCCCCTTTTCTCGAACTCTTCGGCAACCACCGTGTCGTTATAATTACTGAGAAAAATCGTATAAAATGTGAATAGAGAGGGCGGTCGGATTTTACGGAGCATCTGTCGTAATTTTAAGGAGATTCTTTTAAATGTACGAAGTGTATAATCTGTTGATTATCTTATTACTTGAATCCTCCGATTTGAAGATGAAACTTTTTATGGTTGCCAGGGATTATCTTAAATCGGATTTCTTAAAAACGAGTGTTGATGTAAGTGGAAAATTGGAAAATCATTTACGAATCGGTTTTTTATGAACCAGTTCTTCTATGGCATTACAGTCCGGTGTAATTAACACCCAAATATAATAAATGTAATATGAAAAACTTTAGCTTGATATAATTCGCAGTAATGCATTTTGGTTCAGGAACTCACATATGGAGGAATCAGCTGGAATCAGTCCGTTTGGGATAATTGCATGATTCACCCTCCGATGATCCAATGAACGTGATGATGAAAGCGTTCCTTCAGATCTAGTGCAACATAGTTTTCAAACTGTCCTCTTCAGTGAAGGTTTCTTCAATGGCAATATATTCGTGTGGCATTATCTCAAGTGACGCTCCCGACGAAGAAAAACAACCAAAAATGATTATAATCATGATCCATGACTGAACATGATCCCTCAGTGTGTCTGCATTATAACACTCATGTATCAGCTTTCTTTCAAGTACAAGTATTTATGAGATATCAAAAACTATGAAATTGCTTTTAAGCGATTTTATAAAAAGCCCGTAGAGTTTGAAATGAATTTGATAAATAATCGAAAAAATGGCGGAATTCGTGAAAACATATTCAATGACTGCAGGGGGTTGAATATCCAAATTAATTCGATATCTCATCAGACCGAAGAGATATGACGGTATTCGTGGCTTCCCATTTTTTATATCTCAGAAACGGCCTATGCTAAAATGCTGAAACTTAGTACGTATGTGCAGATGTACTACGAAAGTAATTAGAGCAAAAAAAAAATAGATTTTTATTAGCGTACAAAGGTGGAGTAACAAAAATATGTGTGAAACGGGTTTTTTCACCGTTTCATGAATTTCGTTATATCTTTTAGGTAATAATTTTATTTAAAAAAAATTTTAAAAATTTTTCTATATCTTTATGGCGGTGTAAAGTGGTTGTGTACCTTTTCACGAATTTCGATATATTTCTTAGGTCTAATTAGATATCGAATTCACTTTCACTTCTAAAGTCTATAATCGGGGAAAAATCCGATTTAAGAATTTTTCGATGTTAATCCATTGGGGGCTATAAGGTGTACTGTTCAAGTTTTCACGAATTCCGACAAATCTTTTGGGTTTAATTAATTAAATTAATTTCAGGTTTTTGCGATATTCAACCCCTAAGAGGATGTAAAATGATTGTGTCAATTTTTACGAACTCCGACATATCGATTAGTTCTTATAAGATATCGAATTATTTTTTACTTTAACGGGTTTTCTATATAATAGCCTAAAATCAGAATTTTTTGATATTTAACCCCTAAAGGGCTATGTCGATATTTTATCCCCTGTGTTTTTATTGAAATTGAAAAAAAATACGTAAATAAAAAAGAATCTGCCAACAGTCTGGGCTCAACTTTATTATATTTTGGGTAGAAGTCTGGAAAACTTAGGCGTAGGTTATTATGCGACTGATAACCTAAAGATTAACCAGGAGGCTATTTGGAACGTTTTTTAGGTTGTCAGTCGTAACCTACACCCTTCTCAGAATTAAACGCGATCGGAGTTTCTACCCAAAAAATAATAAAGTTGCGCCCGGATTGTTGGCAGATTTTTTATTACTTTATCCACCCATGAGCTCCATGCACCGGCAAGTATTCAAGCTTATGAATTGGCTATGGACATATATCTCAAGCACTTTTGATGTACAGCCTGTATGCACATGTGTCCTCCATATTCAAGTATTTATTTCATATGAACAGTCGTTCAATTTCTGCAACTTGACTGCCTCAAGTTCTAAAATAAGTCCATGTCATTCACATGTTATGCGATTCCAGAAACGATTTCATCCAGAAAAAACTAATTGCGAAACAACAGTCAGCTTCCTACTTCGAAACACAACTATTATCGTCATGTCACGTTCATTTAATTCATAATTTTTAGAAACTGCTAAAAGCCCAACAATCTCAAACTAACAGCTCACAGTTCCATTAGTAACGCCGATTAAACTTGGCGAAAAGGGAGTTTAGTGGAGCTAAAACTATTGAAAACACGTCGGAATAACGTAAACTAGAAAAATGGCTGACATAATAGTTGCGCCTTGTTCGCCAGTATAAGGTCCTCGAGCATCGTTACAACTTCTAGAGTAAAACGATAGTAGGGTCTAATGGAGCCCTCATAGGCAGTTTGGGCAAAGCCGGCAACCTTTGGGATGTCCATAACAATATTGTCGCCCCATAAACAATTAAGGCGTCATTTACATTGCTCTTGCCGGCAATGAAGAGTGAAGCGTGGAGCTGGCTCGACAGCTCTCAAACAACATTCGCATGAAGAAGCACTAAACCACTCCTCGTAGCCCAAAGTGCTCGAGAAACATAAGGACCTAGAGTAGCGTAGCTACGAATAAACCATTTTTTTTAAGTGAAAATAAATTTTATGGCGGTAACCGACGAAAAAGAAATGCTTAAAAATAAATTCGTGAAAGTAGCGTACACACAGTATGTTGTAGCGTGGCCATTGGACCAAGCCCAGGACCAAGCCCAGGACCAAGCCCAGGACTAACCCCAGGATCGGACCTCGGGTGGCAATACCGTAAAATTGCAACAGGATGTTTTATGAGCTGAACTATGCCGTATGCATTTTACTGGATCCGACTTCACCGAGCACCTTGGAGAAGTACAGTGGCGGCACACGCCAACCCCAGCGACTTTACAGCTTCCTGCATCAGTGGCAGTTTTTCGGATTGTAGCGTTGTATCCGAACGTGGCGCAAGGACTGCTCACGCTAGTTTTGACGCCGCGACAACGAAACAGTACCGATCCAGACGGTACCAGCTAAATGGGAGTTAAATGTTTGAAAGCGGGAACCGTGCACGTTATTTCATTATTTATTAAGGATTCTGCACCACCTTGAAACGCCGGTACGCCCGGAACCATTCCCTGAATGCATCCAGGAGCCAGGATCTAGGAGCGATTTGAGTGGGCTATAGTTCGGTTGCAGAACATCACATATCCGCTTTTGGTTGTGGCTTCGTACTTTGGTCCTTTTTAGATCTCATCAAATATTTATTTCACTAAGTTCTTGAACCGGTGTGAGCTGGATACGATGCATATCTACTGGAAGCTATCAAAACTGCAGGGTCGTTTAGTCGGGAGGATATTAAGAGGTATACTACTCGACTCGGGTATGGAAGTGCTTCGTTGCAGTTCGGTGTAATTTGTTTTTTCTTCATTTGTTGCAGTAGACTTTAAGAATTCGGTCTTATTTATGTAATTTAGGAGCCACATCGCATAAAGTTTATGTCTTACTAAGGTATTTCACTTAGTGTCCGGGCAATGGTCTTAAAATCTTATTTTACTTTCGTAGTCTGAATTAAATCTGTATGTACTTGAAGCTAATGTTAAAATATGTTACCGTCTATTGATGTTTAGATATAGTTCTGGGGACATCTCAATGTTGAATGTTAAGATTTTCATGGAAACCGAACACAAAAAGCAAGGTACTGCTTCTTCTTTTCTGTTGCGAAACCTGATTGTTGGCTGGTGCGGTTCACCTCGCCGGTAACCCGCGAAATTATAATAAGATATGGGTGTATTACCGTGTGCGATCATAATCTCCCAAGACCGTCATTTTGAGGAAGGATCATTTTTATCGTTTGTCAGATAAGCGTATATTCCTCAAGTTTCTTGATGCCAGTGTATTAGGTGGTGTAGTATGCATTTCTTATTTTGCTTCACGCAGCATATTGTCCTGGAATTTGTATCGACAATAGTTTCTTGGTTTTGGGTAGCTCTAGCTCGGTGATTAAGCGATTCGGTGTTGCTTCAAAAAGAGCGCTGTTACTACCTCATACATTTTTTTCCATATTCGAAGATTCTTTCATCCAGTTTCTAAAAATTTAGCTCCAATACTTCACACTCACAAAGGCTTCAGTTCTTGACATCAATGATGAGCAACCTTATGGAATAAAGAGGTGGTTTACTTATGTCGGCGGATAGTTTTGACAATATGGAGCTTGACTTCAATATGGGAAACAAGTTTTGTTCCTCGTGACCCAAAAATAGTGAATTGTTTGAAGATTTTTGCAATTAGCGGAATTTCATCATCAGTGGATACCTTTTACCACAAGACCTTATGATCCCTTCTGGTTCTATGATGAAATGCGTGTTCTTACACGAAGAGCGTATCCTGTTTCAAATTACGTTTAGTAATAACACTTAACAAATCAAAATTTTTTTACTTGAACAAAAAAATTTCAGTCCGTCTGTCCGCCGTACACTATCCGCTATACACAAACTAGTTTGAAGGCTCATATCTCCAAATCCTTATTAGACTAAAATTTTTTTGGTGAACGAATTGGATAGATCCTCTTAAGTGGTAGTTTTTTTTGGGGTTTGAGGATGTGACCGGGGAGGTGGAGGGAGCATTTTAGCGTTTTGTATTTCCGGAACCACTTACGCTAGAAGGCTGAAACTTTTAACTTATATAGACTTGACTGGCTTGGTAGAGACGCCATTTGGAAAGAAAATGATAAATATGGTTGAAGCTGAAATCGAGACATTCTAAAATCCATATCTCCTAAATGGTCAATGCCAGAAAGTTGAAACTTGGTTATCGTTCGTAGGTCTACTAGGAGAACAGATTGGAAAAAAATCTTCATGGGAGTCAGTTGCGTGTGGGACTTGGGTATGAAAAACTTTAGATTATGATATCTCACGAACGCAGTACATGATATGTGTTTTGTGTTTAGAAATGGATAAGAGAACTTTGCTGAATACAAAATGTTTTAGAGGGGCAGTGCATGGAAATGAGGGTGATTAGAATTTTTCTAATAAATCATTTCCCGCATAGTATGTCATGAACTTTTTAAAATAGGATCATAGAATTTATATGGGAGGTAGTCCTGATAGATCCCTAACAGGGAAACATTCTTGGTGGTGGTGGTGTAGGGGGGATGACGGTGCGGGAGGGTGGAAAGCAGAACATTCAAGTTTTTATATCTCGAGAATCGTTACGTTCTATACAATTTTGAATAGGGGAAGTATGGTACGGGGATGGCGGTTATCGACTAATCTATTGAACGGCTTGTGCTACAAACTTGAAACTTGGTCCGTTAAGTAGATGTACAACTAAAGTAATAATAAAAAATAGTTAAAAAAGATATAGAAAAAAAAAATTGTTCAGAAATGGTATTTATTTTTACGAATTTCGTCTTATCTCTTAAGTCTTTTCAAATAATAAATAACTTTACTTCTCCGTGTTCTTCAGGTAAATGACTAGAATGCGTTTTCAAGATTTTTTATATTCAATTCCTGCGGTGGTGTAAATAGATTGTATACATTTTCATGAATTCTGCCACATAATTTAGAACTGATTAGTTATCGAATTTACATTTCAGGATGTTTTGATGTTCAATCCCAAAGTGAAGTAAAGGTTTACATACGTTTTCACTATTTTCGCTATATCTCTTAGGTCTACTGAGAAATAAATTTCATGTAATCGCCTAAAAACCTATATCAAATTCAGTCCCCATGGAAGTATAAAGGGGTCACATAATTTTTAACAAATCTTGCAATATCTGTTAGGTCTGATGATATATCAAATTGGTTTTTATTTCTGTAGGCTAAATTAATTTTTTGGATTATTAAAATATCATAATCGAAAACAGTTTAACAATTACAAACTCAATATGCAATAAAGTGGCCCCCGTTAAAAAAAAATCTGTTTATATTTGTGGTTCTTCATAAACATTAATGTTTTTATCATTTCAATGAGTTTCAATATAATTGTTATACTTAATTGTATGTGGTAGGTAAAACGGCGTAAAATTAATAATAACAGTTGCCGAAATAAATGACAAGCCTATAAAAACAAAAATACCATCATATTTTCATTAGTTTGAGTTGGGAAGGTTAAAGTAGACGGGGTGTCAATAAAATTGAGAATATGCAGAGATTACCTTCATATGCGGACTGTGTAATGGAAGTGGATGGACGGCACAAAATTAATGTTTCTGAAATTCTCCTGATTATGCTGTCAGTCGCATAGTAACCTACACCGCATCTTAGCATTAAACGCGTTCCGGACTTCTACACAAAAAATAATAAAGTTATGCCTAGACTGCCGGCAGATTTTTTTTTATCACAATTCAATTCATCTATAGTTTATGTTATTACTTGAATTTACACATTTTTGTTTCACTCTAATAGTGGTGTACTATTGCTGCAGCATATGAAGCAAAATAGAGCGAAATAAAAAAAAATAGTTTCATAAATATGTTTTTATATGATATTGATAAATGAGTTGAGGCCAAACAGCAGTTACAATATTAATATAATAATATTCCAGAATAAGCGTGATTATTTATTTAATTATTTTTAACTTTCCTAGTTCCTAGATTATAAATGGGCAAAATGGATCTACTCCTGTGAGTAAAGCATCCTTAATGTCCTTTGATGATAAAACCTAGAAAATATCTATTACGAAACTTCTTCACAATGATGAAGGTTATGAATCTGAAAATTTGCATAGATAGGCCCTGGTCAGAAAATTTCCTATGTTTCAAGCCACAGCTTTTAGACACAATTTGTTCAAATACCTCAATACTTACGTAAATTTACATCCCCTACAAGCCCTGCTCTTTTGGGCAGCATCTCATCACTAACAATGCCTTGATTGATATTTAATGATTAAATAGACCCTTAAACTATTTAGAGGACATTTACTTGGGCGAATCAATTACGCAGCCATAATTTACTCTGCGTTCCCTCGTCATTGATCCTAGAGCAAAAGTATGGGGGTGCCTGATGCCAGGATTCTCGGTGCTATGGTTGTTAAGGGTTGGTGCCAGTGTTACTGCTTCTGCTGTTCACCCGACGTCCGAAATTGCATCTAAACGGAGATACACGCATGAATGCAGGACAGTGTGTTCACAGTTTAGCAGCAATAAACACACGGCTAGGTATATGGCTATTTTAGCCAATAGTTACGAGAGTGTAGGTGAGATACGTGTGTGGTTCACTGGACCCATAAACAAGTCCTTGCCTTTGTCAGTTCGGGGTAAAATTTTGATTTATTGTTGGCCTGAACATGACGTCATTTTAGATTTTGGTCATGAACAAAACATATTGCATACCATGTACGTTTCGCAATGCTACACACCGCAGTACTGTTGTCAAGGATTTGAGTGGTTAGTTTGGATACATCTCTCTGTAAGGAAGTTCGGGAAATGGTTTGTTGATGAATTCGATAACGTCAACTGTTTCCCTTTAAGAAACCGAAAAGGAAACACGTTTCGCACATTACAAATTAGCAGATTCTTTACTTGTGAAATAGCTATGAAAGGTCACTACTGCCTTCAGCGTATCATAACATCATAATATATAACTTTGATTTCCTCTAAAGCATTACGCCGGTCCAGCAAGGATGAGACAGCTCCATAAGAGTGAGGGAGTCTAACATAAATGGAGAGAGCAATTCTTCTTTTATCTTCGGGAACCGTCTCTACACTGTACCGTGCAATTTTGGACCGCAGTGGTCATGGCTAGAATAGTAGAGACGACAAAATATTTCACTCGTGTGCAAACAAAATTCTTCAATTGCTAAACGTGCGCTAAAGGGCAATTACCGTGTGCTCTGAACCACAACCTAATTAAAAAGCTATCCAACCAGTAAAGGGGAATGACATGAATCCAATTATACAGCAAAGTTGGTGTTTGTTGAGGGAACGAAAAAAATTAATAACATAATCGAAAAAGCAGTAATTTTGACTTATTGATAAATTTTAAAATTTGAAGCTTGTGCAATTTCATAGCCTTACGTCTGTACGAAACTGGGGCATAAAAAATGGACCAAATGTATATCACGAATTTTGTCATATCTCCTAGGATTTCTAGTGTTGAAGTAATTTTATTTCCACGAGCTCCTTGGACAAAACACGGGGTTTTATACGACAAAAAAATTGAAGAACATCAGTGGCTCTCAATTAAAGCTAGTTTAGTTCTCTAATAATTTAAGTTTAATTCCAATTCAGTGTTTTAGAGGAAACATTTTGGTTTCTAAATCTCAGCAACCGCTTGCGCTAGGAGGGAGAAACTCGGAATTTATATAGAGCTTGGGTGTGGGAGTGGGGGTAAGAATAATGCGTCCGAAACGCTAAAAAGCTGAGATGGAGAAATTCTAAAATCCATATCTTTTAAACAGTTAAAGCCACTACATTGAAACTTCATGAATAACTGTAGGTATACTAGGAGAAAAGATGACAAATGCAATTTGGAAGGGGGTATTAGTGTGCGAGGGTGGGTGTGAAAAACTTTAGATTACGGTATTTTACGAACCAATTGCACTAGAAAAATAAAATTCGGTTTGTGTCCCAACAAGAAATTATGGTTCACATTTGGGTTACTGCGACTTCGCGATGTTTAAAAATATTCCCGATTCGCCACAATGTTTCGTATCTGCAACGTTTTAGGGTCTTCCATTTATCGAAAGTGGCGCAACGTAATGAAGGAATTGTGTTGGTAACAATGCCTATTTAGTTTCGCTTTAGAATGATAGAAAGTAGCACACAATGAATGTGTATTGAAATGTATGTAATACTTATAATACAATGAGAAATAGATATCTTTAAAAACATACAGATCTCTACATAAAATAATTATGAAATTGAAATAATCAGCATAATGTAATACAAAATTACCAAACGGATTCAGATTCTCTGTCTAAAATTACTTAAGGAAAAATCATGGGACATGACAAATTCTTCCATTTGAATTTTTCATTGATTTTTTTAAAAATAAACTTTTACAAAATATACTCCTGAGGCAATAGCCTTTTTTGTTAAAATTACTATCCGGTCTTTAAAACCAAATTTACTTCAGAAATTTTGAAAAATTCTCTACTACATGACATTTACAGATTTAATTTTATTTAATATCCTTCATAAAAATTATGTTCGCCATTGTAATTGATCTGATGTTACTTCATAGTCATTTTGCCTAGCATGTTGCAGAATATGAACATAGTTATTCACCGTTCCGTAAAAATTCCTAAAATGTAATTAAATTGTGTCCATAGAGATATATGTACTGGAGATGAAAAACAGCGACTGAGTTGAAGGCGGACGTCATCGCATTCACCCATACTCAAAACAACAACAATTGACACTAGGCTCCTGTTTTTTCTCACTCCCATTTATATTATGTCCCGCTCTGGAAACACGCTGAACAACAACAATTTGACACTAGGCCCCTGTTGCATATAACTTTTCTAGCTTCCAAGCGCTTTATGCAAAACCGGTGGCTCTTCGTCTCCAGTGCATAAATCTCTACGATTGTGCCCTATTAGACGTGGTACCTAATTTGTTTCACCAAGGCTAAAGATAAAGTAACGCTTTCCAAACTGCGCCTAAAAGAGTTTTTTAGTAGCACACTGACTGCAAGGTTTCTATATAGGTACAATTCCCATTGATGGATTCAATTATGATTGACTTCAAATAGGCGCGATGAATATTTTCCGCCTAAAATGACACAATTCCTGAAGAATTTGGCGGCGATTTGGGAACTGATACTATTTTGGGCATTTTTTGTATATGGAAACATTTTTTGAAAGACTTACGTTTTTGTGTTACTTGGACTGCCCAAATGGAAACTGCTACTGACAAGGCACGGAAACTTAATATTTCCTTTTAGAAATGGACACGAAAAAATTTTTGTAAAGTCGATGTATTAAAAATGTGACTGTAGTAACAACTCGGCACAAAATTCTTGTTGGGCGTATAAGGGTTGACAAATAAAGTTTGCTGAAAGTAAAATTTTTTAAAGTGGGGTGGAGTATGGAAGTATACTCATGGCAAGCTAAAACTTGGTATTTAGATAGAGCCATAGTAGTAGCATGTTAGAAAAATCAATTTTTTTTCCTATCCATAGAACGGCTTATGCTGCAAAGTTGAAACTCGGTATGTATATGTAAATTAAGTAGAAAACTAATTTAGATTAAAAAAAATATTCATTGGTGTACGGAAGGGGGGCTAAAAAAGTGATCAGTGAAATCGAAATTCATACATTTTCACGAATTTCGTCATATCTAATAGGTCTTCTAAAATTATAAATTGATTTTCATTTCATGGATTCCTCATATTAATACCTAGAAAGCATTTTACACCCCTAAGGGGTGTAAAGGGATTGTATACATTTTAACGAATTCGGCCGTATCACTCAGGTCTGATTAGATATTGAATAACTTTTCGCTTCCATGCGCTTGTTTTATAATCGACTAAAACCCGTTTTACATTTTTTTACATTTTCAACCCCTAAGAGGGTATAAACGGGTTGAACTCGTTTTCACGAATTCAGTCATATCTCTTAGGAGTGATAAGACATCGAATTGGTTTTCACTTACTCTTTCTTTCTTTATATATATTAAAAAACTTATTTCAGGATTTTTGGATATTCAACCCGAAAGTGGGTGCAAAGGGGTTGCATATGTTTCCACAAATTCCTACATATTTCTAAGATCTGATGAGATATCGAATTCATTTTTACTTCCTAAGGCTTCCTACATAATCGTCAAAAAGTTGATTTCAGTATTTTTAGATATTCAACTCCAATAGGACGTCAGACTTCGACATATTTCTTACGATTGATGAGATATTATATTGGTTTTCACTTCCACAGACTTTTTATATAATCGCCTACAAACGCATTTCCGATTTCATGTAATGCCCGAAACCAAATTACGAAAAACTTCCTAATCACATAATAACTGATATTATACTACGACTTAGACCTCGTCCCGGAGTATGACCCAATTATGTAATTCATATGTTATATGTGAGAGCGACCCCATTCTAGCCTCTAAAATAAGCTCTATTTTATTGTTCTAGGATAAAAATTACCGGAGATAAGAATTTTTGCGAAATCTTTAACATATTATAAGTAACAAAAAAAAATGAGATGGAAACAAAACTTCAAGTACAAACATTTTCAAAAGAATCGGAGATGGTAAGGTCACACTTTTGGCGGTTCTTGATGTAATGACCCATCACTCCTTGTGACACCAAATTCTGTGACCCCGGTTAAAGTCCTACGTAAACATTGCTTAAAATAAACTGAAACCCTGAAGTAGATTCTTTTAAGAGTTAATTAAATTACTTCCGATCTAATTTGTTGTGAAAGTTCACGCAATTAAGGGATCCTGCAAAACCGTCATACTAATTGCCATTTACCTAAGTGCCCGCAATAACAATATTTTTTTTCTGGTTTTTTTTGCACATTATGAAATGTAGAAACATTTGCAACAGCATTACGTCGATGGTCGTAACCTCAAGTCGTTTACCCACAATATTGGCCATAATATACACTTACCCACACCTAGCTCATACCTATAAACTTTTCGATCTTATCCCTTCGAGCAGTTTGAAGCCCGGGGCAACACCAGCCCCTATCGAACATTCGTTGAGTGAACATTTTCATAAATTTCAATCGACATGCTCCACAGGGAGATATTCAATTCAGAGCACATATAAATTGATGCGTCGCCCAATAGGATGTGTCCCTGTTCCACTCTCGCTGTGTCCACGTCTAGTTCTTCATTCGGACGGTTCGAAAGGGTTTTTCTTTAAAAAATTAATAAAGAAAAATTTGCGAAAATTCCTGCAGACTCATTTTCGAACCCAAAACAATTTCGGTAAATTTTTAACGAATGTCCAGTAGGTGTCAAGGATCACACCTGTAATTCGATTACTACGCGCTACATCTAATCAAAAGACGTTCTACGGCGAATGAAAGATTTTGTGTAGGGAGGGAGCTCTCCTATGGCCAATATTATGCTTCCTAGTTGTTTCGAAGGAGTCGGAGGAATTCAGGACTCGAAAAATGTCCTGAATTTTTTTTTACCCAATCGTTGGTATAGTAAAGCCGTGATAGTACGAACTACTCTGCAGTGAGCCTTGCAAAAGGAATAGAGAAGTGAACACGATTTTCCGCAACGTATGGAGTATTTTGCACATATACGCTACATACGTAGGTATTATATTTCACTCAACTTTTCACCTGTAGACAACTGTTCCTATAGACAGGAGAGAATCCTGTTCGGTTCGAACAATGAGTTTCACGTCAAGCGATATGAGATAGCGATGAGAAGACGGAAACGTAACGAAGGAAGCACGATAAAGCCTCATGTCGACAATGTTTCAAATACGTACCGCCAACTATCAAGGTATCGTCCTGCTTAGTATGTAGTCATCCGAAATACCCGTAACTACGTTATGGTCGAAAGGAATCCAACACTCCCACATACACCACGGTCGCACGTTAACGAAAAAGATCGAAATATTTTCCGCAAAGTACTTCGTAATGAAAAGCTGACCGCCACATACTGGAACAGAATAAACGCCATAGCCACAAAAATTCAATTCTGAAAAGGACTAAATACGGTTCCATTAGAAATGGGACACAATAGGCATAGATCTGAATTTTGTACATGCCATACACGGGTTGAGTGTGTTTCCAATAGCGGAGATTGTCCGAATGTTCTGCCCATGTCAAAATGTTTCCGGATGATGATATTTCCGATACTACTGCCAACTAGTTGTGGCCAAAAGGATCCCATATCATTCAGGAATTGAGGAGCTCACTTCATACCTACTTCATTTATCCTGGGGAGTATGTGGCGAGATGAAAAGCTAACAATCATTGCGAACATGTTATCCTTTAGATATGTGAAGAAAAAAAATTAATAGTCTGATTCAATCATCGAAATTCTAAAGAAAGATATGCAAAAACGCCTATAAAACGAGTTCGATTGTTGATTTTTTAAACATTGTAATATCCTACTTTATAATGACCCTGCAGAGTCGTTAAAAATATGGATTTAGTGTTGAAAATGTACACATAAAAGAGGTTTCTCTTCCAGCATATGGAGCAGTAACCGCTTACTAATGGCGCTATTTCGTTTTCGTATTTCTCGAGACTGAATTTATCTGGAGGGACGAATCCATTTGAAAAGAATATGATTTGTTTTCGTCTGATTTTTTTAGACATGTTTGATGCGGATTCATTGAAAACCAAAAATTTTGCAAGAGCGCAGTCAACGACTAGCAGAAAAAATTAACAAGATGGCATATGCTTCTTCCGTTTTTAAAGTATACCTCCAAGGAAAAGAGGATGTTAAATTAAGCCATTGAAGAATTTGTGAAAGCACCTTTTATACCATTTAACCGCCTTAGGTGTTGAATATACGTTTTTAGCCGACTCTATCAGCCTGGAAAAGTGGGCAAACACCAAAAAATACGTATTTATTCAACCACTTAGGGGTGAGTTTTAAAAAAAACTTTTTAAATCGTGCCTACTACCAAATTTCATGTTTCTAGATGCGGCGATTTAAGCTGGCACCTGATATGTGATCAACCTCTTGCTCGGCAACTTTTTAAGGATTATTTCCTTGACATACTCGTAGTTTAAAAAAAAAAAGTTCTACACTGAGGGTAAATTTCCACTATCCGCAGAGATATGGGGAATAAAGAAAACACTTTCGGGCCTGTATCATCTCTCACCTAAAATATCATATCTTCAAAACTAATAACCAAATGTCAACATGTTGTACCTTGTTTCTTAAGGAATCGAGTTACCTTTCATTTCATATATGTTGGTGTGCCTGATCTTGAGATATTTACTTAAAAAAACAAATTTTTTCACCTGCAACCCCAAAAAATCTATGAGAAATGTAATTTTTCTCAGAAAATCTTATTGCTTAAATAGATAAACCTGGATATGCGAATTCGTTGACCGAAGAAAAAAATTCTATCCCATTAACTTATCAAAGGGTAAGGTTAGGATAAGATTCCCAGTCGGTCAAAACGAACCGAGAAATATTTTTCTGGAACTCAACAATCGGTCCACGATATACACCCGCTACATATCTCAATTTTTGGTATGATGTCCTCGTGTTTTCTACCCCAAATGAGAGAAGAGAAACAGATATTCATTAAAGTATTGCACAAAATTAATACACATGAGAGCAACAGAAATTAACAAATGAACAAAGATGTCATCTACAATTAGTGAGTAATTAGAAAATAATTCCGGATTTTTGTGATTTTCCAAAAAAAAAATATCTGCCAACAGTCTGGGCCCAACTTCATTATTTTTTGGGTAGAAGTTCGGAACGTATTTAATTCTGAGATTCGGTGTAGGTTACTATATTACTAAAAACCTTAAGAAAGAGGTTGAGAAGCGGTTAGAATGGTTTCGCGCTAGAATACTTACGCCGCTCCCACATATAACATATGAATTACATAATTGGGTCATACTCCGAGATGCAGTCTAAGTCGTAGTATAATATCAGTTGATACGTGATTAGGAGGCGATTATATATAAAGTCTGTGGAAGTGAAAACCAATCTAATATCTCATCAATCCTAAGAAATATGTCGAAAGCCTTAAGTCTTCTTGGAGTTGAATATCTAAAAATACTGAAATCAACTTTTTGACGATTATGTAGGAAGTCTTAGGAAGGATTAATTCGATATCTCTTCAGAACTAAGAAATATGTAGAAATTTCTGAAAACGTTTGCAACCCCATTGCACCCACTTTGGGGTTGAATATCCAAAATTCCTGAAATGGGTTTTTAGATATAATAAAGAAAGCAAAAGGAAGTGAAAACCGAGCCGATGCCTTATCACTTCTAAGAGATATGACGGAATTCGTGAATAATAGTTAAACCCATTTAAACCCTTTTAGGGGTTGAAAAAGGAAAAAACTTGAAAACAGGTTTTAGGTGATTATTAAACAACCCCGTGGACGTGAAAAGTTATTCGATATCTAATCAGACCTGAGGGATACGGCTGAATTCGTGAAAATATATACAACACCATTACACCACCTTGGGGATCGAATTTCAAAAAATACTGAAAACGCATTCTAGGTATTTATATGAAGAGTCCATACAATAAAAATGAATTCAATATTTGGAAAGACCTAGTAGATATGACGAAAATCGTTAAAATATCTGCATTCCATTTTCACTGACAATTTTTTTTTTGCGCTTCTTCCGAATGCAAATGTATATTAGAATTTTTTTTAATCAATATTACTTTCCTAGATGATTTACATATACTTACCGTTTCAACTTTCTAGCATAAGCCGTTCTATAGTTAGGAAGTTAGGATTTATCATTTATATCGTTCTCGAGATATAAACATCGAAACTTTTTCCTTTTCACCGTCTCCCACCCTCATCCTCTTCTGCACCCTCACTCACAAAAATTGTTTTCCCTACTTCTGGTAAAAATTTTAAGCATAGGTGCTTAAAATGTTAGATAGGTCTAACACTGTTCTTGAGATATTAGACGTGATTTTTTAGAAAAATTCTTATCCCCTCCACTTCCATGCTCCACCGCTCCTTAAAAAATGTTACTTTAAGAAAACTTTATTTGTTAACCTTTATACAGAAACCGAATTTTTTTCTAGTGCAATTGGTTCGTGAGATATCGTAATCTAAAGTTTTTCACCCCCACCTCCGTACGCCACTGCCCGCTCTCAAAAATTTTCTGATCTATTCTCCAAGTGTACGTACAGCTGTTCATTAAGTTTTAATTTCGTGACATTAACCGTTTAGGAGATATGGATTTTAGAATGTCTCGATCTCGGCTTTAGAGCTTTTGGAGATATTATTATTCCCCCAACTCCCACACTCCTTCACCCATATCGGCAATTTTTTTGCAAATGGATCCACTATCGAAGCTCTATATAAATTCCAAGTTTCAGCCTCCTAACATAAGCGGTTGCTGAGATCTAGAAACAAACATGTTCCGTCTAAAACGCTTTGCCCACCTCCTCCCTCATACCCACACCCCTCAAAAAGTGGTTACTTTAAGCGACCTACCCTGTCTATTCAAAAAAAAAATTCCTATTTAATAGCTCATAGGGTTTGGTAGCTATAAGCCCCTAAACGATTTTTCGTACGGCGGACGGCGGACAGACGGACTAAAATTTTTTTTTGCTTTTTTGGTGTTAGTCATGAAACGTGTAAAAAAAATGTTCAGGGTAGCAAATTTTTTTTTTTTAAATCGATAACAATACTTTAAAATAATAAAGTAAAATACAAAATCGCGTAATTCACAAAAACCGTAAGACTTTGTTCTAAGGTAAGTGGCTAAATAAGTTATAAATGGCGACTTTTATCAATATGGAATTTGATAATTTTACCGTAACTTTTCTTTTTTATTTTCCCCCTTTTAACTTTCATTTATGGTAAATTTTTTCACCATTTCATAGTATCCTTTCTCTCAGTTCGGTGTGTATCTGTCAAGTTTGTATGTAAATTAATTTAATTTAATTAACACGAATTATATGCCTATTTTGCTCGATTATTGGTTTCTTGCAGATACCTGTCAGGAGACATTTTAGCTCCCAAATAGCAGTTCACGTCCAATAAAATCAAAAACTCGCTTCGTCGAAGTTTTTTTAGAATGATTTCTGTTTTCGGTAAGCATCTACTTTGCTGACATTATTTTTATCGTGACGAGGATGTAAAATGAAAAGGTTCAATTTAATTGCAAGTAATGCGACGATCCTCTTTCTCCGCATGCGCCACTGTCATTCTGACAATTCTCCAGCTGTACTCGGTAATGCAGATGGTAATGCATATGATAACGCCACAATTAAACCAAATATTGCCCATAGATGTCACTATAAAGTATAAATCAAATTTTATTATAACTGAAAGAATAAAAAATCCATAGAGGCATTAACTTCATGTTCTGTCATAATAATTCAACTTTGGTATAGTATTTCGAAGAACTAATCTATAAACCATACAATCGTATCGCTCCGTACCACTAACTTCCCGCATGACACATCCTGTTATAATTTATCCCGACCTGAACCCCTAGAGTGGGATAAATAAGAATTAGGAGTCACGCCCGTGTTCTAGTGGAAAAGCTTCCCATTCCCGGGATATCCTTGTTCACATCAGGCGGGGATGCTATTTTCTTCGCCTCTCGAAGTCACCTAAGTATTCGCATGCAAAGGGATCACAGTGTTCGTTGGGATATGTTCCAGGCCTTCATCGACCAGATAGTGTTGATTCCAATACTACGAAATTGATCGGGATATCACCTCCAAGAAAATATCCTTTCTAGATATCTATCCCTTGTTATCCTGATGCAAAAAGATGTGCACCTTCTCCAATAAGGTAAAAGTTCGGTTTTGGACTCAATAACACAACGGACTCCATATATGTCGAGCTCGTGTCAAGACCGACACGAAGGATGCGAAGGGTGGCTGTTCCCAAGGATTTGTTTAGATGGGAATTTAGTGATGAAGTCCGGAATAAAGGCCGGGTAAGAAAACCTTCTAGGTATACGGATAAAATCATTCAAGTCTTTTGTGTATTATAAATTTTAATAATAAAACAAGCACAGAAAATTCCAACGAGCTCTCCTATTGCGGCTTATCCCGGATTTATATTAGGACCGAAATTGATAAGGATCGAACGCCATTTGAATTTGTTAATAGACTTCACGAGGCCGGTTCTTCCAAGGATGTTATAATGGGATTTACTCGATGGCTCTCAGGTGACATACCGTTCACAAGAAAACAGCCAGTTTCCATGTCCTTTTTTTTAATTAAACATCAAAATTGTTATTCGTATGTGTGCCATCGAAATGGAGACATAAAAACAGAAATAAATGTCGAAGTCGTAAAATTTTTGTGGCAATAAGTCGCCTCAAAAACCAGAAAGCGTTTCGGGGGTGAACCTTTCTTGCGGTAATTTCGAATGGTAACGGGTTACAACAGGTATCAATTTAATGGCCACCGAAAGAGCAAAAGAAAATCCTCATAAATAACGAAAGTGTATCCGAAATCTTCGTGGAAACCCTTCGTATCGACAAAGTCAACCCGATGTTCACAAGATCCGGCAAAATGAAAAAAAGGAGCGAAATGCGTGGAACATTAAATTTATATGCGTGAGGGTGACATAATTTTTCCATCCATTACCGTGATGTGAAACGCAAATATGGCAACCCTCTAAGTTGCCTCCTCCCCCGCGGTTAATCTCACATGGGCAATGAAGGGTACTAACTCATCTTTCCGATAATTTATCGAGTAAAAATTGATCTTAATTTCACCGGGGTAACTTGCAGGCCTTGGTTTGGTAGTCGGATGATTCGTTACAACTATTGGCACTAGCGAGTGCTATAAATTCGAGTAATGGCAAAGGTGGTATCCAGGAAATCACACAGCTGCTCCGAGCCGCCCCAAATGTCGCCCACTATCACACCCGCTCGTACGTACCCACTTTTATTTATTTCCAATTTTTTATTTTTTTATTTCTCACCGATGATAGCCAACCCTCTCTCCCGTCGACAGGGTGTGGTTGGGCGTCCCTGTGAAGCCCTTAAAGGTGGCCAAGGAGACTAAGTAGATATGTAGATGGATCCAATAACGAAAAGTGGTAGCATCATTCAATGAAACTTATGTCTTTACGTTTTCGAGGTTATGTTTCCTCATAAATATAAAGTTACGTGTGGTGGCAAACAAGTATAACTCCAATTTGCCGATATGTTTAGATGTTCCGAGAGCGTGTTCCAAAAAAAAAGGCAAAACCATGTTTTCTACAAGGACGAAAGCGGAAACGACTTCAAGTTTCCATTAAGAAGAAATTGTGGCGGGGTGGTGTGACCATTCAACTGGACTTTTCCTCAAGACTTATGTTAGTGGATGGCCCGGAGATGAGATGGACATAAAAGTCCAATCACGTCAGGCATGTTATCCAATTCGAGTTTTATGCAGTCTTCTCAATCTTGAAATAGTTTTGTCGTTCGGAAGCATGAAACACGGAAAGATTACGAATCGGAATTGATTTAAATTTTCTTTTTTTTTGGGAAATAAAAAAGTTTCTGATCCTTTCGTTGTAAAGCTTGTTTTCATCGCAATTAGGTTGTTCAGTTCTTGAAGCTTTGTGGGTCCTTCAGAATGCGATTTAGTTCTGGACGCTGTCGCTTGGTGGAGTGCTTGATGTTGGTTCCTGCAGTAGGTTGTTGGATCATCCTGCTCAAAACATCGCAGCTGCACACACTTCGATCCAGATTGGCTGCAGTGTGACCTAACAAGACCAAGAAGTTCTGAGGGGCTGCAGAAAAATACCGATGCCCCCAAGGAGTTGCAATTGAACGACGCGGAGTAATCGCTTTAAATCGAAAAGTGCGAAAGCCATTCTCAAAAAAAAAAAAGAAAGATGGTGCCAAAAATGTGAATTCCCAGATAGAAATTACAATCAGTTTTTCTGTAATCACTTTTCCTTCATTTTTACACCGTGAAGAAAATTGATGAAAAACCATACCATGGAATCAAAACTGTTTTCTAGGAGGGGGTTATAATGAATGAGTTCCAAAAACTAATGAAAAACTGATTTTTCGCTGATTTTTAACATGCATCAGTTTTGATTGGCCAAGTTAATGTCCAATGAAATTTCCGTTCTTCAAATCAATTCAGAATCAGTTTTAAACTAGATGTACTAACATAATTTTTTGGGATTCAAAATGATTCCAATTCTATGAACTGATGATAAACTGATGTCTCTATTCCAACATAGAATTTCTAATTGCTGTTAAAGGGATTCCCCTAACGCTATCGATACCCTTTCGTAGTAATTTCGTAGTAAGAGAAAGATGATGGTAAACTAATTTTTCTTTGATTCTGACGTTAAAATTATTAATTTCTCGTTTAATAGAGTCGCATTGTCTGTTTTATTCTGTGTGATTGCAGTAGTGAAACGTGAACGTTCAGTGATAATTCAGGTGAGTTAACAATTTTACAGTGTTTTGTTTTAATAAGTAGAGTCGCTTGTTGCGTCTTTTAAGAATGTCAAAAATTTATTAGAAATCGGAAAGAATAGCGGGTGTGAGCAGGCGTCATTTTAGAAGACTTGTTGAAAAGGAAATACAAGACATTAATTTTTTAAAGTCGGAAACAGAAATTGAATTTCAACCTGAAAGACGTAATGGAGCATATCTTTCCAGTAAATACTTATTGCATGAGTCCATTGCAAAGGATTATAACTTTTCAGGGAAAAGCGGGAAAAAAATCATTTGAAAATTATACAAACATCAACCAATGTATCTTTGGTAAGTATTTGGATTAATTGAGCTAAAATTAAAATATACTACATATTAAAATTTCACTTAATTCCCAGCTTGTTTCAAAAAAAGTGGCTTCGGATGGAACGAATACCATTCAGCAATAGAAAGTGCCTTAGGAGCCTCCAAAGTAAAAGTTAAAAAAAAAAATTGTAATGCCAATAATACAAAAAATTAAAATTGTTCGTAATTATGTGATTTATGTTATTATTAATATTTTATTTAAGATTTCTTTTATTTATGCTGGTTATTGTGGTTTTCTCAATTTTGAAAAAAAATTTTGTTTATAATAAAGTTTATATGGATTAAAATTATTAAAAATTGTTTTTGTTATGTATTCGAATTGATTGCTATATTGACTTTTTCGTTCGTTTCAAATGAGGGGTATATTCATATGTAAATCGTTCTTATTGTTTCATGCTGAAAATGAGTACCTTAGCAAAGTTCTTTTATAGAAAAAATTAATAAAAAAATGCAAAGGTTTAAATTTTTTGACTGCCTTATTTATTATTCCAGGTAGAATTTTGTTTCCTTTCCTTTTCGTGTGCCAGATCGAAGCTGTTTTGACTGAGGCTTAAACCTTTAACATTAATCTCCAAAAACAGATCCCAAAGGAATTAATGAATATCTGATTTTGCTTTGATTTTTACGTCACAATTTTCAGCCAATCACGTTTCTCAAAAAAGCGGACATACTCCATACAAAAACATCATTTTTTCTTAAAAAAAAACTGATTTCTTGATACCTCAGAATTAATTTCGAATTAGTTAAACATGAATTTTTTCCTATCTGGGTTGGTTTGTATGAGAGGAGGTTTTTTGAATTGCTCAAAAGTTTTATAGGAACAATCTTGCGTTCACTTTGATTTTAATGTAAAATTTAAATTTCTTTTTTCTTTAGACGACCTTTATTCAGCACCATCTGTTCCATTTGATCAACAATTTCTGGCGAAGTGGTTTTAATTGGAGTTCCGCTCCGCGGATCGTCCTCTAAGGAATCGCTGTCCTATTTAAAAAGTTTTGACCAATTATACACGGTGGCCTGGGCAGGAGCAGTATCCCCATAAACCCACACAAACCGAGTATGAATTTCAGAAGGTGTTTAATACACCTTATCAAAATTTTTTTCACTGCTCTTTACTCTATTTTGTCCATAATGAGAAACTGAAGTGTTAAGAAGACAATTAATGGCTGACTTGCAAAAATCTAGTATTGTAAATTGTTTTGTACTGATAGTAGGCCTACCTAAATATTATAACCTCTTTAAAAAAAACTTTTCCAATGCACGAAGTTTTGCAAAAATCGAAAACGTAGCTCAGCAGTTCCTTTTTTCATCACAGCTTTTACCGGGATACTACTAGGTCTGAGTCTTTAAGTTGATTCAAGAACACATCAGCTTCACATTTTTTAAAATATTTTAATTTCATCGTATTTCTCATTCAAATTGCGTTCAAAAACGTTTTTTAACGTCTTCATTGCGAGCAGTACACCGAACCTTTTCGAACTTTTTGCTCAACACATTCCCGAGATATCGCTTTTCCGTAAAAAAAAAATGAAGCACCCTTTTTTTAAGATATTTCGTATGGTAGCAGCTCAAAGGCATGTCTTAATTTTATCTGTATTGAGTCCTGCGTCTCCTACTTACGGACGATTATAATCAGCAAAGCTTTTTTCAATTCGTAACTATTGTGTAATGAAATAGGTCATCACGTATTTTAAGGACTTCTGAATGGCGATTCATGTTACAAATAAATTCTATGTAATATTTGTATGCTATCTTATTAAAAATTTTATATTTTCTTTATCTTCACGTGCGCTACAATTTTATTGGTGAGACAAAAAAATTCCTAGTGCTTTTATTTGAACAAAATCCAGGCTCTTTAATTCACACATGACAAAATGACAAATATTGAAATGAAGAATATCAATGAAACTGAGAATATGAAATGAACAAATAACGAAATAATCGAGATCACATGGTTGGTTGGTTGGTTTACGTGCTGGCACGTCAGTCGAGAAAGGGCCCAATTAGCACAGAAAGTGCCGTATTGATACCACAACTCGCTTAACTTGGTCGTAGAGGGCTGATGATGTAGATACAAGGTTTTACAGAGACCTGTGGCTGGAATGGATTATCATATCCATATCGATATAAATACTGGAGACGACAAGACGCCGTTTTTGTATGAAGCACTTTGAAGCATTTTGAAGCAAAATTGAACATTTTTGTATGGAGCGTTTGATGCCAGGTGGCAGTGAAATGCAAATAGTAGCCTATGTTTGTCTTTTTTTATGGTCAAGACCAGAGTATAACATAAATGTGAGTAAGATGCTAATAGTAGCATAGTGTTTATTGCTGGTCCTTTGCAAGGAATCGTCCGGCTTCAAAACAGTGCATATATCTCTATGATCATATCCATCTGGAGCTATTTAAAAATACAATCAGCTCTCCAATCTAATTTTTCGAAATCTCATTCAGGTTATCAAAGAAAGATTTGCCTAATGCACGAAGTCTGGCTCTAGCTAGGGCCGGTTACTCACAAAGAAGGTGGGTAACAGTTTCCCTCTCATTTGAATTCCCACAACTGCGGCAATTGACATTAAAGGGAATGTCCAGTTTGGCCGCGTGGTCGCCGATTGCTCAGTGACCCATGCTTACCGCCGTGACTCTGGAGACGTCAACTAGGCTCCTGCTCAAGAGTTCGTCTGTTCTGCTCAGACATCAGGATGGCCATATCTTCCTAGATATTGTTGCGAGCTAGGGGTTCGCCGGGATTTCAAGTAAAACACAATTCGGTTAAAATAAAAATAAGTGATTATTTATTAATCGCACTTTAAATTCTATTCGCACAATAATTCGCACTGTATGGCATTACCGCCCGCTTATACCATATATCGCTTGACTCGTTCACTTTCGTTCTCTCTCAACACGGTCGCGTGTACCCGCTGGCTGTCACAGTCGACGTAATCAGAATTACTATATCTTCGCTGAACGCTTCACCTGCTTATATACTAGGCGGTTGCAGTCTTGAATGTTCACCGGTGTACTTGAACGTTCGTTCAGTTGTGGAATCTTCTCGAAAGCTTCAGAGCCTTCGATTTCGATCATCGTTCAGTGGTGTGTGCAGAGGATTCTAGTATATTGGAGAGCATTCGATAAGAAGAGAGATACAACCGTGCCGTTTCGCCTTATTTCTAATTGGGTTATTTTGCAACTAGGTATTCGGTTGTTGTTGTTTTCATTATGTGTAACGATCGAGTTGTACGGTTGCGCGGTTGCCAGGCTTACACGTAACAATATTATGCAGTCGGTCAGTCCTCTCCATCTGGAGTTTGCGTTTGTAAGAAAGTGGGAAGATATTTGGCGCTTAACAGTCCCTAGTGGGACCAGAACGCATTCCACGAGAGAGTACTGAAGAGCAGAACCTTGCCTAGCTAATTCGTCTATCCGCTCGTTACCCTCTATCTTGCTGTGGCCTGGGACCCAAAGCAGAGTTACTTTAACCTGACTTCCTAAGAAGGCTAGCTCCTCTCGGCACTGTTCGACGAGTTTAAAGGAGGTGGTATCCGAATCTAAGGCCTTGATTGTGGCTTGGCTGCCAGTGAGGATTACAACATTTCGCTTTGGCGTGAATTCTTGCTTCAAAGTCCGACAGGCCTCCCGGATCCCCAGTATCTCCGTCTGGAAACGCTAGCGTAGTCCGGTAGGTGGTAAGACTTTGCGACATAGTGTGTGTCTGAGAAACACCCGCTCCGACTCCGCAGTTCATCTTGAAACCGTCGGTGTATATGATTGTGTCGAATTCATATATGACCGAACCATTCTTCCATTCCGCCATGGTTGGAAAACTCACAGTGAAATCCTTCTTGAAGGTCCGTCTCGGGGTAATGTAGTCGGTCGGCGATTTAACCATTTCCGATCACTCACTCACATATCTTGAACTGTCTTCCCAGTAAACATTTTGGTAAACGTTCACAAAAGGTGAAAGTTGAATCGAATGTTGTGAAAAAAACACTGGAGAAATTATAATGTGGATTTACCGAAAGTTAGAAAAAACCGACTGATATTTTTCAATGGCACTCAAATAAAAGAAGTGTGCACGTATCAACAATTCGTGGGCCTGTAACTTTGTTGAAAGCAAATGTAACCGAAGTCTAAACATACTGCAGTCACGATCGGCTGCAAGCCAATCGTATAATACTCTAGATGAATACTGAACTCCGATTTATATTGTAGTTGGGGATAAAGTAGAATTACGTGTGTGCATGTTGTATGTCCTTTATTAAGGACTACCATTAGATTGCTACTCAAAACTAAAAGACAATATTCAGTGCTTAATTTCATATCTTGAACTGGGTAAGTCATCGAAAAAAAAGTCCTTTTTGAAGGACTTTCACATGGGAGGTGCAGGAAGGACTCACTCGATTTCTTACATATTTATCCTTTTACTTGGAACCATTCAAAAATGAAGGTGTACAAAATTTCAAATTCGTAGCTTGAAGCGTTCAAAAGTTATCGAAAAATATTGTTGAACACGTGTCTTAAGGACATTTTGTACGGCAGCTACCAGAAGGAGTAAAAGGATTTCGCTGATAAGTAAACCCGAACTTTGTTTTTACTCAAAACTAATTTGTACAACATTTTCAATTCATAGCTAAAAGATTACTTGAGTTGTAGTAAGTTCCGTAAATTAAAAGAAAACGTTTTGACAGGATATTTGTATAGCAGCTACACGAAGGACTAATAGGATTTTCTTCATAATCATACATTTAGCTCCAACTATTGGAAAAGTACTACGTACAAAATTTCAAAGACGTTGCTTAAACCCTTCTGAAGTTATCGGCCAATATTCTTGAACACGTATTTTAAGGATATTTTGTATGGCAGCTACCAGAAGGAGTAAAAGGATTTCGCTGACTAGTAAACTCGAACTTCGTTTCCACTCAAAACTAATTTGTACAAAATTTCGAATTTGTAGCTAAAAGATTACTTGAGTTTCGTAAATTAAGTGAAGACATTTTGACAGGATATTTGTATGGCAGCTACACGAAGGACTAACAGGATTTTCTTCATAATCATACATTTAGCTCCAACTACTGAAAAAGTAACACGTACAAAATTTCAAAGTCGTAGCTTTAGGCGTTCCGAAGTTATTGGTCAATATTCTTGAACACGTGTTTTAAGGACATTTTGTATGGCAGCTACCTGAAGGAGTAGGACGATTTTGCCCGTTAACGAACTTAGCCTTACAAATTCAACCAATAATCCAGATTCAAAATATCAAGATCCTAGGTGAAGGCGTTCTTGAGTTATCGTGCTAACGGACAGACGGACGGACGGACGGACGGACGGACGGACGGACGGACGGACGTCAAGCGGATTTGAGGTTTTTGGGTACAAATAAACAAAAAATAATATATAACTTTTTTTCGTCCGAGGCTTGGTTCTATGCGTTACAAACTTTTCGGCTGGATTAAACTTATAATACTCTATATGATTTCATCTAGAGTATAGAAACTGCGGTATGTTTTTATATTGGAAATAGATTCAATTCATATAATTTTTCGAAATTGACTTCATCTGAGACTCAAACTTAATTTTCTAGCAATGTTGACCTACGAATTTTACACGTGATTTGGAAATGATTCGCTAAACGTTCATTAAAGTAAGTACATTAGCTTTTGTGAAGATTAACTGAATCATTTTTAAATCGTAATTAAGATTAATAAGCGAATGTGCAGTTGATTTCGAATCGCAAGTGAATTCCCTTTTGAAAAGTTATTTCGGTAATTATCAATTCATTTTACTTTATTATTTTAATAATAAAGTATTTAATTTAAATAAAGATGTGTTCTGATTCGCGTTTTTCGGTATAAATGTGCCTGTGAGTGATGTTTAAAAAAAACCTTTTAATTTGGAAAATCAACATTTTTTTTGACAAATACATAATTTTCGATTAAAATAGCTTTTTTAATAATTGATTAGAAATTGAAGAGCGTGGTGAAACATAAATTTAAAAGCTACCGGTTTCAGTAGAAATCTAGAGCTTTAGTGAAATCTAGTTTGAAATTTTGGGATTGAGTCAAAAGATCTATTCCGTGATCCACTTTCAGGCTATGACGGTTCAAGTATTCAGACAAAGGAACTGTATGGCATATAAAATCCGCGTAGTGTTCCAATTACTGACTCCCTTAGAAAGACATCAAATTACCAGCAACTACCTTTCATACAACATCAGAAAATTTTCGGGGAACGGAAAAAATAACAAAATAATGGAAAATCTCAACAATATTTATTTTCCTATCAAATCCGCCTTACCGCCATGCACAAATTAATAAATCCGAGCGATTTTCTGCTGACATTATTCGATAGCAAGTCGACATTTTATTCAACAGTGCACTTGAGCGATCCGAAAGCCCGCGCTGAATGAATAAGAGCTCGAGTAGTAGCACCACCACCCGTACCAACCCTTTAGCAAACCAACCCCAAATACAACCTTATTTTTTATGAATTTCGTGTTTTTACGACTCTATTTGTTGTACCGGTAGCAGACAAATTTTTTTCGCCATTGTGCAGAAAAATAAAAATTTTCTCTAATTTTTCCATGTTTCATTTTTCCATTATTTTCTAGGTAACGAATTATAAAAAAAAAATGAAGGAAAAGCGGAGCATAACTACAGAGCTAAAATGTCAATATAGTTATTTGTTATATTTTTCTTCTGTAAAATATTAGCAGGATGTAGGAAGGAAACGAGAGCCAGGTAAGGCAAGTTGCTAGCTCATTTTCATAAATGTACTTACCGCGAATAGGGGATGTAGACGGCGGAAAGGTGAGGGTCGAAGCGCGGAATTTCGACTGCTAATAATATGCAAGGGCGAAAGATTAAAATATTCATTTGGTGACATATCCAGATTAAGGACGACAAGGACTCTAGACTTTTAATGCGGTGACTGCTTTCAATGCTTTAGCCGAGTACAATGCAGGAGGTGAAATTGGAAGACTTTTTTTGTGTTACAAAAATAGTAGGTACGAGTTCTAGGGTTGTTTTGAAGTATTTTATTTTTTCCCATAACACAGTATATTCACATAAATAATTTCTTGTAAATATCTTTATTTTTATTATGTAAGACTTCCATAGAAACGAGCGTTTCCGTATTCATCGGTGGAGCACACTATGAAGAGAACAGTCCGTTTGCCGTCTGAAAAGTATGCTGCTCAAATAGTTTTAAATAATGTTAAACAATTGAGTACAACGATGTGAAAAAAAGCGGTAGAATTTATCAATAAATAATGCAATTTGTTTCCACGAATTATTGAAGGTGAACGATTTTTAGAGATAAAATCATAAATAATAAAATAAATACAATAAAATGATAAAGTAGAAATATAGCACTGATTGTTTCGATCATTCGGAAAAGGGTGAAAGGTAAAAGTTACCGAAATAGCTACTTGTAAGATATAACTTTATTAGTGGAACATCATAAAAACTATACGTAAGAGCAGATAAATATTAAATTAAAATAAACACCCTAGATACATTTAAAAACTAATTTGATATCTACTCAAGCTTATAAGATTGAAGTCGGAATTTATGCAAACTTATTGACATCACCTTAGGTATTTAATATCAAAAATCATAAAATTGATTTTTAGGCGACTATACATATGAGAAGCCTTTAGAAACAAACAGATTCTTTGAAAATTGGCGGAATGCGTTAAAAGTATTTCATATTTTTACACACCCTTAGGCGTTGAATATCAAAAATCGCGAAATAGGACTACAAGAAAAACCAATCGGACCGAAGAAATTTGCCAGAATTCGTGAAAACGTGGACAACCCTTTTATCACCTTCTTAGAAGTTGAATAACAAGAAATCCTTTAAACCGTTCCTGACCATTTATCTGAAGAGCCATAAGTAGTAAAATCCCCAAAAGACCTAAGAGATATGACAAAATTGGTGAAAATGTGAATACCATTTTCTCCGATCATCATATGTTTTTTACCTAAACTACTTACATATACCATACATAAGGAGTTTGAACTTTTCGGTATACGCCGTTCTGAGGTAGGAAGAACAACCCAACTGTTGTGGGTTACCATACCATCAATTTTATATTTTAGAAGCTCAGCTACTTCAGCAGATTCTCTATAACCTAAACAGCTAATTTGTGGTTTTTGTCGATTGAATAAAAAAAAAGAGCAGAGGATTTGTAACAACTTTTGTGTGGAGTGGGGTAAAACTTTCACAGAATCTTTAAAGATGGTGCAAGAGGCTTTTGGAGATGAATATCTGAGTTGATGATGGTGTCATCAGGGACCTTATTTCAGTTTTTTCTAGGGGGAGGCAATACATAATTCAGGGGGGGGGGGGCAAATGCCCCCCTGCCCCCCCACAAATGACGTCCCTGGGTGTCATGATTGCTAAAAGAGATTTAAAGAGTTCAGTTATTGCACAAAACATCACCCAGCCCCCATACTCACCATACCTGAACCCTATGAACTTTGCTCTATTTCCAAAACTTACGAGACTCTTGAAAGGGCACGCAATTGAAGAAAAATCGCTGAAGGCGCTGAACAGCATTCCAGAAAAAAAGTTCTCAGGGTCCGTCCAACAGTGGAAATGGCGGTGCGAAAAATGTGTAGCTGCCCAACTGGAGTACTTTAAAGAGGACAATGTCCAATAAGTAACATTTTTAAAAAATTTGTTCTAGAACATATCGATCACTCAATAATGCAAGTTTTTACCTTTTCACCCTCGTAACTTGCACTCTGATGCCAGAAAAATAGGTGTCTATAGGGCCTAACTCCACTAAAAATTCTTCGATCGTACATTTATCACATTGTTGCAAGCTAGGGGTTCGCCAGGATTTCAAGTAAAACACAATTCGTTTAAAATCAATAGAAATAATAATTTATTATTCGCATTCAATAATCGCACTAATGACAAAGCTGCCCGATTCTATATACATCTTGATCACTACACGATCGCTACTTTCAGTCAAAATTGCCTTCTAAATGCTTCGTGTAGACACTGATCGTCGTATCGCTTCGCACCGAAGTACAAACTGTGTCGGTTTGCAAATTCTGTCGTGCTTATATCCTGCATTTGTTGAGCCGAGAGCTTTCCTGAATATTCGGTGGTGTGTGTCTTGAACTTACCAGAAGTTCTTCTGCATGCGAGATGAGTCGAGAAGAAAAATATTTGAGTAGTAGAGTATTCGAGAAGTTTCCAGATATTGAGAGGCGTAGATATTGGATATTGGGAGAAGTGGATATTAATAGAGTTGCCAGGGTACCAATATATTAATTAGCTTAAGTTTTTTTTTTAAGTTTCACACCAGAAACTCCACTGATGCCGGAAAACAACAAAAACTTAAACAAATTTGCTTCTATGGTAGCTTCTCAAAATGGAAAAATCCATTCTTATATTAATTAGCATTTACATTATGTAGGGATATGAGTATACTTAGTTCTTTGTATGTAGGTTGTCTGATTTCTGTTAAAAGTTTGCAAGCTGATTGTTTGGAAACTGCACTACGTACACAATACGAGAAAGCATAATCAACCCCCTGCCTCTCCGGCAATGAGCAATAATGGTAAGTTAAAATTCTATTTCAAAAAGAAAATAGACAATAAGCGTTCTCCGAACCTCCGATTACGACGAGAGTTTAATGTCAAAAGAGTTAGCTGCCTGCTTCGCACATCGTTAAGTTGCCCAATGGAGGTTTGTTACCCGATGTAGTTTCTTGGGCATCGTTCAGAATCGCACACAAATATTGCTTTTATAGACGGTCGTTCAAAAAATAAAATTTTTAATTGTGAAAATCATGTCTCATCATGTCGAGAGGGTGGTTTTTAATTAGAAATAATCTAAGAACAAATTAAGCCAGAAAGTTGAAATTTGGTATATTGCTAAATGCATAGAAGGATAAAAATATTAATTAGGAGGCTATTTGGAAAGCAATTTTTTTAGGGTAACCTGTTGTGGTGATATCGCAGTTCGCGATACCTTTCATAATTATGTAATGTTAAAAAGTAGAATTGTTCACTGTAGTTGAATACTTAATACGTCAATGAACGGGAACGTCGACTTGGATTAGCGATATTTTCGTCGTCGTTGTTTTTCGAAGAATTAAAAAATTTTTATAAAATTTTTTAGTCAATCTCAATTATCCAATTAGGAAAGTTAAATTTTTAAATTATATGAAAATAAAAACTGAGATAATCCAAAATATAATTTTCAATATTTATAATTGAAGTGAATTTAGTATTTTTAAATATTGTTATCAAAAATTAATTTTATATAATTAATCTAATCTATTGTCATAAAATTAAAATAAGAACTGTTATGAAAAATGCTGTGATAAATAATATAATTTTTATTAATCATAATTTATAATTTAATAAAAATTGTGCACAGCAGAAATATAATTTTATTATTTTCTAATCCATTGGATTGGAAAAAGCAGAGAATAAATAATTCTATAATCCTCCACAATTAGTGACCCCGACGTGATAATTGTGGAAGATTATAGAGTTATTTATCCTCTGCTTTTTCCAAACCAATGGATTAGAAAAAGCAGAGGATAAATAATTCTATAATCCTCCACACTGTCGCCAAGACTGTGGGCAAATTTTTAACCACTGCCGCCATTTGCTATTAAAAGGCGTTGGCACTTTAGCTTCTGGGAAATGATCTTCTACTTCCAAGTCCTCACAAAAAGTCACGACTTTCGATACACTTGAATTCGATTTTTTTTTGAATTAATGCGACATTCCCACAATGTTTTTCCGCGGTGAACATCGTTTGTCGATTTGAGCTAACTCTATGGTAAAAATTGTTGACAAAACCCGTCGACGTCGACTATTGAATATGTGAAAGTGTCCTTATTGTAATCCTGTAATAAGCTTTGTACGTATGCATGGCCGCAGGAGGAATTTATTTCCGTAATAAACTCGCTTAAATGGCAATTTGAGTGCCTTCGAATCGACTAAACCGCAGCTGCTTTGCATATGAATGTGCTAGAGGTGTGGAACAGCATAAAATTTTTAAGATGGGAACTTGTGATTTCTGGTTCAGATTAGTATGTGGTTGGTTAAGTACTAGATGGAAATGAGAGTGGTGTAAACTTGAGCATGTGGTTGGGTTGCATAATTTAAAATCGGGAAACGAATCGCAATGCTGCGTCATCAGTCAGATCCTGGACCACTTGGAATTCTAGTACTCTCAGAAGTCAATTAAGTAAGGACCTTCTGTATACCTTCGTCAACGACTAGAAAATCGAATAAGAACCAACTGACAAACGTCTCGATAGTAAGCAATCCAAAATTGGTCGAGTCCCTGTGCATTTCTGCATTATCCCCGGCAAAGATATTCCGATGAAAGGATATAAAAATCGAAGCCAAAAAGGAACCTGGTCTAATGCAATGTCGCACCCGAAAACTGCTCCTACCACCGCCATACAAAACATATGCAATCTGGTGTAGGGATTTCGAATTTCATTAGACTGGATCAATTTTATGAGAGTCGCAAATATACCAACATTATACGGAGACAAGTTTGACATCCTGAATGTCCTTTTATGTGTATACCTACACGCTGATTCCAGTGGCATCGTAAAGAAGGTAATCGAGTGTTTTGGGACCGGGATATGGATAGATATGCCGAAAATCCCCATACCTATTGCACACCATGTGAATGTCGGAACGGAATGGCAGAAATAAGTTGCCGAAAGGCCAACAGTAGAACCGAAGGACACCACCATTCTCTCGTATTGAGGACGAAATTCTTTCATTCTGTCGTCGAATGAAATGGACTTTTCGTAGGTGAAGAGCCGACGAAATGGGGTCCATGGGTTTCCCGCACATATATGAAATTACATACCCATATGAAGAGGCTGAGACCTGGGACCACGAGAACTCACTATTCCATATCCCTCGGAAGCCCCAATTCAACGAAAAACAGGAAAAAAAGGCGAAGAAAAGTCCGTGAGAAAGGTTGAGCAGATAAGACGGGTGCGATACCTGAACCACCAAACTGGTGGTTTGGGTGCAACATGTAACCGAACGATGGTTGCGGTTGCCATCAGAGGTTGACTCCTGGCCATTGATATATGACATATTGCAATGGCAGTTGGCATTTATTGCTGTTACGGCTGTATTCGTCTACTTTCCATCTTGTTTGTCAGAGGAGCTGAGAGTTCGTGTTTTCGCACTTAACTCGCAACCCCTCACTCGGCCCCTCGCAACCGCCCAGTTTCCATAAAACTTTCACCACTCCCTTGGAAACACCTTGCATTCGATAAACATCCCTATGCTAGGCTTCTTTCCGTTACCGGATTCTAGTACAGCGATATCAAAATTTATATGCCCGCCAGCTACGGATAAACACGGAAGTTGAGTGAAAAAAAAAATAATAACGAATTTATTCAAATTTTTTGCCATTTTATATTCTTTCTCATTTAAATAGAAAATAAAACCAGGAAATTACATGTCATCCTTGCAGTCCTTTCGCCCATATATGCGACCGATTCCTTTCACTCCGTTCAATTATCCTTTTCGATTTCGATTCAATGATTCCTGCGGTGGGCTGGGTCCACTACAGGAATGGCCAGGCTCTTATCAGAAATTTCTACAAGCGAAAAAAGGAAAATGAAAACCAAATGTGAATGTCGTCGTCTTTCAGCGAGTGATCTCAAGGGCCTCCTTTAATTACCAGATTTTCCGACTGATTAGGTTGCTCTCGATTTACTCCTTATCGTAAGGAATCGAGAGGATGCTTTCGATAGGACTGAAGACGACCATCGCAAAAATGTGGTAGAGAAGGCTTCCAAGGATTTCTTTTAGGCTCGAGTAAGACTCGTTCACGCGAGGAGTAGATAATCGCAAATAATGTCGCAATTGGTACTTGACAGATCCGAATTGAATCTTTTTGTTAGCGTTGTGAAGGAGGTTCGAGCAGCAAATCAGATATCCTTCGATTTAGCTGTTGATACAACGTTCTTAAGGATGTTTAGAATGGAGAAGATATTGTAAGCGTGGACTAGGAAGCAAATTGTCGTCGTAGAGATCACTATACAGGGTGTTGTTATAAAGTTAATAGCGGCAAACATGTTGTAAGACTTGAGAGTAAAACATATGCCA
This sequence comes from Beris morrisii, assembly GCA_951812415.1. Lineage (NCBI taxonomy): Eukaryota > Metazoa > Arthropoda > Insecta > Diptera > Stratiomyidae > Beris > Beris morrisii. Next base: position 137,703,388 of record OX638312.1, on the reverse strand, counting down.
TTTTCGTACCGTTTTTATACTCTAGATGAAATCATATAGAGTATTATAAGTTTAATCCAGCACGAAAAGTTTATAACGCATAGAACCGAGCCTCGGACGAAAAAAAGTTATATATTATTTTGTGTTTAGTTGTGGCCAAAAACCCCAAATCCGTTTGCTGTCCGTCCGTCCGTCCATCCGTCCGTCCGTCCGTCCATCCGTTTGCACGATAACTCAAGAACGCGTTGACCTAGGAAGTTTAAATTTGGTCACCACCTGTAAAATGGAAAAAGTAAGGCTAAGTTCGTTAATGGGCGATATCTTTCCACTCCTTCGGGTACCTCGCATACAAGAGTCCTTAAAACATGCATTCACAATTATTGCTCGAATACTTCAAGTTAGGAGCTTGAAATTTTGAATACTTAAATTTTATCATGTTTGAAACGAAAGTTCCGAATATGATGCAAATCGAATGAGTCCTTCGTGTAGCAGCCTACAAAAGTCCTTCAAAAATGTATACAAGTTACAGAATCCACTATAACTCTAGTATAAGTTAAAGCAGGGATTCAAAATTTTACAGGAATTAGTTTTATATCAAAAGCAAGACCGAGTTCATTAATTAGCGCAATCCATCAACTCCTTCGGGTAGCTGTCATACAAAAGTTCTTAAAACACGTGTTCACCAATATTGAACGATAACTTTAGAACGCTTTAAGTTACGACTTTAAATCGGAGTTCAGTATTTCATCTAGAGTATCATACGATTGGCTTGTTAAAATTTTTTGTCCTTTACTGCTAGTTATATCAATAACTTTAGAAGTATTGATGGCTTTCAAATAGGCTATTTGTTAGTTGTTGTTGTCTTTAACAGGTCAGTTGATTTATAGCTGTTTTTACAACATGCCATAGAAAAAATTTTGGGTGAGAGTCTTTTATCTACGAAACTAGATCGTCGCTTTAAAGTTTTTTGTCGGTACTATTAAGCCTTGTAGGTACTATCGCGTTTAATTTGAAGTTGACTTCATCGCGCTGTCTAAACTACTTCAGAAGTTACCTGCATTTAACTTAATCCATTTCATCACTTAAGTAATTCTTTTTTGTTAATAAAGTGTAGCCTTACTTTAATATTTAAATCACTCATAATTTAGATAGATAGATAGATAGATGTTTATTTCGTTCCAATAAATATTTATAAAAAGTATTTGTACAATATTTCTGTTGAGTTGGTGCTCAGATCGCATATCTTTTCAGCCATAGTAATTCAAAGTGTTTCTTTTGTGCATAAATTGAAGCTATTTAGTGTTTAATTCACTCATAATTTATTGAACTACCAAAATTAAGATTGTAGTTCTATCACGAAAAGTTAATTTTCGTTTTACCAACAAATATTTACTGCTATATCGATGCCGATTCCAATAAGAATTTCATCCACTTCTTTTAATTTTACTGTAGTATTGTGATCGACCTGAAATTTCAACAGAATTTGCTACCCTGAAATTTTGTATTTTCACGTTTTAGGACTAGTAAGCCCCAAAAATGCAAAAAAAAAGCCCGTCTGTCCGCCGTAGACGCCGAACGCCGTACGCCGTCCGCCGTCCGCCATCCGCCGTCCGCCGTACGCAAAATCGTTTGAAGGCGCGTAGCTCCCAAACCCGTTGAGATATTAAATTGAAATTTTTATGGTGGGCAGATTGGGTGAACCCCTACGACTGGTATATTTTCGAGGGGTGGAGGTTCAAGGGGAGAGGAGAGGGGAGCGTTTTAGACGAACAATTTTGGTTTCCAGATCTCAGAAACCACTTATGCCAGGAGGCTGAAACTTGGAACTTGTGTAGTACTATGATAGTGGACTCATTTGCAAAAAAAGTTATAGATAAGGGTTAAGGGGTGTGGAAGTGGGGGGGTAAACAATGAGTCTTTAACGCATGAAAGACGGGATTGAAACATTCTAAAATCGATATCTCCTGAACAATTGATGTCATAAGATTGAAACTTTATTGTTGTTCTTAGGGATACTTCAAGATTAGACAAGGGCTAAAATTTTTAAGAGGGGTGGGGGGGTGTGGAGGTGGGGGATGAAAAACTTTAAATTACAATCAATATCTTCCGAACCAATTACACCAGGAAGATTAAATTTAGTTTCTCTATATGGGATCACAAGAGGAGTCTACCGAAACTAAATTTTTTGAGGGGGGGAGGTGAAGCACGAAAGTGGGGGGACAGCAATTTTTCAAAAAATGTAATTTTTATATCTCAGAAACCGTATCAGATATGATCTTGAAAATTTTACAGGAGTTGGGGTCGGTAAACTTCTAGTAGGGAAAAAAATTTTGGTGGTGTGGGTGTTGGGGATAGAAAGGAAAACATTCTTATTTTTATTTATCGAAAACCATAATGAATAGAAAGCTAACAATTTAGGATTATATAGAACCACTATGGAGACATCTTAGAAAAATAAAATTTTTGTTAGGGGTATCAAGGTACGGAGGAGAGGGGTGGTTTTTTATATCTCAGAAACGGCTTATGCTAGAAAGTTGAAACTAAGTACGTATATGTAGATGTACTATTAGAGTAATTAAAGCAAAAAAAAAAGTTTAGATTTTTATTGGCGTTTAGAGGTTGAGTAAAAAAAATGTCCGTGAATCCACATTTCTATAAACTTCGTTAAAACTTTTAGACATGTTGAGCTATCAAAGCAATTTTACTTCTGCGTGCTATTTATATAAGAGCCTAGTAACGATCTTCAAAATTGTTCGATATCCAACCCCTAATGGGGTTTAAAGTGGTTGTTTACATATTCACGAATTCTGATATATTCCTAAGGTATATTGAGATTTGGAATTCACTTTTACTTCTATAAGCTTTAAACGTATTCGGGGAAAAACCGATTTAAGTATTTTTCTCAATTAAACCCCCTGGGGGTATTGTTCAAGTTTTCACTGATTCCGAAAATCTCTTAGGTTTAATGTGATCGAATTCGCTTTTACTACTATGAATTATTCTATTGATAAAAAAATACGTTAGTAAATAAAATAACCAGGAGGCTATTTGGAACGTTATTTTTTAGGTTGTCAGTCGCATAGTAACCAACACCGCATCTCATCTTTAAACACGTTTCGGACTTCTACCCATAAAATAATAAAGTTGAGACCAGACTGTTGGCAGATTTTTTCTTAAGTTTTTTTGTTACTCACTGCTGCAAAATTGTGTTGAAATTTATTTTTTTTACATAAAATGGTTTAGAAAAGGTCATTATCTCAGTAGGAGATGGTTTAAAAAGACTTTAAGTTTTACTAAGTTTGCCATAAATTGTGAAAAAATCGGTTAAAAGCGAATACTACAAGATGATTCTTGATACATCGTGTTGGGAACCAGAAGTTTATTAGTTATATGGGTTTGAAACGTTTTACTTGGCGTAGTTTTCCCTAATTAGTTACACTTCATAAAAAAAAAGAATTGATAAGTTATAAAAATGGTTAATACGGTAAATAACTTCGATAGTACTTAAGCTAGAACACTAATTAAGCCTAGTTTGAAAAGTGATAAACTACACAAGCGTATTGTAGAAAAATTAGGTATACGGTTTTTTTGTGAAATGGCCGCGAACAAAAATTTTTGAGTGGCTATAAATTGGATGTTATTACGCAAAAGAAATAAACAAAATCATTTTCTAAGGCTTTAGGGCCCGTAAGAAAATTGTTAAGTAGCATCAACGGCTTGAAAGTAATTGTTATTGATTACGACAAAAAAAATTAAAAAATTATACATCTCGAAAACGGGCACATGTTTGTAAGTATAGTGCATAGTAATACTGTTTCAATATCAACAACATTGTGCATTATCAGTTCCATTTCTAGCGTTTTCGAGATACGTCGTTTTTAAAATGTTTGCTGTTTCTTGGTTTAATGTCAATCGCTTCCAGGTCGTTAATGCTACATAAACAATTTTTTTTTATCGTTATTGGCGCGAAAATGTTTGAAGTTTTTATGAAGCTCTTGGTTTTTTTTTCAATTTAAAGTATTGTAGTTGTTATCAAATTCCCAAGAAAAAATGTTTAGTTCACGCTCATTTAACTGAAAAATTGAATGGTTGACTCAGTTTTTTTGTCGGTATTTTAAAAGCCTACTTTGTCACTTTTAAGATGATGGTAAATTTATTGCTCATGCTAAAGCAGTTTCAAACCATTTTAACAATTGAGCAATTCTTTTTTTTTTTAAAAAAAGTGCAAATAACAGGAGGAAAGCACGTCCTGCTAGTCATTCCATGCTCTCACTACAGATATCATTATAGTCCTGCTACTTGAATCACATTGATCATGGTCACCTTCTCCTTAAAACGAGTGGGAAAGACAAGCCTCTAGCATCTCCTTGCTTTTTTCATTTTATCAGCCTTTTTTTTGACAGGGTTAATATAAAGGTGCAGATTTCATTTGCAGCTATTTCGACAATGAGCAGAAAATAGTTAAAATTTACGACACCTCAAGTGCTAGAATGCGTATGGAATACCGCAAGGTATAGGTCTAGCTTCTCTGCTATTTTGCACATATCTTAATGGCCTCTTCAATATAGTCCCTGAAACATGACTGAAACATGAAAGGATGGATTTAGCAATTATAAGTATAAAAAACTAAAAAACTAAATATATCAACAAAGTTTCATCGCAATCGGATGAATGGTTTAGGAAGTCATACGGGACAAACAAACAATTAGAGCTAAAATCGCGAAAAAAATTTGAAAAATGTTAAAAAAAACAATTGTTTTTGATTTTATCGGTACCAAACTTCACAGGAACCATCGCTGGACTATACTACATGTTCCCTGAAAATTTGATCAAAATCCGTTGAGCGGTTTAGGAGTTCATAGGGAACATACGCGGCACATATGTACATCCTCTTTTATATATATGTATAGATTTGCCAACAGTCTGGGCGTAACTTTATTATTTATTGGGTAGAAGTCCGGAACGCGTTTATTGCTAAGATGTGGTGTTGGTTACTATACTGACTGAAAACCTAAAAAAAAGTTCGGGAAGTGGTTAGATGGGATCGCGCTAGAATCACGTAATTAGGTCATACTCCGGGACGCGGTCAAAGTCGTAGTTTAATTTTTATTATTTAGTTTTAGTAATTATTTAGCTTTTAGCCATTACATTAAATCGGAAATGCATTTGCACACGATTATATAAAAAGTCTGTGGAAGTGAAAAACAATCTGATATCTCATCAATCCTAAGAAATATGTCGAAAGCCTTACGTCTCCTTAGAGTTGAATATATAAAAATAGTGAAATCAAGTTTTTGACGATTATGTAGGAAGCCTTAGGAAGTAAAAATGAATTCGATATGTCATCAGAACTAAGAAATATGTAGAAATTTGTGAAAACAAATGCAACCCTCTTGCACCCACTTTGGGGTTGAATATTCCAAAATCCTGAAATGAGTTTTTAGATAAATATAAAGAAAGCTTGAGGAAGTGAAAACCAATTCGATGTCTTATCACTCCTAAGAGATATGACGGAATTCGTGAAAACGAGTTTAACCCGTTTATAAAGGAAAAAACTCGAAAACGGGTTTTAGTCGATTATAAAATAAGCCCATGGAAGTGAAAAGTTATTCAATATCTAATCAGACTTGAGTGATATGGCCGAATTCGTCAAAATGTATATAACCCCTTTACACCACCTTGGGGGTCGAATTTCAAAAAATCCTGAAAAACTTTCTAGGTATTTATATGAAGAATCCGTAGAATAGAAAATAATTTAATATTTGGAAAGAGCTAATAGTTATGACGAAAATCGTGAAAATATATGATTTCCATTTTCACTGATAATTTATTTTGCCCCTCTTCCGAACGCCAATGGATATTTGAATTTTTTTTTTTAATGCTAATTACTTTTTTAGTTGATTTACATATGCATACCGAGTTTCAACTTTCCAGCTTAAGCCGTTCTATAATTCGGAAAAAACCCCCATCCTCGTATCATACTACCACTATAAAAAATTATATTTTTCCAAAATCCTACTACTATAGCTCTATCTACCATAAATACCAAGTTTTAGCTTTATATCACTACAAGTCCTCGAGATATAAATATTGGAACCTTTTCCTTTTCACCTTCGGCTTTTTAGCGTTTCGGACTCATTATTATTCACCCCACTCCCACACCCCTTCACTCATATCGGCAATTTTTTTGCAAATGGGTCCACTATCGAAGCTCTATATAGACTCCAAATTTCAGCTTCCTGACCTTAGCGGTTGCTGAGATCTAGAGACCAAAATGTTCCGTCTAAGACGCTTCCTCCATCTCCTCCGTCATACCCCCATCCCTCAAAAAGTGGTCACTTAAAGAGGTGAACCCAGTCTACCACAAAAAAAATCAAGTTAAAGAGTCAAAGGGTTTTGGAGCTACGAGCTTTCAAACGATTTTGCGTACGGCGTACAGACGGACTGAATTTTTTTTTGCTTTTTTGGTGTCTATTAGTCATAAAACGTGAAAAAAGTGAATGACTACTATGTTAGCGTTTATCCTTTCAGTAAAATTTTTTTTTACATTTTTGTAAATTTTTATAGAAAATAGACAATTTCTCACTTTTAATATTTTCACTAGTTTTGAAATATGGAATCGACTTCATGAAATTTAAAAAAAAGGGAGGACGGGAAAAAAATGTCCGTCTGTCCGCTGCATATGCTGTACACAAACGTGTTGGCACCTTGACATGTGAACTTAAAATTTTAACAGTAGCTGGTCTAAAATTGGGATGAATAGTAGCTGATGATGGTGTAAGGGGGGACGTACAACAACAACAACAACAAGGGGGGAGGTACACAATCCAAAATTTTTATAACTAATACTGGAAATCTGAAACTTTATAGATAAATGCCAGAGAATCACAGCTAAAAAAAAATTTGTTGAAAGGTTGTTGGAGGGAAGAAGGCTGCGTAAAATTTTACAAGATTGATTATTGGGTAATTTTCTGAAAATTATATTTTTAATTTTTTAAATTTCAACTTTCTAGGATGCACCGTTGTTGAAAATAAAAAAAAAACAAATCGCAGTAGCGCCATTGTTGACAGATGAATTCACCACGGATTAATTTGAAATTTAAAAACCACTGTAACCAAATATGTAATGGAAAGCACTCATTTTTTCTAGTACCTTTCTTACCTTTTTGAAAGCAAAAAAGCTCTTTTTTTTGACGTTTGGAATTAACACGGAATTATTACGATTTTATTACGGGAAACGGAAAAACGAGTGCCTCCGACCAAAAAATACCAAATTTGAAGTTTGATAATTTTTTTCTTTATACACAATATAGTTAAATATAAACTTTACATTCTCTCAAATTTCATGGTGATTTGATTTCAAGAAAGTTCCTGCGCCAACAATCCGGCAGATTCCTGCAGTAACAATTCTTCAAATTTGAACCACATGGAGCGGTCCTCGAACCACGAAAAGGATCTGCGGAATCCTGCAACATCCGCAAAAGGTGCAACGACTTCATCATGTGAGCTATGTCAGGAACCAGACTCCGAAACTATGGTCCAGTGCGACTTGTGCGATCGCTGGTACCATTTCAGCTGTGTCGACGTTGGCGACTCTATCGCTGACAAAGATTTCGTGTGCGTACAGTGCAATCAACGAGCACGACATCTTACATCGGATCACGGAAAAGCGGATCACGGAAAAGACTATCTCTCCACTAACAAGGAAATGGACCAAGGAGTCTTTTATACCCGCCCGCCTGCTACCGACACCACGATCACAGAAGCGAACAAAATGAGGTTATGTGCAACCACGTGCGGTTTCGCACAAATCCAGCCCAAAATCAACGATACTGCGATAACAACGGGGCAGAGGCCCTTCGCCTGCCCACTTATGACAACGCAAACCCCCTCACAAATCCTCGGTTGGCAACAAAGCAACTATGCAACTACTAGTATCACTACCGCGAGTCAGGACCCGAGATCATACGGTGCTACATGCAACATCGGACCAGCCCAACTTCATACCAACGAAATATCATCATTCAGAGTTTCGCCAAGTCAGAAGCCAATCGATCCAAGCGCAACCAGCACAGGTATGTACTCCAGTTTTCTACACAATATAAGTACTCTAGCTTGCCCTCCTCCGATTAACATTAAAAACGCGACGTATAATACAACCGCGCCACCCATCTTCGGATTGCCACCAAGTAGCCATAACCACACATTTCTCGCGAACAATACCACACCGCCAAGCCATATCCCTCGCCTCAATGCAGACCAACTAGCCGCCCGTCAGGCAATGCCGAAGGACTTGCCCATATTTTCTGGACATCCTCACGAATGGCCTTTATTCGTCAGTAATTTTGTCGGAACTACCGAGGCATGCGGATTCTCGAACGCCGAAAATTTAATAAGACTCCAACGTTGTTTAAAGGGAAGAGCCCTTGAGGCTGTCAGAAGTCAACTACTGCTACCACACACCGTACCGAATGTGATTGAAACGCTGAAACTTCTTTTTGGCAGGCCCGAAATTATAATTAACTCCCTGCTTCAAGCTATAAGAAGTCAACCAACGCCTAAGTCAGAAAAACTAGATACGATCATAACCTATGCTCTGTCCGTTCAAAATCTCTGCGCGACAATGGAGGCAGCGGAATTATCAGCCCACCTGTGCAATCCGTCTTTACTGTACGAATTAGTTGATCGACTTCCAGCGCAACTCAAATTAAGTTGGGCCCTGTACAAGCAACAAATCTTGAACGCTACTCTCTCTGCGTTCTCCCAGTGGCTTTTTCAAATTGCAAAGGCAGCCAGTGACGTAACGATACCATCTTTCGAAGTGCTTCATGAAACGAAGTCCCCAAAACGTCCTGCTAGTGAACGAGGTTATCTTCACACTCACTCCGAGAATGAAATTCGTGAAAACAATAACTTCAGCACCCAGGCTGCTAGTAACGAGGTGCGAGATAATACAGAAAGGAAATGTAGGGTCTGTAAGGGAAGTCATAAAGTGACCGAATGTCCGGAGTTTCAAAAGTTCAATCATTCACAAAGATGGAATGCGGTCAAAGAGCATAACTTATGCCGTCAGTGCTTAGGGTACCACTTTTCTACTACATGCAAGTCCAAGAAACGTTGCGGAAAAAATGAGTGCTTGTTCCGTCACCACCCTTCACTCCATAATGATGCTAAAGACAAGGAAAAACCTGCAAGTAGTAACATTAGCCCTCAAACCACGGGTTCCAACTGTAATACTCATCGACAACCATCTTCGTCAGTTCTATTCCGAATAATACCTATCGTTTTATATGGAAAAAACTCCTCAATTAAAACATTTGCATTTCTTGATGAGGGTTCCTCCTTAACTTTAATCGAAGAAGGATTAGCCAACGAGCTAGAACTTAATGGGGTACAAGACAGTCTATGCTTAAAATGGACATCGAACACCATACGATATGAACCCGAATCAAAAAGAGTATCATTGGACATTTCCGGTACTTATAGTAATGCCGGAAGGTATAAGATTACGAACGTACGAACAATAAAATCGCTAAATCTGCCAACGCAATCGATTGACGTAACGAAAATTAAAGAGAAATATCCCTATTTAAAGGATATCCCATTGGAACCCTACGCTGGCGGAGTTCCAAAAATACTTATTGGAATAGACAACTGGAAGCTAGGTATTCCCCATGAGATAAGAGAAGGCAAATGGAGACAAGCTGTAGCAACACGATGTCGTCTAGGATGGACATTACACGGATGCTCCAGTGATACTGCGCCGCAAGTCTCTCCATATTCTGACGCCCAACCAAATCTGCATATATGCGATTGTCAACCCGGACAAGAACTGCACGAACTAGTGAAAACATTCTTTTCTACGGATAGTCTAGGAGTTAAAGTCCCAGATACGATCCCAGAATCACGAGACGATAGTAGAGCTCGTCAGATGATGATCGCTGCAACCATTCGTAAAGGTGATCGCTTCCAAACCGGGCTATTATGGAAACACAATAACATATCTCTACCGAAAAGCATTGACATGGCCTACAGCCGACTCTTCTGCCTAGAAAAACAAATGGAGAGGAACCCAAAGTTAAAGGAAATCATTACGCAAGCCATACGAGACTATGTAAGTAAAGGCTACGCGCGAAAATTAGATACTGAAGAACTGAAAAAAGAATACCCTCGTGTATGGTATCTACCTTTCTTCGTAGTAACCAATCCGAACAAGCCTGGAAAACACAGAATCGTCTGGGACGCAGCTGCAAAGGTGCACGGAACGTCGTTAAATTCATTCCTTCTTAAGGGCCCGGATCAACTATCAACACTACTACACATGCTTTTCAAATTCCGGGAACGAAAGTTTGCAATATCTGGGGACATAAGAGAAATGTTCCACCAGGTCCTCATATCCGAAGAAGACCAACAAGTGCAACGTTTCCTATGGAGAGAGAATAACTCCACTGAACCTGATACGTACGTGCTACAAGTCATGACGTTCGGCGCAACCTGCTCGCCCAGCCTAGCACAATTCGTGAAGAATTCGAACGCGAAACATTTTGAGGAAAGATATCCAAGAGCAGCACGTGCCATTATGGAAGAGCATTATGTAGACGATATGCTTACTAGTGTTGATACGGAAGAAGAAGCTATAAGCCTAGCAATGGACGTTAGATTTATACACGCACAAGCAGGGTTTGAAATTCGAAACTGGATGTCCAATTCTTTGAAAGTGATTTCAGCTCTAACTGGTGCACTAAACAACGAAACGAAAGATCTGAATATTTCTCCGGAAACGAATACGGAAAAAGTTCTCGGAATGTGGTGGGATGTAGCAACCGACACACTCACATATTCTCTAAGATACAATAAAGTTAACAAAGAAGTCCTCAGCGGTGAACGATGTCCTACAAAGCGTGAGGTACTAAGGACGCTTATGAGCGTCTACGATCCGTTGGGATTACTGTCTTCGTTCCTCGTTTACGTAAAAATCCTGCTACGGGAAATTTGGAGATCTGCACTGGATTGGGACGACAAACTGACGGGACAACTAAACGATAAATGGAGGAAATGGGTACTCGCTCTGCCTTCAATCGAGAAGTTGTACATACCCAGATGCTACCCGAGAGAAGTCTCATCTAAACAATTAGGAGTACAGCTGCACGTATTCGTCGATGCTAGCGAGTTAGCGTATGCAACAGCTGCATATATTAGGATCGAGAATGACACGGGTGTAACGTGCAGTTTAATATCAGCGAAAGCAAAGGTTTCGCCGCAGACTATTGTTTCGATACCTCGGCTCGAACTTCAAGCCGCAGTGATAGGTGCAAGATTGGCCAATAGTATCCATGAAGGACACTCTCTCTCCTTTACGCGACGAGTATTCTGGTCGGATTCGAAGACTGTCCTAACATGGTTAAAGTCTGACTCTCGCGTGTTCCGACAATATGTTGCGTTTCGAGTTGGTGAAATATTAGAGACAACAAACCTAAGGGAGTGGCGATGGGTACCCTCCAAACTTAACGTTGCAGACGAGGCAACTAAATGGAGCAAAGTTCAAGAAATGGCACCCACAAGTCGTTGGTTTACCGGACCGGAATTCCTACTGGAAAGCGAAGACAAATGGCCAACTAACTTGGACGAAGAATATGTGCTAAATGACGAGGAACTACGACCAACTTTCTTCCATAGCACCGAAAGTAATAAAATCGTAGAAATTGAGCGTTTCTCAAATTGGCTACGACTCCTACGAACGCTAGCCTATGTAGTACGATTTGTGAACAACATAAAAGCGAAAACTAAAAAAACACTTGCACGAAAGGGACCCTTGGAACCAGATGAGGCGGAAATAGCAGAAAATCTACTATATAAAATGGCACAACTAAATTGGTATGCTGAAGAAATTGGAACTCTAAAAAGGAACCAGGACCTCCGGTCGGACCAGAAGAAGTCTATAGACAAAACAAGCACGATATATAACCGATCGCCGTATTTAGATGACGCCGGCGTCTTACGAGTGCGAGGACGCATAGACCAAGCCGAAAACGTAAGTTTCGGAACGAAGAGACCGATATTACTACCGAAGAACGATCCGCTAACGCATCTCATCATCAACCACTACCACCGCAACTATCATCATCAAAACCATGAGACGGTAGTGAACGAAATCCGACAAAGTTATGACATTCCGACTCTTCGAAGCCTTCTAAAGAAAATAGTCAGGTCATGCCAAAGGTGTAAAAATCAAGCTGCGCATCCAAGACCTCCAGAAATGGCTCCTCTACCTGCTGCACGACTAGCGTCTTTCGTCCGACCATTTACATACGTCGGCATTGATTACTTCGGACCTATCTCCGTAACAGTAGGCAGACATATCGAAAAAAGATGGGGAGTCATATTCACCTGCCTAACGATTCGCGCAGTACACATCGAAATCGCCTATAGCCTAAGCACGGATTCATGCATCATGGCGATCAGGAACTTCATAGCTAGAAGAGGGATTCCGCAAGAGTTTTATACGGATAACGGTACGAACTTCAGAGGTACGGACCAAGAGCTACGCACGACTATTGCAAACCTAGACAACGACCGGATACGGGAAGATGTATCGGCTGACATGAAAATAAAATGGAATTTTAATCCTCCAGCTGCTCCTCACATGGGAGGCAGTTGGGAACGAATGATACGATCTATCAAGAAGAGTCTTAAGCAAATTACGTTGACACGTAATCCCCGCGACGAACTACTTAGAGCAGTCCTAATGGAGATCGAGATGATCGTAAATTCGCGACCTCTTACCTATGTACCAATAGAGAATGATAACGCTGAAGCACTGACTCCGAATCATTTACTGCTCGGAAGCTCCAATGGAAAAAAATTACCAGGAGACTTTACGGACAATCCGCTAACCTTGAGAGAAAATTGGAAACGATCACAGCAACTAGCGAACTCATTCTGGAGACGGTGGGTTAAAGAGTACCTACCCGACTTAACGAGAAGGACAAAATGGTTTGAGCGAGTTGAACCGATAAAGGAGGGTGACGTGGTAATCATCGTGGATCATACCGCACAGCGAAACATGTGGCGAAAGGGAATCGTCATAGAAACGGTAACAGGAAAAGGTGTTCAAGTAAGGCAAGCTAGGGTACAAACATCAACTGGGGTACTCGTCAGACCTGCTGTCAAATTGGCGAAATTGGACGTTCTACAGCCAGAAATGATGGTAAGCAAAACGGACTGATTTGCATACCGAGAGGGAGGATGTTGACAGATGAATTCACCACGGATTAATTTGAAATTTAAAAACCACTGTAACCAAATATGTAATGGAAAGCACTCATTTTTTCTAGTACCTTTCTTACCTTTTTGAAAGCAAAAAAGCTCTTTTTTTTGACGTTTGGAATTAACACGGAATTATTACGATTTTATTACGGGAAACGGAAAAACGAGTGCCTCCGACCAAAAAATACCAAATTTGAAGTTTGATAATTTTTTTCTTTATACACAATATAGTTAAATATAAACTTTACATTCTCTCAAATTTCATGGTGATTTGATTTCAAGAAAGTTCCTGCGCCAACAATCCGGCAGATTCCTGCAGTAACAGCCATCAATATATCTCTTGCTTTATTCTAAAAAGTTAGAGGTTCACGCTTAATACCCGCAGTACAAAATCTACCAACAGTCTAGGCGAAATTTAATTTATTTTGGGTAGAAGCCCGGAACGCGTTTATTACTGAGATGTGATGCTGGTTACACGCAACTGACGGCCTAAAAAATAAAGTTTAAAATAGCCTGCTATGGTTATTAATATAATTTTTCTAAAAAATTCTTTCGTCATGTCCGACGGTCTCCCAAAAATTTTAAATTCAGCACATTATACTGCTATAAGATGTTATAATCTAAGGTTTTCAACCCCGCGGCCACTAAATTTTTTTCTAACATACTCCTTGTCCTTGTAGAATGACTCGTTCCGGAGATAGGATTCGATCGTTTCGGACGTATTGTTTGCTCAGGCTACACCCCCAACTAAGTCCACCATTTTCCAAATCACTCATCTATCGACGTGCTATATGAATGCCAAGTTTCAACATCCTATCTCAAACGATTCCAAAGATATGGAAATAAAATTATGTCGACTAAAACGTTCCACTCGCGTCACATCCCCACGCCAAAAGTTACTATGTACAACAAGTTATCACGCTCAAGAGGATTGTGACCTACGAGCATTGAAACGCGTTTACGTACAGCGTATACGGTGGACAAACGGATATTTTTGATGTGGCTTAGTCCTAAAATGTAAAACTATAAAATTTCAGACAGACATTATTTTTTAAGTTCAGGTCGATCACAATTCAAAAAATAAATTAATAATGTTAAATTCGAACTTAACATATCTAATACCAAGTCGTCAAAAGCATTTGCTTACGGTGGACTGACAGATAATTTTTTTTCTTTGGGTCTACTTGCCCTACATTTTTATACTCTAGATGAAATCATATAGAGTATTATAAGTTTAATCCAGCGCAAAAGTTTGTAACGCATAGAACCAAGCCTCGGACGAAAAAAAGTTATATATTATTTTTTGTTTATTTGTGGCCAAAAACCTCAAATCCGCCTGACGTCCGTCCGTCCGTCCGTCCGTCCGTCCGTCCGTCCGTCCGTCCGTCCGTCTGTCCGTGAACACGATAACTCAAGAACGCCTTCACCTAGGATCTTGAAATTTTGAATCTGGATGTTTGGTTGAATTTGTAAGGCTAAGTTCGTTAACGGGCAAAATCGTCCTACTCCTTCGGGTGGCTGCCATACAAAATGTCCTTAAAACACGTGTTCAAGAATATTGGTCGATAACTTTAGAAGCGTTTAAGCTACGTCTTTGAAATTTTGTATGTATTATTTTTCCAATAGTTGGAGCTAAATATATGATTATGAAGAAAATCCTGTTAGTCCTTCGTGTAGCTGCCATACAAATATCCTGTCAAAATGTATTCACTTGATTTACAAAACTCACAATAACTCAAGTAATCTTTTAGCTACGAATTCGGAATTTTGTACAAGTTAGTTTTGAGTGAAAAGAAAGTTGCAGTTTACTAATCAGCGAAATCCTTTTACTCCTTCTGGTAGCTGCCATATAAAATGTCCTTAAAACACATCTTCAGGAATATTGGTCGATAACTTCAGAAGGGTTTAAGCAACGTCTTTGAAATTTTGTAGGTATTATTCTTCCAATAGTTGGAGCTAAATATATGATTATGAAGGAAATCCTGTTAGTCCTTCGTGTAGCTGCCATACAAATATCCTGTCAAAATGTATTCACTTAATTTACGAAACTCACTATAACTCAAGTAATCTTTTAGCTACGAATTCGGAATTTTGTACAAGTTAGTTTTGAGTGAAAACAAAGTAGGAGTTTACTAATCAGCGGAATCCTTTTACTCCTTCTGGTAGCTGCCATACAAAATGTCCTTAAAACACGTGTTCAAGAATATTGGTCGATAACTTCAGAAGGGTTTAAGCTACGACATTGAAATTTTGTATGTGTTATTTTTCCAATAGTTGGAGCTAAATATATAATTATAGAGGAAATCCTGTTAGTCCTTCGTGTAGCTGCCATACAAATATCCTGTCAAAATGTATTCACTTAATTTACGAAACTCACAATAACTCAAGTAATCTTTTAGGTACGAATTCGGAATTTTGTACAAGTTAGTTTTGAGTGAAAAGGAAGTTCGAGTTTACTAATCAGCGAAAGCCTTTTACTCCTTCTGGTAGCTGCCATACAAAATATCCTTAAAACACGTGTTCAACAATTTTTTTCCGATAACTTTTGAACGCTTCAAGCTACGAATTTGAAATTTTGTACACATAAATTTTTGAATGGTTCCAAGGAAAAAGACAAATATTTAAGAAATCGAATGAGTCCTTCCTGCACCTCCCATGTGAAAGTCCTTTAAAAAGGACATTTTTTTTCGATGACTTACCCAGTTCAAGGTTTGAAATTAAACACTGAATATTGTCTTTTAGTTTTGAGTAGCAATCTAATAGCAGTCCTTAATAAAGGACATACAACATGCACACACCTAATTCTACTTTATCCCCAACTACAATATAAATCGGAGTTCAGTATTCATCTAGAGTATTATACGATTGGCTTGCAGCCGTTCGTGACTGCAGTATGTTTTTTAATCAATCGTAGTACCTTTTGCAATTATTTATAAAGTTATAATCATTAAAACTTAGAAAAACGCGAACAAAGTTCAAGACAATAGCCCAAAAGCATCCTTAAAAAATAATTTGTATCCAGAAATTATCAAAGCTTAGGGCCATTTAATTAATTTAATTAGGAAAACCAACAGAGATACTAAGGCGATTAAATGGCATCCACTTTGCACGTACATGGCTTAGTCCAAGAAGAGTAGTTTCTCGAAGAGAGTATCGGCAGCACAGAGAAAGCCAGCAGCCAACAAACAAGCTACATGCATATTCTCACCCTCTACCCCAGTCCAGAAAATTACACCTGAAACTTTAGGCTGCGAAGGACATCAAAAGGGGGACGATGATAAGGTAAGGCAGGTAGGGAATAATTTTCCACTTGTACTGCGGTCCGAAATCGCATACTTTTCCTTCGAATGAGCAGAAAAACTAGGCACAGCGCCATCTAACAATCGGACCTGTAAAACGGAGGAAAAGTTGCAAGAGGAGGCAAAGTGAGCAAGAACAGCAACGAAAAGGATACGTACAAGTAAAAAAACCATAAGAAATATTTTCAATTTGTTCAACGAGAAAATGTTTTCCCTACGTCTATACAAAATTGATGACATTTCCTTTATTCACGGATAAGGTGGTTGGCTACAGACAAAAGCATTTCCACGAAATATCGTTAGCTCTCCTACGTACCTACCGTATTCCGTATACTACGGCCCGTTCAATAATGTTCGGTATTCATCCTGCGAAAAAAGCACCGAGGGGTTGCATCCTTGACAAAAACGGGGGGGATTTGAAAAATTTTTGCAGGATAGATTTTGGGACGCAGCCTCTATTCGATGCTGTACGACAAACGGGGAATATTTCGTTCCAGGCGATTCCAGGATAAGTTGGCACGCAGCCACCTAAGCAGCCTCTCGTTTCGGACAAACTTCACAAACGGATGTATTCTCGGAGAGCAAAAAGGATATTTCCATTGGCCATAAGCAAGTTGGGGGAATGTCCCAAAACTGGTCGGTCTCCCCCACTCCACTTTGGAAAATTCATCTCAATGTCGTCGTATAAAAACCCCCGCAACATGAGAGTATCCCTCAAAGTCGGATCTCTTGCGTCCTGTCTATATGGTGTCCTGTGTCATTATCCTGGCGATTTTTAGACATTTCAAGTTGGCTTTTGAGAATCACTAGGTATAAATTTGTTCTGTAACTCTAGTTTTTGTGCTGTGCTTTGATGTGATTAAAATAGAGAAATTGTAAAGTGATCTATAGACAAAAGATAATTTAAAAAAAATTTAATTAGCATCGAGCATCAACTAATACAAACAAAGTTGGAGCAGACGACATCACCTCTCTTCAGTGTTATTCACCTGTGCTCTTCAATTAATGTCTCAGCATGTAAATGACAATAAACTTATTTAATTATAATTGAAGTAATGTGAACAGATTACCACAATGAATTACATAAAGACCGGAAAATTCAATTTGGCTGCAACTATTACACCATATGCTAGTTCGCGCCCATTTTCATCAAATGTCAGCCATGGTTTTTTCCCGAAATGAACGTAGTGAACAGTGTGAAGTACATTAAAAAAGTTTTTTTTCAATAATTTCAAACCAGTGGTAAGTTGTTCATATATCCTTTTTTATGCCTACTTATAAAAAAAATCTTTTTTTCTCCCAATTTTGTTTTATCATGGTCATCGTGCCAGGTGATAATGAAGTCAGTACAGTAGCATTTCTGTAAATTGAATTACGCAGTTGCCACTTATTCAATTAAAGGACGAGACACACAAAATGATAATGTCCTTTCGTCCTCACCATGTATAATATCCTTTCACGATTTCATATATCGTTACGTGGTCACGTTTCAGCATACAACTAATATAATGGCCGAGTTATTATTCAAATTTATTGGATTTTAGTCGAATGTCCCTCTCATGAGACAAGGACTCTCTTTGTATTCTCTATATGTATTTGTTCGGAATACAAAGGCAGACTAGTCCTTTTATGGCAGTCGATTCATACAAGTAGTGGTTCTACCCTGGCACTTGTGAACTTGAGCAACAGGAGCACAGCTTCTATTATGCGGACCTAAAAAAACAACAACAACAACGAGACAGCCATTACTCCCCCACCGTCCTCCCAAAATAGGGATACGGAAAAATATTCTCTCCAGAATAAGAGCATCAGAAGAAACTTTGGAATCCTTCTATAAATTTCGAGTCCTGTGGTTGTACCCTTACCTCTGGGTTTTTATTCTTAGAGGAGTGGTCGACTCTCTTCAACTATCCTTTCTCCTGGCATCGGCATCCCGATGATGTTGTTTACCATTTTGCTTAAGGACTTGCAACAGGAAATTTCTTTTTAAGTCACCACTAAACTCGTTGGAGGTTCACTATCCATAGTCGTCCTTTCAACCCCCGTGTGCAGAACGAGTCCGGGTGGGAAGGATGGGTTGAATCCTCCCTTGCATCCTTCTTAGCACATCTGTACGACTATCTTGATTTTCCCGGTTTCGAAGGAGTTTGTGGTGGTTTTTTTTCTTTGTTCACTTTATTTTTCCAGTTTTTTGCCATTACTGCGGTTAAGGACGAGCGCTAGGTTATGGTAAAATTGCATTGTACTGTAACACTTAAAAACTTTCTACGGTCGAGGAAAGAAAATATACGGGAGAAATTTTGCAGAAATGCGAAAAGAAGAAAATATCGTGATTTTTTTCCTTTTTTTGTAAGTTAAGATTTTGGGCATTTTATTTTATTCGTTTCTGGACGGATAGCTCGGAGGAAGGTTTTCTTAACATTTTAGTGCATTAGCTGTGGTTGGTTGGTGGTGGGATTTTTTTTGCGGTGTAATTTAAAGTTTAGAAGAGGAAAAGTAGACGGTCTTAAGTGTTTCGAGTGAGGAAAAAAAGAAAATGGTTTTGTTAAATTTATAGTGCTTTCTGTTTTTTAGCAACGAAGTTGTTCTTTATAATCTCTTAATTATTCATTAATTATTAGAAGTCTTAGAAGGTATTTTTTTATTGGAAATCAATTCTAAAAAAATCAGTAATAACCGAATTCAACACAAAGCTACCATAAAAACTGGAATTTTGAATTGAAAAGTACTTAAATTTTTATGCAGTTGAAACTATTACTAGGAATTTAAAAAAAAACATGGACGCCTTCAAATCAAATTATTTCAAGAGAACTTTTCCAGCAAAGAACTACTTCGCTGTATCTTTTTTAAAGGAAGTGTCTAAACTCGCTATATTAGTTCCACGCTGGTTTCGGAATCCATGTAAGTTGCTTATTAGTATCCAGAGCTGAAAAATTCAATAACTTCTACAATCATCCTACTTTAGCCTAATCATGAGTTTCCCTATGCAGAAACTCCTCGAAAATCATTTTACTAAGATATGGTCGAACATAGAGCTCTTTTGTTGGTTTGATCAAAATTCAATCATTGCAATCAATGGTTTTCAGCAATGTTCTCGAGAACTCGTTACAACAGTTCCTCTACAATTGAGATTCAGACGCTTTATAAAATCATATTCTAAACGGACGCGGTACATACAAATATGATGGTTCTTTTATTATTGCCTTATATTCTGTAGGGTTGCCAAATTACTTTTCGCCTTTACTTTTTCATGTGTTTTCTGACTGGAATGATGCTTCTTAGTTTGTTTCAAACCGATACTAAAAGTTACAAGAGAATATAAAACTGAAGAGCTTCAGTGTAAGAGGCACTTCTAAAGGTAGAACCTGGTTTCTCATTTAAACTGTTTCGTATAGTTCATTAGTAGGTATTTTATTGTTTTAGGCATTTATGTGGGCGTTGTTAGGCGTTTTAAGGTTCGTTTTTAGGCGTTTATAAGGGTGTTGTTAGGCGTTTGAAGAGATTTTTCCGCCATTGCCTGATTAACTAATTGTATTATCCTGGGGAATGATGCTAACTGACTATGTAAGGTCTTACAGTGGGCCCTCTTTCCGCATCACATAATTTTTAATAGCATAATGTTGAATTCAAACCCATGACTTATGAATTTTTAGACGCATTTCTTGCTAAGACCTCTGTAGTATTATTCCTGATTATTACATAGAAGCAGATTTCTATAAATTTTTCTAAATCGTCTCGATGTTGCAACGGAAAAATATTGTGTAAGTTGTTCAAAATTTGCTTTAAATTGGCTAATTTCTGTTTTTCCTAAATTTCACCAAGTGTACTAACAACAATTGTGCGCTACACCATTGCTGTGCAATCTCTTATGTGAGAATGGACATAAAATGTGCTCATACCGAGCCTTGACTGCTTCTGCCGACCAACACTTGGGTGTGGTTCGAATCCACGATCTCTAAATTTGGAAGACTAGCGCATGTCCGACATGATACTGATGCAGTGAGACGTCATAATGCAGTGAAAAGTTGTACTGAAGATGTCCCGTTGTTGCGCACGCTTGTATTGCGGTCCCACTCAAAGGATCGAAGCGTTGGACCACTATTTCGAAAATGGTGGATTTAGCTACATTCATCTAATACTTTTTCTCAAGGAGTAAATCCGGAAAATTCAGTTATGTTCCTATAGTGGAAAGATCGGTTGAAATGACTGGTGATTTTTTTTTCGTCCTTGTTCAGTTCTCATATTTTGATCTCAGATAGTCCAAGTCCATGCGTTTGCTTACTGATAAAAGATTGGCAGAAAAAGATGTTCACTAAGTCTCTGATCTGATATCTGCCCAGTAGCCATCTTTTCTTCTGCGTCCTTCTTGATAATAATTTAGTTATGGACGTATCCTGAAGATTCCAACTTTTAATCCTTAAGAGGTTAGTAGGATAGGGTCTTTCATAATTTCTGAGGTGTGTGTCGGTATAGCAGTTTTGAACTCTGTTCAGTCTTCAGAAGTCAGTAGTCCATAAGCTGTAATCCTGGCTCTCTTGTTCCAGCTGTAATGTTTTTTCCCTTTGCTAACAATATCTTAGTTTCTGTAAATTCAATGGGTGTGGCCAAGACTATTCATTTAGTCAGCTTAGACTAGTAATTGTGCTATCCAAAGGATTTCTCGTCCAATGTACTCGAGGCTCTTTTTCATTGACCTTAATTAAGGTTTGACTGATCCACACCTACCTTGGACAGCCCAAGGATTAGAAAAAAATGATCTATGAAGATGCGTTGGATACATTGGATCAAAAAAGGACACTTTTTCGGTTTTTTTTAGACACATGCTTCATTTGCTCGAAATTTGGGCGTGATTTTCCAAAAGGGCGAGTAATGTCGAAGGCCTGACGAGCTTCATCGTTGCTTCACTTCGTGACTCTTAGGCCATTCTTTCCTCAATCGCTTTAGGTGGTAGCATGAAAAATCTTTTGTTAACTGGAAATGATCTCTGCCACAAAACAGTTTTCCTTTCGGAAGGAAATAGAAAAGTGAAGTATTTTGAGAGAGTAATCTGAATTTCACTCAAAAATGCACTATGTAGTACGCCATCAAAATTTAGCTTCATTACGACCCATTTTGGGGTATCCGGACATTAGATAAGAAATCAGGGTCCTGTAAAAAATCGCGCTTGTGGTCTAAGCGTGTATCTCTTTGTTTTGATTCGGTTCAAAAACACTGAATCAGTATCGACAAAAATCAGATGCACGTCTTTATGAAACTCCCATACTTTTTTGGTTGAACTGCCAAAAATTGGGTCGTTGTAGTACTCGTACATTCGGATTCAAAGCTGCTTTGGAATTTTTGTCGATAGTTCAGGTTGCAGTTAAAATTTTGTTTTGTGTTAAAAGGGGGCAATATTGCGAAGAAGGAGAATCTTACCTATGTATTGTACGTCAAACATTCAGTACAACAATTTTCCGGTCATCTGGTTCGAATACGGTTTTAGTGTTTGTTTTCACAGTTTTTCTGTTCAACCCAATTTTACTGGACAGTTCTTAATTTTAAAGGCACAACCTTGCACCCTTAAAATCAAATAATCAACAAGAATACTTGAACTTCTGCATCCTTTTTTCTTCTTTTTTATACGCGCGGATTCTTTTATTCTCCATAATTAATTCCTAAGTATTGTGACAGCGACAATTATTACAACGAGGTTGTTTTCTTTAATTTTCTTTTCTTTTCTGTCCATTTATCTTGCTGCTGTAAAACACAGAAAAATTCTTATTTAGCCGGCAATTCATCTTATGACTAAAGGGGTTCACATTAACGAGCTGCCGCGTTTTATTTCACCCCTAAAATATGAACTCAACTTTTTGACGTTTTTCACTTCATTTTCTATTCAAAGGTTAGAAATGGAAATTTTTGTTTTGAGGGTGTTTTACTTTATTTCTTTTGTAAAGTAATTCGGAATTTTTTTGTAGATTTGTGTGCAAAAATGCGTTCGTTGCCAGTAAACAGTTCGAAAAATATTCACTGCAGATGAATCGAAATTAAGTTTTTCAATGTCAATATCGTTAATATTCACTGTAGGTGAAGAAAAATTGAATTATGAATGATCCATTTTAGACGAACTGTAAATACCGTGCACTGAGATGATTCACATCCAGGCCACCTAGATGATTCAGTAACGGTACATCTAAACGATTCATTTACGAGCAACAAAAAGTAATGCTTAGTGATTCATAAAAAAATCATAAGTGGTAGCTATATGAATCCTTAGTGATTCACTTGCAATACTTTTAATCTGCAGGGTATAATAGTTAAAAATCTGGGTTGAATAATGTGTAGTAGGAATCTTAGTTATGGCTCGTTTGAACAGGACTTTTTGAACTTTTGAATTTAAATCAAACTCTATCGGATATAGTGCAACCGAACACATCCTGCTTACTAATTATTATCTTGTAATTTATTTGTTTACGACCGCTTGGATTACAAATGTTTTGTCACTTCGCACATGTTTTAACATTAAACTGGGTTCCGCATAAAACACGGCAGAACATCGCATAGTCATTAATGTCCGTCGTCCTGTTCACACAATATACGCCCCCCCTCCCCGAGATAATTCTATTTAATTTTCCGTCGATTTTCAGCATTTTAATCCGGGCTTAACACAGAGCCTTCACTATATCCTGCTGATAATGTTCGGTAAGAGCGAAAAATCTCTTGTAACGTTCCATTGTCTGCTATTTTGTGAAAAATGGCGTGCCTGGCAATTATATCGCGTTCGCATCGCTTTTAATTTCCACCACAATTCCCTATCTAAAGTGGCCAAATATTTGTTTCTCGACAGTCGTCCCTATTGCCTGGTGCGCTCCCTAGGTAGTCGCGCTCATCCCTTCCGTATGTTTGTATCCGAGATACCCGTATGCAAGGCTTCCTTACTCGTGTTTGTACGAATTAATTGCACTATACGGGGGGTAGGAGTGAGCAGCGGGTGAGTGATGCTATCCAGCCATCCATTCAGCCTCCCATGGAGCGTGCATATCGCAGACACCCACCAATCGTCCCCAACTGCCAGCTATGTGGATAATCACATTGCCTTTTTGCGGCGAATGGCCTTCCCTAGGCCTTGTACCGAGCCTAGTACCACCCTTATTAGTCCTCGCACAACAGCGCCTATATTCCGAGCGTATCCACTTGACAAGAGGCGGAATTTATTGGCAGGGCTTAGTCCTCGACGATTAGACTTTTCCTACATTTCACATTTTTTTTCCGTGCGCACAAAAATATGCAAAAACTTCACTGGTAATCGGAAAATTATCACTTATCGATCGATTTTCACATATCACGCTCAACTTCACTTCCAAGAAAATAAAAATTTATTTCAGATGGAAAGCGGAAAACGGAAACGCTTGACGGGACAGTTGATGTTGGTCGTGTTGTTTGGCAGTGGGGAATGACTGGGTTAGTGTAGATTTAAAACTGCATGGGTCCCATTTAATCCATTGATCGTTTGGGAGTAAGGGTGGAAACTACCAGTGTTCGGGCCGATGAGTTTTCCCTCGTGGATGTTTCGTAGATTACAATTTTCTGTTTTATTCAGTTTTAATTAATACTTTAAATTATTCGTAATTTTCAACTCTAGAGCAGTGTTCTGTTTTTCGCTGTTCTTCATGTTAACAAATATTTTGATTATGAAAAAATTATCGGAACTCTGATATTTGGGACTTTCGGTCTATTGTCCCCATTCAGGTCTTGGTTGAGCTCAAGATAAAAGTTTTTTATTTGCGATTTTTATATGATCAGTTCAATGTGGCGTTTGTTCCAGGAGTGGCACAACTATGTTCTTGATGAAGTCCATGATAAATTTAATGAGGTGAAATTCGTTAGTAAAGTATGCGAAAATAATAATAATTCGCGTTGGAGACGAATGTAGTGTTTACACACTCGCCTATGCATTCGTGTGCTATGCGAATGTAGATGGTGCGCGAATGCGACGGTGGAAACGCAGCATACAATAAGACTCAAGGAGCATCAACTTCCGCCCTTAAGCCTTTGAAAAACTTACCTTTACGAGTCCTTTCAATTCAAAATTGCTAAAAACATTGTTTGTTGTACTTAGTTTCTTATTCGATGAGCTCTCTTTCAGGACGGAATCAGTCAATACCGACATAGTAACATTGTTTGCGCTCCTCCTGAATTACTTGATCTCGGCTTAGACTGCACGAACCCTAAGTGGGAGCTCTGACTGGACATTATTACATGAGGAAGCATCTTAATAGGATTGGTCTCTCCGAGACCAAAATTTGCAGAATTTCCGATGACGAAGACGGAACACCAGAGCACATCCTCTGTGAATGTGAGTACTTACTCACAAAAGACTTCGTCACTTCAGTCAGGGTTTCATGATACCATCGGAATTCCTGACCATTCTTCTTCGTAAGATACTAAGCTTCATTGAAAGCGTAGGAATTGAAGAGGAATCATAGATACTCCAGGGGGACGTCACGATAGGCCCAACTGAAGCTTCAGTGGCAGAGGTTAGCCAGACCAACCCCATTTCCTAATCTAATCTAATCTTTGCTGCACGACGAAGTCCAGCTTGAATCTCTTTCCACTTCCACCATTTGTCCTGAAACGTAAACAATTGCTTCTTTCATTCTGATGTTTTTAACGTAATTAAATTCATAAATGTTTAATTGTGTAACTTGTGTCCTTAAGTTAGTACCCTAACCTATTGTAGAGTTGAAATATATTTTTTGTTCAATGTCATTAAATTAAATAATCGAATGTTCTAATCATTTTTCGATATTGATCCCGAAGCAGATATCACGAATTTCGACAAATCTTTTAGGTATAATCTCATATCAAATTCACTTCTATTTATGTGGGCTTTTTACCATCATATAAACGACTAAAAATTTATTTCTGAATTCTGCGATATTCAAAGCTCCTAACAGAGTGTTAAGAGATTGTGCATGTTTTTACGAATTCCGATATATCTCTTAGGGCTTTCTATATAATGGCCTAAAAGTTGGTTTCAGAATTGTTCTGTATTTATGTCGATGTTTCATCCCCTTTGTTTTTATTGCGATTGTTCCTAATTACACTAAAAATCGGAGTTCAGTTTTCTATCTGGAGTATCATACGATTGCCTACTGTCGTGACACTGTGGTAAAATGTTTTCTACTTGGCTCCTTTCTCGCATATGGAAATGTCGTCTAATTCCTAATCCCTATATCTTTGAGTTCCATTGAAACTCCATACCATAAATTTATCTATTGTTCAAATAAGCTCGTTCTCAAACAAACATTTGTACAAGCATTCACATTGAAAGTATGCCACAACAAAACAACATGTTCTCATCTAATTTGCTCAATCTCAACTCCATTAAAAGGACAGATCTCAATCTGGCACCACTAATTACATAAAAAGTCTCGCGCTCAACATTAACATGTAAGTGTTGAAAATTTCCGTCCTCTCAAAGTATCTTACAAATTTGCATTATTCTCGAAACATTTGTAAACTTCTTCTGTGCGTATCCTAGCGTAGAATAATGCGGCATTCCAGCAAGAAGACACAAAATCCAAAGAATATCAAAGGAAATATGTTGCGTCGGATACTAGGAAGTCAACTCATGAATAAATTTCCCATCAACATTTTCACACATCCCCACCCACACAACTACACGGACAATGGGTTCGTGTACGTATTTGCATGTCGGGAGAAGATACCAAGCTGGGCGCTAAAGTGTCAACCCAACACTCCGATTCGACACACAATTTGAATTTTATGCACAAAACAGTCCTTACCATACGTTTTTTTTTGACTAACTCGTAAGGATCCTTGGGCTTTTGTGATAGAAGGATGTGGGTCTGTATACGGTGTATACGGCGTAAGACGAGAGAAAAATCTCTACAACAGAGGGCGCAATATATTTCGACCCATTTAGCCATTGTGGGTGGCTGGGAACCGTACTAAAGATATTTACCAGGACGACGTACTCGAAGGATATTCGCTGTACGAAGGATCAATAAGAAACCCGACCAGTTCTTGTGTTATTTTCTGGTCGAGATCATGACCTGAACATTTTTTTCACCCCCTTTTTGTGATATTTTGATAGAAGCACTAAAGGAATATTAGCGCCCTTTTCTTCTTTTCTATTGAGTAGATATCGCCTCGAGGCGGATACGCAAATGGAGGGATGAAAAAAGGACTCCCGAGGTAAGATTAAGTTGTGTGGCACTCGGGGACAATCTCATGTCAAACTTTATCACAACTTCCTTATTTGTTCGAATATCGGGCGTAATGTTTTTTTCGCCTCCTTTTGGGGTGAATTACTATCGCTAGATGGGGTTGGTTTAAAGTATGGTTGAATGGCTATGAAGCGATGGCTAAGTTTAGTGCAGATGCAGTCATGTCTTGAGCATGAATATGAAGAACGGAAAAATTATCAATTTCCGCTTTTCTTTTTTGCTGTTGTGTAGAAGTGCATTGTAGATAGAAGAACACACCATAACATTACTATTTTCCATTATCCTTCAAAACGCATAGCCGCGAGCTGGAATCCTTCTGCAACATATCGCAATGTAAAGTTAACCTGAAATTCCAAGGACTGAAAACAATAAATAGCACTAAACCGTACGCCATAAGTAGTATTCGACAAAGAATCCATTGTCTATCCTAATGCACAGTATTATTAAACATTTCTTAAGTTCACTATACCCAGCTAGGTGGAATGTTGCTGGGAGCGTTCTCTTCAGAATTCAACTCGCGAAATATTACAAAGGACTACATAAAACCTTGAACTGACTGGAACAATAAATTCGGTGAACACGTTAGAAAGAAAAGCTTTGTTTTTTTTTGTGTACACACGTCGCGTCGTCGTAAAAGTCTTAAGATTCATCCCTTGATTCCCGTGGCCATGCACCTCAATAGCAACCTACTACATACGCTACATTTACCTGAAGTACATCTGAAGCGGGAAAATTTACGAAAAACCGCCCCCACCGTGTACTCTCCGAACCACCTTCTAGTGTTTAATAATAATGAGCTCGAGCACCGCCATCACCAAGGCTTTATAGTGCCTGGGCTCTGACTAACTTCACATATAGCAATCCACCCCCAAGAAGAACCCTCGTCATCGCTCCACTAAAATACACCTCCAACGTTCGTATCCTTGCAGCAGTGGCCATAGTTTTTGGGCGAACGCCAGATTTAATAGCTTCAAGTTTTATGGGCAATGCCGAATTTCATTAAAATTTACACTTAAGGGTTGCAATTTAGATTGAGTTCAGAGGAAAAAGGACGACGGGCCGGCTGCCTTTGGAACGTGGGCCCCGGGTGAGTTAAGGAAGACGTGTAACTTGTATAGTTGCTAGTGTGGTCGGAATCAGTGTCTTTACTTGCAGCCTAGTGCCTATAGATTTTCCGAGATTTTTCCACAAGCCGAATCCACTCCGCACTATGCCAAGAATAGATGATATTCTGCAAAAGATTAATGCCGAAAGACGTGTCTATTTTTGGTCGTTGTAGTCATAGAACAGATTAAAAGGATGTTTGAGATAGATTAAAAATGAATGGTTTCGAGAAAAGATAATAAAGATTTAATTCGATAGGATATTTCGGACGAAACTCTTTTATACTTAATTAATTCGGACTTAGTGGAGAATCTCAAAAGTGTATAGAGAAATTGATGTGATTTTTGTGTGGAGTGCGATAAGATAAGTAATAAATGTAAGGTTTTGAGGAGTTATGTTGAAATTTGTTTTAAACATTCTTAAAAGTTGTTCAACCAAATTAGATCCAATGTACGTAGTTTGCCGGAATTCAAGTTAATCCTTGCTTAAGATAGCAAAAGATTATGCTCATTTAAAGAAAAAGTTGTGGTTGTAGGATGTAATATGGTGCTAATAACTGGAGCTATGGTTGTATCAACAATACAAGTTTATTTATCAAAACATATTGTGGTTATTACAACTATAATTATATTTCTAATTTCTAATATACCCAGTTTAATCAAACAAAAGTAAATATTGTAAAAACTAGCTGAATAGTAAGTGGAACCATTTTTTTATTATAACATACATACTGGGTACAACTTTATTTTGTATCGGAACATAGTCAGGGTCGCAGTCGAAGTCGAAATGTTGCACTGGTTTTTCGAGGAAGGTATCCTACGTGGCTTTTTGGAAAGTTTACTTTTTAGGATGTAAGCCTAGATTTTGACTTTGACCCGGACCCGGACCAGAAACCGGATCCGGAACCACCTCCGCCTTTGAAATTTGCTAGTCATCAAAATAATCTACCAATAGTAAAACCTGATTGAAAATATGCGAAAGGCTTCCTAAAATATTGGTTATTTTGTTCGAAACTTTGCATTTTATGACTACCACTGTTTCTACTAAAAAAATTAAATTTTTTTCCCAAGTATATCTCATTTTTAGAGTAATTAGTGCCTGAGTTATAAACATATGCACTTTTTGACATCCTTCTCTCCTAAAATATATTTTGATATTATTTTACATAGACAATTTTAAACTAGAGCTCAGGGCAAAAGAGCGGTGTGAAAACCGCGGGAAAGATACGAGCACTCAGTTGACGCAAATTGCATATCGCTTCTAAGATGCAGAAATTGAAGGACGTGGATACTGAACTGAAATGACTTCCGACAATGTATCCTACAGGCTCTGGCCCGATTTGGGCTGTCGCGCCATTGGTGATGATGAAATTTCAAACTTTTTACATTAGCCATTTTTGAGACAAAGTTTTTCATTTAAGATCTTTCCCAACCTATCTCTTCACAACAACCTCCAGAAAAAATAGGCAGTCCGAAAGGGCTACAACCGATTTATCTACAGTAGAAATTCCAAGCTAATAATGAATAGCTTCTTAAGATATGAAGCACTTTTCCATTACCAACACTGGGGGTCACAAAACCCCCCAAAAAAGATATTACTTCCTTAGTGTAGCTCTAATATACTTAAATATACGTATCAAATTAGATTTCTCCATCACAAGTGAAGGTATGGAAAGATAAAAAAAATCTGCCAACAGTCTGGGCGCAACTTTAAAATTTTTTGGGTTGAAGACCAAAGCGCCTTTAATGTTGAGATGCGGTGTAGGTTACTATGCGACTGACAATATGAAAGATAACGTTCCAAATAGCCTCGTGGTTAGTCTTTAGGTTGTCAGCTTCAATAATTTTACATTCAATGGACTCCACTTATAATCTATGTACACAAACTTATTTTTATCTTCCTGGTACAATTGCTTTGGAAGATATTATAATCCAAATTTTTTTAAGTTTTTTTTAACTTCTGTCGACAATTTTTTCGCAAATATGTCCACTCTCATAGTACTACTTAAGTTCCAAGTTTTAGCTTCCTAGTATAAGTGGTTTCTGAGATCTAGAAACCAAAATGTTTCGTCTAAAGCGCTACCCGTCCCCCACCCTCTCAACAAAGATACCACTAGTAGGGATTCGCCCAATCTACCTACCATAAAAATATTGACTTAATACCTCAACGGGTTTGTGAGCTTCGCGCCTTCAAACACTTTTGCGTACGGCGCTTACGGCGGACAGACGGATTGTTTTTGCTTTTTTGGGGTTTACAAGTCCTAAAACGTGAAAATACAAAATTTCAGGGTAGTAAATTTTTTGGAAATTTCAAGTCAGTTCCAATACTTTATTATTAAAAAATAATAAACTAAAAATTACTAGCTCAATGGGTTTGTGAGCCTTCAGTGACTTTGTGTCTGGTATTTTACGTACGGCGGACGGACTGATAAAATTTTGTTGGTCATTTCTGTGTAAACTAGTGTTAAAATGTAAAAAATCAAATTCGGGATAGAAAATTGACATTTTCGAATTAGTTATGTGTTTTGAAGTTATCAAGGACTGTAACATTTGAAAGGCTTTTTGTTTTGGTCGACAGGATGGCAAGGTCAAAACTCTTTGTTTCGAATATCTCGGGAACAGTTTATCCAAGAAATAGGATAATCGAAGTAAAAAGAAGAACATTTTATTTATGTTGTGAACAGATTTCTTTTCTTAACGAATTTGGCTTATTTAAAAATAATAAATATATTGTTGTTATGCACGAGTTTAGTTTAGAAGAAGATTGAATATTGAAAAAGTGCATTTGTCGCCCTTTCTGCAGAAAATTTTTGTATGTGAAGAATAAAGAAAGAATTCAAATAATATTTGATCACACATTAGGGACTCTAGCTTTTAAATTTTATCCACTAACGAATTTAATTTTAGAAATGCTTATCAAAATTTCAGATTTCTAGATAAGGCATGATTGAGTAGAAGTACAGTCGGGTTTGGTATTGCAGCTATTTTGTATTGGTTTGGATTTAATACATACAGATAATAGTCTAAATATTTCATGAAGAGTACATAACAACTTTGAATAAAATTAATTGATCTTTTTCTGTAATAATTAATAACTTTTTGTAATAAGTGAGTAGGTATGTTGTTTCGGTAGTATATCTTTCAAGCAAAATATTTTAGTTTTAGATAAAGAGTGAAATATGTAAACACACATTACACTTGAATACATTTATAAATATTATGTCTTCTTATATGTATAAGGTCAATATTCGATAATTTATTACTACTTCTTACAAGCAATGTTGTTACGATAAAATATATTTTTAACAGTAATAGGAGAAGTTTCCTTTTACCTTTGAAGTCAAAAGCGGTATTGGTTTGGAAATTCAAAACACGTTAGTCTTGTACTTTAGTGGATGGTTGAGTAGCTGCTTTCAAGACAAAATATCAAAAGATTAAATTTAATGATGAATACATCTTGCGATCGATTAAATAAAATTTTTATATTCTACGATAAATAGTTTAATAAAGTTGAACTGTTAGACGCCAAACATCATCTGTATATTATCAATTTTTCATATTTGCATATATGGAAAACAAGTTTGTTCTCACTAGCGTTAAAGTCCAATGTCAATGTAGTTCTGTTTTATCTTAATTTTTTTGGAATTACAATTCTCCCACATTTAATGAATTTTAGAGAGGCTACACAGAAAAAAAAAAATCCATTGAATTTTACATCTTTCGGATAGTAGGTAAATATGCCATACCTTTTCAACTAAATTTACATTGAGATTTAATAGTCAATTTCAATGTAATTTTCAATTTTCTGTCAGTAAATTTCAATTTTCAATCATTAAATTTCAACTTCGAAAGCAGCAAATTCACTGGATACTCTCATGAATTTACACTCTATTCTTGTGTTATTAATTCCTTGTTTAGTTCTCTGAAGGTTTTTCTTAACCATTTTTCCTTCAAGCCAATCTAATTAATTTTATCTCACAGTCATTGTTAGTTTTAAGATTCACACCATTGTTGTAGAGGCACAAGCCTGATCACAAAAGTATTACTACTAAATGTACATGTAAACATATGGTTCACGATAATAATAAATTTGAATTTGAAAATAAGCGTCCAACATCGTGATTTCATATATTACATGCTTTTAGTCATAAAACTCAAATAGATAAGTATAATTCCACGAAAAAGAACGTAATTCTCAATTCATATATAAATATAGTTAATTTTACACGAAAGTTGCGTAATTTTGTGAGCCGTTTCATGGAAATTGTACGGCTCAGTTGAAAAGTACATGAATACTTTACTAATACCAGTAATTTCGTGTAAAAGTGATTGAAATTTGTACTTTTATTTGAAAAAATGAAATATACTGGAAATTTCAAGTAAAAATTTAGTTGAAAACGCGGTTTTTTTAAAACAGTGTACTTAGGCTAAATTTAAGTTAATTATTGTTTTCATATTTCCACCCGAAGACCAAAAAATCTTTATTTTTAGAGAAAATTGTGTCTCATCTATCTTAAGAACAAATAAATTCGGTAAATAATCAATACACGATATGTCGGAATTCGTAATAAAATATTGAACCTCTTTTCATCCCCGGTGGTTGAATATCAAAAATACTTAAAATAGTATGAAAATAGCTGTATGAAAAGGCTGAAGAAGTAAAAACCAATTCGATACACCATTATACCTAAAAGAAATATTCAACCCCTTTTCACCCGTTTAGGGGTTGAATATCGAAACATTTGAATAAAAGGGTCGTAGAAGTAAGAAGCAGTTCGATATATATTGCGGCATTTCCTCCCGTTCTAGGGATAAAATAATTTCTAGGCGTTTGTTTAAGACTCTTTTGGAATTAGAAACCTTTTCAATATCTCATCAGACCTTTGCGATATGATAAAATTTGGTGAATAAAAACTTTTTTGTCCGTCAATATGAATCAGAACTTTTGTTAAGTTATTTTTTCAGTTCAATTACATATTTGTACCAAAATTTCGTTTTCTAGCTTGTGCCGTTCATAGCATCGCCAGCGCGCAACCACCATATTCAAATTTATTTATGTACCGTATAACTACAATAACACTTAATACTTAAAAGATTCTACATTTCTACCAATGGCTCAGCAGTTATAAAAAATATATTGTTTTGTTTTCCACTTCTCACATGAATACCATAGTAGTCTATTGTGCTGCACTAAAAAAAACGGGTTGACCCAATCTACCCAATATATAATTTAAATTTAATTGTTCAAAGGGTTCGCGAGTTTCAAGCCTCACACCCAAACCCACAAACCCAGTTAAAAAGGTTCGCCGAATCTACCCACCAAACAAATTTGAACTTAACAGCTCCAAGAGTTTGTGAGCTACCAGCTTTCAACCGCGTTTGCGAACGGCAAATGGGGGCCGACTGACAAAAATGTTTTTCTTATGGCGGACATGCATTTTTACTGTCCGAAACGTGAAAACATAAAACTTTATTTTTGTAATAATAACGGAAAATTATTCTGAAAAAGTTACATTTAAAGTAAAAAGTAATCATGGCGAAATGTCTGAATCCAAGAGCGATATTAAAGGTACCTCATTAAGGACTAAACAAAATGAAAAAGTCGACATCTCACGTTTTATGGAAATTATCACCCGAAAATGATGCCGACAGGGTTCACTAACTAACCCACTTTCTACAGCGGGCTTCTTCAATGTAGAAATTCTCGAAGGACGAAATTGCACGTACAAAGTTCTGCAGTTGCTGAGTTAGATACTACGTCCTTTCCAGGAAGAATATCAGATTCGGAATCCAAAATGATAATGTAGATGCGCCAGTGTAAGTGTATAGGAGTATAGTGCGACATTAATGCCAAGTTGATCGTAATTAAAATTTTCCGGAAAAGAGCAGAAAAATGTTGTGCTGACGGCAATATCCGTAGATCCAACGTGTTCTCCACTGCATTCATTTGCTGAATTCAAGCTTGCTTAAAAAAAGGAACAGTGTCAAATGGCAGTAATTGAAAGGATAACGACACCCTGTTGTATACATACCCAAGTCAGAGCCGAATTAAGGCTCGGATACAGCTACCATTTCACCCCTTTTTTTTATTTTTCTTTAATTTTCTGTCTACGCCCAATGACAATTTATTTGTGAAACAAAACCCAACCAGGCACACGAAATTTTCTATATACAAGTCACGACATAGGTTTCGTCCTGGCTATAGAGGTCACGTGAATTCCTTAAAGTGCTTCTCCCGAAACCACGTTCTGGGAACATTTTATTGATGGTTGAACAAATTACCGAGCGAACCATTGCCAAAAGTCTTTGCAGTCGGCACAAAAAAGTAAGTAAACTACCATCCATTCGTCTAGGGGATGTTTCCCTGTTCCGAGTCGGTTGCCTCTTTCAGGTTTTAATTAAGACCTCCAACGAGGAGAGATAAAATTTATATCTTCATTACAAGTTAGTTCCAATAAGTGCTGGCAAGACTTAAAAAAAAGGAAAGAACGAAAATAAAACAAGAAAGTTTACCATTCATCCCCATCCATCCCTAGATCGCATCGTCTATATATAGTCGTAGGTATACGCGTTTACAGTCACCCTGTAAAATACATCTCTCATGTAAGTTTCGGCATGATACGGGGGTGGTGTCTTTTATGTCTTGATACCGGGGATGAACTTCCATCTACACCGTCTTTCTCTTCGTCCTTCGTCATTTTCTTTGGCATCCCCTCTGATTCCTCGATAGCTGGCAAGGACCAGGCCACATACAGGGAACATGTTCGTTCTATTCATAATGCGGGAGAAGGAAGTTTTCGAAAAGAGCCCCGGATTATCTCACATGCCCAAACATGCCATCAATGTGTCTATTATTCATGCAAAGCAGAGCGTACGAATGTTTGTATTCTAACGTGGGAGGTTTTTGGGGTGTTTTGGGGGTGTCTTCTTTATGATTAGAAAGCTATAATACGAGTGATACCATAGATGGCAAAGTACACCGGTAGGGAGAAACGATTTCTTTTCGGAATAGTGTAAGAAGACACGCTATAGTAGAAGAGATACGAACTTATGAATAAATGGCAAAAAATTCGACGGGAAAAATAAATATCTGATATGGAGAAATAGGCTTACAAATTATAAATCAAATTATTTTAGATCGGATAATATTTGCCTTTATTTGGACATGTGGGGTGGGGTGTTTAAATTTTAATTTTTATTGCTGGAAATAGAGAATTGTTCTATCTACGGTTAAGAATTTTCAATCAAAATAGTTTCTTTATATTTCGAAAGGGATCGCTATAGACCCTATTTTCGTGCCTAGTGTGCGCTGCGGCTCAGCTAAAAAACTAAAACTAAAACTAATTCGGAATAATATCAAATCTACAGTAGGTACTAAAAATCTTAAGTAGTGTCAAATATGGTCCATCCAAATTAATATTACATTAGTCATTCTGGACATAAGCACGTGTATTATATCTATAAGTCCTTACAAGCCAAATTAAGTTAACAACTATACACAAAGAAGTTTACAATAATAAATCTGTATTTTAGTAATTTTTCAAAAACACGGAAAAATGCTAAAAATCGGAAAGAAATGAATATTCCATAATATTAATATCTTATCTCATATCGAAAATCCTAATTTTTAAATTGAACAGCTTTCGATAATATTAACTATTTACTATTTGTCATTCAGTTAATGTATATTATAAAATTTAAGAATGATGTAAAACTGAGAAAACTAAAGGCTTATTAGATCAATAAATATTTCAGAATAGACACTTTTACATAAAAAAGTTTTACCAGTATTTGTTAACCTTTCTTTTGACTTTAAAAAAAATTGCTGCCCTCATATTTTATTTTTCACGATTTAGGTCTAAAAAACCACAAAATTCAGTTAGTCTGTTCGCCGTAGATATCAAATTATTTTTGAAATCTAATTTCACGTACTTTTCTAAACTATTCGATTTCAGAATTTTTCAATATTTTCATTTATTTGTTTATTTTTTATTTTAATTTTTATATGAAGAAGCACTATTGAACCTTCAAAGTTGTTTTAATAAAATTAATTTTCCTTAACCTTCTTGTCTTGAAACACAGTGCTTTAGTTCGTCGTTCGTATGACCAAAAAATAAAAAAGACATGTACCAAATTTTGGAACATTTCTTTAAAAAAAAAATGAAAAGAATTTAAAATAATTATATATGCGTTAAAATACTGAGTTCAAAATAATTTATTTATAGAGTTAGATAAATATTTAAACTGAAAACAATTATTTTATTCATATAAAAAAAGCATTTCTTATTTAAAGTTTTTATTTTTTATTTTTTCACAACAACATAATAAAAAATAATGTTCCAAATAGCCCGCGGGGTTGTCAGACGCATAGTAACCTAAACCACATCTCAGTACAAAACGCGTTCTAGATTTCTATCCAGAAAAATAATAAAGTTGCGTTCAGGCTGCTGCAAGACTTTTTAATTATAAATATATTTATTTTTTCAATGTCAATAAAAACAGTGGATAAAATATGTACATAACCCGTTAGATATTGAATATCCGATTTTCAGTTTATTATATGGAAAGCCCGTTCAAGTAAAAACAATTTGATATCTCAGCAAACCTAAGAGATATGTCGGGATTCGTAAAGTCCTACACATTTTACATACCCTTAGGAGTTGAATGTTGCAAAAGCCCATAGAAGTATAAAAGCGAATTATGTATCTCATTAGACTTAAAATATTTATTAAAATTCGTGAAAACTAGAAACCTTACATAAAAAATTAATATCAAGAAATACTGAAAGTAGATTTTGATGAATACATTTAAAAGCATTAGAAATCTAAGCAAAACTAATGTTTCAAAAAGGCTATAAAATAGTTTTTAGGCGCTTAAATAAAGAGACCGGGAAAGTAAAATTAATTCGATACAGCGACAAATCCAAACGATATGACAAAATTCATGGAAATGTAGAAAAACGGACAATTTTCTGGACCATCTCCGTACGCCAAATTCAAATCTGAATTTTTTTGGCCGTTCTTGACAAATAAAATTCCGGATTTTTTTCTTTCCACCCTCTCCCACCTTCAATTTTGTTTCTGCTGGACGTCACTCCTGTCCAAATTGTAAGGTCATATCTGCTACGGTTCTTCAGATATAAAAACTGTTTTTTTTTTAAATTAACCCCATTTCCGTGCTCCACCGTCCCCCTTAAAAAATTTTGTTTATTAGACTACACTAGTAAACCCAAATTTTTATTTCTCTGGTATAATTGGCTTGATAGATATTAAAATCCAAAGTTTTTACCTTCTCACCACTTAAAAATTTGAGCTACGCGCCTTTACACTCATACGTATATGGCGGACAAACGGACATTTTTTGGAGTAGGGTTGGGCATGGTGAAAAGCAAAATATTATGGTTCTTTATATCTCATAAATCGTTCGGCTGATACTTGTCTTAGTAATGAAACTCATAATTTTTGATATAGTGTAATGGTAGATGGGGAGTGGCTTAAGGGGGAACTTCCTTTACATGGTCGAATAATAAATGATTTTCACAAACTATTTTCTCAGGTATAATAACTTGAAACGCTTTGAAATTTTTATGACAATTCAATGCAAAATTCAAGAGCACAGTGTAATTTTGCACAAAAAAAAACGATATTTAATTTAAAAATGGATGCCATGTTAGTATCGCCTCGTTTATAGCTGCGTACACTCTAGCGTTTTGATCTAAATCAAAAAATCAAAAAGTTTTTGTAAAGTTTATGATACTAGCTTCTAGATGACGTCGAGTATTTTAAAGAAAAAATTGAAATTGCATGTTTTTAAACAGTTTTAAATTTAAAGTTAATAACAATAATAATAATATTAATATTTATTCGGTTATGATTTCGAGTATAAACTTATGTTATTAATAATCAGAGATTAGACAATAGTCTTTACATCTTTACTTTTGCGCGGTATTTTTTACATACAAGTATAAATTTAAAGTTAATTTTTCGCTAAAAAAGACGACTTCAAAATACGAAAAATATGTAAAAAAATTTTTTCAAAAAACAGTTAGCGTCATCTAGAAGATAATTTAATTATTTATAAAATGAGCCGTGATAAAGCCAAATCGGTTCAGTAGAATTTTTTCAATCGT
This sequence comes from Beris morrisii, assembly GCA_951812415.1. Classification (NCBI taxonomy): domain Eukaryota; kingdom Metazoa; phylum Arthropoda; class Insecta; order Diptera; family Stratiomyidae; genus Beris; species Beris morrisii. The sequence continues at coordinate 137,665,380 of OX638312.1, read as the reverse complement.
TTACGCAAAATCGAAAAATGATGTTTCGAGAAAAACGCGTTTAAAGTTTTGGAAACATAAAAATACTATATACTCGTCACTTGACCCCTCCGCTTTTTGAGTTGTAACTCGGTAAACACTGTAGATATCGTCTTTGAAATTTCAGAGAATAATCTTGAATAGTTTAGCAATCGATTAAGACTAATTCCAAAAAACCGATAAAGGAGGTTCCCCCCTTCAATTACTTTTGTCCTAGGAACGGACTATACTAGAAAATTGAAATTTTACATATGCATGCAGATTTACGAGAAAAGTGATATAAGCAAGAAGATTTTGCAAATTTGCATTGGTGTACGGAGGAATGGAAAAAGTGGTCAGTGAAAAGAAGTTCAAATATTTTGACGAATTTCGTCATATGTCTTTACTGACATAAGTTTCTCAGATAAATGCACAAACATTTTTCGTGATCTATCTATATTCCACCCCTAAGAGAGTCTAAAGAGGTGCCATATGTTTTCATGATCTCTGACATATCTTTTAGGTATGATGAGAAATAAAATTTATTTTTACTTCAATAGGCTTTCTATAAAATCCCCTAAACATTGATTTCAGAATTTTTTGATACTCAACACCTTGGAGGGTGCACTAGTTTCTATTGCCGGCAAATTCCTTATCTCCCTCTTACATATCGATTTGATATTTATTTCCACTTGTTTTAATATAATCGATTAAATTAATTTGATGATTTATCGATATACGCTAAAGCGAAATAATAGAATTGTGTACGTTTTCACGAATTTTTTCATATTTCCGATTAGGTATTAAAAAGGTTTTAACTTTCACGTGCATTTTATTTGTATGAAGAACCACTGTAAAATGTTAAAAGTTGTGTCTTACAAGGAGCTATTCCAGTGACAAAATTAAATTTTCAAATAACGTCCTGAATTTCCCTACATTTTATGAAGAAACTTTTATCTATAAATTCAGTAGATGCTCATCTGCCGGCAACAAATTTATCGTTATTGTATTCGCCAATGGAGTTGAAAGCGTTTTCACGAAGTGTTAACAAATTTTCGAGTGGTTGTTTCCCCGAAATCCGAGCTATCAGTTTCATGTCCTTCTTTCGTCACAAATAGCAGCACAAAGAGCATAAAGTACAAACAAATTTGTTACATCCATTCTGTAAAATTTACGACAGAAATTACCACCTAAATTACAAGTTCGTCCTACTTCAAGAGGTTCGCGAGAGAGAGCGGAAAAAAATCCTTTCCGGGTAATTTTCACAAGGAAAATTTCGAAAAGGACATGGTAAAGTTTGCCCAGTGACCACCCACTTCAGAGTGTAGGGTCCTTTTTTTCACCCCGGTTTCAACTTGTTCGTTGAACTGATGGGTACCTAATTTAATTACGCGACAACCAGTTTTCAAGATTGTTTTAATTTTTTTTTGGCCTCCCACTCTTAGTAGCAGTTGGCAAGAAAAAATTCGTGTCCTTTTCTTACCAAGGATATTTGCAGCTATGGAGCATACTTAGAGTCCTGTTTGGGTGAGTGCCAATTTCTTCCCTTTTCGTTGTTCGTTTTTCTCGTATTTTGAGGCTTTAGTGTGGTTATCTTTCGGGTACGATAGCCGGTTGCATATACTCGTATTCCTAGTCAACATGGCCGAACTTTAAGCAGGCACATCTGCTTGCTCGGAACGTTTGCTCCTGTTTTTTTTCTATTTTATTTTATTTTTTTATGATATATCTGCTGAAAGGACTTTTACTGGTTGGTCTGTTGCTGGCAGTTAAGCTATCTCAGCTCGGCGTGCTTTTGAAATTTCTGAGAAGGATTTTTTTTTCGCCCGATGAGAGAAGGCGACTTTTTTATATTTCATTCCGAAGAATCATTGGAGTTGAAGAAAATCCTGAAAAGTTCTTAGTAACATAATGTGGATAAATTGTATGGCCTTGCGGCATTCATCTATGAACAATTTTGTTAAAAGGAGGTCAGGCTAAGATTTGTAGACCAAAACTCATCTGAAGGGCGAGATAAACTTCGAATCGGATGGGAACTGAATCGTATGCTGTTTTGTGGAATTTGAAGTTTTTTTCACTAAGAAAGTGGATTACCCGAAGTGATTTTTATTTGCTCTTTATTTGCAAATTAGCACTAGAAGGATCTAATGAAGGAGAATAACTCTATTAAATGTTTTTTGTTCATATGACGACGAGATGTAAGTTCCAGGTCATCGTGTTAAGTTAGGACCCACCTTAATAATTTTCATCTACAATGAAGCTATCACAAATCGAATAAAACACTACAAACTGTATCTTAAATGTCCAAACTAGAGATGGGTAAAAGAGTTCATTTAAGTGAAGTACTTTCGAACTAGTCAAAGCTTCTATTTACTATTCTTACAATTACTATTACTATTCTCCTTTCTCTACTGTAACCAGCCTTTCAGTAGTCACTCACTAGTTAGTCAGTCGTTCACTTGGACTTGTGGGCATCTCTAACCAGCCGTTCAATAGTCACTCACTAGTCAGTCAGTCGTTCAGTTGTTCTTGGTGGTTGGCTTCTCTAACCAACTGTTCAGTTGTCACTCACTAGTCAGTCAGTAGTTCAGTTGTGGTTATGGGTTGGAAAAATATGAAGAGCTATAATAAAACCTACACAGATCCAATTAGATGAGCCGAGAGAAGAGCTTTGTCCTCAGTAGAATTGAGCTGTGTCTTTACTGTGTATTTCAGATGGTGGCGGACGAAACCAGAAGGTTGGTTGTTCTTCTCTCTTCTCACCGTGTTCAATTAGTCGACTCTGTTAGTTCTTTCTTCATTTTCATTCTCCTTTTCGAATTGAACTGCAATTCACCAAAATGAGTGAATTACTTCACGCACTCGCTTCAAAGAAAGCAGTTCTCTTGTGAACGGCGCACCTCTAGTTCAAAACACTAAATACGAGTACAAGGCTGTCGGATTTGCTTATTCCAATAGGAAACAGCTTCAGCTAAGTTATGCTAAAATAAAACCAAGTTTGTTTACGCAACTTGTGGATTGATTGAGTCACACCATCTCATTAAAATGCCACTTACACTATATCAAAGCAGATGTGGGTGATGGCTGAACGTTTCCACATACTCCAAATAACCCCCTCAAAAAGCCACTCTCAAACTTGTAGCAGAAATAAATTACTTCTTAGCCTTAATCCCTTGAACTAATTTACGATCAAAGCTAACTTCTACATCCCCGTCATCATCAATATTTTCCTCAAGTGTGGCTAGTATCAAGTCTGAACAAACAGCTCATTGTCTATCGCGTCTATCTGCCTTCGTCGAAATGCATATGCCGGACTTAGGGCCAAGTTTTTTTCTGATACCTACGCCCGGATAATCTTATCTCTTATCAATTTTATCTGACTTATAAAACGGTTAAATATTTATCTTTCCGGGCACTTTGCCTCGTCTTTCAGAAGCAACCGTTACAACTGGGCGGGAGTGTTAACCTGGGATTGTGCCTTCTTATCGGTTCGGGGTGATAGTCGACAATTCGATTCTGTTCCTATTATGAAAACTTCCGGGAGAGTTTTATGAAAAGATTAAGTCATACGTTCCCACATACTCATATCGCACCATGTGGTAAGTTATATCGAAGCCAGCATATCACTGAGCACACAAAACGTAGGATAGAAGGCTGATTGCTTCAATTTCTAGATATCGCGGGCGACAATAATAACGACCTAGTGTGGGGAGGTGATATGTGCCCTGTTGTAGTCAATTGGTGCTGGTCGAGAAAAATTTATTAGGAAACGAAAAGGAGAAAGTCACGGAAACGCGGCAAACAAAAAGTGCATGTGGAAGTTGAATTGAATTGAAATTGTGATCCAATTTCAATTGTAAGCTCACTAGTCTAGTAATCGAGGTCGTGTGTTCAAATCCAACTCAGCCTTGAAGAAGTCGCAGATGTAGGTTCCTTCCTTCCAATTTTTCATACGATTCAACAATGCCCATTCTTAACAATCCCTTTCCCAATTATTCTTTCAGGCAAATGGCGAAACTTCAAACAACAGCCTCCTTAAATCTCAAACCCACCCTCATCTCGTAGCTATTTAGACGTCCACGCAATCTACCCACTATAACGATTTAAATATCGAGTTAACAAAGTTGTTTTGTATTCGGCTGTAAGACGGACAAAAACTGTTAAAGGCTTACTGGTCCTAAAACATGAAAAAAATTTCAGATGGTCTTCAAATTTTTACAGTAGTTAGGCTCAGTAGACACCTAGCAGAGAAAAACCAAAATGTCGGGGGTGGGAGTGAATGTAAGATGGAAAGCAACAAATTTTGATTTTATTTCACGAGAACCACTAGGGATAGAAATCTCAATTTGACGCCTGAATAGAACCACCATAAATTCACACTAGTGAATTTTTTTAATGGAAGTAGCACGATTCGGGGGACTGGAGGTGTTTTTTGTATCTCAGGAACGCGATATGCCAGAAAGTTGAAACTTCTTACCTACTTGTATATGTTACCTAAATAAAAAAAACAGTTTTTCACTAGCGTGTGAAGGCCACACAAAATTAAAATATTCAGTAAAAAGAGGTTGTATGCTTTTTCACGAATTTTGCCATATCTCTGCCCGGTTTGTCGAGATATCAAATTAACTTTAATTCTCCGGCTCTCAATATAAGCGTCTAGAGTTTGCTTTTCGGATTTTTCGATATTGAACTCCAAAGGAAGTGTAATTTAGTTGTGGACATTTTCACGAATTTCAGCATAATTCTTAGGTCTAATTAGATATCGAATTCAGTTGTACTTCTAAACTGCTAAGAGCTTTGAATTTAATCGCCTAAAATTTATTTTTTCAGGATTTTACGATATTCAACCTCCAAGGGGGATTAAAGTGGTTGTATACATTTTTACGAATGCCGACATATCTCTTAGGTCCCATGAGATATCGAATTGTTTTTACTTGAGCGGGCTTACTATGTAAACTTCTATAACTCGGTTTCAGTTTTGTTTTAGTATTTGTCCGTCTGTCCGTACGCCCGATGACTCAAGAACGCCTTGACCTGCGATATTGAAATTTTGAAGCTGGATGTTTGTTAAATTTTGTGAGGCCGAGGTCGTTAACGCGTAAAATCTTCGTAATCTTTTATGTATTATAGTTGCCATACAAAAAGATACGTGTTCAAGAATATTGGCCAATAACTTCGGAACGTCTTAATCTACGTTCTGGAAGCTTTGTATACGCTGATTTTTCAGTAGTTGCAGTAAAAGGTATAAATATGAAAAAGTTCCTAGGAGTCCTTCGATTAGTTGCCATACAAAAATTATTAAAAATATCCTCACGCAATATCAGTTCTTCAATCTTATTTTTCGAGATGTCATCAAGGTTATCAAAGAAGGGTTTGCCTAATGCACGAAGTCTGGTTCTGGCTGTAGCCAGAGACCCGCAAAGAAGATGGATAACAGTCTCCTTCTTTGCATCATTTTTTAAATTTCTGACAGTGAATTTTGTGGTGAATTGTGAACGTGATGAAACATAAATTACAGGGCTGTCCAGGCCAGTTTCAGTAGTTTTCGAGCTGGATTTCCACAAAATCTAGTAATTTGGACAGATTTTAAAATAGCACACATATACGGGAAGTCTAGTAGATTTTGATGGAGATTTGTTGTAATCTTAAGATTGCGATGTAAATCAGCTATAAAACAGGAATTTCCTTTGCATGACATCATAAACTATGTATTATAAACTATATGTAGACGAAGCTAATTATTGGAACTGATTTGAAATTTATAATTATTTTTTTGTTCAAGGTTCCGTTCTATGCATTCCACTTTCGAGCTAGATTAAACTTATAACCATGTACCTATTAAATTTCTCATATTTCATCTAGAAAAGGCTGCATACTTCCGGACGCTATCAAGATTCCATTAATTAATCTTTTAAATGTGGTTTTAAGTGGAATGTGTGAATTGTTTCCTACACTTGTTGGTCATATAATCTCTAAACATTTTTTTTCCCAAATTAAAACGAAAATTATGTTGGCTCTGGAATTAAAAAAAAACCATCTCGCGTCTCCTTCAAATTCATTAAACCTTATCAGGCGATATATTTATCTCAGATAGTCAGTCCATAGGCAAAGTTGATTCGAATCGAGCAACACATGCCCATAATTACATTTGGTTGGGACAACATAATTGACAATTGGCCCAAATCCCATATGACAATCGGGCAGTACGTTCATGCAGACGAGATGGCTTCTCTGACTTCGTAATTACTTTCAATCATTTCTGTTCCATTGCACGCTGTGCATTCGTTCTAATAACGAATTAATGGGAATGTGTCATCAGAACCATAAAATTTGATTGGTTCGAAATGGAAAACAAAAACATGAAAATTACGTACGCTGTGCAAATGGGACTTGGATCCAGCTTGAATTTCCACAGGAAAACTCTTTCCTAGCCCCGATCCTTCCTCGCAGATAAGATCTGTGCCAATCCTTTTTTTTCGCTCTCATCACATAGTAAAATGCGGTTAATGTACATATTAGACACAGACTAAGCTCATTTTCACCTGACCAAGATAAAATCCACATTTCGGTTTACATGGGGACGATACTTAAAAGCAATTAGGTCAGGCCAGCCTGTTCCTTTGGCATGAATTAACCTTAACGACGCGACGGGATACTGCTACAAGGACTATCAGATGAACACCTTTTGGCCTTTTGGTAAACAAAACTTACGCTGAAATACACCGAGATAGGAGCCTTCGAACGCCGTCGTCCTACAGATCCTTTCCCATAAATGCAAACAATGGACGGAAAAAAAGCCATAGGTATAGGTGCCCACATGAACTTTTGCCAATGTTGTACTTCTGTTTGTTCGGCAAACATACGCCCCCAGGAGAACGCTTAATCTCCATAGAAGGAAAGTTTTCGGAGAACAGCACGTAGGAAAATATTTCCTTTGGTTTTTGAGGTTATGAATTAAACGAGCTTTTCATAACGGGAAACGTAATAAATGTATTGATGTAATGGGATATGTGCTCTCAGACATGATTTAGCTGAAACATTTGAATAAATACTAGGATGCGTGCCATCAAATCTCATCATAATCTTACCAAGTCGCTTTTTAAGTCTATCCAAGTTACAATTATAACAATATTATTATAGGTGTTACAAAGATCCACTTCCCAATTACCCTTTCATACTCAGTATCTGCAACAACCTGTCTCCATACAAGAAACTTCGTTGCGAAGATTTCAGCGAAAAACTCTCGATAGGACTAAAGATGGAATTACAGTGAGAGCGTTGCGCGCGACGCTTCACATCAATCGCTTCGCGTGCGATATTTGCGACAACAGTTCTAGTGAGCGCGTTGAGTCGCTCCCACTACTGCCAAATAATAATTAAACACTTACCCTCTTTTTTGTCCTAAAATCAATCATATAAAATTTTAAATTTACAGCACAAAGCATTTTTGAGCAATTGCAGTTTTCCGCGAATTTAAGCCCATTTTTGTTAAGAACCTTTGAGGTATCTACTCGACGGAATACTCCGATTTTTCGTGTTTTTAATCCCATAGCTTCTACTGGCGAAAAATTTAAATGTTCAAAATTTATCATATTCTATTAACTTTTTATTATTGTGCACATGTTTTAAGGACTTTTGTATGAGAGTATAATACAAACGTGTGGATGAATTTTGCTGTGGTTGAATTTCGACCTACATTTCTACTCATAGCTAATTTCTATACCCTTCGACTTCTTTGTGGAACCATTCCTTGAATTACACTGATTTCTGAAAAATGAATGAAGAAATTCTTCAAGGACTTTTGTATAAATCGTTTAAAAATACAAACAAATTATTTTTAAGTAATGTTCTAAGACATAAGGATCAAATCTGACTGACAAATTGTCAGCAAATATTAAAAAAAAAAATCAGATTCGTTTGTATTGTAAGTGCCATAATAATGTGCATATCACGTATAAAAAGAGGGCTGGTCCTTTTTATCAATATTTGCTGGAATAAAACTTGAACTAAGTGAAAAAATTTTCATGAAAATTTAGCAAGGGGTTTAGGTTTAAAGGTGTTCATTTGATAAAGTAACTGCCAAGTGGTTCATATTCACAAGAAGCCTATAACCGGAATTAGTGGTTAAACTTTGCAATGGAATTTAATTCTTAAGTACTGGGACTAGAGTTCATAATAACGGCAAAATTAAAAGGAAACACAATGCACTATAAGCTTTAAACTTTTCAAATTTAAAATAGGGTTCGTTAATAATATAAAGCTGACTAAATTCGGAAAAAATATTACAAAATCCCGGAACACAGTTCCCACAATGATAAAACTAAATAATAAAAAGAAATCAAAATTTCTGAAAACAAAATCTTACAATATAAAATTGTGGTTATTAAAATCAGGGAATATACACCCTCGATATAAAAATCCTGGAAATGGAATTCACGGAAATGTAAAATTGCACAAAATCGTAAAATGACGATTTAAAAAATTGTGACGCTCCAATTGAATGCTTAGAGTCATGAAATTGTTTTGTAATATTATGTCTTAAATAGTTTTGAAATTTTAGTTTAAGGCAAGATATTTTGCCTACCAGTGGATTCATACTAATTTAGAGCAACATTTGCAAGTTTTCTCTACACATCTACACAGTAAACAAAATCCATTGAATTTTACATCTTTTTGATGGTAGGAAAATATGCCTCACTTTTTCAAGTAAATTTACATTGGGATGTAATAGTCAATTTAAATGTAATTTTCAATTTTCGGTCAGTAAATTTCAATTTGGAATCAGTAAATTTAAACTTCGAAAGCACCTAATTCACTAGATATTCTCTTCAACTTACACTCTAAAAAAAGTGTATAATTAGCACTCTTTAAGATACACTTATTTCTAAGTCTAATATTATTTCTTACTTACTTTCTCTTAATAAAACACTTGGGTGTAGGTAAGAATCGGGCCCGCGAATAACTCTGGTTTTGCTGCATAAGTTTGGCGCGCGTAGCCACTGCGCCACCGAAGGTTAACGCCTTCATTTTCATTTCAGTAGAAAACAAAATCGAACGAAGCGTCCATTTTCGTGATTTACATGAAAAAGAACGTAATTTTCAGTTCATATCTAAATATAGTTAATTTTACACGAAATGTTGCGTAATTTTGTGAGCCTTTTCATGTAAATTGTACGGTTCAATTGAAAAGTACATGAATAATTTACTAATACCAGTAATTTCATGTAAAAGTGGTTGAAATGAGTACTTTTAGTTGAAAAAATGAAATATGCTGGAAATTTCAAATAAAAATTTTATTGAAAATTCAATTTTTTTAAAACAGTGTAGATGTCAAAATTTCAATAAATAATCCAATAGTCTGCGTACAACTTAATTATTTATGGATCAAAGTTTGGAGACGGAAAGTTACCATACAGTTGATTTAATAAAAAAAAATATTTCTTTTTAAACATTTTAGGCCTATTGGTATGTTAGAATACTCACAATTGTAGTTTCACATCCAAGTTTGATTGATGTATCCTTTTCGTTTTAAGGGGCTACATCCGAGTAGAAATTTTTTTTTTTTCAAAATTTTTTTTTCACTCACCTTATAGTTTGCAGTCTTAAGAATATTGTGTGTAAATTTCATATTGAAATTTCAAGAATTGTGAAAGTTATGGGCAGTTAACCGGAATGGGACCTTCATGAATTCTCTATATAGAGCGGCATTCAAACGCGATTATCTCGAAACATACTTTTCAAAGACGGTCCCCAAAATCTTCGGAAAACGGCTTGACCGATTGCTTCCAAAATTTCACATAATATTTTTGGATAGGTTTTCTACTTCGCTACGTAGGATTTTTTTTTTAACTTATTTACTTTTTTTTTATCAAGCCAGAAAGGTCGATAATTGAGGTTTAAAACTGAAAATCAAGTTCAATCGGCCGCCATTTTGTGAAAAAATTTTTTTTTCAAAAACCCCTACGTAGCGAAGAGCATCATACTTTACATTTTCAGAATCTTTTTGAAATTTTTTTTTTAATCAACCGCCTGCATGTAATCTTGGGAACCGCAGAGCGTGCGAGCGACGGACTTTCTTTACGCCGACCCTGACAGCAGCGCCCCTGATTGATATATATTTATAAAAAAAAATTATGAGTGTACCTCAACATATATATTTTCGAATAAAACCAACCTGGATAAAATCAAGCAAATAGTTTTTGAGATAATAATTTCTAAAATTCACCTATTTTTTCTGCTTTCTACTCGGATGTACTCCCTTAAGCCCTTTTCCAGCTCATAACTAAACTATCGAAATTGTAAGCGTTTGACGATACTGTGTAGGAAAGCTGTTTACAACTGTTTGCATCTTACGAGTACATCACAAAAAATTGATTTTATATACATAGTGGCTGAGCGGAAACCAAAATTTTATTATTAAACAAGGAAATTAAGCTACTTTTCAATTTTTCTGAACAAGCTTACGCTGGAAAGTTGTAATTTAGAACATGATACTCTGGTCTAACAAATCCTATAGGGTGTACTTTACAACTATGGGAGTTCCTCTACTATCATTGTTTTACACCCATGAAAGTTTTCAACTACCATGGGTGTACACTGTACACCTCAACTACTATGTACTATGTGTACACCTTCTGGGTTTCTCAACTACTATGGGTGTTTGATTTGGATAAGCAATAACATTTATTTATTTTGAAGAAAAAACAAATAGATTGTTAATTTGAAGTAAAATATATTATTATTAATTTTATATATATTTATGTATGGGTGCTCCATGAAAAAATCATTGATGTCCTCATAACTACCATGGGTGATTTTTGAAACAGCCAAAAATACAAGTGTACCACCATGGGTGTTTCTTGAAACAGCCATAAATATGGATGTTGACAATGGGTCTTAGGAAACACATTTGATATTTATTCGATCAGGGCAGTATTACACTAGTACACTGTTTTGGTCAGAGAAAACTCCATATTTGCTGTGGTGTTTTGTGCTGAAAATTCAAATTTATGAAAGGGACATTTGAGAGAAAAACGAGAATTGGGAGACCCTCGAAAGCGACAATTGTGAAAAAATTCGGTTACACTAAACAATGATAATTCAAAATTTGAGTTCAACAATTAAATTTCAGATCAATCTCTATAATATCTAAAACAAAAATGGAATTTCAAAAAATTTATAAAAAATATTGGGGATAGTGGTGGGGCGGTTGAGGGTGTGGATGGTGAAAAGCAAAATATTCTAGTTTTTATGTCTAGTACCACTAAAATGAACTGCTGAATCTTTATACTAATTTAGGCTCTTGGTACGTTCTTAAAACATAAATTTAGATAGAGGTATTATAGTACGGGGGTTAAATTTTTTTTTTATTTCGGGAGCGATTTATGCAAAAAGTTATATATTAGTAAATGTATGTATGTACAAGTACATTTGCTAGAAAAGTAATTGAATCAAAAACAAATCTTAAGATTTTCGTTGGCGTATAGAGGTGGGGAAAAAGTGAGCGATGAAAAGGAGATCCATGTATGTATTTTCACGGATTTCGGAATACCTCTCAAGTTCGAAATATAGAATTAATCTTACTTCTTCGAGCTCCTTCAAAAAAATATGGAAATTGATTTCAGTATTTGAGGGGCTGTGAGGAGTTCTATACGTTTTCACGAATTCCACCTTATCTCTTAAGTCTGGTGAGATATAGAACTGGTTTTTACTTCCACGGGTGTATTAAATTTATAATCGCCTAAAAGTTAATTTATGGATTTTTCGATATTGTTGACGCAGTACTTACGTAACAGAAAAACATTTCTACATTTTTCGATATCCAACACGAATTTCGACATATTTCTTAGGTCTAATTAGTATCAATTTCACACACAAAATTCACTTCTAAGTTCTTTAAATATAATCGGGAAAAAACCGATTTGAGCATTTTACCCCTTGGGGTGTAAGGTACTGTTCAAGTTTTCACGAATTCCGAAAATCTTTTGGGTTCAATGAGATCGAATTCGCATTTAGTTCAATGGGCTTCATATATAATGATTTAAAATGTGCAGTGTAGGTTACTATGCGACTCAGAACCTAAAACCTTTTCGAGGTGGTTTTCGAAATTGGTGTTTTGGACATGACATATGCCAGGAATATTACTGGATTAGCTTTCATTTTTCTCGGCCACAAAGGTCGTATCAGTCGGATGAAAAAACACCCAATATTTATTGTATCTAAGCTTTACACAATAAGAAGGCCATATGGCAACACTCCGCTCTATGGAAACTACCCGGTAAAGGTCCATCCGAGATGGCAGCGCCACACATGCAAATTGCAGATTTCGTCATTCGCCGAATTGTGCAAAACGCATGTCTCGAATTTCGAATCTCTTGTTCGTGATACAGCGAGAGGAATCTGACGAAATGGCTCTCTATCGGGTCACGACTTCACCCGAACGACGAAACCAATGAAGAAAATTTGCACGCAAGTGTCGCTCTTGCTCTTTGTTCAGCATCACCAGTACCGCACACTGCACACAGCGAAACCGAGCGATAAGGACCGGGGGGTGAAGCGATACGGTGAGTTCATCGGAACAGGGTGCAGGGGTTGATGCGATGATGAGGATGCCCTGTAAAAAAGATGCTGTTGCTGTACCGAATTTTACGTTAGTGTTCGTGTCCACCAACACATCCTCTCGCGTTTTTCTCGCTGACCTGCAGGGAACAACGACGAAACTTTGGCTGCCATTCGCCCGAAAGACTTGGAGTGTGCACTGGCCTATTGCGGCTTGTTCCGTACGCTACGGAAAGCGCAGAAAAAAAAAACTTTACACAGTTCCGTGGAGAGAGGTGAGATAACGGTTGTGTCGCGATCGATTGAATTTTCGGTTCGTTATCACGCGGTCCGACGCGGCGAAGTTATCGAGGGTGGCGAGTCTAGGGCTCGCGGTTCGCCCCCTTGTCCTGTGCGATATGGAAAATCCGGTTTGTCGAAAAAGTGCGAACGGAAAAGTGAGTGTAAAATACGTCGAAGTGAATTTCGGCGACGGGTTAGTATTTATTCATGACTATCAGTGGAAATTGCAATTTTCTTATCTAAGCCTCGTTTTGATACCGGACCGGGAAAGGCGGCTGCTACTTCCGCTCAGCCACTATGACGTCGTCAATTCAACAAGTGTTTCCATATGTGCCTTATCGGTCAGCGTCCGAAAACTACACACTGCTGGCTGCGAAGGGAGACATCGAGCGAAGCACAGTAGTGCCCCAAACATTAAGCCCCATGCAAATGAGAAACGCCTTTCATCACATCCCGCCTGCGAACTGTTTACGTTTAAGATGTTGCGATCATCTCTAAGACGAAACTATAAACACATCGACCCAAAAATCGGGCACTGTTTATAGTCCGGATTGCCTTGATATTGAGGAATGCTAGACAAATTAATTGAGTGGAATTGGCTGGCGAACGAACCGAATTACCGAACGAAAATAACGCCAGCAAGACGAAGATGCTGCGTGTGTTGAAATTAAGTACCAGGCTTATTGCTGGAAAGGCCAATGCATGACTACGACAGCCCTTACAATAGAAAAGCACTTTGTAATAACGAGTAACACCGCTCTCCTCTGTGCACCCCGTTCAAATCGAGACCAGGAGAAAATAGAAGAAACGCACAGTATTACTTTGCTTCGTTGCTCAAGTCCTGTTCGCGATGAAAATCAATAAATCATGGAAGAAGTGCGGAAGGTCCTTGGCCAGCATCTCTCCCCCGGAAACAGTGCTGCACACACATATTACAAAAGTCCTGGAAACTAACTACCCGCTGTTTGCGGGGCCAGGCAATTCACGGTCCCCCGGAATAATGCAACAGCCTGATGGAACTCACTTGAAATTACGTCGACTCCGGCCATCGCGGGCACAAGGAACAAGGACGAAATTGTGAATAACCCAGGGACGTCTGCACTTTTTTGCACCCCTGGGGGTTTAGGGTGAAGAGTCCTTGCCGTATGTAAAAGTGCTGCATGTCGTCATTCCCGGAGAAGGCAGAACACATTTTGTTTTTTTTAGTCGCTTTTGTAAGTGACGTGCACATGGAGAGTTTCGAATTTTTATTCGGAAAAATGGATGACATCAGCCGTCATTAGAACCAACAAGTAAGCGAGAAAAAAGGAGCAGTGCCTTGCCTTTAATTTCGTGTTTTCTTTGAAAAGGGGTTGTATTTATACTTCAAATGAAATTCGTAGAAGTCAACGAGTTAAGTCCAAGCCCAACAAATTTATTACGGTCATAACGAAGGCATCGAGATCCTAAGAATAGTTGAGATTTGAGTTTCCATATGTTTGGCTGCGTTCAGTTACATTCCATTATTGAATTTCCATGTAAGTGCACAGCACAATTCCTTGAGAAAATGTTGAGTTGGGAACCCGAAGTTTTGAATAATTTGGCAACGATTTCAGTTAGCTTCCTGCTGGTGATACGAAGATGATAAGACCTTAGAGCTATCACAAGATTCGTGAAGGCATATCCCACCTCTTTAAACACTATTAGGGGTTGAAAATCGAAAAATCCTGAAACTCGTTTCTAGGTGATTGCATAAAAGCTCGGATATGTAAAACTAGTTGGATTCCTCATTAAACCACACATATATGACGGAATTCGTGAACAAATTTTTTACCAATCCTTTTTCCGTCCCTCCATATGCCAAGTTTCAACATCTTAGTGCAAGCCGTTCTAGAGGTAGAAAAAATTTTTCCATCCTCGTAATAGGGATATATCGTGTCTACTCTTGCGTTAATTGGATGTCAATTGAAGGTCAAACCTCAAATAATTCTTTAGTTACGAGACAAATTATTTTAACCTCCACTGACCTCAACAAATCAGTATACACATATTATTATAATATTTTCAACTTAGTTTATTTATTTGACCATTTTATCAAAAATTAATTAGAGGGTAACTCGCAAAATTTCCATGGGATTTTGAAAAATCTGATAGACCCTTTCTTGCATCGAATTTTTTCCTAGGGTATGTGATCCAGAACTGCTGACAAGACAGTTTTTTTTATTAAATATAAAACAGTGTATTAAACCCTATTCGTATCACGTAATCGAGGATAGAAGGGAATCCTGTAAACAATTCAGAGAGCAAAAGTAACGATGAGTGTTTCGCTTAAATTGCTGCCTCTTATATTCACTAAGAAAAAACGGAGATGGTGGATTAATTCACAAACGTATAGTTCTACCAATGAGCAGTATCCAAAAGCGACAATATTTCATTCGATAACCCATCACACCAAACCTAAGAGATATAACAAAATTCGTGAAAATTTAGACTACCTCTTGTCGCCCAGTTAGAAGCTAACAGTGGCGGTCATAGAAGGGGGCCATGCCTCCCCCCCCCCCTAAAAAATTCGTCAACCAACGTTGATTTATGTTATCTCATCTGCTTAAAAGAAAAATCTGCCAACAGTCTGGGCGCAACTTTATTATTTTATGGGTAGAAGTCCGAAACGTGTTTAATGATGAGATACGGTGTTGGGTACTATGCGACTGACAACCTAAAAAATAACGTCCCAAATAGCCTCCTGGTTATTTTTTAGGTGGTCAGTCGCATAGTACCCAACACCGTATCTCATCATTAAACACGTTTCGGACTTCTACCCATAAAATAATGAAGTTGCGCCCAGACTGTTGGCAGATTTTTTTTATTTATTTACGTATTTTTTTTATCAATAGAATAATTCATAGTAGTAAAAGCGAATTCGATCACATTAAACCTAAGAGATTTTCGGAATCATTGAAATCTTGAACAATACCCCCAGGGGGTTTAATTGAGAAAAATACTTAAATCGGTTTTTCCCCGACTACGTTTAAAGCTTATAGAAGTAAGAGTGAACTCCAAATCTCAATATACCTTAGGAATATATCAGAATTCGTGAATATGTACACAACCACTTTACACCCCCTTAGGGGTTAGATATCGAAAAATTTTGAAGACCGTTACTAGGCGCTTATATAAATAACCCGCAGAAGTAAAATTGCTTTGATAGCTCGACATGTCTAAAAGTTTTAACGAAATTCGTGAAAATGTGGATTCACGGACATTTTTTTTTACTCAACCTCTGAACGCCAATAAAAATCGGAACTTTTTTTTTGCTTTAATTACTCTAATAGTACATCTACATATACCTACTAAGTTTCAATTTTCTAGCATAAGCCGTTTCTGAGATATAAAAAACCACCCCTCTCCCCCGTACCTTGCTACTCCTAACAAAAATTTTATTTTTCTAGGATGTCTCCATAGTGGCTCTATAAAATTTCTAGCTTTCTACTCATTATGGTTTTTGAGAAATAAAAATCAGAATGTTTTCCTTTCTACCCCCTTTCACCATCACCATCAATTTTTCCTACTAGAAGTTTACCGATCCCAACTCCTGTAAAATTTTCAAGATCATATCTGATACGGTTTCTGAGATATAAAAATTTAATTTTTTGAGAAATTGCTATCCCCCACTTTCGTGCTCCATCTCCCCCCTCAAAAAATTTAGTTTTGGTAAACTCCTCTTGTGATCCCATATACAGAAACTAAATTTTATCTTCCTGGTGTAATTGGTTCGGAAAATATTGTAATCCAAAGTTTTTCACCTCCCACCCCCACATCCCTTTTAAAAATTTTAGCCCTTGTCTAATCTAGAAGTATCCCTAAGGACAACAACAAAGTTTGAATCCTCTGACATCAATTGTTCAGGAGATATCGATTTTAGAATGTTTCAATCCCGTCTTTCATTCGTTAAAGACTCATTGTTTTCCCCCCTACTTCCACACCCCTTAACCAATATCGACAGTTTTTTTGCAATTGAGTCCATTATGATAGTACTACATAAGTTCCAAGTTTCAGTCTCCTAGCATAAGTGGTTCCTGAGATCTAGAAACCAAAATTTTTCGTCTAAAACGCTCCTCTCTCCTCTCCCCTTGTACCCCCACCCCTCAAAAATATACCAGTCGTAGGGGTTCACCCAATCTACCCACCATAAAAATTTCAATTTAATATCTCAACGGGTTTGGGAGCTACGCGCCTTCAAACGATTTTGCGTACGGCGTCCACGGCGGACAGACGGACATTTTTTTTTTTTTGCTTTTTCGGTGTTTACTTGTCCTAAAACGTGTAAATACAAAATTTCAGGGTAGCAAACTTTTTTGAAATTTCAGGTCGATAACAATACTTTATTATTAAAAAATAATAAAGTAAAATTATATTAGACTATTAGATACACTCATTAAAGTATACTCGTATTGTGTCCGCTATGTAAGTAAATCTGATTTCCCCCAATGTCTTTCTTTAATCCTTCTTTTGTCTCCTAATCGAAAATAAGATTACCAATTTAAAATATTTTAATGGAAAAGTATAATAATTAAATTTCGAATATACCTAAATATACTTCAATCAATTTGATTTAACAAAACAAACACTTCTGATAAGGAGGTATGTAAGTGCCCAATATTGAATTTAAGGTATTTAAGATTTGGATAGAGTACGAACACGATCCTATTGGAACGGCTGCATTGATTTGGCACAGGTAGCACCTTTATTTTCACAAAAACTAGTCCCGAAGTAGATTTCAAATTTATTCATATGTATGAGTAATCCAGTATATCTTAATAGTTTTGTCGAAATCACTAGTTTTCTGTAAATCCAGTTTGAAATCTTGTGTTGTAACTTAGCTATGAGATAATTAAGAGTATTTTCAGTAACTATTACTACTCCACATATTAATTTTTTGAATACTGATTAACATTCAAAGATATAAAACTCGATTTGACGCAATCTCAAGATTTCGATAAAGATTCTATTAAATTCCCAAATTTGAATGAATTTAAAATCTAATCGTGTAAAAAGGGTACTTCCAAAGCTAATCAAAGAGACCGAAACAGTAGGGTAGGAACATTTTTTTCGGAATAATTTTTATTTTTCTAACGACCTTATCTGATCGGGATAAAATTTAAAACATATAGTTTTTACACTAATTCGGACCATTACAGGGGGTGAAATCGCGAAAGAAATCTTTGGGGACAAAATCACCATACAAATAATAGCCACCCTAGTGTACAGCCCTAAAATTGTCTTTCATTCATCACAATTACCTGTACAAAATATTAAAATATTTGAAATCACTTGATAGTAATGCAAGCTTTAAAAATTTTTTAAAAATCTTACAATGTAAATTAAATAATTTAACATCATAGTCATGATCAAACAAATGTTTTAGAGCGTTGTACACGCTTTTCGAGTTTTCAAAATCTACTTGTCAAAATTTTGCGATGTAAATCAGCTATAAGAGACTGCTCGTGAAGTTATTATAATTTAAAATAGAATTAGAGAATTTTCGGGCTTTTTTAAAAGTTTTGAATAAGGAGAGTAGGCTAGGTAATACCATGTTCAGACTACGATGTCAATGATGTACTTGTGCAATGACTGCATTAGCTAATGAATTCACTATCCATTACTGCTATAAATATTTTAGTTTCAAATAATTTAGGAAGAATAAATTTTTTAATGAAACACAGCTGAATATCTATTTGTCAAAACAAACTACGTCAAGCTGTCATATATCAAAATTAAACTAGTTGCCTAGTCTGAACACAACTTTTTGAACACGTTAATTTTGCCTACTTAAACGCATAGTCTGTACAGGGTATAAGGGTATGGTGGCAGTGATCTAAACTCAATAAGGAGACTAATTGAATATGTATATATACCTAATAAATTACATTGATAAAAAATATGCTTTTCGTAGATTTTAAGTATCTTAGGATAACTTAATAACTGGGGTGATCATTTCTTCGTGGTCGGCCTGAATTCTTTGGATTTTACGATACATGCTTCGGATTTCAATGCGTAATCTTCAGTTTCATCAAATATGTATGAAAGTTATACTATTAAAAATTGAATACACTTCTTTTCTAGTGGTCTTAAAAACTGATGGTTTACATTGATTAAATATAGAACAGAATTGACGAAATTACGAGATTTTGATAAAACTAACAAAATGTTCTAGATTTCTCATACATTTGAGAGATTTTAAAGTATTTTTTGTCTTATAAATTTTGTCGAAAATGAGATCAAATTCTACTGAAAGCGAACAGCCTTGAAATTTTGTTCCCAAGCTTTGGAATCAAATAATTTTATTTTTTAGTTCCTGCTTATGCTATTAAATTTTCCATTGCTTAAATAAAGACTTACAATAATACAATATAGATTCAAATTTTTGGCACCATATCATCAGCTGATAAATTAAAAAAATATCAAAGGAATGTCTTCAGAGCGATGTTACTGCTTGTCGACATTCCAAAATCTAGTTATCTAAATCTGGCGATGGAAATTAGTGACTAGATGCGGAAATGAAAAAGTTAAATTTTCAAGCAGTAAGAACCGCAGCGACCATAATATTTGTACAATTTCCATCCTCACTGTACTAGCGACTAACCACCACACCTAGTCTCTCTACAGTACCTACGTCAGTGGCCCCCCTCTTGGAAAAGCAATATGACCGCCACTGGGAGCTAAATATCGAAAAATCCGGAAATTGATTTTTTTGGCGATTGTCTAAAAACACCAGAGGCTGTAACAACTGATTTCAAATTCCTACAGATCTAAGAGAAATGGGGTAGTTCATGAAAACTTGTAGAACCTTTCTTAGAGGCTAACCTAGGGGTTGAACACCAAGGTAGGCAGGTGGGTATGCATAGCTGCCCGTGAGAACACAGACCTTGGACCTAAAAAAGAGCCGTTGTTTTACCAGAGGATCATTGAATCCGGTCCTACTCGCTAAATCATTTAGAGCTTGTAATCTAAAAATCCGGAAAACGATATCTAGATGTTTACTAAGCAAGTTACAATTATTTAGATATTACATCAGACCTAGATAGAGCTAAACAGTTGAATATCGAAAAATCCTGAAAACAGTTTCATGGCCTTTATATAAAGAATCTGTAAAAGTGAAACTAATTCAAAGATATGACGGAATTCATAAAAATGAATGCTGCCTTATTGTACCACCTTTTTTCACCATAGTCAAATATGATTTTTGTTACTAAAATAACTTGTACTACGTCTAGATGTATGTATCCAGTTTCAACTTTCTAGTCCAAGCCGGGGGTAGAAAAAAAAACCCTGTTCAGGAGATATGGATTTGATTTTAGAAATCTTGTTTAAAAGTAGATTGGTTGGTTGTACGGGTCGCACATCATAATGGACCCCCTGTATTACGTAGGATGCCAGATCTTTATTGACGCCACTACTTAAAGGGGATCACGCAATCGGTGCCCTGAACTTGAAAGCGCAAAGGGTTTTTGACAACGATTGTACGAACATTCAAAGGGACGGACAGACACCAATTGTTTCCTGCTTTTGCAAGTGAAGGATCTTCCTATCATCTTTCAGCTCAGAAAAAAAAAATATTTACTATTGTTTTCACAGTTCCAGGTATACACGTGCTCTAAACATTAACAGGCTCTGATACTATCGGTTCCGATTTCAAGATCTCTTATCCAAAACTCGTGTTTTTTTTTTGGAAGTCGGCCAACCCCTACTCAAGATTGTTATCGCAGCGACACCGTATAAAACGGCCATTTCCCATTTAAATTTTTGGTGACCCTTAAGTCGCCCGTATCACAGATCACAGTCACAGTCACACGTCTTCGAGCGACACTCTCAGTATTTCAGTTTTTAGTTTTCCCAAACGTCTTGAGTAAGTCGAAGTCGAGTGCGAGTTTTCAAGCCGATCGAGTATGCGCACAATTGTAGCTCGCGCACATGGCACATATTCGAAACTCGACAGTAAATTTTCATTTCAAGTTTAGTTTCAGTTAGGATTTCGGACAAAGTGTAGTTTTTCCTTCGACGAGTGATAAAATTCTGTTCGAGGTGCGAGTTTTTCTGTGAAGCGTTCACAATAAAATAGAATTCTTGCTAGGTCATTGATAACGAGTCAGCAATAGCTTGTCATGGATAGCAATTAGATACTGGAATTTACTATCTTGTGTGGAGTCTGTTGAAGATGCGTTATCTGGAGGATCCTTAGTTCATTTCGGATGGCTTCTACGGTAGGCAAAAGTCTAGTCCACACGTGAGTATTAGTTTTTTTTTCCTGTAAAATGTTAACAGAGTTATCTTGATGGGTCTATCTTTTTATGACACATGAGCCACTGTAATGCCACACTCTGGAATTGACTAAGTCGTTCGCAGGCGTGTTGGTTTCTTATCAAAATCTTGCTGGCGCGCATATCGTTTGCTTGGCTTGACTGCTCCACTATCTTTTGGGCTGAAACTCTCAAGTACAGAGCCGGATCGATTGTCTTTCCCAGTTTATAGGAGTTCATTGCGCGGTTCATGTTTTAGTAGTTGTTGCTTTTTGTCGGTTTTTTCTGGGTCATTTCAAATGGGAAGGGAGTGAGTTTGTTCGGCGTTTTTTTTCTGTACCCTTATCAGCTGCCACTTCCTATGCTGGGGACGGAGGCTAGCGCTCTCAGCACTCTACTCTGGGCCTTATAATATTAACACATATGGGGCTCATATGCGGATACGGAGTATTCTGTTTGAAAGCAATCATTGAATGGAATTTAAGTTGATCTTCCCGCTGGCTATTACTTCTAATCCGGGAGGCGACGGACGCTATAGGCGACTGCATGAAGTCACTTGGTGACAGTCTACTTTGTGGACATTTGCTGGTATGTTTGCCCTTAATTTGCCTTGCGGATGTTCCAACTATCAACTGGATGTAGCGAGTGCCCGGCCAACGTATGGATGTGTATAGCGTTCATATGGTCATGTGCAGTACGAAGTACTTTTTTGTAATACTGCCACATGAAAAACGCCGGGCGGTGGTGCGGTACGATAGCGGGATGAGTCGACTGATTCTGTTTATTGTCTTTAATCAACGCCAATTTATTTAGAGGCGGTCTCTACATACGCTGGAACCTCAGGATTGTTCTGCATGCCAGGCACGCACACATAGTTGCAACTATAGAGGAGCCATAATTCATCAGCTTACATTAGTTTGGTTTATAGTGTCGGGATATTGTTAGTGGGTTTCGTGTGGTGAGAAACGATCTCATCTGTTCATCATTTATCCCATGGTTATGGCTGTTAATCAAATTATTGTAGGTACAGCCAAACGTATGCATAGTAAGCTGATGAATTTTTATACTCCAGATCAAATCTATTTGCTGTAGGAATATGGGTGCCTTTTTGCTCAGTTGTGGTAGTTCGACGTGGTGTAGTTCGACACAAAAGTCCTTAACAGACGTATTCCACTATTACCGTATAATTTCAGTACTCTATTGGCTTTAAGGATTTCAATCGAGCATATGTCCATACAAAAGTCTTTGAAAAATACGGTCATCCGTACTGATCTTTTAGGTTAGGGGTCACAACTAACAGAGATTGCAGCCGAGTCTGGAATCGTCTGAGCGTACTAAACGATCTCTCAATTTTTGCGATAGTCTACGTCATATCAAGGAGTATCTGAAGAACACGATTTAAGCTTAGATAAAACGAATCAACTTTTTGATAATGGATATTGAAATTTAACGCCGTACTGAACATTTTAATTGCATATGAATTAAGTTTTAAAAACTTGTAGAATAAATGGTGTTAAATTGAATTCCGACCTTGGCAAATCGGTATCTTTTTTCAGTACTGAATACCGATGAAAAGAAATCCGAATTTTTGAATTACCTCTTTTTTTTATCTTTTTTTATGAATTCTGTTTTTATTCTACTACATAGTAATTAGTTCAGTACTTACAATCAAACCGTTCTGCCTTTCAGTACCCAAGTAGAACTGTAAAAAGTAATACTAAAGTAATTGAGAAATCAGTACTGTAAAGGAACTGAATGAGCCTTGAAGTTCGTTTCATATGTACAGTTAAGACAAATGTCGTAAACAAATATTCAAAACAATGATTCTCGAGCTGTAGTATAAAGATACGTTCACCATTGTTAAGTAATCGTAACTGTTGAAAATCTAGAAAATATTCCAAGCTTTTCCATTTTTTTACTCTAAACAAAAAGTGGTTTGAATTTACCGATTCTCTTTATTTCTCGTTATAAACTGCTCGCATTTGCGAATTCGTAAAGTCAGTACTGTACAAACGATGTGTGTGGTTTGGAACTATGTACATTTTCATTAGTTTTCATATATGGACGAGGCCTCTCAATCTGCTTTGTCCTTTCTGGATGAGAGTAAAGAATAAATTTTAAGTTGGTGGGTGTTAATTCAATAACTGCTACTATTAACTCTCTTGAACATCGATGTAGGTTCCCTAGGTCTCTTTTATCGTTACTTCAACTGACTGCTCCCAGGAACACGCTGATTTAATATCATCACGATATGTATTTATTCGAGATACTCCTGGTGAAGGGCGTACTTTCGAGTACACTCTAATCCCCATTTCACTTAAATATAATTTTTCCGTTATCATTTGATCGATACGTATGTGAAATCATCTCCTCAATTTTTCCAAGCTCGTACAACTAGCTGAATTCAAGCGATATGTCCATCGTTATTTGCTGCCAAACTTTCTTCCATCGAACTCCCAATCCATTCCCATCTTCATTCCCGTAGGATGTATAGTCCCTTTGTAATGAAAAATGTAATAAAAATAAAATAAACACAAAGAAGTAATAATAATCGAAAACAAAAAATTATATTTCTAATTCATTATTGAAAAAAAAAATGAGTACAGCATAGGTACCGAAAAAAATTTCTTCTGTACAGTACTAAATTTCAGTACAGATGAAGTAGCTCCTTTTTAATTCACTTCCTGATTACAGAATTAAGTCATAGTTCGCCTGACCTTTACTTGTTTCAGTCTTGGGAAGATGAAAAGAGTTCCGCTCGAATTCCGATGGAGTACCGATGTATTATGCGAGTTCTCACCCTATAGAATAGCGATCTGGGCAATAAGTAATCCGTACATTTAAATTTTTTATCCTCCTTATCCTGTGAAAGCTCTGGATTCAAAGACGCCTCTCTGCTCATGTAGACATATTGGTACGGTTTAATTTTCTTCTGCTGCATTCTGGGAACTTGGAAAATACTCCTGCCGAGTTCCTACCGATATATCTCCATTGTTTGGAAGATAAGACTTCAACCAATAATATTGGAGAATTTAATTATGGTGTGCTCTCAAAGCCAGATTTCAATTGTTCAGTTTATCGGAAGTAACCTTAACATATAACAAAAATCCTTGGACTATTCGAAACAGACCAACAAACTGCTTGTGCATGCTTCCGATAGCCTTACAATTGATAGCAGCATCTACTTTATACGCTGCCTTCCCTTTTAATTTTTGTTGCTAGTTTCCTCTGAGTTGTTCTATTCGAAAAGATTTTAAGGAAATTGCATGCCACAAATAGAAGTCGTTTCACAAACAAGCTACGACCATATATAAAATTAGTACGCTGTTTCCATAGCCCACAAATTTGAGCACCGCACCCCTTCTAATTGAGAATGGAAACAAACAAATCAGAAGAAGTTCTTTTGGTCTCGTTCCCGGGCAAGATTACAACCCCAACCCCAACTTAACTACAAATTACAGTTCGCTGTGCAACGAATACTGTCATTTCCGCTGTATGGCGAAACCCGTAGGGGTAGAAAAAGAACTCCTACATTAGCTAAATTTAGTTTCTCGGCGTCTGTAAGTTCGCGATAATTTAAAGTTATTTTTTTCTTCTTTTTTGCCTGAACATCCTAAAGGTCCTTGGTATTCTTGGTGACATCAAACCGTCCTAAGTGTATCTAGATACTCGTATATGGGAAAGCTTGTGTACTTTATGTAGGGACGTAATTCGCACAAACAAGGAAAACATGTCATGTATCCTGTACAGACATAATTATATGGTGAAAATTAGTTTACCCTGCTGTTATAGATGCCGAGTGTGAGCGTCGCTTTTAAACGAGTTGTCCTCTTCGCAATTTTTCATCATCGTAGTGTCATGACTTCGAGATCTCGTGGCTTAATGACAACATTCAAAGGAATAGTCACCTTAAAAAAGGAGAGAGAACGCAAATAGATTCAAAGGACCTGCACAGATTCAGACTGAGGCTGACATTAGGCGTAAAGTTCCTGCTTTTTACGGCAAAAAGAGCACGGCAGAGCAAACTCTAAGGACCCACCAGTATTGTTGCTGGCGTATAGTTTTTCCACCCTGGGCTTAGCTCCACCAGGACGCCTTTAGAATTATGCCGATCCTTTTGCTTGCACTTTGCACTTATACATCCAGCCAGCCTTGCGTATATGATTAACATACTAAAGTTGAATACTAGAGATAATTTCGCTATGCACTAATGGTGGCAAAGAGCTAAATGCATAAAAGGAACGACTTTTAATGACGCCTCGTGAGTGATGTGATTATGAAACGAATACAAATTAGAAAAGTGAGAAAAGCTAGAAGCAGCTTAAGGATAGATTAAAGGATTGAGACTGTCGTCAAAAAGATTAGAAGGCTCAACATCAACGTGGGTGTATTGTTTCGAGAATAGTAGGTCGCGAAGGATAATTGGGTTTTGTTAGTTCTTATTTAACGGAGCGGCATTTCTATGTGCCCATTGTCTATAAAATTTAGTAAAGCCACGTGCAAATATTAGCAATGAGTGGCTTTTACAAAAAGCAAACCCATCTGTTGTATGCGGGCTGCTCTTTTTCAGAAATTCTTATTCTAAAAACCTCAGGTGCCTGAATAAGAACTGTCCTTAATTCGCGACATCTCGTCCATATAAAATCATAAAAAAAAATATTTTATTTCGAAAAGCAAACTTAAAGCATCGCAAGTGAATCACCACTGGTTCACCCTTGTGAAGTATACCGTCACAGATGTATCCACTTACGATTGTTGATGAATCATTGAGCGTTCGGTTTAGTAATTTGTAAGTGATTCATGAGATAGACCGTAAATGAATCATATGTTTCTTTTACGTGAAGCATCATTATGTGTACCGTATTTACATAACGTTCTAAAACAAAAAATTCACCACGGGTGAATCGAATTAAATTTAGCACGAAAAACTAGAAATAATTAGATTCGTTATATTGCAACGACCTAAGTGACTCACTGACGAGTAACAAAAAAGAACGCTAAGTGACCTACCAAAGAATCACTCGTAAATATATTTCTCACCTAGATGAATCGTTATTGATTCACTTATGATGCTATGCTCAAATCTCACCTATATCATAGGGTCTATCACTTTTGAATTTATCTTTTTTTTGCCTTTAATTAAGTTCAGTTGAATATTAGGAAACATGTTCTGGTTTTCGAAATTTCTTTATCTAGAAGAATACAGGCGAATATATATTTATCTGAAAAAGACAATAACTGTAATAAGGTGAATACTTTCTTGTTGGAAAATTTGTCAAATTTATACTCGACGAGTGCTAGTCGCGCAAGAATAAACATTTGAAAGTATGACAGGTGAAATACTTTTATTAGATAAAGTTATGTGCAACTGTTTTGGACTTGTTTCGAAAGTAATAAGCTATGGAGTAGAAGTATAGACGGAAATTTTTTTTTTTTATATTGCTTTAAATAGAACTTGACGTTCGATTGATTGTGGAAATGCTACCTTTATAAGTTGTGCTAGCTTCAAAGTACCACTCTCAGTGAAAATAATATTATTTATTCACCCTTCGGCTCGACAGCTTATTGAGTTAACTTTCATGTAGATTTATCTCCTACATTATTTTGTGGCATGCTGAGATTTTGTTCTTCAAATTGATGTCCGAATAAAATACTTGTTGCCCTACCTGATTCAGTTCTTATGAGTTCATTTAGTATGTCTGATTTACCAAGTAGTACTGATTCAAAAATTACCTCGTGCAGAACAGTGCGGAAATAGTTTGGAGAAGTTTTAGCGTAACTATCAAATGTCTCTATATTCTGGCTGTAGAATAATTGTGTTGGTATTTAAAATGGATAGCAAACTAAAAACATCGCTAGTGAATCATTAATGGTTCATTCAGGCGAAGAAGATGATAACGAGTGAATTCATTTCTGATTCTTAGGTGAATCGTTGAGCGATATGTTTCTTTAGTCGTAAATGAACCACATAGATGAACTGTAAATGCATCATCTAGTTGGCTCGTATATGAATCACCGCAAATACAATTTGTCTAAAGGAAAATAAGGCTTTTTGCATTGTTTATTCGTCATCTAAAAATTTTCACCTACAGTGAACATAATGATTTATTTTTTGCGCTACAACCTCGATATATTTTGCATATAACCGACTTTTTCGTATAAAATTGAGTAAGACTCACATGAAATGGTTATTTACTAGTCGACATATTGGTGAAAGTCCTGAATACAACTAACTGGTTATTTATGTGAAATGTGAATTCACTTCCAGTTCTTAGGTGAATCGCTAAATGTTCTGGATTGTTACTCGTAAGTGAATCATGTAGGGGATTCGCAAGTGATTCGTAAGTGAATCGTCTAGGTTTGCTGTTGTATTTGCGTTTTGTAATCTTCATTCATTTTTCTATTTTTCCTTTGACTAATTTGCATATTGAAAAATATATAACGTGGTATTTCCTTTATTTTTAGGGAAATCAGCTGCAATTGATCTACTGTCTCACGTTGAATTTTGGTGAGTAGTAACATCTCATGATAAAATATAAGATTCCCTTTTCTATAATTAACAACAATGCAGAAGTAACTAAATTATTAATGAATCCATAATATATTCCGTGAACGATTTATTCATCGAAGGACGAGCTCAAAAAGGATAATACGTCGAATATATTAAATTTTTGATTGTATCCTTTAAACAACAATAAAATATAAAGGGATCTTCCACCGAAATTATATTACGGTCATATATTAAAATTCAGAAGAGCCGGATGGACAGCTACAGTATTACGTGCGGGATTTCGATATATGCATTCATAACGCCCGGCTAGAAGTCTTTTTTGTAGTGAAGAATAAAATTTTTTTTATTGAATCGATATTAATATTAATGGATGTGTTGGGAGTGATGTTCCACACAGACAATCATATCGTATTCCTATATCTAGAGATTTATTATAGATGCCCTCAGCTCGATCTGGAAAGTTCGAACACAACCCCTTGAAAAAATGAAGAGTTAAAAAAATGATAAAATTTAGGGCGACCAATAAAATATTGATATTAACAACTCCTTTGTATGTTCACACAAGCTGAAATAGATACGGATGTAAGATGAGGTTGTCTTTGAACGTTTTTGCGCGGCAAAAAATATTTTAATATAAAAATAATTTTGGGGTTTTTCTGCAGATCCTGTGTTATTGATTCTAAAGTATGGGGTAGAAATAGCTCTCCTATCGCAACATTTGTACTGTTTCAGGATTAAAGAGTTAACTTATGTTTGACATCACTTTCGGCCATGCCATGGCGTTGATAGCCTGAAGCCATTATTCTTCTTCATTATTCATTATTGAGATTTACAAATTTGTCAAATTGAGGTGGGCATTTTGACCGGTAAGCCTGCAGTTCCTATATGACCCTTTCTTGGCATATCGTAATAACAGCACTCTTTTGAGCTATTGCTACTGCCTGAAATATTTTTTCCACCCTTAGATCCATGGTGATAAACCCATGGCTAGATGAGAAGTAGGGTAAATCGGACAGAGACGCAGTTTTTGAAATATTATTTATTGTTTACTTCAGGTATTATAATAATTGGATTGTTAAGTTTAATTAGGTAATTTTGAAACGCTTAAAAAAATTGAGGTTCATTTTTGGAAAAATATGTTTTTACGACATATCTCCAGAGCACACTGGTATGGACGCCTAAATTTCACAGGGAAAGATGTCACGCTTTAAATTAAATTTTAAAACAGACAATAATTTAAACAAATGATTTTTGTTATTGACTATAATATTAAAGTAGCTTCATTATTCATTGTGGTGTTCTTCTCCTTCACATTAATTTTTTGTTCTACGTTGATCAGGATTCATTGAACAACTTTTTACACATTGTGTACTCAATTCAGTCCTACTAATTTCTTTTATAATAAGTAAGCATTTTTGGTTTAAATATAAATATTAGTCATTGATCATATTAATAAATTGCAATCTGCA
The DNA here is from genome assembly GCA_951812415.1 of Beris morrisii. Classification (NCBI taxonomy): domain Eukaryota; kingdom Metazoa; phylum Arthropoda; class Insecta; order Diptera; family Stratiomyidae; genus Beris; species Beris morrisii. Next base: position 137,636,287 of record OX638312.1, on the reverse strand, counting down.
CATTATTGCCGCATGCCAGTAAGCATCATCCGCTTTTGCATCATCGGGTAATTGCTTTCTAAATACTAATTAAGAGTCTTGGGACGATTTTCGACAAAATTTGCTATTTTACATTATTTTCCAAACTATTACACATTTTCTGTAATACAATGTGATATAAACTTTGCGTGTAAATTTGATGTGCGGTGTGGATGTAACTGGTTTTGCGGTATAGCGTGCGTGATACGATTGGTATATCGCACGCGTCGCGCGCATCGCTCTCTCTGTAATTCAACCTTTATTCCTGGAGGAAGTATTGACATTTGCGTAGTGACACTGAACAAATTGCTTTTTGAAGTAAAATAAATGGTTATTTGGGACCACCTGCTACAATAGCCACTTTTTTAATATTAAAGTAGTAGACAGGCTTGATAAACTTCGCCGGGATGTAGAATATTAAACTCGACCGTTTACACCGAAAAGGTAAGTCTTTGATGAGCAACTGAAATGCTTATATTCTGTTCTAAGGTTAAGCGGGATCACCTATCAAGTGCTAAGGGCTTATTCTCTCATACATACAAATATTCGCATAGTCCGTTACCTAACATAATGGGTGTAAACGTACTCTATGAAAATTCGACCTTCACCCATATTGAGATTTACGATTTGTGTTCGTAATTGAATTTTGGGTCTAAGGAACATTATTCAGCTTTAATATTTCTGATTTGAAATGCCAGAGGCATAGATGTCCCCCTTTTTCATCATCATCAATGGCCCAAATCGGGCCCTGGCCTCCTGAAGTCGTCGCCTCCAATCGTCTTGATCCAAAGACCGCGTCCTCCAGCTGCTAATTTTTAAGATGGCTTTGCTACTTTCATTAACCGAGTCTTCTCATCGCTTGCGTGGTTTTCTGGCCTGTTACCACTCGCTTTGCCTTTAAGAGCACGTTTGGGGATTCTTCTATCTTCCGCTTTTGGGCTCATCTTATTCATACATTTCCAGTTTAAAGAAAACTAAGTTGCAAGAATACGTCTAAAAGGAACTAACAATGTCATTATTTTACCATGCCTGTTATGGTCACATCTTTTCATCCGTCTAATAGCTAAAATTGGCTTCTTTACTGCCAGATGCGTTTCATAAAAATGTCGTAACAGCGGCCCAACAATCAACAAACAAATCATCGAAAAGTATTATTTCAGCTAAACCCATCATTTCTCTGGAACCACAATATCCGCACGGCCTGGAAATTCTATACAAAGGTTATTTTCACTTGCTACAAAATAGCAAGAGATGAAAAAAAAATGAACAAATTTGTAATAGAATAATGTTGGTGACATCTGGATGGCATTCATATTAAATGAAACTCACCACATGGAATTTCGACTGTCGAAATGATGGAAATAACGAACACGTGCTCTTTAAACTGATCTGAATGGCGTCATCGAGTAATTCATAAGAGTTAGTTCCACAAGATGCTGGTCGAACGAGATTCATCCACCAACCAAAAGTATTAGCTACCTTTCATCGTCACAGTACCATCAAGCCCTAGTCATTTTCAAATGCGCACATGGGTTCCAGGTTCTCGCCCTTTGTCCAGAAATCTCCAGGTACCTCCCGAATACAATGCGCATCCTCTTCAACGGCTTAGAATAGCTGAGAGGATCAGCTGCGATCTTACTTCGTTTCGGCTATTATCCTTCTTTGAAAAGGGACTAGGGGCACAAAAGGCCGACCGGTATGGTAATTGTAGTGTGTATTTCGAAGGCGCATTTTACACAGTGCCGTTTTAGTGGCATCTATTGTGGCCAACATGTGTGCCAAGATCCGTTGTGTGCAGATTAGATAAACATAAGGAATTCGAAGCGATTCGTCTTGCTCTGAGTCTGAATCGTCGCGATCTGCTTTGATTCGTCCAGCCAGAATACCTTGGGAATACTTTTCACTACTTCATACTCGGATTAGTGCCGATAATCAGGCATCGAAATTCTGTTGACCTAATTGGTTATTTGGTATGCCAGGGTTAAACAATTCCGAAAAATGGCTGCCTTTAGTACAAACAAATCGGGACGACAGCTGAATAATTCCACACGACTGAAATGCTAATTTTATGCCCGAATGTCGAATTTCCATATCATAATAAGCCGAGAACCTGGAATACGGTGGAATCACTTTAGGAAGTTGAGGTCATACAGGCAAGAGGTAATCTTTTTGTATAGTCGGACACATTTGGCATTACAGCGGCGTTAAGATTTCCTATTCCACCTTGACGATATTTGTGCGTCATTTCGAATACAGAACGACCCTTTGCCCGGTTCACTATTCAAAGTAATGTAAATTTATTTTTTGACGTTGTAGTCTACCAGGCCATGACTAGTTTTCACATAATGCTCTGGTTTGGTTTTTTTTTGTTTCACTTTTTCTTGTGAGACAAAAATTCATTTTTAGTAACTAGTTGTTGAAGACTCAAAATTAAAAAATCCTATTGAATACCCCACTCATTTATACCGTCCGGATTTAAATCGGTTGCCTCCATCCAAGATATAAATGCGGCTATTGGCATTTTAATTGTACGATTTTGTCAGATGAACATCAAAACCACGTCGATTTCGATTTTCGGAAATTGTTTCTGACTTATTGCAGCCTACTGCATTCTATGTAAATCAGCCTTATTGCAGCCTACTGCATTCAATGTGTTTGTTAAATTTGCTAAATTGCTTCTGAGGCATTAAAACCGGTCAGCAATTACGCAAAAATTCCACCAGGATTTAAAACGTTGGAAAACCCACGTCGATTTCGATTTTCGAAAATTTTTCTATCTTATAGCATTTTACTGCATTCAATGTAAGTCGGACCTATTGCAGCCTACTGCATTCACTGTGTTTCGGACCAAAATGCTTCTAAACCACGCGTTCCTTCGCTATACCTTAAATTAAACCACAGTGTGGTATCATAAAACTTTTACAGATTTCTCCGCGAGCATTGTGGCAGGGATAGACTATAAATTTTATTAGAATTTTGATAGTGTGGTGGTGGAATACCAGCAGTTCGGACGGGGTTTCCGAGTTTAGTCCAAAAAAACAACTTTTTCGTTTGGCTAGTCCGGATTTCATTTGGCAAACTTTTTCACATTACCACCGGGTTTTTTTTTCTCTAGTTGTTGCAGCGGAATTTCTGAATGACTTCACTGCGAACACACAAAAATCCTTGGGCATTCTAGCACACTCCACTACACAGGAGTCCCGAGTATGCGAGAATTAAAATCCTGACCGGCTGGCTTTTTTCTTTCTTCGTGTCGACCGAATAAAGGGATAACGAAAATCCATATGATGACCGGTAACGTTCCTGTGTAAACTGAGGAGGTCTGGATTTTGCATACGGTCCAACCAATACGTAACACACACGGTGACGTACTTACGAAGAGAACATTGGTTGCCCGCTATATGCACCGGGAACGAGCTTCTAGTTTTAAGGGGTTGATTTTTGGGGTTGCTGAAATTCCAATGTTCCTTTGTGAACGTTGGCACTTAACTTTGTGCTCAGTGGACTGGATGAACTGATCCGTTTTGCTTGATTTGAAAATCGCATTCGTTTATATTTCGTGTAGGTAGGTTGGTCTCCATTTTTATTGATTTGTGCATTGTGATGAATTTTGATTTGTTTAGCTTGAAGAATAGAATAATTCACGACTTTGTGCCAAATGCTGTTTTACAAATGGTTCGTTTATTTTATTTTTTGCAACGTTGCCAGCTTTGAGCTTCCAATTTAGCTTACTCGTATGTTATGTACGCCTTATACTAATCAATGGCACAACATACCAAATTGGGTCTAGGCTTTGAAGTAATGCTAGACTTACTTCATTACTAGACCAACGGAACACTAGGAGGTGAAGTGGTCAGCCACACGCTCGTCCGTGATTATTACCCCGATTTTAACTCAGGTACTCATTTACAGCTGAGTGAACTGGTAGTCCGGCACGCAATCCCATTCTTGAAAATTACTTGTCGCCAAGCAGATTCGAACCTGGTACCAGGTGCACCGAAGGCAACTGCTCTAGTCAGACTACACAGACTACGCCTTATGCTAGAAAGTTGAAATTTCGGGGGTAATACGTATATATATATAGATCATTACAATTGGAACTATTCTTAAAATTTACCACTGCAACCCATTGTTTAGTTCAAAAACTATGCTTCGAAAATTCGCATTTTCAATTTTTATAATCCTAAAGGAAAGTAAACAGATTTGGTTTTTTTAATAGTTTTTCTTTTTAAACAAAACTGTACCAAACTGACGAAATAGCAAAGTAACTAAAATTCCAAAGTTTATACCTTTACCGTGCTTCTTCACCGGATCAGGCTGAATGTATGAGGATATTGCGATCGTCTGAGTTAATCTGTTCTTCATTCGAATTTTGACATCCAGATGGTGCTGTTGAATCTAAACTAAGAAGCAGGAATACCAACCGTGCCGTCACAATACTCTGAGATTATGTCAATATTTTCTTTCAACCTGAAGTACAGTACTGTGCTCGGCGAAAAGAAAACAGACGAAAAAGGTACCTTCGAAGTAGAGTGAAATAAATTATACAGTTTGCAACTAGATGTCAGTGAAATAAATGCGCTCGAAATTTGAAAGAAATTAAAATATTGGCTAGAAATTACAATTCCGGCACACAAGACAACAAATTATAACTCACAAAATTTCCCGAGCACAAACGAACAGAACTAGGAATGGTTGAAAATTTTGAATTGTCAAATATTTCGCTTGTCATAAAAGGGTACCCTACCCTTGGGATCAAAACCTTAACGAAACCAGGCGCCATCTCTTAGTGACTACTGCAAATGTCCAATCCGCCCAAGAACACAGTTCTGAAAAACAAACGAAATATTTCGTAGCGAAAAATTAACGAAATATTCATTTTTTTATATGCGATTTAAAAGTTCTTTTCGTTTCGCTCGGAACACAGTACTAGGTTTGATAAACCGAAAGCAATATAAGGTGAAATACGTATTGTACCCCGTATCGTCGTCGGTTCGACTTTTTTAATTAACGTTTAATTCTACTTTTTGAAAGCTTCAGTTGGGACGACGGTCAGTGCGTCTTAGCTAACAAACTCGTAACTGGTTCTTACTATAACTGAATTTCATCTTTTTGATCACGGAAAAAATCTTCAATTAAGTAAAAATCACAAAAAAGTAACAAAAATAACCTTTTTAATTAGAGATAGAAGAATTCTATATCGTATAACTTTATAGTTATCAAAATAACGTCACGGCGACTTACATTACGTGTATACACATGGAATTGCAAAAATAATTGATGTAAATATTAATACATCTATATAGGTTCTTTCAATAGGGACGGTCGAAATTTGTTAGGTTATAGTGGCCATGTCGTTAGCAAGATCTGTCAAATTTAGTATGAATTGTTCAGTAGTGTATGGCAAATCAATATCGAAGGTTATAGTGACGATGTCAACCCACATGAGTTACAACAGCACCAAATGTATCCCGAGAAAGTCGGTGCGGTGTGGATTTTGGTCTGTCGGAATCATCGGTCTCTAAACAAATCCCCTAATTAGTCGGGACGACGTTGTCAAGACGTCGTCGGTGCGACGTGGCAGTGTCGACTAATAGTTAGTTTGTGATCAGTTAGCTATGTTACGGGTAGATGGGATGGAAAGGTTTTGAGAATCATGTTGTGGGTATAGCAATGTATTAGCAGGTGTTACACCATTTAGCTCATTTCTTTAATAGAGAGCCAAGGGAAGGTTCTAAAGCAAAACTTCAAAATGTAATATCGGAGGAATGGAAACTTTAAATTTATATGTAGCAATGCTGTAGGAATATTCCCAATTTTTCTAAGGGATACAGTGGCTCTAGACCGGGAATCTAGATGAATTTTTTTTTTTTATGCAAATAAACTGGGTGAGTGATTTGAATTCAAGTCGGCAGTGGCGTGCAGCGACAGAGACATAAATTTTGGATTGCGCAATCTCACGAAGTAACAAAAGTTGGTTCGTGTATATAATAGACGTAGAATTTGGAGAAGTACACAATTAATTTACGATATAACGTGAACGGAAACAAAAAGTGCCACTTTTCTTCACCAAACTTATCTACAAACAAAGGACATATTTTTTTCAAATCGGTATCCGTATCAAGCCCTGTACCCCTATAATGTATTACATGTAAATCCGGTAGTTCACCTGGAAGGCATTAATCAAGTTTTATAAGAAGTCTTAGCCTACAGCCTTGTCTTGTATATTCCCTCCCCCAAACACCTGTCACATTATCCTTGCGGCTATGATTAATCACCGACGTCTAGTTCATCTCTCAATTCACAACAATAGACTTATGGCAGAAGAAGAGATTGTTACGAAAGAAATTTTAATAACTTGAGTAAAATTTGGCGTATCGGTGTCACGACGGTTCCTTAACTGCACCACATCCTTGCTGGATCTTTAAAGAGTGAATCAATTACAGCTTACTTGTCTTTTCGAAAGGAGTTTGTCTTGATAGATGAGATGCTATGAAAATTTAAAACTTTCGAATGACAGGGTGACAAGAGTACCTACCTTTCTGGTGACAAACAGTAATTAGGATCAAATTTATTAGTGCTGATTGTGCGGGGTTAGAAAAGGTAAAGGAGGTCTGTTTTTCTGCTTAAAGGACGGGACAATAAAAGGTATCGTAAAATTTACTTACCTTTCTTGCGTTTGGCTTTGTAAAAAAACAGAGGTTTTCTTAAGAAAGTTACTGTTCAATTTAAAAGCGGTTCAAATAAAATTACGTCACAAAATCAAATTATCTAAAGAGGAAGCCAGGGTTCATACCTGCAAAAGTTATGGGTGGGGGTTAGTTGTGCAAGTTAAAAAAAATAATTGTATTGTATTTTTGTAAATTCAAGTATTTATATGGGTTTGCGCTTATTCTTTCAGTATTTTTACAGCTATTTACATGAATGTTACACAGCGGCCATAAACATTACATAGAGTCTTGCCTTACAGGGCCCTAGACCAGGAATTCAAGTCTTTACAACGAACGAATCCGAGGCAAAACGAGGTGAAAACAACCGTTTATAGCGCTATAGTTTACATTGTAACTCGCTCGCTGCTGCTCTGTCGGTACGGCACCTGACTGGTAGATGCCCATTTTTCGAATTAAGTATAAAAGGTGGAAAATATTCTTTTTCGTCATTCATCTAATTATTTCCATCTGATTGATGGATTTACACAGACGGTAAGTAGAGCACTGAAGAATACCGGGCCAGTATAGTCCTCATGCTTAAAGTAACCCCTCTGATAGTATTGCATTTTTTTCAGATCCACCAGAACATCGCCAAATAGTCGCCAATGTATTCGTAAAGGTTTGTTGTTGCAACTTACAATTTTTGCCTATACATGTAATGAAATAAAAAACTGTTCTATCAGACCGTAAGCCACGCCACACCTTTGACTATTTACTTAATTATTTGATAAAATTACTATCGGCTGAATTATAGATAAAAATAAAATTTTTTCAGACTCGCGTGAGATGGTGTCCTGTAAAAGTGTTTCATAAAATTGTAAAAAAAATATTGGTGCTCCATTAATCGTCGATAAAAAAAAATTTGCTTGTGACATTTATTGAGTTGGATAGCAAACGATTTTGAAATCCAGGGAGCACCGGTGTATTCGAACCCTTATCATTCTTGCGCCCCGTGTTTTTTCTTAGCAACTGGACGGAGAACTGATAAGGGCCCGTGTCACCATTGTATCAGCGAAATTTGTCAACGACTACTGTACCAATATACTCGTATAATATTTTAATATTTATTTCTTTTACTGCCAATCTTATCGCATAACGTTTATTTAGGTTTTTGTAGTTTTCGTTTTTTTTCGCTAGTGAGATAATTATGTAAACTTCTGAGCATGAGTGTCATAGTGCTAATACTGTTTGATAGCACTAAGCAAATATTTGCTAGATCAGCGATTGTAAGCGGAGTTTTTCCAAGATTTGTGTGAGCAATTTGAATTCTTGAAATATTACTTTATTATTTTTTATAACACTATTTTTTTTATTTTTACAGAAATATCGGCTTTCAATAGTAAATCAATTCCAATGTTATCCAAGAATCAGCGAAGTTTAATGATTTTTTGCTCAAAATATTGTGCAGATAAAGGCCGTGACACAATAAAAGCAGAAAGCAGCGGCAGCGACATGAGCGTCGACAGTGCTGCTTTTTGCTCTTGAATTTAAATAAAAGCAGAAGCAGAGAAGAATGTGTCCATGCTAATTGCCACCGAAAGTAGAAGCAGGGAAAAATGTGTCCATGCTAACTGTCAACAATCACAAATATTTTAGTCTCTTGTTTGATCGTCCGTTGATTTTTCTGACCTTTTAGTTTAAAATGATCATTAAATACGAGTATATAGAAACAATTTTGACACATTTAACATTTCCATTGCTGACAACATTCCCAATTCTTAAGGGTTTTACGTTGGCAGTACTGAAGCAAAAGCAGAATTTTAGAATTTAGAACGAAAAAGCAGCACTATTTTCGTCTCTGCTTCTGCCGCTGCTTTTTGCTTTTATTGTGTCACGGCCTTAAAGTTTCATTGGTACTGAACTCAAAAATTCACTATCAGAAAGTACTCGAAACAAAAAAAAAATCACATTTGCATGGCGTGCGAATTTGGAGCAAAAAAATACAACAGTCTAGATGAAATACTGAACTCCGATTTATATTGTAGTTGGGGATAAAGTAAAATTACGTGTGTGCATGTTGTATGTCCTTTACTAAGGACTCCCATTTGATTGCTACTCAAACCTAAAAGACAATATTCAGTGTTTAAATTCATATCTTGAATTGGGTGAATCACCGAAAAAAATTTTCTTTGTTGAAAGACTTTCACATGGAAGGTGCAGGAAGGACTCACTCGATTTCTTACATATTTATCCTTTTCCTTGGAACTGTTCAAAAATTAATGTGTACAAAATTTCAAATTCGTAGCTTGATGCGTTCAAAAGTTATCGGAAAATATTGTTGAATACCTGTCTTAAGGATTTTTTGTATGGATTATGCGAACTTCGTTTTCACTCAAAACTAATTTGTACAAAATTCCGAATTCATAGCTAAACTATTATCATACTTAAGTTATAGTGAGTTCCGTAAATTAAGTGAAGACATTTTGACAGGATATGGCAGCTACACGAAGGACTAATAGGATTTTCTTCATAATCATACATTTATTTTTCGAGGCTTGGTTCTATGCGTTACAAACTTTTGGGCTGGATTAAACTTATAATACTCTGTATGATTTCTATTATAGTTAGGTAGGATTTAACAAGCAAGGTTTTTTATTATAAAATTTTTCCTTGAATTTAAAAAATTAATATAATAAACAAAGAACTAATTTTAGTAAAAAAAAAAAGCTATATGATTTTGAGAAACCATATACGGTGACTCTGGGAGATGGTGTATCATGGCAATCTGGTCTACCAGATTTTGGGGAAGGTGCTTCAGTCTGATACACGGACGGCTCTAAGTCCTATAGTGGAACTGAAGCGAGCGTATTTGGACCCAATTGTAAAATATGGACGGCAATGGGACAAACAGCCACTGTGTTTCAGGCTGCGGTACATGCCATAGAACTGTGCGCAGGTAAACTTATAAACCAAAAGGCGCTACAGTTATTATCCTATCTGACAGCCAAGCGGCACTGCTAGCGCTGAAATCTTAATGTTTCCGTTCTAGGCTTGTGTGGGACTGTCATACTCTTCTTAAAGAGCTAGCACATCATAATAGTCTAACCCTGATGTGGGTGCCAGGACATGAAGGTATTCCGGATAATGAATCGGCGGACCAGCTAGCTAAGCCAATGATTGGCCCGGAACCATTCTGTGGAGTAGGTAAGGGCTTCATTAAGGATGGTATTTTAAAGTGGGTAAATCTTCAGGTGGAAGATTATTGGAACTCACTTTCAGGACTTAGACAGTCAAAGAAATTTCTGACTTTCTCAAGTAGGAGAGCGTCGGAATTCCTTTCCTTAAGCAGGTATAACGCACGGGTTATAATGGGATATTTTTCCGGACATTATTTCCTTAACTATCACCTCAAGATCATCGGTAAAGTATCACGATTCTGTGATATCACATCTGAAACCACGGCACACATTCTATGTGATTGTGATGCAGTGGCCAGATCAAGAAGGCAGATTCTCGGTGGATTTACTCTCACCTATGAAGACCTGTCGAAGACTCCCCTGAGTAAAATCATCTCCTTTCTCAAAGGAATCGATATGGTCTAGGGAGTGGTTAAGAGCCAGGAACAAAAGACCTCTTAGGTCGTAGTTCGAGAAGTAGTGAGGCTTCTATAGGCTCTACCAGTTAAATAATAGTGACTAGTAAAAATTCAAATTGTAACTAGAGATGCAAAGAGGTAAGATCTGATCACTGAAATTGTAGATAATTGTACGAACTATTTTTAAAAATTGAAATAAATTTATGTTATGCTATATGATTTCACCTGGAGTCTAAACATTGACAGTGTAAAAGAGGGGTTGACATTTTCACCAATTTCGTCATATCTCTTGGGTCCGCCGAGATATCGAATTAATTTTACTTCTGCGTGTTCTACTTTATCACGAATTCCGACATATCTCTTAGGCCTAATGACTTTTATAGGGTAAAGTTTCATTGTTACTGAACTCAAAAAATCAAGTCTATACTTTCTTTGGTCTGCATATTTCGATATGAAATTTCGAAAAAACTTGTTACCCTCAAAGTTTTTTATTTAAACGTTTCACGGCCTAAAACGATAAAAACACTGTCTGTCCGCCGTACAGGTTTTGAAGGTTCGTATCTCACAAACCTTTTAAGCTATTAAGTTAAAAAAAATTTGGAGGATAGAATGAGTTGAACCCTTTAAATGGGGGATGGGAAGGGAGGTAGTGAGATTTTGATTCTCATATCTCAGGGAATGATTTAGCTAGGAAGAAACTGGAGAGTTATATAGAGCTACCATAGTGGAGTTATTTGGAAAAATTGTCGACTTTGGTGGAAGAGTACGAGATTGAGAGAAAATAATGGGTGCAAAACGGTCGAAAGCTGAAATCGAGATTTTCTACAATGCCTGCCTACAAACTAAGTTAAAACTTGATATGTGCATTGTTTGTTATACTGTGGGGATGTTATGGGAAATAACATTTAGGAATGTGGGGTGGGGCGGAGGTGCTTCCTTTTTTTGTATTGCTGTATATGACCGCTTGAAAATGCAATAGATTGATTATATTTTAATTAATTTTGTTTCACTGATCAGAATGTCTTTTTATCGGTTTGTTTTACATAAATTTGGAATCGGGTAAACTTTTCTGGATTTTTGATAGAAACAAGTGATTTACAGAAATTAAGGTTGGTGAAAAAAATCTATCTTTACAACTGCAATTTACTGACCTTTGTACTGACCTGTTTTGGTACTCTTTGGTACACCGGTATTTCATCAGAATACTTATACCCCCCACCCTCCCCTCTCCCTTTCCTAGTAACATACAGATCTCTAGCGAAACATTTCTAGTATCTACTAACTAAATTTTGTGAAAGTTAATTCAGTTAGTTCTGAAGGGATATAGCACTTCAATATACTTCTGCATAGATACCATATCTCTTTAAGTTTTAAATTTTGCGGTTTTAGTTGAATTTTGTTGTTTTAGGTATTGATACAGTACTAACTTTAAGAATCCGGAAACGACCAGCAGACACGATAAAGAAAAAATACCAGTTTCACTCAAGATCAACGCTCAAAAAAGGCCGATCTACAAGTGCCAATTTGACATACCTGCTTTTAACATTTGAAAATGAATTAAAGAAAAAGTAAGGTATATTTATCACTTTAAGTTTTACAATCCTTTCCGATAAATGCAAATTGGGCCTTCTTACAAAACAGCATCGATATAAAAATGTTAAACTCCGAAAAGTTAATATCCCAAGAAAGCCTCACTTTTTACAGTTCAGCTTAGGTACTGGAAAACAGAATTCGATCATACATTGCTGGTAAATACTACTGCAATTACGACTCAGTATTGATAAAACAAATTGGTTACTATAAAAAATTATCAGTTCCAAAAATGAGTTGACTTTTTAATGATGTCAATAATTAAAATTCATACTGACTGACCGAAACTTGAATTCAATTCAATAATATTCATTTTGATGTGTGTTAAAAGTCTGTACTTCAATGTCGGTACTCTTTTTATCAAGAATAAAAAAAATTAAATTCATCAAATCAAAGAAGGAAAATTACAAAAAACTTATTTAAGTTACAATGTTTTTTTATTATTATTAATAATTTCTTAATGCGCCGGAGCTTTTCGGATTTTTCTCTTTCGAACAGAAATATAGCAAGAACTGTAGAAATAGAAAAGTGAAGAAATTGCACTTGAGAGTGTACATACTACCATTTTCTTTGTATGCGATCTACCGTAGCTACCTTGTTGCTTTTATCAAATCAACTATTGGCCCACATTACTGACGGCATTGTGGGAACTGAATGAGATTGTACCATCCAGTTTAATTTCTTTGGAAGCTACTTTGTTAAACATTTGGCAAGTGTTTGCTAGATTTTCGAAAAATAACTTCAAATTCAAATTTATTTTAATATAAATGTTTGCATGTGCTTAGATTTAGCAATAATTATATTTGTGAGCCGTTTTGTGTGCACGTTGTATGCCTTTTAAAACTAACAATGACAATGAAATGACTGTAAGTGAAATATATAAATTAAATAAATTGTCTTGAAGGAAAATGGATAAGTAAGGTAGAGAATATTTACATCAAATAGTTTCTTCAGAAGTACGACAGACTCTCTAAACTGAAATAGCGAATTTAAGTTCACTTTATTGAGATCCATTAAAAACAAATAAATAAAATACAAATTTTGTTTCATTTGACATCAATTAGTGAACTCGATGTACTTAGTAAATATTTTGGAACTGTAAGCGGCTCAAAATTTTAGTTGGTCACTTATCGAGGGCACACTGTAAGTTTACTTCCCTTTTCGATAAATAAAATGTTAAACTGCTAATCGTAAAATTTTGATTTTTAAGTTTTCTTTTTTAATTTCGTAATTTGTTTTATTCTAAATTAATTAAATAAGTTGATTTCGATAAACAATGTCCACAAGAAAATACGTAGATGATGATGGTGTTGTTGCGTAAAGTCTGCATCGACTTGAAGTTTTATGTCTACGTTAGCTATACGACAGACAGTATAATACCCAGATGATGAATATGTACCCATTTATGAAAATTTGCTGCCAAACGTTTGTCAGCTAGTGAGTCATGGGTAAACGATGGTTTGAAACTACACTAAAGCTTTCACGTTTTCAACGAAAAATGGAATATTGGTCGAGAAATGTGAACATTCAACAAATACCAATTGGATAGTAATTGTGAAGAGTTTGATGATAAGTACATAAAATCTGCAGTTGAATTAACGAAAACTAATACAAGGATAATGTGTAATAAAAGTACGAAAACTTCAATATAACTGACAAAAAACAGAAATTTATAGGCAGCGGTTTGTGCAACGAAAAGATCAAAATATTGTCGATAATCCTGATGACGTCAAGGAACTTCAATAATTTTAGGCTATCCTCTAGTCAATGGATCAGAAACAAGGGACATCCCAAAAGCTACAGAACTTGAGAACCTCATGCAATTGGTGAGATTCAAGTAATATACATTGTAATAATAATTAATATAAAATGTATGAAAGCTCCATCTATAGGTAGCACCAGCTTGTAAAAGGTCATACTTTTTTGGTTGGCAAATTCTTTCATTTTGGAGTCTAAATATATTTCTAGTTATTCTATATATTCAAAATATATTTCTAGTTATAAAATATTATGTATCAATTTATTGTATTCAATTTTCATATAAGAGTAGCTTAATTAGATATTTTTAAGAAAAACTCAAAAAATAAAAAAATCTAAATTCTATTGCGGAACTTGTGTTTAACACGAACTCTAATTAAAGTAAATTGTATTGTATAAATTTGAACTACCATAATTTTGTTCACAGTGCCGTACGAACTAGATATTCGGAAAAATCGGCTTAAGGGGGTCGTACTATGTGCCGGGTCAGAAAAATCTTTTTTTTTTTTAGACTAAATTATTTCCAAATTATCCCTAGAATATGTATGTATGTAAAAGGATTTCTTCGAATTCGAAGTCGTTATAAAGTTATAGCCATATAATAGAGAAGCTGTTCAGAGCTCACCCGGGCCACCACCAATCTTTAATTCCGTTTTTCTCAAAACTGCATTTTTCAAATTGGCTGCCACGATTTAGAAAAAACTACTGAACCGATTGTGCTGAAATTTTAATAACATGTTCACCGGATCCCTAGTTACAACTGTTAGCAGAATCTTTGCGATATCTGTCATAGTTTTTTTTAGCTGAAGCTAAATTCGTCGAAAAAAACGCGAAAATTAAAAAAAAAAATTTCAAAGTTAGGCCATTTTTTAAATTTTCAAAATTTTGATTTAATCCTAGCCCCAGTTATAGCCACGGGCCTATAAATGAAGTATCAATTTAATTTTTTGATATCAGATGAGGAGGACAGTCGGAATCATGGCAGCCATTTCACAACATTTTTTTACAGCGGTCACTTTCAAGAGCTCTGGGTTCTGGGTTCTATATAATTTATGTTATAGACTCAGTGTATTTTACATTAATGTGTTTAACTTCTAACTTCATAATAAACTTACGCTGCATACCATCATTTTATTTTTTAATTATATTTGAGTAATTCCATTTTTCCACAGCGAGGGAAAAATCGTTAATTTTTAGCTAGCAAAACGCTTTTAATTTTGATTCAAATTAGTTTTTAATTTTTATTTTTGTTTAATTGAAAACTTTAAATTGTTGTTAGTGAATAACATTCTGTTGGTACTTCAAAACCATAAAGGTAAGCAGAAGCATCGAATGATTCTAATTATACTTTATTAAAAAGAAGAATTACTCAAGTGAAGACGCGACAATCTTTCCTTTGAATTAAAGGTAACAAAATTGGGCTTAATAGTATCAAAAAAAATACTTTATTATTAAAAAATAATAAAGTAATTTAAGTTAAAGATTTTTTTTTGGATAAATTAATATGAATCAAAGTTTGAATTGAAAACCAAAAATGCTTAAAAACTCATATCATGAAAACGGGTTGAAAACGATATATTACTTCGTTTTTCGAGTACTGTAGCACAAGTCCAAGTGTTTTATAGGACTAAAAAAGTATATTGAATAAATCCAGCAAACAAGTCATTGCTCTCAGTCAATCTGCAGAATCCTTAGGAAATTTAAAGTCCGAGTTTCATCGTATTCATGCGTTTTCGACGTATCCGATTACCTTTCTAATGATACCTTTATGACACGGAACTCATTACTAAAGGTTGTAAGTTTATGATCTATTAAATTCGCAATATCTACCTGTGGGGCAGCTACAGATCGTAAGTGATAAGTCCATCATCTGAAGGCAGTCTCTCAGCGTGAGGTTCGAGTCAACGATTTCGAATAATCATTACAAAAATCGTCAAATTATACAAGTTTAATGATTAGGATCCTATCTAAAAAATCAGCCAATGTTCTGGGCGAAACTTTATTATTTTTCGGGTCAAAGTTCGGAAGCGGAGTCGGAGTATATCATCAGTTGTTTCAAAATTATGAGGATTCTTGGAAAGTTAGTTTCGTTCTTAAAAAAATATTTAAAATAGAGATTTTTAGCCGATTAAACTTTGGAGAAGCCCGTGTAGTATTCGAATTTCGGTATATTATTTACACTAAAAGCCCATAGAAGTAAAAACGAATTTGTTGCCTTATCAAAATTAAGAGATATGACAAATTGGGGTTTGAACTTCGAAAAAATTGTGAAATAGGCTTTTAGACGATTTCATAAGAAGCAACTTAATATCTCATGAGACACGAGGGATTTTGAAAAACTTGTGAAAACGTAAGCAAACCCTTCACACCACCATTGGTTTTTGAAATTCGAAAAAACTTTAAATTGGTTTTTAGGTCATTACATCAAATGCAGTAAGAACTCAGAACTAAGGGATGGCAAAATTTGTGAAAACATATGCAAACCCTTGGGGGTTGAATATCCAAAAATTGAGAAATGGGTTTGTAGGCGATTATATAAAAAGTTTGTGGAAGTGAAAAGCGATCTAATATCTCTTCAAACCTAAGAAATATGTCGAAGCTTTGAAAGGCATACAACCCCCTTACACCCCTTAGGATTGAATATCTAAAAGTACTGAAATTGACCTTTGGAAGTAAATATGAATTCGATATATCATCAGATATGCAACCTCCTTACACCCACTTGAGGGTTGAATATCCAAAAATCCTGAAAGGAGTTAATAGATGAATAAGAAAACAACACGAGAAAGTAGAAACCAATTCAATTTCTTATCACTTCTAAAAGATATGACGGAATTAGTGAAAACATAAAACGTGTTCAACGCTTTTATACCCTCTTAGAGGCTGAAAAAGGAAAAAATTTAAAAACAAGTTTTAGGTGATTATTACGGAAGCCCTTGAAAGTGAAAGATATTCGATATCTGATCAGACCTTAGGGATATGGCAGAACTCGTGAAAAGTATACAACCCCCTTTCCGCACCATTAGGGGTCGAATTTCAAAAAGTCCTGAAAACACTTTCTAGGTATTTATATGAAGATGTCTTACAATAAAAATGAATTCAATATTTGGGAAGACCTAATAGATATGACGAAAACCGTGAAAATACATGCATTCCATTTTCACTGATAATTTTTTTTTGCCCCACTTCCGAACGCCAATGAATATTTTAAATTTTTTTTATCTAAATTACTTTTCTAGTTGATTTACATGTACATATCGAGTTTCAACTTTGTAGCACAAGCCGTTCTATAGATAGGAAAACGCCCCCACCCCCGTACCATACTACCCTTAAAACAAATTATATTTTTCCAACATGCTACTAATATAGCTCGATCTAAATACCAAGTTTCAGCTTTATATCATTATAGGTTCTCGAGATATAAAAATCTACACTCTCTACACCCTCACCCACACATTTATTTTCCACTAGGGGTCCTAGTGGAAACCTACTTCTGGTAAAAATTCTTGAGATATGAGACGTGATTTTTCAGAAAAATTCGTATCCCCTCCACTTCCATGCTCCACCGCCCCCTTCAAAAATTGTACTTTCAGCAAACTTCATTTGTCAACCTTTATACACGCGCCGAATTTCATTTATCTAGTGTAATTGGTTCGTGAGATATCGTAATCTAAAGTTTTTTACCCCAACACCTCCCCCCCTCACCAACGTACGACAATGCCCCACTCAAAAATTTGTTTGCGATCTATTCTCTAGTATACCTACATATATTCATTATGTTTCAATTTTGTGAGGCTAACCGTTTAGGAGATGTGGATTTTAGAATGTGTCGATCTCGGCTTTTTTGCGTTACGGACGCTTTTTTCGTGTCTACTAGTCATGAAACGTGAAAAAAAATTTTCAGGGTAGCAAATTTTTTTTTAAAAATCGATCACAATACTGTATTATTAGAAAATAATAAAGTAAAATGGATATATGTAGGTGTAATTATATACAGGTAGCTTTCAGGTAGTATAGCATTTTTTCATGTATAGTTACGAAGCTCCAAATTCATGAAGATATGTTTAAAAGCACACTAAACTAAGAGCATCGTCAATCGCAAATAATAATCTGAACAAAAGACTAAGAATTTACTTCGGAAAAAATTTCAGTAGGAAAAAAATGCGGAAGACAAAAACCACGAGAAACTCCATTGGGAAACGATTGTCGACAACGGTCCCGGTTATATGCCAGGCAAATAATTTGGCCAGAAGATAAATAAATTCCTGGAAAACAAACACATACACATATCAACCCCAAGGAGTCCAACTCCAATAGCACACGAAGCCACATTTTATCTATAAAGCTTTAGTGTTCTACTGGCAAAAGAAACGAGCTCAGGACCTGATTGTGAAACCAGAAAAAACCTAACCTGCAAAAACCCTGTCTAACTCTAATTCCATTATCTGGTTCAGGCTAAAGGTTGCACCAACTAGGACTTGTCGTAGTTTCTACCTATACACTACTCTGTCCTAAATCCTACCACCTGCATCCTACATGGACGAGAAGTCCTTTCCTTCCTATCGCACGGAACTTTGGCTCTCGAAGAAATTGAAATAAAAAAAGGGGTAGCAAATTCAATGAGGAGTCCATGAGGCACTGGCCCATTCCTGGCGTGGAACGCCTCTCGTATTGAAACTTTTTGTGTTTTTCGCACAACGTTTCCGAATACGAGCAAAGCTACCCCGAGCTAAGGGAGCAAATGTTCTTTAATTGCTTGATTTAGGATTGAGTCCAGGATGTCGGAGAGGGTGGCTGTAGGGGATGGAAGTCTGTCGTAACCTATAGAAGGGTGCAGTTTGCTATGTCCTAGGGGTGAAATAAAATGCAAGCTAAAGTTCACTTTAACTCCGAAGCGGATTAGAGCCAGAGAATCTTAAACTGCTCAAAACATTTGTGGTGTCGAGCGAATCGGAAAATATGATTTGGGAAGTTTCCATAAACTTTTTACAGGATATCAGGAGAAATGGAAGACTGGAATTTGTGTCATGTGTTTGAACTTATGTCCTTGTTTCTTTTCTTTCTTGTTGCGGTTAATAAGATTAGTTCCGTTTAATTTTTCAAGCTGATGTGTTGTGTGGAAAACTTTAGGATAATCTGTTCAGACGGTATTTGAACAGATATCCTTTACTGATCAAAGTTTGGACATCTTTGCTCTCTAGAGGTATTATAAAGGCAAGGGGTTTTTGGCTTCTGAATAAATGAGTTACACCACTTTTGTTCTCACTGCCTGTAGAGCCTACAGATGGTTTTCGACAATATAATTTCAACCAACAAAATATATTTGAAATTTACACAAGTTTTAAAAAATGTTGGTTTATGTTAGCTAAAATGCTGAATTTCCAACGTTATTATGGTAATGATGATTTCAAAGTGTACAAATAATTTCGGTTGCCAATTATCGTTAGACAAATCATTCTTTATACATTTAGTCTAGTAATGTACATGGCTCGGATCAGTTCTGCATGAGTACATGTTCCATGAAAAATGGTATTCATCTACTCGTGGTCTTTTCTATTGAATATATTAAACTATTATAATTAATTCTTTATGTTATTTTTATACCATAATTAATTAGGCTTACAATAATTTAAGTAAGACTGAAAAAGTCATGGATTTGAAGATTGAACACATAACAACACATAGGGCGTGTCACTGTTTCAATTTTATCAATATGATCAACTTTTGGGGAAAAAATCCTACGAAATAAATACTTTAAACATTACGGCCATATGACTATTAAATTAAAATTAATCTGCACACTATGTAAAGAATAAAATTGAACAATGACAGTATTGCAATGTAAACAAATAGAAAAAATCGCCGATTATCTTTTTATTTCAATTTGACTTGGCATTATGTAAACAATTGGCATTAATGTATACAACAATTACTCTGGAAAGTATTCGGACACTTAATGTTAGGTTGTGTGTGATCAATGCCTTAAAGTGAATAATTAAAACTTCTACATAGTCTTTTATTTTTTTTTTATTCTACATATTATAGAAATATTTATCTATAAAATGGCTTTAAAAAAACATCCCGATAAATTTTTCCCAATTTTTTAATGTAACGTTGTTTTGTTGTAAAATACCGACTAAATAATTAATATTAATAAATGGCACAATATTCAGCAACTATTTGTTGCTAATAATAAGATATAGAAAATGGAGGCAGATCGATAATAGGGCAAAGAAAAACTTGTTCAACTTTTTGCACACAGTTTTTAGTAGGAATTAATTGAAAATTTTCTCAGGTTGCACATTAATTTTTTTTAATATTACAATTATTTTAAAGTCAAAATAAGAATTTATTAAACTTTCGAGTGTCGTTTGTTGGGAAATTTTTAGTAATAGTAATCGTTCCTTTTGCTGATCTGAATTTTCCTATCAAAGGTTGCTGAAGGGTTTTATATGAAAAATTTTGGGGTGTTTATACTTGGCCGTTGAAACTTGTATCTTATATATACGAGTAGCTATGAAAGTAGAGCAATTTGATTGTTTGGCAAAGCTGTGGGTACAGTAAAGCAGCTATTGATTTTGTCGGAATGAAGTAAGGGTCACATTTTTCACCGGCATAGCGTATATAACAAGAATATTAAGATGAAGATAGATAGACGTATTTAAGGCTAAGGTATTAAGGTATTAAGGCGTCTTTCCACGAAAATCAATTTCATATAAATATTTATTTCCTTTCTGCTACACAAAACCGATTCTCAAAGAATATTCGATGTGTCTCAATCCGTTTCATCAGAAATTTAGCAGGAATTTCATCTCAAATTCTTCAAGGAGTTCACCATGAAATTTAATTGAAACTCATTCTCAAATTCATAATGAAAGTTCATCAACAAACTCATCGAGGTAATTATCGCAAGACGAAATAATCGTTTCAGTAAAGAAAGGCGTTTAATTGTATAGTCTGAGTAATCCTGCTGTTTCTATTAATCCTGAGGTCGTGCATTCGAAACTCCTAATCTTATCATTCGTGGTGTAAGATAGAAAAACTGGCCAAATGGAGCCAATGAAATCAATAATAGAGCCTCAAACGAGTCCTGTGCCCTAGAAAAATGGATGTATTGTGTTTCCACTGCGCAGAACCGATTCACACAGTTATCTACCTTTTCTTTGAATCCGTGCCTCATCATGAATTTAATCGTCAAATTCATTATCACGCAATTCATTTTAAATTTAATAGTGAAATTCACAGTGAAGTTCCTCATGAAAATACACATGAAATTCACTGTAAAGTTCATCATGAAATTCTTAACGAAGTTTATCATGGATATCATTATGGAATCCGGTTTGCCGTAGGTAGATTCGGGTCTGATGTACTTCTTTCAGGTAAATCAAACCTCCTTTCTTGACAAATTTTCCGGTTTGAAAAGCGTGTCCGGTGTGGGCTCAACGTGAAAAATCCAGCGATATCACTTTAATACCATTATTCAAGTGTGAAATTATGCTGTTGGGATGCCACTGGGACAGGAGTTTAGGGATTGAAGAAAATGATTTCAGGCTGTTTTGAATACTCTAAAAAACGTTCGAATTCTTGACTACTAATATATATATTTTTCCATTAGTTGTATTCAGTCTTCACGAATCTTAAAGGGTCTAATAAGGGTTGAGAACGAATACGATTCTTCTCATAGCTTCATGATTATAGCTGTAGAAAAATTCCAAAAATAGGCCCAAAGAAGGCGAAAATATGTCCAAATCAGAATATTTATATTTCGCAAGGAATTATTTTTGCAAAATGATTGAATTTAATTCTTTCTACTTAAATCAATTCAAAGACTATATAATAACCAGAAAACGAATTCCATGTTAGAAAAGTGAACCAATTTTGAAAAATTAGCTGGCAAACGTTTGTCAGGTCACAAACTTTGGGTGTCGTGATTCGAATATAAGATGTCATCTCTGTGCTTGGAACGGAAATATACTTTATATGAATGAAATAGAAAAAACTTTAAAGAGCATCGAGATAACCAAAATATATCACTTTAACAATTATTTTAATAATAAAGTATTTATTTTTTGGAATAGTTTATTATAAAAGTCGAAATTGTATAATATATATAGAATATAGGTAAGAGAGCGTTGAGAATTCGAATAAATATTATGAGAATGAGAGTGTCGTACGGAGAAGGAAAAAAAATGTTTTTTTTTTTCGTAAACAGCTTATGTTGCAAAGTTGACATTTATTAAGAAGCTGGCTCATATGATGATATTGAAAAACAATTTGTTAGTGTTTGTGTTTCGTACAACAGTCATAAAGCGATGAACACAACTCTTAAAATTTTACAAAATTGGAAATTGCACTCCGATTGACAAAAAAGAGATTAACGAATTAATGAGAAAGTAGTTTGATGAGATGAAGAAATACCTCATATATAAAAACATGCTGTTGTATTTTGTATACCATACAACATTGCCATTGCGAATACTCAATGCTCGCCGATTTCTGCAGTTGCAACGATGCTAAAAATTTTTTTGATTCTTTAAACTAATGCGCAGGGATGCGCTGATTATAAATTAAAACTAAAAGTTGAGAACATGGGGGAATGAAAATGTCGACTCAAATGATATTTTAAAATGAAATTTTAAAATTGATCTTTGTAATGTATTCTATATTTCCTCGTAAATGCTGGGCGAATTCCATGCCAAAATAGGGTGTTTTCTGGTTTAAACAAATATTTCAGATGGTAAAGGACGTTCGTATCTTGTGTAGGTACTTTTCAGTCGTACTGCAAAGTACATGGAGCCAGACGATTTTTTCCCTCTATAATCCTATACCTGGAAAATTCTAAGGCTAAAGGAAGTTTGCATCCCCCCCGAATCTTTTTCCAACTCCACGCAAGAGTGAAATGCATGGACCGAAAGAAAGGGTCTTTACCGAACAATACGTTAGTTTTCCATGCAAAGTCATATCAAAATCGATTGCCGAGTATGTGTGAAAGTAGATATAGGTTGTGTGCTTTCATATGGGGAGAATATGGGGCCCTTGATGATCGTCATCATCGTTCGCTAGTGCGATGTTTTTCAAATGTGGAGCAACAAAGTGCTTCGGATGATATGTGATATTGTTGCTCTGAGATAATAATGTTTACTTGAATCCGTTGATACCAGCAACAACAATAACTCGAAATTACGATGACACACTTTATCTTCGTTGAACACTTCTTTGCTTGTATTCTTGCAACGTTAGGAATTGAGAGGAAACTGTCACCAAATATGACAAATTCTTAGCTTTTCAGGTATTCGTGCGGTTTTTGAATTGATGTCGGTGGTACTGTAGGGAATATATCAGTATATTAGCGGTTAGATCTTATGTAACGGCTGAAGTCCCTATTCCTTGATGTAGTGACATAGCAAACAATGAAGTGAAACTTATGTTGAAGCGATTTATTAGGCAAATGGATTTTATAATCGTACACTGAAGCATCATTCTTCCAAAAAAAACGATGTGGATAAAATTTATTTCAAACGCTTTTTGTATCAAAAAATAAAAATCAGTATCGATGGGCTACAGGGGAAAAAATCGCGGTTTTGTATTTGCAAAGGGTTGCAAACATAAGTCATAAACTAGGAAAAAAAACATCTCAAACACTTGACTTGAATGATAAGATAAACGAATTTCTAACATCAAGACTCTAATCACAGCCCCGATGGATACATGTTACACCAATAGGTACCGTCGCAAAATTTGAAGATCGACGTTTCGAAAAGACGATAAGGAAGATAGTGAATATTGCAAAAAGTTTGACACTGGTCCGGTTCAAAGGAAAACTGCGTTTAAAGCCGAGATGTAGAGAAGGCTACTGTACGACGGACTACCTAAAAAATAACGTACCAAATAGCCTCATGATTCTTTGAATTGAAAGCGTTCTGAATTTTTGTCCAAAAAATAATAAAGTTGTGCCCAGACTGTTGGTAGGTTTAAAATTTTTCTTTCAATTTGAATAAAAACGTAGAGTTTAAAATATTTACATAGTTTTGGCCTTTGTATAAAGATGACGGTAATGTCAACAACAATGAAACTGCTTTTATGCGATTACATATAAAACCTAGAGCGATTTCGATATCTCATTAGCCCTAAGCCCTAGTCGAAATTCATGAAAACTTGAACCCCCTTCCCTTCGTGTTTAATAGTGAGAAATGCTTAAATTAGCATTTTTGCGATTATACTTAAAGCCCTTAGAAGTCGAAAACGAATTCGATATCTCATTACACCTAAGAAATACGAGCATATCGGAATTCGTAATCACTCAAAAAAATTTTTTTCACGTTTCATGATTAGTAGACACGAAAAAGGCAAACAAAAATTTCAGTCCGCCTGTCCGCCGTACGCCGTTTGAAGGCTCGTAGCTCCCAAACGGTTTGAGTTATTAAATTGATTTTTTTTATGAATAGACTAGGTAGGCCACTTGAAGTGACCAACTTCTGAGGGATGGTGGTGTGAGGGGGGAGGACGGCAACAGTCACAAAATTAAAACTTAAAGAATATCTGTAGGTCTACTAGGAGAATAGATCGGAAACAAATTGTTGAGTTGTTACAGTGGCGTTTAGGGGTGGGGGGTGATAAACTTTAGATTACCATATCTCACGAACCAATTGCACTAGAAAAATAAAATTCGGTTTGTGTATAAAGGTTGACAAATGAAGTTTGCTAAAAGTAAAATGTTTTAAGAGGGCGGTGGAGCATGAAAGTGGAGGGGATACGATTTTTTCTAAAAAATCACGTCACATATCTCAAGAACCGTGTAAGAAAGATGCTTAAAATTTTTACCAGAAATAAGCCTTATAGACTCCTAGCAGAAAAAAATGTTGGGGGAGGGTGTAGCGGGTGAGGGTAGGGGAGGGTAAAAAGAAATCTATAATGATATAAAGCTGAAACTTGGTATTTAGATAGAGCTATAGTAGTAGCATGTTGGTAAAATATAATTTTTTATAAGGGTAGTATGGTACGGAAGTGGGGGGTGTTTTTGCTATCTATAGAACGGCTTATGCTACAAAGTTGAAACTCGGTACATATATGTAAATCAACTAGAAAAGTAATTTTGATTAAAAGAAATTTCAAATATCCATTGGCGTTCGGATGGGGGGCAAAAAAAATTATCAGTAAAAATGGAATGCATATATTTTCACTGTTTTCGCCATATATTTTAGGTCTTTTCAAATATTAAAATCATTTTTATTCCATGGATTCTTCATATAAATATCTAGAAAGTGTTTTTAGGATTTTTTGAAATTCGACCCCTACGGGTGTGGAAAGGCGGTTGTATACTTTTTCACGAATTCTGCCATATCCCTCAGGTCTGATCAGATATCGAATATCTTTTCACTTTCAAGGGCTTGCGTAATAATCGCCTTAAACTTGTTTTTAAGTTTTTTTAATTTTTCAGCCCCTAAGAGGATATAAAAGGGCTTAACAAGTTTTCACTAATTCCGTCATATCTTTTAGAAGTGATAAGAAATTGAATTGGTTTCTACTTTCTCGTGTTGTCTTCATATTTATCTATTAACTTCTTTCAGGATTTTTGGATATTCAACCCCCAAGTGGGTGTAAGGAGGTTGCATATCTGATGATATATCGAATTCATTTTTACTTCCTAAGGTTTCCTATATAAGCGCCAAAAATCAATTTCAGTATTTTTAGATATTCAATCCTTAGAGGTGTAAGGGGGTTGTATGCTTTTCATAGCTTCGATATATTTCTTAGGTTTGATGAGATATTAGATCGCTTTTCACTTCCAATACTTTTTATATACAAACCTCTACAAACCCATTTCTCAATTTTTGGATATTCAACCCCCAAGGGTTTGCATATATTTTCACAAAATTTTGCCATCCCTTAGTTCTGATGAGATATAAAATTGGTTATTACAGCATTTAACATAATGACGTAAAAACCAATTTCACGATTTTTCGAATTTCAAGAACCAAGGGGGTGCGAAGAGTTTGCTTACGTTTTCAAAAATTCCCTCGTGTCTCATGAGATATCAAGTTGCTTCTTACGAAATCGGATAAAAACCTGTATCACATTTTTTTTCGAAACTCAACCCACAAGTGGATGTAATGGGTTTGTATACGTTTTAACAACTTGTCATATCTCTTAATTCTGATAAGGCAACAAATTCGTTTTTACTTCTATGGGTTTTTAGTGTACATAATATACCGAATTTCGAATAGTCTACACGGGCTTTTCCAATGTTTAATCGGCTAAAAATCCCTATTTTTAAAATTTTTCTTTTTTAGAACAAAACTAACTTTCCAAGAAATGTCATAATTTTGAAACAACTTGTAATATACTCCGACTTTGACCGCTCCCGAACTTTGACACGAAATTAATAAAGTTTCGCCCAGATCATTGGCAGATTTTTTCTTGTAGGTTTCTTTTGGGTCTATTTAATGTAAAGTTCACGACTTGGATCGATAGACTCCTTTGAATAGCTTCCATATAAATGTTCTTAAAAATTTGTTAAAAAAATTTTCTGGAAAAGCGATATTCATGTCATAGCACAGACACTATATTACCCAGATGACGAATGGCCATAGGGAAAGCTTTGTCATGTGAAAAAGCGTTGTTTCTCTATATTTAACTTAATAAGGTATGGATTTACAATTAAATTGTATCAGTGTACGAACGTTGCAAAATATAGACAAATACCCCAACAGGTGTGCTATTGCCTATCGTTATATTTTACATATACAAACTAAAATGGAATTTCCCCAAAGTGATTTTTAAGAATTTCGATTCAATATTTCATAGAAACGTTTTTCGTGGTAATTTTCCTTGAATTTGTTTCACTAAATCACTCGTAGATACTTTTACTATGCGAACTAGTTTTAATGTAATTGTTAAAATATTAACTTTTCTGTTCTCCACATTATAGGTAATTTATAAAATGATAAGTATAAAAAAAAAAATAATATTGATTGAATTAAAAAAAAATTGATATTTCAATGAAATCGTGAAAGCTTTATTCTAGTTTCAAACCATCGCTTACCCAAGCCTCGCTCGCCTACAAACGTTTGCCAGCTAATTTTTTAAAATAGTTACACATTGCTAGTATGGCATTCGTCATATTGTTTTTTTGTTGTCTGTGGTCATAGTCCTCTTTTGTGAGTAGTTTATTTTCCATGATGGATGGACTAGATAATACGAGTATGTATCACTTTTTGTTCTGCGAAAACAATCAAGGATTTCTTTTTTACGTAAGTGAATTTGTGCAGACACAATTCCAAGAATTTACAATTTTCATTATTTAAATTTTTCAAACAAGTTCATTTCAGTAGATAAATTTTATTAATTAATTATCCATCGTCATCAAGTTCTGATATATAGAAGTCCATGGTTTCATACCCTCTATCTCCCACCGCATTGGCAATTTCAAAAAAGATCTTGGATAATGTTCGTTTGCTTCGCCTATTAATATTTAAGTGCCAAATTTAAATTTCAATTACTATACTCGTAAATTTACTATTTTTGATGTAAGAAAAGGGCTCTTTCTTATATAGTTTGCATATAACTTTTTTATTCTGCGATCAACACTTAAAATATGCTTAAAGTCGAGGTGCATCAGCATTTGTTTCGTTATTACCATCCTGATTATTATATGAATATAATAACGTATATTTTAATCATCCTGTACACTGTACACTGTAAATCTTAAAGGTTTTTTACCGTCCGTTTCTTTGTAGTGAAAATCAGTTTGATGCTTTATCGCCCCTAAGAGATATGACGAAATTCGTGAAAATATATTGAACCCCTATTCACCACTTTGAACGGTGATTTTTTTTAAATAGCTCGCAGAAGTATTAAAAATACAGTATCTTTTCCCTGAAAACATTTTGAACTCGTATTCACCTACTTTGAAAAATTTTTTTTTAACGATATTGCTGTTTGAATTTATTTATGTGCATACATAGATATAAAGTTTTAACTTTTTAGCCTATCTCCGAATTTTCACTTCGATCTCTCTACCACCATACAAAAAGGAATTCCGATTAAAATTTTTAAATAAATCGATTTTTTGAGCTATGATATATCAAACACATACGGTGAACTTTCGGTTTACTTTTTGGTCTACTATTCCCAAAACTTAAAATTTCAGGTCTATCACAATACTTTATTATTAAAAAATAATAAAGTAATATTTAAGAAAATTTTCGACTTGTTGAATGTAGCATTGTAAAACTTACTTTAAAACTGCATTCGCAATTGATCTTCCCTAAAAGAGGATTATTGCGTTTCTGTCCTTATGAAAGGATTCAAAAAATTGTCATTTGGTTCATATGTCGATGTTATGAAATCACTCCAACTGTTGTTCAATAAAAGAAGTTTCATCAAAATCTCTGGATGATTATCGGCTCTATGACGTCAAAAAATGCTAATGTAATAAAGAAAATAATACGCATATATCAGGTTCTGTTCCCCAGACGGTAACTACGTATAGGTACATGTTTGATTTTACTACCAAAGGAAAATAGTCGAAATCAAAATCTTCATCTCGTGCATCAACAATTCCTCCTTAATCCCAGCGGATTCATATGCCACTGGAGTTTCTCCGTTTGAAATCATCTCGAGATGGAAAAATGCTTAACTTCTCATATCACGGATATTTCATAACTCTCGATCGGACACATTTTAAGGAATTCCCGTCGAAGAGGTATGAAGCCGGGGTGTCCTAGAAGCTACTTATCCTTACGGATGGTATTCGTCTGGGGCTTCCAACGAGTCCGTCTGCAGCAAAGAACCTTCTCCATCAGCCAAAGTTCTTATTTACTTGTGTAAGGATTCGTTGTGTTCGGTCCTTAAACTATTCGCTCCCCAGCCGTGCGAGTACCTAGGACATGGCCAACATAGTAAAGGGTATAAAAACACTCGCTTGAATTATTTTGATTGCTTGCGATTTCTTCTGCCTGATGGAAGAAGTTGCTGCGCTACTCGTTGCAAGGAACGCTACAATCCGACGTCGAACTCGTACAGATAAATTCCCCACCGGCAGCACATATGAGAAAATGCCGTTTGTATGCCCATAGCTTCTGTGATATAAAACCAGTGAAAAGAAATGATTTTTCGATTAAAAATTGAACCTCGTA
The DNA here is from genome assembly GCA_951812415.1 of Beris morrisii. Classification (NCBI taxonomy): domain Eukaryota; kingdom Metazoa; phylum Arthropoda; class Insecta; order Diptera; family Stratiomyidae; genus Beris; species Beris morrisii. Next base: position 137,607,539 of record OX638312.1, on the reverse strand, counting down.
AACATGCCATTTAAAGAGTTTCGGGAGCCAGACCAAGTAATTTGCCGAACGTTGTATTTTATTTGAAATTCTTGCAGTTTTGCTTTTGATAGGCCAATTTAGATGGTGATCGTAGGATTTAGAGTGCTGTTGCGACATGATTCGGAAGTAAATCAAAACTATTACAAAAATTGTAAAGTGGGCAAAACTTAATTACTCCATAAAACCTGTAGCAGGTGAGTCGGCGACGACATACCCAGAAGTTGTCCAGAAGTTTATAGATTTAAGAACATGGAATCGAATTTACTCTGTGTAGAGGCGGTTCAACCCCTGATGTCCCATCGAGATCGCAGGTTGGATTGTAATTGAAGAAGAAGTATTGGTCGTATCCTTGCACAAGTCAAAATCCAGAATATTTTCATGTATGAGATTTTTGGGTATTTCTAACAAATTATCATTGGAACTAAATGTTTTCTCAGAACAAATTACAAATTTGAATTTTAATAAGTTTCTACGTAACAGCTAATGCTAAGAAGTTGAAATTTGATGCGCATATGACGGGAGTGATATCACACTTTATATATCAAGAAGTCTTTTATGTAATATGACCCTCAGGTGGCTATGAGTGTTTTTTTAGGAAAGCAAAAGCCTGGTAGTGATTGACGCAGGCGGAGTATGTACAAGAGCTTCATAGTCTTCATACGCAAGTATGGCGATAGCAATAATAATAATAAAAAAGTTTCCCACAAAACGCCACTTCTACTTTCTTATTTCAGGACTCTTCAGCCCGAATTATGCCTGGGCCTTCTAAATAATTTGTCTCTATCATCTTTCCCAAAAAAAATCGGTTCTTTATTCAATTTCGAAGATCAGCCGCTCTGTTGATTTTTTCTGGGGATAGGTTGGTAGCCTATAGACCAACCAACGAGGAGAACTAATATTTGTATACTGGGAGTAAGCAGAAACTATTGTGAATCAGAATGAAAACGGTAGTAACTCAAGTACCATCGTATTAATTACGTTAACTCCTACTGAAGTAAGCCGTTACCCGGCTAGCGTCAAAGTGATTCTGAGTAATTGTGTACAACAAAGGTGAAAAACTTACACTTAAAAGGCCAGCGGAAACTCTGTTTTGAAATTCACATTCTATCCAGAATTAAAATCAGGTAGCCAACATGTTTAAAAGGATGTTAATTCGATTTTTTCATTTAATAGTTAAATTTTAAAATTTTGACATATGATTGTCTTCCAACAAGCTCTTGAATTAATTTTTACTTTTTTATAAAAATTAAAGTATTTCATAGCAAGCTGATATGTAGTTATATAGGTACTACATCAATAGCACGAATCATCTCGTCACTAACTAATAATGTGACATTTCCATTAGTTTTACGAAAGTATAAGTATCGGAGTAATAATCATGGACGAGCGTGTGGCTGACCACTTCACCTCCTAGTGTTCCGTTGGTCTAGTAATGAAGTAACTCTAGCATTAGTTCAAGGCCTAGGCCTAATTTGGGCTGTTGTGCCATTGATTATTATTATTTATTTACAAAAGTATTAACAATTAAAGTTGTACAGGTAGGTTTAGGTTTAAAAAAATTGTTTTAATGTATAGAATGAAACGATTTAATTATGTCTTCATATTTACGTGTGTACCGCTGCGGTAAGTTACTCAATATAGAATGAGGATGCTAGTAACATCAGTGGATGCGTCAACTTACTTTCTCGTGGTATGTATAACGTTAGTATGAAAGTTGGCACCATTTGGAGACGAGTTGCACATATTTGCGTAAAAGTCGATGTTAGAGAATATTAGGTGATAGGTTCTAGGTTTCGATATTTTTCCCACAAAATGGTTATCACCAAATATGTAAAGGTCTTTTCCGGGGCTAAAATCATTAGTCCAAATTAACAGAATTTGAAAGAACCAGTTTTAATTTGAAAAGTAAAAAAATTTATATTAACTAATGCTGGTTTCAGCCACGTTTTTATCCGTTTTTAAAATTAATTTTTGCGTTCAAGGAAGCTCCAATGAAGTCCGTCCTTACAAAACCCACGATGTTGAAATTTATCGCCTCTTTTAATAGAATTTATAAAACTAAGTCCGTTAATGGTTGAAATTTTTTCCATTTCCGTACGAAAGACCTTAAAACACGTAGCGCAACTGTGCGTAATGCGAGATCTTTAAAATTCAACAAGCTAGGAATTGGATGCTTTGAAAAGTAAAATCTAGTTTGGTAGTCAGCAAGATCTTCTACTTCTTTTGAAAGTTCGCATACAAAACTTCGTGAGAATAACATTATTGCGCAATTTACTGAGCACTTATAAAGCTAGGAACTTAAAATTTTAGACGACATGATTCACCACTTCTTTAAAGTTAGGTGAAAAAACCAAACTAAATATTCTTGTAAGTAGCTACCGCACAAAAGTTTTTAAAAAATTGGTGCTAGCAGTCGATGGTGTTGACTAGAAACAACAATGTATGTATATGAAGTTTGAACATCTATTAGCAAAATCCTGTTACTCTGTGTCTGGCTCCTAGACAAAAGTCCCTAAAACATATGGATATAGGGTCATTCTATCAAGAATCGCGAAAAATTACGAAATTTGTGACCTTACCATCGCCGATTCTTTTGAAAATTTATGTACTCGAAGAGTTAGTGAAAAAAAAATACAATTTAAATTTTTTGTTTCTATCTCATTTTTTTGTTAGTTATAGTATGTTAAAGTTTTCGCAAAAATGGTGTCCGAGTCCTCTTTTGAAAATTCATATCTCTGGTAATTTTTATCCTAAAATAATAAAGTAGGACTTATTTTAAAGATTTTTTAAAAATTATTGCAAAATTAAAAAAATATGAATAAAAATTGTCCTTGAAATTTTTTTTCAAGGATAACGAGTTTGTCTTTTATCCTTGAATATCTCAAAACAGGTTTTTTTTTATTTTTTTTATATTTTGTAGGTTATACTGTTTTACAAAACATACCAAAAAATTAACTTGGGATCTCAATGGGATCAGGGTCAACAAAATCGACGAACATCAGTGCTTCTCAATTATGTTATAAAAAATTACAATTATAAATTTTCAAAAGAATCAGCGATGGTAAGGTCATTGATGGAATGATCCTATAGTTACTGCACAATTATAAGATAACCCAAAAATCTAGAACCTTAAACTATTCCACACTACGTCTATTATCCATGAAACAAAAAAAAAACAGGTAAAGTCCGTGTACTGTCGAATAGCTACCACACAAATGTTCTTAAAAAAATACCCCTGCAATCACTCGAACTGACAATACGGTGCAAAAATTTTATGTTTCGAATTAAGTCCGCCACATAAAACCGCCGCCCGCAACGCTAAAATTGACACAAAATCCAAGTGCTAATTATTCCCATGCCATCCGGGAGCAACTTCGGACCTGACATAAATGACACAGTGCTTTGTCCATTATAGTGGTCTGTTGTGGGTACCGATGTGTGTCTGAAAAGTACTTAGCAAAGATTTCAACGGCCGCCGCATGTGAAACTTTTCGGCCCCAACATATCAACATCAAAGCCCAAATCAACGACCATAACAGCATGAGAAAAAAAAATCATAAAAAGGATATTCTTGTACTGCTCTGCGTTAATGCGTTTTCCTAATTTTTTCTTTATTGACCGATATATGTATGTACGCCGGCCACCCACTCATCCGTCGTAAGTTCGGCCTTAATCTGACCCAAGCCAAGGCTGTCCACCCCCTGTCTGTCCACATGTGAACGTCCACTTTGCGGCTAACCCCGTATATGAATCGCAAAATACAACATGTTAGTAAGGCAAAGGCTTCGGCCAGTTAATTTTTACTCTTTCCCGATATGTTCGACCATGTGTGGAGCGGTCAAGGGTGGATTGGCGGCGGTGATGGGTGTGACTGGTGTGAATCGAGAGGGTGTACAATTCTTCGAAAGCCACAACTAACCTCGTCCAATGACATGATAACCGAATCAAGGAAAGTGCTTTAGTAAGACACTTCCTGCTTATCCTGTGTTGTATATCGACCCAACTTCGTTAGTTTCCGAGGAATTTTCTTTGTAATGAGGAATTAAGTTTTTCATTTAGTCCCGTCTGTATCCTTCTCGACGTCCGAGTCTGGAGCGAGCAATGTTTGACGAGGTATCTTGTCTATACTATACAAACATGACAGGGCAAAAGGATGGGTACGTGATACTGGCATATAAGGATGATACTCAAGGAGCTCCACCACAGAAACTAGCCAGGCCTTGTCTGGATATTCGCCATAGAAGGATATTTGGACTTCAGATGAGGGTATGTAGTGAAAATGTTTCCCGTACGATCGTTTCTTCGTAATTAAGGCGATTTGGAATTTTTCCTCTCGTTTCTTCGTCATGTAAGTTTGGCTTCGTTGCGTGCCGTGACTTTTATTAATGGCGTTGGCCTGGGATATAAAATTTAGTTTGGCTAATAATTGTGTTAATCTTTCGTGGAAACTACCTATAATCGACCTTACAAAATTGGTTTTTATTTACGACCTTTGAAATTTGCGTCACCTTAACACATGTTAAGGCATTTTTCAGTCGAGTAGGATCACAGCATATTAACAGCATATTTTCGAAAATCATTTTCGTAAGAAGTTTCACAATCCCGAAAACAGAAATACCGACTGCAGGAATTATGGAAATAACAAAATTCTGGTCGATCGCTGAAAACCGAAATAAACAGGCTTCAAAAATTAATAAACGAAGAGATTAACCGAACGAAAAACAACAACTGGTCCAAGTTGATCAATAGCTTCGACAAGGGCTCTTCTAAATTTTGGAAAATTAATAAAAATGGAAAATGTTGCAGCTTTCAAACTTAACAGGTCGTATCGAAGTAACCAACTTGTGTGAACATAGTGAACTAAAAGACATCTTAAGGAAAACGAAAAATAATAAAAGCTCTGGTCTAGATAACATTCCATTCATTCTAATCAAGAATCTTCCTAAGAGAGCTATAGTTTACTTAACTTATATTTTCAACATATGCTTGTACCTCAACTATTTCCCGGAAAAATGGAAAGTAGCTGTCGCCATTCCTTTATTGAAACCCGGAAAAAAATCCTACTGATCCCATCAGCTACAGGCCAATAAGTCTCCTTCCATGCTTAGGAAAGCTATTCGAAAAAGTTGTATTAAAGCGCTTAGAAGGTTTTCTTGACGAAAACGCTGTTATCCCCGATTTTCAATTCGGCTTTCGAAGGCACCACTCTACAAATCATCAGCTACTCAGGGTGAATACGATCAGGAGATCGATGTAAGTTGATACTTGCTGGTGTGGAGTTTTGTTGGCGAGTTCACAAGGGCAAAAATGCAGCCTATTTGATATTTGATCCGGCTCGACGGACCAATGTTTACGATCAAGAATTTTTGATCTTGTTAGGTGATCTTGTTCAGTGGTAATTTTGCTCGTTGAACAGGAGGAAATGAAAAGGTTGGAGATATGAGTTTTAATTTTGCAAACGAGAGTTGGGTTCGTTGAAAACGTATTACCTTTGAAAAGGGTCCCCACCTGAAGAAGCGTGCAGACAGGTTTCAAAGGTTTCCGCTGATTTCGCGAACGAGAATAGGTTTCGTTGAAACGTATTACCTTTGAAAAAGGTACCGAGCTGAAGCAGCGTGAAGACAAGTCTCAAAGGTTTCCGTTTGCTATTGATTTAGAATAATTACCTTTCCAAATATCGCTGAAGCAGCGTTGATGCGAATTGCAACTAGATATTTCGATAAAGTACACTATCCAAAAGAGGTCGTATTGACGGCGGACGCCCCTTTTATAGGGCCATGTAGCTTTGTCTACCGTTGTTTTGATCGAGCTACACAGTCAACGTCGCTTCACAGTCCGGCCCATAACTGTAGGCTGTGGTAAATTTTTAAGTTTTAGATTTTTACATTGTGTTTGAAGTTCAAACACAGGGTAACTAACGACATTAAAAGCGCTTTCGATAAAAAGAATTCTGTAGGCTTAGTAGTTATCGATATTGAAAAAGCATTCGACACCGTCTAGCATAAGGGTTTAATTTACAAACTCATTATGATTAATTGTCCCAATTGTATGAGGTATACAAATAATTCATTCGTCGCTAACAGATAGACTTTTTCGAATCAAAATTAAATCTACCGTGTCTAATTCGCGCATTTGTCCCGCAGGAGTTCTATTATGACTTCTATTAACTAATTATGGACAAACCGTAGCATTTCTCAACCCGCGAGCTACATATCCTTTCAGGAATTGCAATTTTAACGGATACCATTGAAAAGATATTCAACAACTTTTTAATTAAGTGTCGATCCTCCGAGAATCCACTTCTTCTCTCCTCTCTTTTTCCGAGTTCTGCTTAAGTTTTAATTCTTTTAATAGTAGTTTTTAAGATAATTTAATGTAGTTATAAGTTAGGCTAAGTTCCATAAGAATGTTTTTTAACCCTTTTCCTTCATATATTCATACATTCGAAATCGGCGTTAATCAAGCGTTAACTTGGCTGTAAAGACGTCTGTCTGATCTCGATATTTTTAAGATTAGCATAAGCTTGTTATATTACACTAAAGGTAGCACAATAAAGAATTTGAATTTGAATTTGAAATTTTGGACGTTCAAATTTCGGAATACGAAAAACTGAAAAATAAAATCCTTGAAAACAGAATTTCATAACACTTTTAAATAATGCAATTGTAACCCTCAAATTTGGTATGTTTAGATTTTAAGGTACGCTAAAGAAGCAACAAAAAATGTCCGTCTGACCGCCGGGTTTCGTGTGTCATATGCAAACTGTTCGTTATGTCTCAAACACTCATCATTACTTTTCCTCTACCGATTTTGTATCCGATTCCCTTCAATTTCAATAAAAACATCATCGCAGTATCATTACTGATTTTTAGGCATTTACTCGTAAAGACCACATAAATATGAAGAATTTGTGAGTGAATCCCCTTTCACCACTTCGGGGGTTTAATATCTAAACGCCTAAAATCTACATCAAGAGCCTACACAAGTAAACGTTACTAGGATATCTAATCGATCCTAAGAGATTGTGGAATTAGAAATAACATCACTTAGGAGAAAAATATCAAAAAATCCTGGAATTAATTTTTTGGCAATATGTTATAGTAGAAAAGCCGTTGGAGTAAAAAAAAATTCGATCTCATCAGAGATAAGAAATATGTCGAAATTCGTAAAAACGTGCACAACTATATCAACTTATGGTAGAAGTTGAATATCGAAAAATTCTGAAATTCTGCCTTAAAAAGTGCAATACCTAATGAGAAAGGCGTGGAAAGATCTGCAAACTTCTTATTTCAACATTTTTCCCCTTCTTGGATTATTCTTAACATTTCCCGAACATTCCGCACTCACCACCGAATATGCAGGTAAGCTCTCAACTCAACACATGCAGTATATAAGCACGACAGAGTTCGAGGCCAGACACAGTTTCTACTACGGTGAAGCGACAGTCAGTTCTACGCGAAAGAATTTGTAAAGCGATTCGGATTGGTAGCAGCGATCGAGCAGTGATCAAGTGGTATATAAAATTGGGAAGCGTTACCGGTAGTGCGATTATTGCATGCGAGTAATAAAGCGTTGTTATTTCTATGAATTTTATACGAATTGTGTTTTATTTGAAATCCCGGCGAACCTCAAGCATCAGAATTTTGTATAAAAATAATTGATTTAACAGTGCCGAAGAAAAAAGCTTTATCACATAAATTATGCTCCACATATCAATAACTTCCACACTAAAATAGTTAATTTTATTAGGTGCCTGGACTATGAGCAACAAAATGTCCAAATCGATGTTCAAGTAGCAACAATGTAGTAACTTACATTCGCACTTAATTATCGCATTTGATTACAATAATTCCTTAATTTCTCCTTAATTTTTCTGTTTGTCCATGGCCAAACCACACGTTCCCAGTCAAGGTTTTAATGCGCCCATCAGGTACGAGTATGTTTTATGAACAAAACCCAAAGTTTCGCCATATCAGGAGAAGCGAATAGCTTGTCCGGGGAGCGGTTGGACCATGTGAAATGTGAGTTTCATTTTCTGAATGAGGATAAGGGCCATGCGAATTACAAAGGGTAGCTATCCCTACAGTATCAGGGCCCAGCTATCACACTCAAGCGTTTCTGCATAGCGTAACAATATGGGAAATTGGCAAACAGGACTGTGGATGATAAGGCGGGGGCGAGTGGAGAGATAAAGTTTGGAGAGATATGGTGCCGTTTGAATGCGATTCTGCCATAAAGTACATGGTCCCGTCTCCACATGTGCCACACAACAGCAAGATATATGCAAGTGAAGCGCGGTGGCAGGATATTGCATATTTACTTAAAATGGGAAATGGACGTAAATGAAAAGTTTGGTCGATTTTAGCCCATTGGCTCGAGCAGTACCACAGAAGCACTATATCCGTCCGGTAGAGCCGAGACCTACTTCCACGTTCGCCTGTCATATTGCTTATTGCTCGAAACAGCTCAGTGACGCTGGCGGAATGTACCCTAGCGTTCCACAGTCCATCTGCCATGCAGTCGTAATAGTCAGAGCCGAGGGCTTGTAATGGATGTGAGTGAACCTTCCGGCTTTCCGGGTGCGCTCTTTCAATGATTTTCACATTCATAGCGACTGGAGTGGGCAACATGAGACTAGTGCCTGTAATTTGTGACTTATACACTTAAAAATGCAAATCAATGGCATCGGCAGCCGGAAGCGAAATGTATTTTAACTTGACGCCATCGAATCGACAATTTACCAAAACGAATTATTAATTAATTGAGATATTTTGCATGAAATCTGTAAATCGTGTGCATTATGAAATTAAATCGCAAGCTCGTCATTCAGCATTCTCGTTTGTCAATCGATAAATTAATCGAATTTAATTCGTTCGGTATAATGAGGAGCAACATTGAAGTGAAGTTACGTTATCTGGAAATTCAACCCAAGCAACTACAACTAGAAGGATTCAATTAAGGTATCAAATTCATTCTGTGACGGAGACACGGTAAAAGTAGCTTAAGCGCCAAGGGCAAAGTACTAGGTGTTTCCCTGGGATTTCAAGTAAAACAATATTCATTTAAAATCGAGAAAAATAATAACATTTAATTATTCGCATTCCATAATAGTCGAAATAATTCAGCGTCGAACTGACCGTCATCTCGCATCATCGTAGTACAAACTGTCTCTATGCAAGCTTTGAGACACGCTTATCTACTGCGTGTGTTGAGTCGAAAGCATTCTCGCATATTCGGTGGTGTATGTGGACATGTTAAGAACAATCCGAGAAGGGGAAAAGTGTTCGAAAGAAATGTTGAACATTGCAGAATTTTCCACGCCTTTCTCATTGGGTACTGCAATGTGGCCAATCGCTTTTCCGCTTTCCAGTTGAGGTTGCTCCTTTTTCACTGGAAATTGATCGAATTGTGAGGGTTTCCAGGGCAGCATATAACAATACGTTTTAACGAATTCTGTTTCTCTTAGGACCGATGACGTTTAAACGAATTCTGTTTCTCTTAGAACCGATGAAATATCGAGTTCGTTCTAAGTTCTAGCAGCCTACTTTTACAAATACCAAAAAAGAGTTTTCAAATTTTTTTTTATTCAACCCCAAACGGTGTGAAAAGGGATTAAAAATCATCAGTTTTAGAAACTCAGCTCTTTTTAGGCATTCGTAAAAAAAGCCTGTGGAACTCGATGATTTATCGGTCCTAAGATTCAGAATTTGGGAAAACTTATTTTATTCTTTATCAGTTATTTTATCCTTTATCAGTTACAGTCAACAAATGCTTCATTACGGAATGATTATTATAAAAATGACACTAGATTTTGCAACGTCTTTGCAATAATTAAATTTTGCAAGAAATTTAATATTTTTTGGTCCGTCGAGCCGGATTTGAACTGGCGACCCATGAAAGCTAGAAGCTAGAATGGATCAAAAATGAACCAGTGAACTATATTTAGTAATATGTACTACTCGGATTGAAGTACAGGTGCACAGGTGACGGGAATTGATTTTAATTTATTATTTTTTAATTATATCGACCTGAAATTTAAAAAAATTTGCTATTTTGAAATTTTGTATTTACATGTTTATAGACTAGTAAAGCCAAAAACAGGAAAAAAAATGTCCGTGTGTCCGCCGTACGGCGTACGCAAAAAATGTAGCTCACAAACCACAGATATTAAGTTGAAATTTTTTTGGTGGGTAAATTGAGTGAACTCCTTCGAGTGGTTCCTTTTGCGAGGGTGGTGGCATGAGGGGAAGGTGAGAGGAGCGCTTAGATAACCATTTTATTTTTTAGGCCTAAGGAACCGCTTACGCTAGAAAGCTGAAACTTGGAACTTATATCTATATATATATATAAGAGGATGTATGTTTGTACATATGTATGTGAGTATGTTTCCTATGAACTCCTAAACCGCTCAACCGATTTTGATCAAATTTTCAGGGAACATGTAGAATAGTCCCGCGATGGTTCCCGTGATCGAATCAAAAACAATTGTTTTTTCGACATTTCTTAAATTTTTTCGCGATTTTAGCCGTAATTGTTTGTTTGTTTGTCCCGTATGCCTTCCTAAACCATTCATCCGATGGCGATGAAACTTTGTTGATATGTGAGCGCAGGCCCGCGAAGGATTCTGCGTCAACAAAATAATTTTATGGTGATGGTGATACGCGAGTTATTTCAATATTTGAGTGTGTTTCATATATTTTAGTGGCAGTTCATTCCTTTTTGGTGTATTAGTTATGCGTTCCTATTACTAAATGGTAAAGTTGGACGATGGATGTTGGATGGAGGATGGAAGATGAAGGATGGTGGATGGGGGATGGTAGATGGCGGATGATTGATGATGGATAGAACATGGAGGATGGTGGATAGATGATGGAGAATAGAGGATGGAGTAACGGGAGCAACGGGAGCAACAGAAGCAACGGGAGAAATAAAAGCAACGAGAGTAACGGGATCACCGGGAGAAGTGGAAGCAGTGGAATCAACGGGAGCAACGGAAGCAACGGAGCAACGAAAGCAATGGAAGAAATGAAAGCAACGAAAGTAACGGAAGAAATGGAAGCAACGGGAGTAACGATACTATAGCACCAAACAAACGTGAGCGTAGCGACCGTAGCAACGGTACGCGGCTAGTAGTACTATAATAGTTGCCCCATTTGAAAAAAAATTAACTCTAGGGATTGCGGACTGTGTAAGTAAGGGGAAAACAATGCTGCCGAAACGATTGAAAGCTGGTATTGAATCATTCTAAAATCCATATCTCCTGAACGGTTGATGTCGGATGGTTGAAACTTTGTGGTTGTCTTACGAGATGCTAGGAGACAATGACAAAAGTTTGGAAGGGGACAGATGAGTTGCAGGGGTGGGAGGTACAAAATTTGGATTACATTACCTTCCAAACCAATTATACCAAGAAAATAAAAGGACTTTTGGAAATGGGTGGAAAAGAACAGATTCTGTTTTTTGTTTCTCAGAAACCGCAAAAGTTAGAAAAGTAAAAATTGACGACAACATTGAACCACTATAGGTGCATCTTTGAGAAATAAAATAAAAATTGTGCAAGGTACGGGGGTGGGGTGGTTTTCGTATCTCAGAAATGGCTTATGCAAGAAACTTGAAACTTAATACGTAAATGTATTACGGTAGTAGTTAGAGCAAAAAACCAGATTTTCATTGGCGGACAAAGGTGGAGTATAAAAAATATCCACGAAAAACGTTTTTAGGCATGTCGAGTTAACAAATTAATTTGACTTCTGCGTGATCGAAATAATTTCCCAAATTTTTTGATATTCAACCCCTAAGAGGGTTTAAAGTTATTGTATGCATTTTTACGAATTCCGATGTATTTCTTGGGTTTAAATAGATATGAAGTTCGCTTTTACTTCTAAAAGCCTTAAATTTAATCGGCAAAAAAACGATTTAAGTATTTCTCGATATAGGTGCACTCTAAAAACTGAAAGTAAATACACAACTTTGAAAGATGTAAAATCACGCATTTTTCGTCACAAAATTTAAACTTAAGTTGATATTTACATGAAAAAGATGCATTTTTCGTATTCACACAAATATTATGCAAATTTACTACTTCAGGTTATGCAAATATGAACAGTTTTAATTTAATTTTACGTCAATATATCGAAGTTACGCAATATTTTGCGTAAAAGTACGTCGCATGTCACAATAATGAATCGCGTAGTTGTAGAAAAACAAAATCGCATCAATTAACGAACAGAATCGTTCCTGTTCATTTGGTGTTTGAAGTTGATGCCGGTGCGTCGTCGTCTCTCAGTTGTACTTTGCTTAATTTTTTGGTGATTTATCTTTCGAAGTAAGTAAGTGTGAGGTGATAAATAGTGAATAAGTTTATAATATTTAATAGTAATTTTTTTTTACCACCAGTTTCTCGGGAAGTCACATTTGAAATTACTTCGCAATTTTGAATTTTCTGTGTAGGTAACAAATTTCATTACAAAGTTTGTAGCAGATAAAAAAAGGTTACAAATAAATTTAAAATCAAAAGAAGTGACATAGAGAATTGCCTTTGGGATAAAGGAGATGATGTGTACACCGTTGAATGTATATTTAAATACTTTAGAGAGAACTCAAATTTCGTCTACAAGCATGTTTACTATATTGAAAAGTTCAATATCTTTTATAACTAATTAATATTAATATATTTGTATATCTACCTTATATACAGTATGAAACAACATTGGACGAAATAAAAGCCGAGATTCCACCTTGGTTAGCCATTACAGGTATTGTTACAGCATCTAATATACTATTGAATTAAATAATTTTCAACCTGATATTTTCTATTTCAGATTTAACACTGGAAGGTGACAAGAAGATTGCGTACATATTTATTGCAAAATCCATTGTTGTAAAATAGGATGTTTTCAACTTTATTCACCTGATGCAATAATATGCTTTTTTTATACTTTGAATATGATATATCCTAAGGCAATTTCACAATCAATTGAATTTATATTTAGATGCTTTTTTCAATATTATCCTAAATGCCTTAGAGGAAATAAAACACACATTAATAATATTAACAAAATTAACACTTTAATAATAAAAATCAACAACACTGAAAGTTAATTTAAATATTCACTACGAATATGTTCAGTTCATTAACATTTAAGACCAGAACGAAATTGGCAATCTATTTTCATATTAAACTAAAATAAATATTATAAAACTTATGTATACCACTTGCTATTAAATTGTGTGAAAGAAACGGAGGAACTGAAAAGGAAGCTCTGTGGAAACAATATGTTTAATGGATGAAAATTTAACGTGAGTAAATTATTACTACAAAAATGTAATAAATGTACGTCATATTTTGGGCAAAATTGCATGATGTAGCATGTAACATTACCACAGAAATAAGTAAAATCGCATTAATATATATGTATGTTTACATTCTTTACATCAATCTTACAACCAACTGGATGCAAAAATACCAACTACATATAGTAACTTTACTTACGTTCTTATATAAAAATACTACACTTGCGGTGTAAAGAACTACATAATAATGTAGTAAAATCAAACAAGTGTAATATTACATGCACTATAGTAGGAATTTAATTTCCTATTATTTTAGTAGTAAATTTACTAAAAAAAATTTAAGAGTGTGGTTTTTGGTTTAATGATATCGAATTCGCTTTTACTTCGACGGGCTTTATATATGTATATGATCTAAGACTCAATTTCGGAGTTTTCCAATAGTTCACCCCTAAGAGAGGTGCATGATTACGAATATCGTCATATCACTTGTTTCTGATGAGATATCGAATTGTTTTTTTCTTTAACGGGCTTTCTTTATAATCGCCTAAAAAACAATTACACATTTTTTTGATATTCAACCCCTAAGGGCTATGTCGATATATCACCACCTATGTTTTATTGAAATTCAAAAAAAAATCTAAATAAATAAAAAATCTTCCTTGTCTTCCTTTGCTAGTAATCCGATGTATGCGGAATACTAACACAATTTTTGCTTGTTTGATTCGCATGTATGACACTCACTTAATGAGAAATTTTTAGTCTATGTAATCGCGATGAGTATTATTAGCGCAGCTCTACCACACTCCCTCCCTGACATTATTCTCCAACCTCCAATTTGCTGAGTAAGATACACTCCCCCGTACTCGCCCCCAAAGAATTTAAAATTAATTTTGATTTCTCATTGAATTTCCATCGTATTCCCACATTGGGCCCTAGTCGTCTTTCTTCTATTCCAACTTGTCATCATTTTCAGGCAATTTACACTCTCTCGCTAAGCTCAAGGGCGTCTATTTTCATTGTACGCTGCAATCAACAGATATTTCCATTCTCCTGCCACCCATAATCCAAGATGAGTATGTCGTGTCCTTCCCGCCACCAGCCCGTAGTTTCCCTGGTACTTTTAATCTCACTTCGAATGTGTACCGTGGATAATGCACACACTCCTTCCCACCCCCAACCCTTAGTATCGCAGAACTTAAAAAAAAACGAGAAAAAAATGGAAAATTATCGAAGGCTCGTTTTCTAGCCGCCCACTACTGCGATAAGCGAGCAGTGGTACTATTGCAGCCGCCACGTCATGAAACTGAATGCCAGGACCGGGAGTATATGAACCGCAAAACTCATTGTTTCCTCGAGTCCTTTCATCACATCGCAGCACGGCCAATTGTAGTACGGAACGCGACAAAAGAGCGACAGGGAAAAAAAATGCCAAACAGCACTCTGTCTCCTTCTCCGTCCTTGCCCAGGATTGCGGATGATGATGATATGGGATATCCGCAGGGATTCAGGATCGCATCAGGCGCGCTGAGGTGAGGCGGCCAAGGGAAAAATTAATATTCAGAAAAATTTCCGAGGAAAAAAAACTAATTTGACATTTTCATTTCACAGTGTTATTCGTGCGGAAATATAACGCTCCATCGCTGTATCCCCGCAGCAAACATGCAAACGTCCACATTTAAGCAGGCACTCATCCTTCCAGCGTATCATCAGCGTGCTTCGCTCCTCTAGGATAACGCTCTCAGGCCACACAAATGAAGAAATCTCCACCGCAAAAAAGGACGAACGAACATCAAGTCCGTAAAGATACCTCTGCCTATGCCGGGGGTGCTGGCAAACGCTGAAAGGCTGAACACTTCAGTCAAGTTTGCAATTAAATATCAGTTTTTGGAGTTTACAATGGCCCACGCTTCAACTTACCTAGGATTTGGACAAGAAAACGTCAGGGAAAACATCGCAGGAAGCTCTAATTCATTTTCAGCTACCAAGTGAAAATGTTTTTCCTAATGACCATGAATACAAGAAGGAGCCAAGGAGGATTCAAGTAAGAACGCAAAGTGCCAAAAAATGCAGGGAAGATGAATTACAGGTGAATAATTAGGCTGATAATTGCTTCCAAACTAACACTGTGGAATTTCTGAAAAATCTGTCCAGGTACTGAAACTGGTTGAAATTGTTACTTATATAGAGAATTATAATCAGGTGGAGAAAAAAAGTACAAAAGGTATTTCAAGTATTTAAGGTAGTAGTAAACCTGCCAGCACCTTGATCGGCTGTAAACTCTCGGCGAGACATTCGTTCGAGAGGCCTGGAAGCCTTACAGCGCGGCCTTTACGCACACTCATTGGCTGTCGCACCTCGCTTGTTCATACGATTATATACATTGTGACGTCGTCATAAACAACGTATATAAAATAATAAAATTAAAAAGAATTAATGAAATTTTAGCTTAAATTAACAATTCAAATTTACAATTCAAGATCGGTGGAAGGAAAAAACTATTGAGATAATCTCAGAATATTGTGAATGGCACGGCTGGTATGCTTTCTTGATCGTGACATCTATTGGCGATCACTCAACGTTCATCAAGCTACGTAAACTGCAGTGGGCAGACCATGTAGAGCGAATGGAAAATAGAAGAATTCCCAAACGTGCAAAGGCAAAGCGAGTGGTAACAGGCCAGTAGGCAAACCACGCAAGCGATGGAAAGACTCGGTTGATGAAGATAGCAAAGCCCTCTTAAAAATTAGCAGCTGGAGGACGTGGTCTTTGGATCGAGACGATTGGAGGTGACGACTTCAGGAGGCCAGGGCCCGATTTGGGCTGTCGCGCCATTTATGATTGGCGATCACTGGCTTAGTTGGAAGCCAAGAAGCACGTCGCGCAGTTTGTATTTCAGCTACCAATTCAGCCAGCGCTCGTGGTGGCTGTCGCCGTAAATATTGCGATGCATGTTTTCGGGTGAATTCAAATCAGCTCCGTTTGTCGACTGATATGTTCGGGCCAAATATTGAAATTGTTAATATGTTGTATCATCTGTGGGAATTGGTGTGGATCACCTAATGCAGCTGGCATTACTTATTAATGAGTTCAGTGGAGGTGGTTTCTGATAGCTAGAGAGTAGCAAGAAAAAGAGAGGTTAAGTTCTAGTTTAGTGCGCACGGGACAAAAATGAATGAAAAAATTAAAAATTAAATAGGAAATAAGTTAAGTGATTGGCGCGGGCGGGCAAAAAATCGAATTAAGAGATAGAATTTAGAAAAGAAATGAAATAAGAAGTGAAGTTTGAGTTGTAAGCGCGGACGGGCATAAAAATATCAAATAATCGTAGGAAAGAAACAAGTTCGGAAGTTATTAAGTGCGCAATATTCAGTTTCTCTTGTCGTGCTGAGGCTTGTTGATTTATGCTTGAGTCAGATACAAAGTAGAACGAGGCAGCACGGCGCAGCTTGACGTCGCCAATAAAGCAACAAGTCAGATAACTATTGACTGTCTACGTCAGTTTGAGTTTTAAATAAATTTCAAATTTTCCCAAAAGTGTTCCTATTCGTGCATACGAAGCAGCGAACTAATTAAAAACGATTTTTAGTTCAGTCCGGTCATATCAAGTAACGATTCGATGTGTTAAAGATAAAAAACTCACTTATCGGTTTTGAGGTTAACTACGGGCTACGAAAAAGTTCAGAGTTGACGAACATTTCTGGATGGCTGCGTTAGGCTGCCTTCGTCCACGTTCGTTCTAACTAGGGATGGGAATCGATTGCTCAACAATCGATTATTGCAAGATCGATTATTTTAAAACGATCGATTAAGATCAATCGATTAATTGATGCCTTCTAATCAATTAATCGATTAATCGCGTAATTCGTAAGTCCCAGGGTGTAGTATACGTATACGTAGACTTTATAGGTGGATTTGACTTTAAATATCTAGGTTCATTATACGTTTAACATTGGGATTGTCGTACATATATTGTCGTACATATAGCGGCAAATGTACATAAAAAAGATATTAAATTGTGCATATTAATATTTATATGAAGAGTTTTTCTATTTTCTCATCACTGTCTTACATGTGGAGCTAAATGTCCGTTAAATTTCCAAATAAGTTCATGTCTTTGGTTATGAAATAGCACGTTCTACATTTGCGGATAAATGTGGAAAGGTCAAGATATTAATTAATTAACATAATGTTACAAAAACCTTCTGATCACCTATCTGGATACAGGAAAGATCTTGCCAAAACACTTTTATATCTTCTTCTACATTATAATTATTGTTGCAAATAATTATTTAACATCATCGAGTTTTTGTAATTTATAGTTTTCAACAATAATGTCCTTTCAATGAATAGTTCTTATTAAAATGCTTTTCTTGTTGATTTTGGTATCTATGTACAGTGGATTCCGTTGATAATTGACACAATATAATAGGATAAAAGCATTAAATTTTACTGAAAAAGGGATTTAGAATTTTGTTATAAAGTAAGTATAAAAGAAAGAGGTGTCTGTATTTGCGAATACAAATACGAATACGAATATTCATTCATTGTATTCGCAAATACGAATAGTATACACTTCACTCTCGGCAGTCGGGAGTTACACTGTTACACATGATAAATTGCTAAAATGTGGGTAGTGGGTAGAGTGTCTAAAATGTCCAAAAAATTGACAAGAATATCAAGATTTGGCAGACATAGCTAGAAAATATCTATCAGTTCCACCTACTTCAGTTGCATCCGAAAAATTTTTTAGTAATGCCGGACTTATCTACGATCCCTTACGAATAAGACTGCAGGGCGAAAAGCAATAAAATTGCTA
Source organism: Beris morrisii (assembly GCA_951812415.1). Taxonomy (NCBI): domain Eukaryota; kingdom Metazoa; phylum Arthropoda; class Insecta; order Diptera; family Stratiomyidae; genus Beris; species Beris morrisii. Next base: position 137,589,409 of record OX638312.1, on the reverse strand, counting down.
TTAATTAAAGATTAAATTTGCTAAATTTTGATTATGAGTAGGTATATAATTTTTTATTAAAATTATTATCTCGTGATTTGCTTTCAAAGAAAATTTTAAATTCATCAAAGAAAATGTTGTAATCTTAAGAAAAAAGAAAATGTGAATTTTATTAATTTCAGATACGAAACAATAATAAACAATGAATGCATTTCATTTTTTTATCATCAACAACCAGTTTTTTATTTATTTTTTTACCTTGTTTAGTATTCGAGTATTTGGGTTAAATTTTTCGAATACGGTTTCGAATACGAATATATAAAATTTGGCGAATATTCGCTTAAACGAATACGAATACGGTTATTCGGAACATCCCTAGTGTCCAGTAAGTAGGTAAGGAGATAAGCATAAAAGTAAGTAAGACTTTTAGCTAGAGTTGCCGATTGAGACCTGAAGAAACAGCAGGAGTAAAATAATTCCTATAATTTGACATAGCAAGCATTTTTCTCAACGAAGTTTTGCTTGCTGGGTTGTTATTAACAAACGTGTTTTGCTGGATCTCTTCATGAATGCACAATTTTTTTTGTTGCAGCTAATTTCGTAATAAAATATTGCCAAATCTGTCGAATATGGAATCTTTTTACTGTTGAAATTTGTTCGATTAATTAACGTTAACTAATCGATTATGTCGATTAATCAACATCACTCATATCGATTGTTAAAATTGATTTTTTTAGAAAAAATAATCGATTAGTCGATTAATCGAATCGAAATCGAACAACCCTAGTTCTAACTACCACAATGGAAATACACTGTGCTCAATTTTTTGACAGCTTGTCTGCCTCGGATTGCGTTGTGACTTGCGAGTTAGGTGGTAGAAAATTTCAGTCGGAAAAAAATACGCTGCAATTGGCAATTTGGCTCCTCCGTTCGGAAAAGAACCCAAAGGAAAAATAAAAAGCTGCCCGTTGTCTTTAAAGTAAATTGGTCCCCACGTATTATGGTGGAATAAATCAGTGTAACGGAAGCAGACAATCCAAAGTTCGGAAAAATACTTGTCGCACAGTGACCCACAGAAGTTTACGGTCACATCAAAACTAAAAGAAAGAAATGGAAGCAACATATAAATTTAATGTAAAATTAAAGTAAATAAAATATATAAAATGAAAAATAAAATAAATAAATTATAGTTAAATTAAAAATTAAATTAAATTTAAATGAAATAAATTAAAAATATGACATGACAACGAATGGACAGAAACTTACACGGAGAGATAATAATTATCATGGAAAAATAACGTATAAATTTAATAAGAGAAATTATGCATGCAGCGGATAAAGAAAAGAGGTAAATTTTTAAGTTTTTTGTTTTTTTGGCTTATTATTATTTTTGTTTGATATTGTTTTTTTGGTTTTCTTTCTTTTTTTTTTTTATATACTCCGATAAAATAATAAGGTAAAAATGGCTAAATAGAGCTCCATTGAGATGGATCTTCTCGGTTGAAGACCTTCCGCCTCCTCATTCCTCTCTCTAGAGGCCATATTTAAATATTTTCTGTGAGGACAGATATGGCTATGGTAGGGTGGGCTAGACGGCGCACAACAACAGCGCCAGTCGAGTTGAAGGGAGTTTTATCGGTCTCTCATGACTGATTGGGAATCTTATCCTAATTTTATCACCCGGATAAGTCGGCGTGAAATTTTTCTTGTATGTAAAGGCCATGGATTTTATGGTCTGAAATGCGAACAACGTACCACCCCACAGCCACAGCTCGCCCGAAAGCTAGCACACATGTGGCTTAAGTTTGCATTTCAGCCACCAATTCAGACGTAGGCGGAATTGGACCACTGTTTCCCGAACCCCAACCTTCTCTTCGGTTATTTTTTAAGTCGAAATAAGAACTTCAAGGCCTCCGTTTACAACAATGTACAAACCACGACTCTAAGAACATTTGTCTTTTTTTTGTCCTAACTGCTTTCTGGTACTCGAAATCGGAAATTGATTAAAAAAAAGTAATAATGAAAATTCGCCTCTATGGTATGTGGGGTGGTGTTACAAAACCGTGAAAATAGGATCAAAACTCAAAAATCATGTTTTTCCTTTTTGTTTCTTAAATTTTAAAGAGAGATGAATTTGGCATTTACAGTCACATATTTATGCAAAACTCACTGCAATCAAAATATTCAGAAAAAGAAACTTAAAAAAAATTAAGTTGTCGATTTCTGCCACTAAAAGATACTTACGTAAAAATATTTTTGAAATCTGTTGTTTTTCGGAACATTAGAAACCACTTTTTATATTTGTCAAAAAATATTTTTAACTTTCTTACATCACAACGATTCTCATGCACAGACCTACAAACAACATAATACACAGCTGACGAATGCCATACTAAAATTATGGAGCAATATTTAAAAAATAACTTTCAAACGTTTGCCACCTATCGAGTCTTGGACAAGCGATGGTTTCAAACTACAATAAAGCTTTCGCGCTTTCAAAGAAATATGGACTCAAAATTTTTAAAAAAGCACATTTTTTGGGGAAATACCACCTTCATTTAATATTGCGATATTATGTACCGTACAGAAATGTTCATGGCTATGCTGTTGTTTGCATTTTGCAGGGTTCGTATATTACATATAGTTTCGTTATAAATTCTTACTTCATCAAAATCAAAGTAGAGGGACAAGGCTTTTTAACATGGCAAACCTTTTCAATTGCCATTTGTCTATTGTTTGTGACATGGCCAATAGCAGGACGGATAAACGCATATTCTAAAGAAAGTAAGTAAACTTTGTCACAATTCTGTAGCAACACTTAAAAAACAAGCTCAGAAGAACTAGATATAAGTAGATTTAAAAAATTCCTTTTAGACCATCTTTAAGGGGACAAACTCAAAGCATTGTCTCCAGTCCTCATAGCTTAGATAGTCGTTACCAAAAACCTCAGTTTATTTTAATGTAGCTGGATCAGAGATTGCTTAAAAACAGTAGGAAGTTTGCCGATGCGACATGTACTACGTGCATACAGCTGCGGTTATTTATGCATTAGTTTCACATAAATGGCCGCAGCAGTACACACGTTTATGTAGACCGCCTAGTATGTTAAGGTAAGCATTTTTTGATTGGCATTGTTGCACAACAGTGAAAGGATTTTTCGTTTCTCTCTCCATGTGCGAACGGCAGCAATTTCCACCACAATTAAAAACCTTACCTAAGGCACGGATTTACAATAGAATTGATTTTGATTTTACAATAGTTCAGTAGGTATTGCAACTATTTTTAACATATCACTTTCCTAGTTAGCGTAAGTGAGTCAGTGTTTATGAAAATAGCTGTGAGGTGGAAAATTAGAGAATTTTTAAATCTGAAGCAAACATCTGAAATAATTTTTGTTTAGGGAACAATATTTACTCCCAGAACGAAGTTCAAAACGTTTGCGTTTATCATTTGCCGAACTCTTTAGGATATGATCTTCTGAGGATTCGGACTGAGAAGAAAGCCAGCGTAGAGTTTAAAATAAAGCGCTGTGAATAGCATATGCTAGAAAGTTGATACACTGTATACAGGAGGGAACAAAAGCTTATCATCTTTTATTTGCTGTCTGATTTTTATTGTAGGCATTATTGCTTTCGTTGTGTCGCTTTTATACGCAATTTCAAATTTGTAACTAAAATCATTATTAAATTTGAAATTATATACAATTACTTCCTGCATTGATGCTATAATCAACAACTCATTTCTGTTCAGCCTCACCATTGTTCGCAGTGACCTACATGGTACTCTACGCTTAGTAAGTAGCTCGGACATATGATAGATACTAATACAATTTATTTATTGTCAGTTTGGTTAAATTCGGAAAATTGATTGTTACCATCGGAGATGAATTTGGTTATCCACATGACACGGGCTCGACTAAAAACTGGTAGAGTTCAGGTGCCAGATCCTGGAACAAATGGCCAATAAATCGATCTGAAATGCAAATTAGAGAGGAATCATCGCTTGTCATTGGCACGTCAGTAGTGATTTCATTTTAATTCCACTCGACAGATCTCCATAATTTGCAGGAACGAGCTCACATCCTAGTGTATGCGGATATCGAAAATGTCCAATGGATCCACTGAATTGTAGCCACCCCGACTACTACCCCACTATCCAAATTGGGTTTTATGTGAGCAAGTAGTTGATACACAAAGTGGTGATTGATAGCGATGGCAGATTGCCAACTCCACTTGAATGATTTTCCGAGGAACGAGCAAAGTGATTTTCGCGGTTTTGGGCTGCTCTCTATTCCACGGCGTTAACCCCTACCAAAATGCCACCGTGTACAAGTTAATTTTATGTTATATTTACCTGTTTCTAGAGAGACAAAGTGAAATACCTTCTTCACATTACAGGCACTAAGCGTTCAACATTAGCCCGAATTTTAATAAATGATGAATGGCGTCCACAAAGGGACCGCTCAAGTACCAGGGCCTGATGTGAACTTCCATACCAGAAACTGCACAAATATCCGAACTGAAATATAAAAGCTATACACAAAAACTACCCGCAGTGTAACTACCCTTCGTACTTAGCTTAGCTACGCTTATGGATCCTGTACCTTGTTTATTTCAGTAAAGCACTACCGGTAGCCTGGCATCGACCAAAAACCAATGCAACGACTACGACAATATCGTGGTGTACCTTTGCTACAGTCGAGGGTTTGAAATTGCTGGGAAATTTAATTAATGGCCACAACACAATTTTCATTGATGTCGGCAACGTTCTGGTATTTGCAAAATTTTCGCTGTTTTGTTGGCCGTACGTTTAACATCAATATTCACCATTATAGACGTTGCATAGCCCAGGTGAGCCAATTCCAATTATTTGCTATACAGCGTTATTATTCGTGCAAAAAATTTGTTTTATTTTCAGTTTTCCAATTCGAGATAAGATTTAAAATTTATTTTAAAAAACCAGGTACTGAGTATTTCGGAAATTTTCAAACACCACTGAATGACTTTTCTGGCTTTCGGGATTTTAGCTCAACAAACCATTTTTCTGAGTTGAAATTTTTCGTTACTTTCCGATACTTTCAAAAATCAGCATAATTTTCTAATTTCCTTACAATCCAAAATTTTATCCGAGCGAATTAGGGAGCAAAAATCGATAATATCTAATAGTCCCCTTAAATTTTATAAAAGTTTTTCCTTTGCTCAAAAAGGTTTTTAAAATCAAATTTCTTAAGAGTTCTTAGACTCTCATTTTCTTAACAGAGGAACGTATCAAAAATATTTTATTAATAAAAAATGCTAAGAATTTTTAGGGTGTTTTATGGCGTTAATTCAAAAAGAATCAAAAAGTTCTTAAAGTTTGTTTCTATGGTTGCTATACAATGAAAAATTCTATTCCCGTTAAAAAAAAGTATTAGTTCCTGCAGCAAATTTTGAAAATTGAAAATATCAATAAGTTAAAAATTAAAATAAACTTATTAAATAAAAATATTTTTAATTGTTAGGTACCTATGTATTTTAGAAAATTTTTTAGAAAATTTTTATTTTACTCTATCAAAAAAAGAGTCAATGCCAATGGTAGTTCCCAGTGGCGTAGATAGAGGGGAATCGTGGATTTTTATCACGAGTATATGAAATAAGAAGAAAGAAAAACATATTTTTGTTCATCGTGAAGATAATGTTCAGTGTGAAAACAGAGCGTAATAAATAACAATTAGTGAAATCCCTCCATCATGGAAAAAGCTGTCTACGCCACTGTCAGTTCTTATATTTATTCAATGAGATATGTGCGAGTTAAAATATATTTTTACATTTGCTCTTTTAAATTAAATACTAAAAAACCCTTAATATCGTAGGCCCATGCGATACCGAGATCTAAAAACGCCTAAAAAGTAGTTACAGTACACTTCGATATTTAGCGCCAAATGCCCGAATCTGAGTTATATACATTTTCAGGAATTTCTCAATATCGTTTAGGCCCGATGACAATATTTACAAAGCGTTTGTCGTTTTTAATTTTTTTGATAATATTGATTTATTGTAATTTAATTTTTTAATTGTTTCATTTCATTTCGAGTTTGTCTCGTTTTACATACATTTTACTTTATTATTTTTTAATAATAAAGTATTGTTATCGACCTGAAATTTCAAAAAAGTTTGCTACCCTGAAATTTTGTATTTACACGTTTTAGGACTAGTAAACCCCAAAAAAGCAAAAAAAAAAAAAATGTCCGTCTGTCCGCCGTAGACGCCGTACGCCGTACGCCGTCCGCCGTCCGCCGTCCGCCGTACGCCGTACGCCGTACGCAAAATTGTTTGAAGGCGCGTAGCTCCCAAACCCGTTGAGATATTAAATTGTAGAATGGGTGAACCCCTACGACTGGTATATTTTTGAGGGGTGGGGGTACAAGGGGAGAGGAGAGGGGAGCGTTTTAGACGAAAAATTTTGGTTTCTAGATCTCAGGAACCACTTATGCTAAGAGGCTGAAACTTGGAACTTATATAGTACTATGATAATGGACTCAATTGCAAAAAAATGGTCGATATTGGTTAAGGGGTGTGGAAGTGGGGGGGAAAACAATGAGTCTTTAACGCATGAAAGCCGGGATTGAAACATTCTAAAATCGATATCTCCTGAACAATTGATGTCAGAAGATTGGAATTTTGTTGTTGTCCTTAGGGATACTTCCAGATTAGACAAGAGCTAAAATTTTTAAGAGGGGTGGTGGGGTGTGGGGGCGGGGGGTGAAAAACTTTGGATTACAATATCTTCCGAACTAATTACACCAGGAAGATAAAATTTAGTTTCTGTATATGGGCTCACAAGAGGAGTCTACCAAAACTAAATTTTTTGAGGGGCGAGGTGGAGCACGAAAGTGGGGGGATAGCAATTTCTCAAAAAATTTAATTTTTATATCTCAGAAACCGTATCAGATATGATCTTGAAAATTTTACAGGAGTTAGGGTCGATAAACTTCTAGTAGGAAAAAAAATTTTGGTGGTGTGGGTGTAGGGGGTGGTGGTGAAAGGGGGTGGAAAGGAAAACATTCTGATTTTTATTTCTCAAAAACCATAATGAATAGAAAGCTAAAAATTTAGGATTATATAGAACCACTATGGAGACAAATTTTTGATAGGGGTATCAAGGTACGGGGGAGAGGAGTGGTTTTTTATATCTCAGAAACGGCTTATGCTAGAAAATTGAAACTTAGTACGTATATGTAGATGTGCTGTTAGAGTAATTAAAGCAAAAAAAAGTTCAGATTTTTATTGGCGTTCAGAGGTTGAGTCAAAAAAATGTCCGTGAATCCACATTTTCACGAATTTCGTTAAAACTTTGAGACATGTCAAACTATCAAAGCAATTTTACTTCTGCGGGCTATTTATATAAGCGCCTAGTAACGGTCTTCAAAATTTTTCGATATCCAACCCCTAAGGGGGAGTAAATTGGTTGTGTACATATTCACGAATTCTGATATATTCCTAAGGTATATTGAGATTTGGAGTTCACTTGTACTTCTATAAGCTTTAAACGTAGTCGGGAAAAAACCGATTTAAGTATTTTTCTCAATTAAACCCCCTGGGGGTATTGTTTAAGATTTCACTGATTCCGAAAATCTCTTAGGTTTAATGTGATCGAATTCGCTTTTACTACTATGAATTATTCTATTGATAAAAAAAATACGTAAATAAAAAAAAAAATCTGCCAACAGTCTGGGCGCAACTTTATTATTTTATGGGTAGAAGTCCGAAACGTGTTTAATGATGAGATACGGTGTTGGGTACTATGCGACTGACAACCTAAAAAATAACCATTAAGCTATTTGGAACGTTATTTTTTAGGTTGTCAGTCGCATAGTACCCAACACCGTATCTCATCATTAAGCACGTTTTGGACTTCTACCCATAAAATAATAAAGTTGCGCCCAGACTGTTGGCAGATTTTTTTATTTTCAATTACCTCAAAGAGTCAATACACATCCCTCTATACTGTTGGTTGGTTGGCTTAAGTGGCATCTCTGTCCTCTAGACGGAGCTCAATTAGCTCAATGGCCGTTTTGTAACCACAAACTAGTATTAACCCCGGATGTTAGGGGTTGTTGTGACTGGGGAATTTAATGGATGAGTGCGAGGAAAATTGATATGTTATATCCATCCTGTACTGTCCAGGAAGAGTAATAACTTTCCAGTTTTCTTAACCGAATTCTCCCTCAGGTCCCCGTAGAAGGGTTTGCCTACTGCTCGCTCTCGGGCTCTAGCTAAAGCCGCACATTCGCAAAGGAAATGAACGAGCAACTCTCGCTCATTTGTGTCCTGCCAGCTGCGGCAGTGTGCATTAAACAGTATGCCCAATTTGGCAGCATGATCCCCAATTGGCCAGTGACCTGTACTAATCGCCGTGATTGGGGAGAGTTCTGCCCGGGTCTTGTATAGAAGTTCGTCTGACTTGGCTCGGTTGTAAGATGGCCACATCTTCCTAGATATGGTGCAGGTGGTTAGGCTTTTCCATCTGGAGTTAGCCGCTGATTGGAAGTGGGAGAGTATGTCTCTCTTGACAACTCCTAAAGGAACGTGGACTAGTTCTTCAAAGAGCCGGGAAGAGCGGAGCCCTTCCTGGCCAGTTCACCAGCCCGCTCATTTTCCACTATGCGCTATACTGTATTAGTCTTAATATTCAGGAGGGCGGTCAGTGCGGGGTACTTGCTCACCTAGTAAATAGCAAAATCTTTTGAATGTATCAAGCTAATTCGAAGTCGCACATCTTTTACACACATAGAGCCGATAGAGGTGTCCCTTTTGAAAAACTGTTTAAAGTTCTGTATATTTTTTTTTGTAGACGTCCGCTGCGTGTTTGCACTAACTTAAGAAACATTTTCTTTACTTAAGAGTTGAATTCATTCCGTCTTTAGAAAATATTAAGGTACAGAGATAAGGAATTTTTTTAAATTATATTTCTGATCTATGTGCATCAGGTCGGTCGTTAAAAATTAACTTTTTTCAGGCACCCCCCCTTTTTTTTGTGGAAATAAATAAAAATAACACGTGCCGCAAGAAGATCAAAGAGTTTCAGTATTTTTTGATGATTCCGCAGTTTTTCGGAAATATTTCACGAAATATGCAAATATGAGAAAAAAATCACATCAATGATTTTATATTAAATTGAATTCTCTATAAATAATGTTTCATTCATTTTTTTCGTTACTATTATAAATAATATCAAATATAACATCAATCTATTTTTTTGCTCACAAGGTAAGATACAGGGTTTTTTTGGAATATCTTTCTAAATACACTTTTTTGAAAAAAATTGATTGAATATTTTTTATACAGAATTAAATTTGCAAACAATGAGCCTTAAAAAGAAATAATTTTTGAAAAAAGCATATTTTTTGTATTTTTTGTCCAATAATTTAACTTAAATTTATTTAAATGTCTTCATGATATGAAAAAATTCTTTTTTTTATCTATAAAGTGACTGGCATTTTATTTTATAAAAATCTATTTGAATGAAACTGGCATTTTAATGAAAAATATGACCGATTGATATAATTTCTTATGGAAATAAAATTCTTTTTTTGAGTGTTAGCTTGTGAAATCTGAGAATTTTTTTATTATAGCTATTTAAAAGTATTAACATTTTTATAAAAATGGAAGCATTTGTTTGAGATTTTCGTTCTTCTTTTAAAAGCAAATTTTTCAGAATGAAAATTAAACTATATATATTAAACTATTCTAATGTATCAAGGTAATTCAAAAACGTCTATCAAATTTATCTTGAGGATGCCAAATCAAGATAATATCGATGAGATCGAAATGGAAAACTTTCTCGTTTGTATGAGAAAGCGCCTTTAATTACATAATATTAATGAAGTAAAAGTAATAACAATATGCAATACAATGGTTTCGAAATACATCGGAACCTCTCTAATATGAACTCCTACATTTTGAACTTGTCTATACCTAACTCGAATTTTGCACATGGTACCTGGATTTTGGGGTAAAATTACATGTTTTGTTCTTAACTCAAATTCCGATAAATCGAATAATTTTTTGGCAGTTGGTGGTTCAATTTAGGGAAGTTGTATTGTATTTTAATTTAATGTAATCTTAACAATTGCAATTTTTAATTTAATTAAACATTATTTTTGTTTCACTGCGAGTTATTTTTATTAAGTTTAAAATTCACAACCATAGCTTTTAGGGTTGTAATTTTTTTTGTAAATTATTTATTAATTAAAAAAATTAATTGATTTTTTCTGAACTTTTCTTCGCAAATGTTTGGACTTTTCACATATTTAAAATTTAAAATATAATTTTTAGATTAACACACAAAAAAAACAAAATTTGTGCCTTGGTCTTATATCGTAAAGTAACGTCTGTTTCTCCTAGTGTATGTGGCGTAGTGACAACTGTATCTGGCAGATTAAAAAAGTTTAAACTCTGGGGTGTAGATCGTAGTCAATATTTTTTATAACTAAGTGAGTGGGGTTTAGTTGGCATATATTATCAATAATTTATTATCATTCAGCAAATTATTTATTTTGCTAGCGTGCAGTTATATCGTGTGCCTACTTCCAAACTTATTTGGGACATTCAGTACAATTAAAGTATTCCCCGAACCGAACGGGCCATATAAATTTTGCAAGTAAACTTTCGAAGGGAATCGAACGAACCATTTAAATAATTGAATGTGGGACCCCATTTTTATCCGATCTCTTAGCAATAACAAGTTTTTAATATCGAATGTGAAGACGGGAATTTATTTGATGCTAGTAAAAAAAAGTCACCGTCGTAAAAACCGCACATACAAACCACTTTATGTGCAACAACACCCATCATAAACAAAAAGGAAGGGGTTTAGGCTTTTATATCGTTCAGGACGAAGAAAAAAAAAGGAAAAACCAATTGGAAAACGTTCATTTCGAGTAAATGACTCGGAAGCGAAGGTTCCTTTTAACGTTGCCTTTTTTTTGTTTAGTTGCTTAACAGCCAAAGTCTATAAGAAGTTCTGTAGCGGTGTACACTTTGTACGTACGCTTGATGTACGCGATATACTCTCGTATCGACGCAGAATTTTTAATGCAGCGATTCTGGTAGCGTCATTAAAGTCGATTTAAGTGGATAGCTAAAAAGTAGAAATGTTCGTAAAGTATCTGCATATACGCAGCTATTGCTAAGTGGAAGAGTTTCGATACGGACTTTAAGTTCTTCTATGTTTTCAACATATGCCAGAGTACATGAAGTTGTCAAGTAGCGGCAAGCTTAATGGAAATGCGCTTACGACAATTTTCACAACTCTTCTTATTTTAAGTGGAGGCTGAAGGAACTCGTTAAAAGCCCATATACCGAAAGCGAGCACATTTCAAACTTTTTCTCTTTTTTTTCTCGTCTTTTTTTTCCACAACCCCCACTACTTGTTTTATGCTGGAACTTATCATTGAAAAAAATAACTATGTACATTATAGCTACAATTTCAAGAAGGCTGGCTGAAACAAATTACTTACAAATATATATATTTTTTTGCTTATAGTACAGATAAAAAATAGTACGGTTCAGCGAACGATTAACTTTCTTTTAATTTACTTTCTAGGGCACCAAAAAATTATCCCTCTACAGTGGGATCTCAAGTTATGGTCCTACATACTATGTGGCTGACAACCTGAAAATAACGTTCCAATTACACCCTCTTGGGGGTTGAGTACCGCAAAATCTTGAAATTGAATTTTAGATCATTATATACTTATATAGCTCATACAAGTGATAGCGAATCCGATCTCATTGAATCTAAGATCTGTCGGAATTCGTGAAAACTGAACGATATCTTACCTAAAAAGTGAAAGCGAATCCCATTAGACCTAAGATATATATCCGAATTCGTGAAAATGTACACAATCACTTAATATAATGTGATATCAAAAAAATTGGAGAAACGTTTTACAGTCGCTTAAATAAAGAGCCCGTAGAAGTGAAATTAATTTGATATCTAAGCTGCCTAGAAGATACATACCTATAATGAAATTCGTGAAAATGTGTAGAAGTGTGAAAAAAATTTTTTTACACCGACAATTTTTTTGCCCCACCTCCGTACAGCAATGGAAACCACCAATGGGATCTGAACTTTTTTATTGTTTAAACTACTTCTGCAGTATATTTACTTATACGAATTGAGTTTTAACTTTTTAGCGTAAGTCAGTTCTGAGATACAAAAACCATTCCCACATTCGTACCTTACTACCCCTATTAAATACTTTATTATTAAAAAATAATAAAGTAAAATTAAAATATTTTTCAAGTATGCCTCTATAGTGGCTCAATATCCACAATTTTTCTTTCTATCTTTCGGGTTTCGATAAATAAAAATCAGAACTTTTTTCCTTTCGACCCACAACCCTAAAGGTCTTCCGAGCCTAACTCCTTTAAAATTGTTAAGGTCATATCTGGTACGGTTCTTGAGATTTATAAATTGCTTTTTTTATTGCTATCCCTCACTTCCGTACTATACCACATCCCCCCTCCTACACCAAAATTTTGAATTAAATAAACTCCACTTGTAATCTTATACACATACCTTTCTGGTACAATTGGTTCAAAAGATACTGTAATCCAAAGTTGTTCATCTAAAACGCTCCCTCATCTCCCCCCCTCACCTTCAAAAGGTACCACTCGAAAGGGTTCACCCAATCTACCCACCAAAAAAAATTTGAACTTAATTTCTCAACGGGTTCGTGAGCTACGCGCAGTCAAACGCTTTTGTGTACGGCGGACAGACGGATTTTTTTTTGCTTTTTTGGAGTCGTTGGAATACAAAAATTTCAGGGTAGCAAATTTTTTGGAAATTTTAGATCGATCAAAATACTTTATTATAAAAAATGTAAAGTAAATATTTTCCAAAAATCTATAATATATTTTCCAGAGCCTGAAAATACCTTTCCAAAAAGCCTTCCTGGTTAAAATCAGTTTTACAAACTAATCCCCAATTAAACTGTTTTCAAAATTATTCTCGACTTTAACCGTTATCAAAATTTTACTGCAAATACAGAATACACTTAAGGTACACACTGTTGAAGAATTGAATGTGGGACCCCATTAGGAGAAAGCCTAGCAAAATGGAGTCCTTATGATTTACTTCTGGTTTTCAAGGAAACTTTGATAGATACGAGTAGGATCGGAATCCTGTTTTAATATTGTAGAACCTCCTTGGTGGGATACTCATGTCATGTCTAATTCTAGGGCGCTTTATGCAGATGCAAGAATTTTTGTATGTTCTGCCATTTTCTTAGAATTAGAGAAAATTTCACGTTGTAGCTATTACCGCCAAAAGTATTCGGTAAAGCATTGTGAACTAAAATTTTTTCGAAAATAAAATTGTTACAGATTATCTTTTGCTTTACTTAGTGGAACGCCTAAAACTCCTGCGAAGGAAAGGTATCTTGAGATATAAACAGTATTTGATTTATATAAAATCAGGGTATATTCGTTAAAAAATTAAGGTTCCTGGTTTTACTTCTTCCTCTCTTGAATTGATTCCCTGGCAATTCAAGAATATCTCAATCAGGTGCTAAGAAATACCTACATTTTAATGGTTTAATAAAGTATTGGTTGCGAGCCGGGATTTAAAAAAAAATAAAATTCAATTAAATAAATAAAATAACAACACTTTATTATATCGCATTCAATTATCACACTATTGGTAATTCTTCCAATTTCATTTACTACACGATCGCTTTCATCATCAATGAAATTCACTTCATAAATCTACTTTCCAGTAGAATTGTTGCACAAGCCCTGCTCCGCTTATATACTGCCTGTGCTGAATTAAGAGATTTTCAGTATATTCGATTGTGTGTTTGAAACTAGCAGGAAGTGTATAAACGTGCGAAAATGGAATATTGAAATATTGTAGTTTTCTCTACAAACTTCGATGTCTTTGACAAGTGGCACAAAAAAAAAACAACTTCCCATGGAGAATTTCTGGCTACATATAAACCAAATTTTAATTTAGTTTCATAAGCTGTTCCGGAAGGCAACTATGCGGATTGGACATTGTCACATGAGGAAACATCTCAATAGGATTGGTCTCTCTGAGACTAAAACTTGTAGAATATGCAATGACGAAGACGAAACACCAGAGCATATCCTCTGTGAATGTGAGGGTTTAACTCGCAAAAGGCTTCGTCACTTCGGTCAGGGTTTCATGAACCCATCGGAATTCCTGACCATTCCTCTTCGCAAAATACTAGGCTTCATTGAAAGCGCAGGGATCGAAGAAGAATCATAATCAAACCGGGGGGACGTCACAATAAGCCCAACTGAGGCTGCAGTGACAGAGGTTAACCACACCAACCCCTATTTCCAAATCTAATCTCATCTAAGCTGTTCCGGAGAATAAAGAAATTTTTTTTTTTTTTTAATATTTAATTTTACATTATTATTTTTTATTAGTAAAGTATTTACCTTGTACCAGAATTATCTGTTCACATGCTTTATGAACTTCTGTTTCGCACGCCCTGTGACTGTTTTTTTAGATACTCGGGTATCTACACAAAGTTTCAGCTTTCTGGCGTGAATTGTTCGTCAGATAACGAAATTAAAAATTTTCGTTAAGCCCTCCCCATGTCCGTTACTACACCTCCACCGGGAAAATTTAGATCAATGTTAATTATTATTAAGAAACATCTTGTACATCAATTTATTGCTATATTTCTGAATGCAACCCCTTTCATCCTTATCCCCTACAGCAAATATCTCCAATGTTATAAAAACCAAAACAATATTACGAAGCGACTAGACAAATATTTGTCTAGTTTGATTGTTGGTTTTTGTTGTTCTTGATGTTTTGTTCGTTTCTGTTGATGGTGCAATATTCAGGATATTCACTTTCCACCTTTTTCTGTGTTTTTCATGTTACTAACTCGTCTCTTCGGCAATACCCACGGTCCAACCTGCAAAGGACTTCCATTTACCTTTGAACGTCCCACTTGCTGTCTGATTTTTCATCGAATATTTGTGGCTCTAAATCAGAAGGTCTATGCTCTGCGCTTGTTATTGAAACTCTGTTGGATTTCTTCTTTGCAGTCGAAGATTGTACAAACGACAACAACATGCGCCCACACCTTTCTTATTGCACCTGAAGGGAAGGAATTGTTCGGTTATTTTACAAGATAAGACAAAGGGATCGAAAAATAATAGGAAACACGCTGACTAAATCGGAATTATGTTTTTTACTTGTACATCGATTTACCTTTAAAAACGGAGGTACTGCAAAAATAGATTGAATATACCAGTTGGCTCTCTAGTTTTCAGAGAAAAAATGAATTGCCAGCAGCCTTCCATGCAACTTTATCAATGGATATGATCAAAGTTGTTCAAAATTTTACAATAGGAAGTTGAAACTTAGAACTTATATAGATTTTTGATAGTAGAGCCATTTGCAAAATAATTGCCGATTTGAGTGGAAGGGTAGTGGATCCGAGACATTCTAACATCCGCATCTTATGAACGGCTTATGCTCCAAAGTTGTGACTTTGTGATTGTTTTTGGGCATATTACAGATTAAGGAGGAGCGGTTTATGCTGGAAACTTGAGACTTTGTGGGTATATGTACTAGAAAAGTAATTTAAGCAAGCTTTATTTCGTGTATGCATTGACACATGGAGATGTAAAGAAATGGTCAGTGAAAATGGGGCGAAAATATGGTTACTACTATATACAAATATCACCACGATTTTTACCATCACCTAAATCGACATAAACATATTAATAATGGTTGAAGCAGACGCATTCAACAGCGGTCATTCTATGCCCTTTCTTTGATTTGTCATGAAATACCTATTCAATATTGCAACTCTCGGTGAGAGAGAAATGAAAAAAGATGGAGGAACGGCTTTCGGTTATGTGATTCAGTAGATAATAATGAAGCGTTCAATTACGCAAGTTGATAAAATCGGTTTTCTTCATAATTTTTCTGCAGATCATTTACAGTGTAACTGGTTATACTCACTAGCGTGCATTCTAGTCAGCTGTCATCGCGTCGCATCGCTTCACGCGCGCGCGTTATGTTGACTATAATTCGCGATGACTGCTGAGACAAAGGCATTCATTGTCCGATATTTATTAGCTTTTTGCCATATATTGTTGGAAAAAAAAGGTTGCACGATAAAATTAGAAAATAGTCTATCAAAGCGACGCAATTAGATAGATGCGATATTACACTTCAATTATCCATTAGTGTATAGAAGGACGACAAACAAAATTGTCAGTGAAAATGAGATGCATATATTTTCACGAATTTCGCCATATCTATTAAATCTTCCGAATTAATTTTTATTCCATAGGCTCTGCATATAAATGCCTAGAAAGCGTTTTTAGGATTTTTTGAAATTTATACCCCTATAAGGGTGTAAAGAGGTTGTGAACATTTTCACGAATTAAGCCATGTCCTTCAGGTCTGATTAGATATCGAATAACTTTTCACTCCACAGGCTTCATTTATAATCACATAAAACACGTTTTCAAGGTTTTCCCTTTCCCAACACCTAAAAGGGTATAAAAGAGTTGAACACGTTTCCACGAATTCCGTCATACTTCTTAGGACTGATAAGTCTTCTAATTGCTTTTTATTTCTTCGGGCTTTCTTTATATTTGTCTAAAAACTAATTTCAGGATTTTTGAATATTCAACCCCCAAGTGGGTGTAAGAGGGGTGCATACGTTTTCACAATTTTATATATCTCTTTAGGTTTGATGAGATATCAAATTGGCTTTAGCTTCTGCAGAGTTTTTAAATATTCGCCTACAAACCGACTTTAGGAGTTTCTGAAGTTAGTGCAAACGAGTTGCACACATTTTCACGAATTCCTACATATTTCTTAGATCTGATGAGATATCAAATTAATTTTTACTTCCCAAGGTTTCGTGTATAATTGCTAGAAAGTTATTTCAGGACTTTTAGGTATTCAACCCTAACGTGTTGTAAGTGAGTTGCATAATAACCTACACCGCATCTCAGCAACAAACGCGTTCCGGACTTCTACCCAAAAAATAATAAAGTTGCGTCCAGACTGTTTTATTTCTATATTGTCTTTTGTTATTCTTTAATAATATTTTATTTTTATTATAATGTAATTTCCTTAAATTTTTCTTAATTTCCGTAATTATTTTATATTTTTACTTTATTATTTTCTAATAATACAGTATTGTGATCAATTTAAAAAAAGAAATTTGCTACCCCGAAAAGTTTTTTTTTCACGTTTCATAATTAGTAGATACGAAAAAAGCAAAAAAGAATTTCAGTTCGCCTGTCCGCCGTACGCTGTACGCCGTCCGCCGTACTCAAAATCGTTTGAAAGCTCGTAACTCCCAAACGCTTTGAGATATTAAATTGAAATTTTTTTATGAATAGACTGGGTAGGCCTCTTGAAGTGACTAAATTGTGAGGAGTTGGGTTGTGAGGGAGGAGTAGGGTGGGGGTGCGTTTTAGGCGGAAAATTTTTCTAGATCTCTGCAACCGCTTATGCTAGGATGCTGAAACTTGGAATTTATGTAGAGCTTTGATAGTGAACCCATATGCGTAAAAATTGTCAATATGTGTAAAGGGGTGTGAGAGTGTGGGGAAAAATAATGCGTCCGAAACGCAAAAAAGGCGAGATCGACATATTCTAAAGTCCATGTCTCCTAAACCGTTAACGTATCAAAATTGAAACTTAATGAATATCTGTAGGTATACTAGGAAAATAGATCGGAAAGAAATTTTTGAGTGGGCGCAGTGGCGTGCGGAGGTGGGGGGTGAAAAATTTTAGATTACGATATCTCACGAACCAATTGCACTAGAGAAAAAAAAAATCGGCTTGTGTATAAAGGTTGATAAATAAAGTTTGCTGAAAGGTAAATTTTTTAAGCGGGCGGTGGATCATGAAAGTGGAGGGGATACGAATTTTTCTAAAAAATCACGTCCCATATCTCAAGAACAGTGTAAGATTGATACTTAAAATTTTTACCGGAAGTTGGCCTAATAGACACCTAGCGGGAAAAAAATTTTGGTCGTTAGGGTGTAGAGGGTGACGGTGGGGGAAGGTGAAAAGGAAAGGGCTCCGATTTTTATATATACCTAATGATATAAAACTGAAACTTGGTATTTGGATAGAGCTATAGTAGTAGCATGTTGCAAAAATATAATTTTTTATGAGGGTAGTATTGTACAGGGGGAGGGGGGTGTTGTTCCTAACTATAGAATGGCTTATGCTAGAAAGTTGAAACTCGGTATGTATATGCAAATCAAGTAGAAAAGTAATTTAAATAAGAAAAATTTCAAAAATCAATTGGCGTTCGGAAGAGGAGGCGAAAAAAATTATCAGAGGAAATGGAATGCATATATTTTCACGATTTTCGTCATATCTATTAGGCCATTACAAATATTTAATTCATTTTTATTCTACGGCTTCTTCATATAAATACCTAGAAATTATTTTCAGGATTTTTTTGAAATTCGACCCCTATGGGAGTGTAAAGGGGTTGAATATATTTTCACGAATTCCATATCCCCTAGTTCTGATTAGATATCGACTAACTTTTCACTTTCACTGGCTTGCGTAATAATCGCCTAAAACGCCTTTCTAAGTTTTTTTTTCCTTTTCAGCCTCTAAGAAGGTATAAATGGGTTGAACACGTTTTCACGAATGCCGCCATTTCTTTTAGAAGTGATAAGAAATTGAACTGGTTTTTTCTTTCTCGTTCTGTCTTCATATTTATCTATTAACTCCTTTCAGGATTTTTAGATATTCAACCCCCGCCCCAAGTGGGTGTAATACCCTGTACAGACTATGCGTTTTAAACGCGTTGAAGTAGGCAAAATGAACGTGTTAAAAAAGTAGTGTTCAGACTAGGAAACTCGTTTAATTTTGATATATGATAGCTTGACGTGATTTGTTTTGACAAATAAATATTCAGCTGTGTTTCATTACCAAATTTATTCTTTCTAAATCATTTGAAATTAAAATGTTTGTATAGCAGTAATGGATAGTGAATCTATTAGCTAATGCTGTCGTTTCACAAGCACACAATTGAGTTTCTACACCATTTAATAGTTTCTACCAAAGTTTACTTTGATTTCCGCGAGGGTCGCAGTATATGTTTTCGGTTAAACGCGTTGTAGCTACGTGTTTTTGTAAACGCGTTCGGAAAGAAATTCTAAAAATCGCTATTTTAAATATTTTTATTTTAAGAACAAAATTAACTTTCCAAGAAACGTCATAATCTCGAAACAACTGATGATATACTCCGACTTTGACCGCTCCCGAACTTTGACCCGAAAAATAATAAAGTTTCGCCCCGACCATTAGCAGATTTCTTATTTAAGGATCTCATATCTGTTAATAAATCAATTTTGTATGTTCTCATAAATATTGGACGATTTTTTTTTAATTCTGTAATATAGTCAAATGGCGATTTCCCACGCTGGTTGCCAGCGAACTAAGCCGTCTAGTAAGCAACTAAGGGAACATATGCCACAAGACGATGAATCTACTTCCTATCTCATTGAGTTCACACTAAAAGCAGTGGAAAATGTTCCACCACATCCTTTGTA
Organism: Beris morrisii; assembly: GCA_951812415.1. Taxonomy (NCBI): domain Eukaryota; kingdom Metazoa; phylum Arthropoda; class Insecta; order Diptera; family Stratiomyidae; genus Beris; species Beris morrisii. The sequence goes on along the minus strand of OX638312.1, from coordinate 137,569,853 downwards.
GTGTGGTACAACTTTTCATTAATTTTCATACACTTTATTTCGTTTCATTACTTATCCTCCGGTTCCTTTTTCATTTACAGCTTCCCTAAATGTTCAATTATAATAAAAATACGAAATAAATCTCCACTAAAATTCCTTGAATAGCGCTCACCTCGTTCAATTCAGCATCTCCTTCCACAGGAAGGCAAAAAAGGCATAGAACATATTTCGACCTCATTAAACTCAATTTGACCGCAAACACTTATCGCGACAAAGGAAAAGAAACTTCATTTAAGTTCATCCACTAAACGACCAGAAAATTTTCAATTTGCAATGAAAATTCTGGTCTAGTGTTAAGGCCAGAATTTCATTATCATTGTGATCCTTTCCTTGCCAAATGCTGCGTTTTCGCTCTCTTAATTATCAGAAAAAAATGTCATCGCAACTGAGCTGAACCACCTGAAATTTTTTTTTTAACTTTGTTAAAACCACCTCTCCAGGACCCTTTTACGGATGAGACAAATCCAACAACAAACTGTGCATTTCACCGCCCTCGTCGCTCAAATGTCATAATGTTGATTCCGCAAATGTTAAGCAAAGGGGTGGTGTGTTAATGGCGTCCACTAGCGGAATAAGTCGACCAAACTACACGGCAAAGATATGCGATTTCGACCAGTTAAGCCACCCTGACCAATCCTCCAAGGAGCAAGGGAGTCGGGCTAGTTTCAAGCCTTTCCTTGCAGTTGAATAACTTGTAGAAGTTGGTCGAAACGAGTTCCCAATATTTCGAAAGTTTTCAAAGTGTTTGTACTTTATTCGATTTGTCGAAAAAAACATTCCAGGTCGAGGTTTTTGGACCAGCTTGTTCCTGTAGTTGGGAAAAAAAAATCGAAAAGTTTTGGCTTGTTTTGACTGCATTTTTGTTCATATTTTGGTAGAAAAAAGTTTGCAGTTTTTTGTGAGGACTTTAAGGCAAGGTACGCAAAAACTTTTCGGAAAACAACAATAAGCCATTGTCCCATTACAACTGGGTAAAATTTATTCAATTCAACAAATTCGGTAAAAACTAATCCTTCTGAAATTAAAATGGCATGCAGAAGGACCGAATGCTGCTCTATCAAAGGCTACTCTGAACTCATAAAGGACTGAAGGAGGCATCTGAATTTAATTCACTGTCGCTTCACGTTGTCCTAATCTCCTGATGAATACGAATAAGTTGAAAACTGGTTCTGGATTTCTTTCTCTTACCATCTCAGTCTCTTCTTCATCTTTATCTCTGTTCTGAAGGGAACAGAGCCTTGGCAGTTCTGGGATTCAAAAAGAGTCAAAAATTCGCCGGACAGAATAATTTAACTAGCAATCCAGGATATAGAACACATCCTGCTTCAAGAAATCCGATTATCCTAGAAACTCCAAAGTACATTACATAACCAAACATTTATTGATACCTGGCTAAAAAAGGACAAACATTTTTTCCAATTTCCTGCTCTAGCTCTCGACAGCAAGCCTGGAAGTCGGTACTCGGTACATGTCCTTTGTACGCTTTAAGAGCGCGTGGAGAGAACATCGACTGGATGAATATCCTTAAATGCTACCAGGATAACAGGACACTAGAATAGAAGTCGACAGGATACGTGCAAGACTTAATTTCTCGAGGTGAATCTCCCCGAACCGAAAATCCCTCGAAATCCGTTACATCAGAACCGAAATGTTTAAGGGGGATCCTTTGAGGGTTTCCTTGTGCTTGTGGTTTTTATCGAGTTTGTATGTTTATGTACCTGTGATAATGTTGATGATTATGTAATTATAATCCTATCGTAGTGTCAAGCAAACCTTTGGGAAATGGCTAGAATGGGATTGTGACGTGTGGTATTGAGATGCGAAATGGGCCGAGAGAGACGTTTGGAGGACGAACAATTTTGGAGGGTGGCTCATCAAAATTTTACGCAGTGATTAACAAATCTGTTCACGAATTTATTAAGTATGTCCCCTTGAGATGTTTTAGGGGATGCCATAAACCTACATCCTAACGAGAATTACTTTTTAATACATACATGGGTGAGTTTGCGTTTTAAAGCTGGTTAGATTGTTCGGGATCGTTTTTTACTGAAATTTATTAGAGTTTTGAACAATATTTTTATAATATTCTACGTTTAGAACCAAATTTCCATCAGCCCTCCGGCATCTGACTCTGAATACTTTTGGATATCAGATACAGCTAATTGGAGAATTTTCTTATTTCGAGAACAATTAATCATAGGATTTTGAAACTTCTTCCTTAACTTATTGGAGCTAATTTATTATGTATGGGGGTGGTAATGGATGTGATTGAAGACGACCTCATTCGAATCGATTACGCGTTCCTCATTCCCAAAGCTAAGTTTTAACAGACACGCAGGCATATCAAGCAGCGTAAAATTTTTAATAATTAATTTTATAAATATCTATTCATAAATAAATTTAAGATCCAAGATACAGGTTTCAACTTTACATCATAAGCCATTAATTAAATTGAAAAATAAAATATTTTCCTTAAACTTTCTCTCTATTTTCTGGATTGTGGCACCTCTTGGGGTCTTAGACCAATAATCGTATTATACAATCAATGAACGGTATGGTGGCCAAAGGTTAAAGAACTTATAGGCCAGATTGGACTGCAAAAATCCAGAAGCGTGCATTACTGGGGACGTCAATAATGTCCCGCTACTGCAATGGAAGCCATGACAAACATGGCCCCATTACATGTAGAAATAAAGAAGGAAGCTCTGATAGAGGCCATATTGCAATAGCACTACACTACAACATTGAGTAGACCATATATGGTGGCTCTGGAAGATCATGTATCATTGAAATCTGGTCTATCAGATTTTGGAGAAGATGCTTCAGTCTGGACGGCTGTAAGACCTATAATGGAACTGGAGCGGGCGTATTTGCACTCAATTGTTAAATATGGAAGGCAATGAGACATACGGATACTGTGTTTCAGGCTGAGGTACATGCTATAGAACTGTGCTCATGGGATATTTCTCAGGATATTATTTCCTCAATTATCATCGACAAAGTATCACCAGATGCAATTCGATACTGTGAACCTACATCTGAAACCACTCCATACACATTCTGTGTGATTGTGACGCAGTTTACTCTACGTCTATGAGGATCTGTCGAAGACTTCCCTGAGTAGAATCATATTCTTTCTTAGGGGAATAGATATGGCCTTGGAAGTGGTTAAGAGCGGAGGAAAAAAAAGACAACTCAGATCGTGGTTCGAGAACAGGCTCAAACCAACAAACTTCAACATAGTTCAAAATTCTGCTCGAACGCTTGTCCCGAACGTTCTGTACAAACGATTGCTGCTACCAATCCAAAGCGCTTTACTAATACTTTCGCGTAGGATCTAATCGTCGTCTCGCTTCATCGTAGTAAAAAAAAAAATTGTGTCTGTCAAACTCTATCGTGTTTATATACTGCATGTGTTGAGTCGAGAGCTTTCGTTGGCAATTTTTCTCTTTTTTGAGTCGAAGCGTAGCACTACCGACATGAAGCGGAATGGAAGGGATACTAAGATTTGAGAGTTAAGCTGAGAATGTCAGTGTACTGCTCTTGTAAGACTGTAATGATAATACGATACGCTTCACCTGAACACCAAAGTTGCCCAAAAAGTTCACTCCTTTCTGGTAGAATAACTGGAAAGACACTGATCCAAATATCCGTTGTCTTGACTGTGGCTACTACGTTAGGTTAGGTTAAGTTTAGAGAAGTGAACTGTAGCACTGTGCCACAACGCATCACGAGAGATCACTAAGGATCCATTGTGTTCCCCTCGTGTAAAAACCGGTCTCTTAACTATTGATTCCAAATATTGCTCTTCTTTATGAAGAGAGCAGTTCTCTAGAAAGGTATCATTGCAAGTTCTGATAAATCGATCAAGAAGAATTTCCTCAAGTACCGATATCTGGTACGAGCCAGACTTTCACAACCACACACTAGATGTTCCAGTGTAGGCTCTATATTCTCATCACCACAGCGACACAGATCAGCCGTGGGTATTCACAGTGTTTCTCCATGTCTCCCAAAAGGACAATGTCCCGTTAAGACCCCTATAAGTTGTCTACATGTGTTCCTGCTCACAGACAATATGAAATTAGAGTTCCTCTTGTCAAGTTTCGGCCAGCACATTCTAGCCTGCCGGCAACTAGAAAGATTCACCCAAGCCCCCTCAGTTTGTCTGAGTGCTTCTAAGTCAATCATTCCCTTTACACGTTCGATGGGGCATATAACCGACTCATCAGCTAACTCTATGCCTATATCCGACCCTCTTTTGGCGAGCTCGTCTGCCTTTTCAATTCAAAGGAAGTCACTGTGTCCAGGGATCCAACAGATTTTCAGCGCATTGTTTAAACCTACCACTTGAAATATTCTTTTGCATTCGCTCACTGGTCTAGATTTAGTTACGTGCGCATCAACAGCTTTTATAGCAGCTTGGTTGTCAATATACATATATAGTTATGCACTATTCACACACTGTTTCTGCACAATTATTTCTGCTGCTTTTGTCTATGCATATATTTCAGCCTGAAACACACTCAAACTATCCGTAGCCTGAATGATTCCATGATGTCAAGATCGGAAGAGTACATTCCTGCGCCCGTTCCACTTTCAATCTTGGAGCCATCAGTATAGATAGCAAATCTGTCTGGAGTGATGATCTTGGATCCCCACTCCAATCTGGTGGGAATGTTCACAAGATAGGAATGTCCAAAACTACAAGACGGTGTCCTGTAGTCGGTGCGCTCCGGAATGCCGGAGCACAGGGAAGCTGGCAAGATCCTAGTGTGGCCCACACTTCCTTCCTTCCAATAGACTGCCTCGCATAAATGCAACGTACTCTTTGCCGCTATTGATTTGACCGCTAAGTCTAATGGGATTATGTGAAGCGTTACCTCCAAAGCTCGGGAGGCCGTGGTGCGTAAAGCACCAGTAATCCCGATAAGTGCAATTCTTTGAATTCTGTCCATGGCGGCCCTGTTAGTCCCGACATCCAGCGCATGCCCCACACCAGTGACCCGTAAGATAGAACGGGTCTAACTTCCGTGACGTACAGCCAATGGACTATTTTCCGGCTAAGGCCCCAGGTTTTTCCTATAATTTACTGACAAGCGTAGTAAGCATTCGATGCCTTCCTGATCGTGTCAGCAATCGTGAGTTTCCAGTTCAACCTAGGATGAAGATAGATTGGCCATTAAGTTACTTTTAAAACATTTGACAACGCTAAGATTTTTAAGCATGTGTAATGTCCTGTGAATATCGATTTCGCATCAATAGACCATTTCACATAAAATCTGAATATTGAACCTTTTCCATCAATTTGTCAGTCAATCAGTTATTCAATTATTTTATAGCAATTAAAATTGGAACAGAGTTAACCTTATCGATTCTTATAATTTTAAACATATCACAATGCGCTACTAAAATTTACTACTATGTGAACCTTCGGTTGCTGCAATAATTACGAAAATAGCTGGAAATTACGACTGAGATTGGAACTTTATTTTGCTTCATTCAGTACAATTTGAACATTCTGCAGAATACAAAGATATAGCCAACAACGACGTAGCTTAAAATTTCGACAATAAATCCAAAGATTCTGCACACTCGACCAAACATTTTGTGCATTGCAATTCGGCACACTCTGCTATGCTCAACTTTCAGCTTTCCTCGAATTGTTCAGAAACAATTTGCAAAGAACATGCTAGAAAATATCCAATATTCCGAGAGAATTAGTTGGGCAAACTTTTAAGGAGCTTACCAACAACACTCCAGACAAAATTTATGTATCCTGGTCGTACGTCTTTCGGAGCATCCTTGAAGCGTTAACACTCCCCTTTTAAAGGTAACGTTATCAACATTCGTGACAATCTTAAAACAGCCAATAGATCAGGCATAACGTTGTCGACGATCCATTCAACACCAGCTAAACCACTTTGTCGATTATCTCAACACGTCCATGTACCGCTCGTATCCCCGTTGCTCCTGTTCAGGCAGATGTGGTATTAGCTGAAACGATTTCAACTAGAAACATTTACTCAACCCCGGATCGACCTCATTGCAACCCCTGGAGGCCAATGTCCGTAGCATTGCAAATACAAGATGTAGATGTGTGTCACTATGTGGAGGTTTTGCAAAATGACCAAAATGCAGGCCATCAACGAGGTCCTGTAACATATCAGCCCCCCACCCCCACCCTACACACACAGTGCTCTCGATGTAGTTCCGGGCTATTTTGGAGTGGCCCCAAAAAATAGTATCGCAGTACTTGAAGTGAATGCCCTGGCGCTTCGGTACCTTTGCTTAACATGAACCGCAACCCCTGTGGCCTAGCTCCCTTGCTCACTTGCAACTAACACCCCAGGTTGCCTATCCTTTCGCCAGTCGGGGAGTTTGGAGGTTTTTGGTTTCGAGTGGCCTTTTAGAGGTCCACATAAATTGTGGCCACATGTAAATATTATAATCGGGAGTTCCCACACAAAATACCCGCACTCCTGCAACACCCTGTTCTCGGATTTGTTCACAAAACTACTGACTCCCTAAACATTGGATAGGACAACAACACAGAATCCTTCGGCCATGATGTTTGGACAGAGTAAACTGAACTGGACAATACGTAATATGTGGATAGCCGAGCTCTTTGCAATTGGGGTGTGCATATTTAACAGAATGTCCTTATAGAAACTGTACAGGTTCTTGCTGGACTTTAACGTTCGATCCACTTCGTTCGCCCATCTCTTCATTACGCAATCCGTATAGCAATGACAGTGCATTAGTTCGCCAAGTGATTTACTGCGTTCCCAGTGAACTCTCGGCTCGCATATCCTGTGTAATGTCCTTATCGTCGTCTTCAGATCCTGATTCCAATTCAGATACAGATTCCGAAATCCAGCGTTTCCCATCTTTCGACTGATTTAGATTTGTGTTCATGGCATATTACTGCGGATTTTCGTAACGAATGGATTCACTAAGCAAATATCAAGTTTCAAATGGATTACCAAATTTATATGCTATGGGATGGCTTATGGGGATTGAAAGGAGATTCTTGAGAGATCTTTGAAGAAAGCAAAACAGGCACCTGTTGTTTAAAAATTGGTTATCATGCCAAAATAATATTAGATTTAGGACGTATTCGAATAGTTCGTTTCGTCTATGTTAGAACTAGTATATTAAGAAAAGCTGAGCAAACACTACTCCATGATTCTATCCTCAAAGTCATAATGGAAATAAAATAACTCCTTTCGCCATACTTTGGCAAATTTCATCCAATTTTGCATATAAATTCATGGAACAGCAGAACAATTAAACATTCTTTTTTAATACTTCGTCAGCTGATTTAAAAAAAGTCAAACTAAGCCAAGACACCAACCAAAATTGAATTGGGACAAGAACCTTTTATGTCTGACGTCATAAACTGTTATAACTAGGTTATTTTAGAAGTTCTACTTGTTACTTCCTTCATTATAGCATCAATTACTATTACATCGGTGCTTTATGTATTCAAGCAGGACAAAATTTCACAGAACATAAAGTTTGTGTTTCGGAAAACTGGGAAAAGGGCTAGGTAGCTGGGACAAAAACCCTGGCCAGAAAGGCCCAGATGTCCGCTGTGTAGTGAAATTACAGCAACCCGAATTGAAGTTTATGTGCGGGCTAACTTTTTAAAATAGTCACAAATCAAAATTAAAATAAATGCTAGGCCGACCGCATCTTACAGATCTCGGCCTAGGTAGGCGTTTTCTCTTCTACGAACCAGTAAGCACTTAATTCATGCCAAAAATAGCAGAAGCTCAGTGAAGTGCCCACTAACCATCTGTCTGAACTGGAATCTAAAGATGAGTAATTTTTTTAAATTGTAAGCAGTGATCCCTGGTCCAACAAATCCCACGGGTGATATAAATGTGTACACCGATGGTAGTTTTTGAACAATCCCATGGGTGTACTGTGAGATTTCTTCAAGTACCCTCGGTTTACAGTGTACACCCATGGGGCTTTCTCAATTGCCATTCGTGTTCGATTTGGATCAGCATCCAAACTTATTTTCTTTAATGAAAAAACAAGACAAACAAATAAATTATCAATCTTAAATAAAATATGTTATTATTAGTTTCTTATACCCACGGATGAGCCACTGACACATATGGCTGCGGCGTTTACACTCATGGGCATTTAACACCCATGGGTGTTCTTACGACAACCATGGGTGTTTTTCGATACACTCATAAACATAGGTATATCACCATGGGCGTTTCTCGAAACACCCATATAACTGAGTGTATCAGCATGGGTGTTAGGAAATATCCATGTGATTTTTTGAACTGGAATTATCATACTATATGCAATATACACGAAATTATTGCCAATGCTTTGATACTTCGACATGGTAATTACCACCTCACCTGGTGAATAGGTCACCAATTGGATTATCTGACAAGCAGTTTAAGTTTCAGCACATCAAAGATCAATGCGGGTACATTGACAAATTCAGCTCTCTATAGCGAAAAATATAATGCTGAGACAACGCATTACACAAACAATCACCGAATGAATGAACCTTTCACTTACTGTTCATGATTTTTTTCTCATTGATGTGCTAGGCTCACGGAAGCATTCCAAGAATTGTTCAAGGAATATAACAAGAAGGATTAACAGTTAGGTAATAAGATGGTTTCTAAAGGTCAACGAAACGGATTCAGTCTATCCATTATTTGACAACATTGGTATCGGAGATTTAACCAACGACAAATTATTCTTACTGGATAGACCACAGCTCCATGATTTTTAAATTAAAATAAGGGTACCATACAGATATCCTTCAGAAAATGGTTGTTATAATTTTCCTAAATCACTATAACTTGAGATTGCACAGAGCTGTAAAGTTAAACTCTGATGTCTGATAACTCGTTTAGATCAGATACCTGAACTTCTGTAAAAACCTTTCCAGAAAACCCAACTACATTCTCAGCAACTAAATGGTAATACCCCAAATAATATACATTCGAAAAATTCCATCTTTTTTCAGTACCGTTCGAAATTCTGGAAAATCTGTAACCAGTCCTCAAACTGAACTGTGTCGAGTCTTCAAATCCCGGATATCCTTTTTACACTCTCTCTTCAGCGTCAGCACACAATCCGGAAGAACGCTTAAAATCCCGCACAAGCACATACGAAACGTGAAAACAAAAAGGACATTTACATCGCATCTTAAAAGCATCTTCAAGATTGAGGATTATGCAAGAGATTGGTGTTTGGCGTTGTGTGGTTAGGGAGCCGGGGCGATAGACTACGATGGGGGGTACCAAGTAACCACCTAATCCATAAGAACTGCATAGCATAGTGCAAAATACCTGTGGAGGTGGATCCAAGGACACTTTTGACACATATCCTTGCATCTAGCCATATCAAGCGCAATGAATGACTGATACAAAAAGCAAATAGAACTGGAGGATGTGTACTAAGAGGCTTCTGTGGTACCTACCGTTCCCACTCGCTCGTACTCCTGCAAAGTAAGAAGTTCCGCGTAAGAAGCCAAGGCTGCATAGTCCTTTCTTCTTCGTGAAGGGTCGAATTAATTTTCCGCACTTTTGTTTCGAAAATTCTTTTTAGGACATTTATTGGTTTTTTTTTCTGGAAAATATAAAACCGACCGAGAAATGCTTTGTTCGGTCAGCTTTAAGGAGCTTCGCCGGAATGACATCAGGGTTCTGGCGGAGACATCTTTTTAATTAGAACAATACGGAACGCATGGTTGCTCGTATGCTCGAAAGGGGATGATTGATTAAGAAAGATCGATCGTCTGTGAATTGGCTGTTTTTCTTTTCCCTTGTTCGTGCGTAGCTATTATCGCTATTTTGCGGATTTCTACGAATGTTCTGGAGCGCAACTTATCCTGGAGTCGAATGATTTGCGAATGTTTTTCAGGGGTATGTTGAGTCAGCGTTAAACATTTTCGAAGTATTTTGTTTGAAACGATGCGGGTGGAACGTGGTATAACTTAACGTTGAGATAAGCCAATTGTATAATAATTCGATTACAACTTCTTAACTCCATGCCAGATTTCGATCAAGTTTTTAGGTAATTATGTGAGCTCTACGGAAAAGTGAAAAGATTTATCCATTTAATCACTGAAAAAAATTCATCAAATGAAATTCTTTTAATGAATGATGCAATCACTGGTACGACGTACAAATTCATCAATGGTCTTAATGTTTGAACGGTATTCATTAATTCTATGAATCTGATTTGATAAGACATTTTTTCAAAATGGTGCAGTATGTAATAAGCACCATGCTGGAAGACGAATCATGCATTACCAGGAGAAGGCTAGGGTAATTGAAACTCGAAATCTAAAGCATATGAAAAAGGAAGCGTAGGCAGTATTCGTTCTTTGAATGAACTGAAGAAAGCAGGAGTGATGATTTAATTTCATATTCACTTTTATGAATTGTTAAGAGAAAGAAAGACATTTTGGAATCTGTAACGAGAATGGATCTCAGTTTCGAGAAACAGCATACTTGGGTTTTGTCCATTTTGAATTGAAATAGGTTTACCTGAAATGACAAATGCACATGATGAGTTTACTTACAGAAGCAATGCTACTGAATCAATGCTTCATCTTTTATGAAACCTCCTCTGTACCTTTTTGAAAACGATATTATTGGTAGCTTTTTTTTGTTATTTTTACTATTTTTGGAATGTTTCCGTAAACCTCACCGGTAAGGGGTATGCAGTGAGAGCATAAATGTGCTCCACCAAGGTATAGTAGAGCACAGCCTAGGACATCAATGCAAAAAAAATCCATAGCTCTGAATAGAACGGTAATGCTTGCAAACAATTTTTGGTCCGTCGAGCCGAATTTTAATCAGCGACCTATAGAGGCCAAAAGAAATGAGGAAATATTTTATAGAAAACTTAAATTGCAAGATATCAACCACATTTAATTAGAAAAATTAGGTCTTTTGTTATTATGCCATATATTATCCTCTCTAAAAATGCCGATAGGTATACTTAATTGTTCAAAAGAGTAAAATTATGGTAAATTTAAGTCAAAGTCTAGGTATATTGTGTCCAAGAAAAAAAAATTATTATAAGTCTAAGGAATATAAGTCTAAATAAATAATAACTGAGCAATATTCTTAATTGCATCCGTGAAAATGGAGATAATTATAAAGTAGTCATAATATCAATTGGTTAGATTACTAGCTTCATCAATACCATAAATACTCTAATTTATACAATGTACCAATCCATTCAATAGTGATATACCAATTCATACGATCAGTGAATTGGTACATCGCAGTTAAGAATAGCAATGACTGTATTCATCAATACCATGAAAACACGAATTAATATAATGAATTAAATCATGTTAGAGAGATTTTACTCAATATATGTACATATATCAGTGAATTGATTCACTAAAGTTGTTAAGAAAAATGATTGGGTTTATCAATACCGTACATTTGTTTATTCTTACAATTAATAAGTTCAACTATTAAGAAAACCGTTGAATATACTCGTGAATTTGTGCATTAAAGTTATGAACTGGAATTACTGTGTTAAATAAACAAAAAAAGCAACCAATCGGATGCTACCTAAATCAAAATAAAACACTAAACTTTGGTTTAAAATTAAAATTGTATTATAGTTGTTCCCACAAAAAAAAGGATAGGGGAGGAAAATTCACATTTTTATAGCGGTGGGATAATTTAATGATTTTAATCACAAAAAATTGGTAAATAAGATGATGATTTCGACTTCATGTCGTTATGTCGGTTATAGCGCAGTCTAGTTAGGCAACACAAAGGACACCCTTTATTTTTGCCATATTCATTATTTATAACTATTGACTGCAAAATTTTAAATTTCACCTTTTATGAACTTTTGTATGGGAGTCCTGTTAGCATGTGGATATCAAACGGAACCCTATTTTTCTATCCAAGATCAACACATTATTGGGTCATTGGACGTTCGGTTTTTTTAAAACTGAACGTAACTTAAAATAAAATTTCTGTTATCAAGGCTACGTTTTTAAATTTGCTTTTAATGCTCTGTAGATTTCATCTGGAGTAAAGGAACGCCATACACTCGTCTCACTCAAAATGAGTTTAGACAAGTAACGAATGTGGACCGTTGAGCAAAAGATCAATGAATTATCGTACTTTTTTAGAGCTAACGTGAAAAGCGAAAGTTAGAATGAGAATTTTATACAACTTTACGAATTAAAAATAAAATACGATAATTATTTGGAAGCGAATATGTGTTATTTGAAAATTTAAATTAATGATATTTATAAAGTTATGAATCTAAGCCACCAGGCCACAATTATACCATTGATAATTGCATGTGCATATCGTTTATAGTTGAACTTTCCAACCGGATACTTGATAATTGGGTCATTCCATCAAGAATCGCCAAAAATGACGAAATTTGTGACCTTACTATCTCCGATTCTTTTGAAAATGTTTGCACTTGAAGAACTAGTGAAAAAAAAATATAATTTCATTATTTTGTTCTAATCTCTAATCTAATTTTTTTTGTTGGTTATAGTATTGTTACATGTAAACCTGGCAACCGCCCAACCGTGCAACTCGATCGTTTCACATAATGAAAACAACAACAACCGAATACCTAGCTGAAGTAAATAAGGCGAAACAACACGATTGTATCTCCCTTCTTATCGAATGCTCTCCAATATACTACAACCCTTTGTATACACCACTGAACGAAGATCGAAATCGAAAGCTCTAAAGCTTTCGAGAAGATTCCACACTGAGCGAACATTCAAGTACATCCTAGACTGCAACCGGATAGTATAAAAACAGGTGAAGCTTTCAGCGAGAGAGATAGTCATTTTTATTATTATCCTCTTTGAAAATTCATATCTCCGGTAATTTACAATCGAAGGATAATAACCGATTATTTCAATCATTTGATTAATCGTTGCCATCTCTATCATTTCATCAAGAATCGCCAAAAACGTATCTTTATTATTTTTTATTTTTTTATATTTTGTATATTATACTGTTTTTCAAAACATATTAAAAAATTAAATTGGGATCTCAAGGGGATCGGGGTCAAAAAAATCCAATTAAATTGTTAAAGACCTAAACTATCCTCAATTGAGAACCATTGATGTTCTTCGATTTTTTTGACCCCGATCCCCTTGAAATCCCAAGTTAATTTTTTGATATGTTTTGAAAAACAGTATATTATACAATACGTAAAAATTTTTGAAAAAATTGAAGATTGTCATTTTGAGATATTCAATGTTAAAGGACAAAATCGTTATACTTGAAAAAAAAATATTGCGACAACCTCCCCCTTTAAAATAAGCCCTATTTTATTATTCTAGGATAAAAATTACCAGAGATATGAATTTTCAAAGAGGACTCGGACACCATTTTTGCGAAAATTTTAACATACTATAACTAACAAAAAAAATTAGATAGAAACAAAAAATTGAATTTCAATTATTTTTTTCACTAGTTCTTCAAGTACAAAATTTTTCAAAAGAATCGGAGATGAACTTGGCCATTCTTGATGGAATGACCCAATTGTGAGTTGATAAAATATCATTTTGCTACGTATAATTAAGGCCCTTCAGATAAGCAGTACGAGAATAAGAAGAGAGATTAGTTCCTTTATTAATTAGAAGCACTTTTCTTTTTGCTATTAATCAAAACGATTTAAAACCATTTTCATTGTATCGATCAACCTTTTAATAAGATTTTTAACAAATCATTTGTTCGTCATATTACTTCTTTCATAATCGTTGAGAAAACTCTACAAGTGAAATGTTTTTGCTGTATGCATGTGCTCTACGGTTCAAGCTTTGGACTTGATTCTTATCAAATCATAATGAACTCACATTATCGCATTATGTTCCAACCACGCTACCCAGCAGCGAAATGAGCAAGGAATTACCGATATAAGTCATTCTCTAACTAGTTACCGGATAATCATATACATAGATAACAACATGAAATATATAACATATATGTTGGATTACGCACCAGTTAATGAATCAGAAAAACTCCAAATGAGTATGCATTACCAATCTATTTTCAAATTGGAAAAATGTAATGCAATCGGTAATGTGTTAATCGTTCAATGGTGTCGATGAACAGAGACAGAAGTTGTATCTTACATTCAATTGTTTCTTTTCTGATTTTCAATCATCTGTGGATTTAAAGCGTGTTGGTTCGTTTAGCAAAGTATGAAATAATGAAGTTTTCGTGAAAAATTTAAAATTAAAAAATGTGTGTTTAATTTTATGAAAAAGCTTTATTTTTTATTTTATAAATAGAAATAGGATTTTTTTTTGCTGCTTAGGAATTAAGGGCTCATATACCCCTGAAATTTTCAAAAAATTGATTTTTTTTTTTTTTACATATTTTTATTTTTTATACTTTTAAGAATTCAAAAAAAAATTAGAATTTAGAAAATTCCACTCCATTACAAAGTTATAGCAATAAATGTCACCAGACATCGGTTTGGAGCGGCTTCCTGGCTAATTGCCGCGCCACTCTCAACAGCAGCGTTTAGCACTTATTTTTTCGTAAAAGCTGGGTTTCATAGAAAACAAGGTCATTTATAGGACTATCTGTGAAAAACACGAAGATACAAGAGGAAGAAGGTGTACAGTACAAAGCTGGAATGGGAGACTAGCCGTAAGTTCACGTTGTACCTACCAAAAACTTTAAATGCATTTTCTCGAAACTCTGTTTTTAGACATGGTCGGCACGATAACTCAGTCAATTTTTAATATTTTTCAACTATTTTTTTTTTAAATTTTGATAACTATTTTCCCTATAGTCTGACGAGAGGTTTTTTTAATTCTTTGCTTGAAATTTTTTTATAAATTATTAAACGCAAATTTTTTAAAAAAAACTGATTACTAAAGTTTGAAATACTGTAACTTATTTATTTTTGAAAAAAAAAAAAATTCCCTCCGCCAGACTATAACTACTACATTATTTTACAAGATTCTTTTTTATTTTTGCAAATTGAATTTTTTTTTTTTTTTTTATAGCTGAATTTGAACTCAACAAATAAATTTTTTTTTCACCATATAACCTTTGTAAAAATTTTTCAAATTTACTCGGTTTTCAGCGCGTGCAGGGGTGTGTGAGCCCTTAAGAAAAGAAAAAGAAGTCTTATTAAAAATATAATTTGATTATTATTTAAAATTTATCTATTTTATTTTTGCTGTTGAGTGTATCATTGCAATGTCGCTTATGACTAAAAACGAACTGACAGGAAGAATTTATGCCAGTAATCTGTTCCGGAACCAATAACTTACTCTGAAGTGGTTCCAAAACAGATAAGTGGCATAAATTCCTTCAGAAATATATGCACCTATTAAAATAATGTAAATGGTGACACAACGAATTACATCTACGCGTTCCGTAATAACTTCATTGTAACTAGTTCTATATCGTATTTCAGTAATTTAATCTTTAACATCTTCGAAGGAATGCGTTCCAGAATTATTTATATGTAATGCAGAAGGTAATCATTCGCCTACTGCCTATGACATCCCTGTGTAAATGTAAGGCATTCTAAACATGGAGTGTAAACTGGATTGTAAGCAATTCACATTACCGAGAAGTAATTACATTATTGTTTCTGTAATTCCTTTTTTCGCTGCTGGGTACGCTCACTATGACGTCATCGCATTATGATGGTAAAAATCTGATGAAGTGTAATGCTGGATTCACACCAAACACGTTGAGACGCGACTTTACCCGAAAAAGTCCAAAAGTGTTCGACTTTTTGGACGAAAAATCTGTTTGTGATGGTCTTGTGGAGGTAAAGTCGCGCCGGCAAAAGTTCGGTGTAAATCCATCATGACACTGCACGCCAGTGCAGTACAGACAAAGGGATCAACTCCACCGTGCACAAGTTTTTACCATCCACCGAGCCAAACTTTCAATAAATATTTTAATATTCCATTAAATAAAAAAAAATAATCAATTGAAAAGAAGCCACAAGATTAGGAGGATCTCGCCTCAAAAGCTACCTTGCGTTCAGACCCAGAGTAGGAACCAGTTCAATCCCATTTAGACTATACAACGTTCTTCCAAGCGATTCCTCCTTATTTTAAGACATGATAGCCCAAATCGGGCCCCATTTCTTTCTCCAATGGAATTTGCGACAATACTGTCGTCCCTTCGTCCGATTTGAGTTTTATTCGCGAAACTCATCAATATAGTTTTCTTTTCGTAGAAAAATGTTCAGCATATCGCGCGCAATCGATTCCTAAATGAAAAACAAAGTCATTTTAAAAATCCAAGTGCAAACTATTTCAAAACTATCCGCCCAGCAAACTTCAAAATTGAAAGAGATGAAAATCTTTGAAATTAACGTCCTCTCTCCCAGATATACGCTACGCTGTACTCTACTTACCTCAAGAACCAATATTTAAACCAAATCAGGTAACACCAATAAATAACCGAAAGTCGAAACCAGAAAAAAAGCCGGACCCAAGATTGCAATTCCGTTCGGTAGTAATCAGAAGTCAAGTTTCTGGTCTATTGCCCTCCATTTCGGTCACGTCATTAAGGGATGAAAGCAAAGCTCTGGAACGAATGTCAAACCAGGTACAAATCCCCCAAAGCCTCCGAAACATGCCACTTTTTCGCACACAATTAGTTCCTATGGCTGCGTTCCGCGCGGCCAGAGAGGGTGACATTGAGGAACAGCTTCCTGGCGAACGAGAGATGCTAAAGCTCGACGAAAAGCTTTTTAACTGACACGGTGCGCTTATCTGCCCTCATTTCGACATAAACTCTAACACACCCCCACCCCCTTCCATTTAGCCTATTCCATGATTGCTCCCCTAAGGGAGATCGAGTCCATTACTCTCGACAATGTTGTTGATGGGCTGGAATGGGACAGAGTATTACGGGAAGGGTGGTTCGGTCCGACGGGGGTGGATTGGATTTAATAATTAATTTCAATGAGGATTGCTTGTGTAGGATGTGCTGGTGAAACCGATAGTGGAGAACTTGTCGATGGCATGGCTAGGGGATGCGATAACTGGATGCATGTGTGAGTGTTGCCAGCAATTTCATAAAATGATGGCCTAGTGGAGATTGTAAAGTGTTGAGTCTCATATGTCTGTCCTGTTCGTACCCCCTCGTGAAGCACTCGTGCCTAACAGGGTTTTCGGTCTCCCGCCTCCTTGGAAATGGTTTCGGCTGTAAAGTTTTCTCGAAATTTGTTTGCCGTCTATAAATTTTCACAGGGCCCTTGTCCCGTTTCCTCTCGCCCTCTACGTGCAGCCATCTTTAATGTTTTCCGAAAGCCATAGTAACTACAAACGTGTGTGGACCGAATTTACAATTCCTGAAAGTAAATTTGAAAAGGCCTTGTTCGGAGAAGGATGGATCCGAGGGGGCACAGTTTCTTTGGTACGGCACGGCCTGGAAAAAGGATTACGTTTCCACGCATCGATATGTAGGTTAGGATGCACGAAACGTTAACTTTGTCAGGCACATTACTTTCAATATCCCCTTCGCGTCCAGTCGCCCTCTTGTTGATCGGTCGGTTTAATTTTGAGGTTAGTCCTTCTATTTGGGATTTTATCACTCTGTGGTTTTATTGACGATGTCACAGTTAAGGACTCATCAGTTTAGCTATGATGAGCTCAGCCAAAATGGGGGCCAGACTACCAATTTATTTGGAAACGGTTCAATCTATTAGCATAATGTCAACAACGAAATGAGCTTTATTCGGAGTTTTCGGCAGTTTGCATAGTGTTTACTGTTTAAAGACGATAATTAAGTAGATCCTTGTTCAATTAGTTCCGACCCGATGGAAATACATCGAGATCCGATATATTGGATTGTCGTTTTCGAGAAACTTGATACAACAGTATTTAAAGACGATTTATGAAATTGAATTTAAAAACAGACACGGTAGCGATTGTTTTCTTTTTATTTTAATATAGGTAATACTCTATATGAAATGATGGTGTATTAAAAGTTGGTCCAATGCATCGAGAGATTTTATTTTTTGTGTACACATGCCCAAAAGATCCAAATTCGCTTTCTGTCCGAACTCAGGATGCAGGAAGTTGGAATTTTGGATGCACTCGTCAAATAGAATTTGTAATGCTAAGTTCGTTAATGGGTCACCCAGCTTGTTAACACATGTTAACGAATGTTGGTCAATATTTACAGAGCACTTCAAGTTGGAGTTTGATTTTCTAATATACAGTTGCATGAAAAAGTCAATATGAGGAAAATTAAGGGAGTCATTCGTGTAAACGCCATACAAAAGTCCTTCAAAAATTCGTAGATTTTACTTTCGCAATCCATCATACATAAGGAAATTGTTTGGGTGCAAAGTAAAAATTGTTCAGAATACCTTTCATTTTAGGCCGCGGTCCGAATTGCGCTTTCTGCGCTTTTAGCACGCACACAACCGGTCCGAATTGCGCTCACGATGCATACAATTTGCATGGAGGGGTAATTTGCTGGCGCTTACACTGCTCACGGTACACAGTGTGCACACGATCCGTCCGAATTATATGCGTCGCAAGCGTGCATACAATTTGGACCGACTGTAAGCATTGTTGGTAATGTAAGCATCGTTAGCGCAATTCGGACCGCGGCCTTAAAATGTTTAACTGTATTACAAATGCTCCTTATGTACAGGGTGCGCCATCTTTTATGTCGGTATGTAAACATTGAATAACTTTGAAAAAAAACAACTGATTTTTATATGTGAGGTATTTTTATTCAATTCGGTCCTTTAAATTTATTTGGATTAGTTTTGAATACAACATCAATCAATTGGCTGCCTCTATTGGCCACAGCAAAATGTGCCCTTTTTACTGCGTTTTCCATTACTTTTTCGAGCATATCGGGCGGTATAGCGATGATTTCGGCACGAATGTTTGCTTTGAGCTCGTCAATGGTCTGGGTCTTGCTGGCGTACACTTTGCTTTTCAAATAACCCCATAAAAAGAAGTCCGGAGGAGTCAAATCTGGAGATCTCGGTTGCCAGTCAGTGTCGCCTCTTTTCGACATCAGACGTCTAGGGAATTTTCGTTACAGAAACTGAATTGTTTCTTTTTGCAGTGTGGCATGGCGCACCGTCTTGTTGAAACCAGTAACCATCCAGATCTTTTTCACGCATTTGCGGGCAGACATAATGAGCTAACATCCACCGATATCGTTTTCCATCGACTGTTTCGTTTTGTCGGAAAAAAATGGTCAATGATGGTTTTGGCGCAAACGCCGGTCCAAACAGTCACTTTTTGATCATGCAATTGCGTTTCATGGATCTCGTGAGGATTCTCCGTTCCCCAAATGCGGCAATTTTGCTTATTAACGCTGCCAAAGTGCGTGAAATGGGCCTCGTCGGTCATCAAAATTTGCTTCCAAAAATCAGGTTCAGTGTCAACCATTCGAGCGACTGTTTGGCCGTATTCTTAGCGACGTGGACAATCTGTCGGCAATATTCTTCTAAATTGACGTTTCCAAAACTTGTCCAATCAAGTCAATCTGTTGAAAAATGTCAAAGTTATTCAATGTTTACATACCGACATAAAAGATGGCGCACCCTGCACTTACCTAGTCTAGCCATAAATATTGTTATAAGGTTTGGCAACCCTGCAGAAAGGAACAGTTATATTCCATTTCTTAGAAATTGAGCTAATCGCTATAGTACGCTTGTGCTTGATGCAATTGTCACCATTTGAGTTTAATTTTTAGTGTAGTGAACATGGATTGGGGCGACAAAGAAAATAGAATTGCTGTGATTGCACTTCATAAAGTAGGAATGCAACCAAGTGATATTTTTAAGACTCTGCATACCCTTGGTATAAGCCGAATGTTTGTGTATCGGGCTCTCGAAAGATTTAATGATACGTCTGGAGTAAGTGACCGTCAAAGAAGTGGCCGTCCGCGAACTATTCTAACACCTGAACCGGTTGAAGCCGTGCGTGAGAGAATTGGCCGTAATCCTCTTCGGAAACAAAAAATTTTATCGCGTGAGATGAAAATACCCCAAAGAACAATTTCACGTATCATCAAAAGTGACTTGGTGCTTATCGTAGATCTACCGGGCATTTACTAACAGATTCGTAAAAAAAATAGAGTTGAAAAATCAAAACTATTACTTTGCCGGTACGCAAACCAAGAACACCGTAAAATTATGTTTACGGAGGAAAAAAATTTTACTGTCGAAGAAACATTTAATAAACAAAACGATAGAGTTTATGCTCGCAGTGCCAGAGAAGCTTCTCAAGTTGCCCAAAAGGTTCAAAGAGGTCATCACCCAGCCTCAGTAATGTTTTGGTGGGGTGTTAGCTACAACGGGGTGACAAAGTTGCATTTTTGTGAGAAGGGCGTCAAAACGTCTGCCAAAATCTATCAACAAAGTGTCCTTGAAAGTGTAGTGAAACCTCTCAACACGTCATTATACAAAAATCAGGCTTGGAGTTTCCAGCAAGACTCTGCACCAGGTCATAAGGCGAAGTCAACACAAAAATGGCTTGAAGAAAATGTTCCAGATTTTATTAAAGCTGAAGATTGGCCTTCCTCTAGCCCAGACCTGAATCCGCTGGATTACGAATTATGGTCTGTCTTAGAGCAAATGGCGTGCTCTAAAAGACATCCTAATATCGAATCCTTAAAGAAGTCTGTTACACATGCAGTCGCCAATTTTCCGATTGAAGAAAATGTACTCAATAATTTCAAACCTCCTAAGCGGTTGAATTCCGCAAAGTCCTGAAATTAATTTTTAGATTATTATTTATAAAGTCCAACATTTGTCGGAATTCGTCAAAACTTACACAACCCCCACTCCTTAGTAGCCAAAGCGAATTCAATATATCATTACGGAATATTACGGAATTCGTCTACAACCCCTTTCCAACCTCGCAGAGGTTGAATATTATAAAATCCTGAAAACAGTTTCTAAGCTCTTATATGAAAAGTTCGCAGAAGTAAAATTAATTCGATACATAGGCAGACCTAAAATAAATTACGATATTCGTAAAACGTATTTTTTTTTGTAATTTTTTTGCCCCATCTCCATATGCAAATTTCAACTCTTTTGCTTCTTAAATTACTTCTGTAGTCGATCCAAGTACTAAGTTTCAACTTTCAAGCATAAGCCGTCCCTGCGATACGCTTCGCCTGCTAAAAGTTGATATATTTAAAATAAAGGAGATGATATCGTAATTTCAAAAATGTTGGAGGAACTATCACTAATCAATGCCGCGATAAAACTCGAGCGATGCGATATTGTCAACAAGCGCGTCGCGCTTCTTGCTTTCACTACAATTCATTTTCTTTAGAAATAACGGGTCCAGCCACATGCTGCTCTCAACGTTTTGTATTAAAAAGACTGCCTTTGTGATTATAAAATATTGTTAAGAGTCCAGTTCCAGAAAATATAAGGATGCGTGCACGCATAGTTCAAGGAATACATGCATTTTTTAAACTTCCTTGAAAATAGCTATTTTCGTAAAAAGATGAAAAGTCACGGTTTCCTTCAATGCTAAATACGATACGAATTTTTCACTGTTGTCAGACTTATTAGGCGTGGTCGTCTGGATACGGTGGTTGTGTGGATACGATCGTAAGCTGAAATGAGTACAGAAATGTTTCGAGCTCGAAAGTTGAAACGTACAACGAAAATATATGTGAAAAGTACAGCGATACTTTAACGATTTGTGGAGGAAAGGAGAAGTCTATTAAAGTTTCAGGTGAGATACAAAGTACCATGATTAATTACTCGAAAAGAACTTTTGCCATTTTCGAAAACCCTAAAAGACTTTATGCGAAAAATAAGACGCAGTAGTTGAGCCCAATTATTGATTTCTTTAAAATAAAGTTTTACTTCCATTTTTACCATATTTCAATCTTTGACCGAAAACATAACAAAATTGTGTCTATACTATTTTGAGAATGTTTTTATTGTCTTCTTATTTTAACATAGGCCCAGAAGGAAAGAATAAATTTTGTAATGGAAGTAAAGTAGTTGCGGTGAATTCTACTGGATAGTGTAGTTGATAACAAAGCCAACCTCATTTCGTTCACCAGAAGTTGTGTACTTATTGTCGGAGTTTACGGTAATAACAAAAGGACCCGGTGGTGTGTCTATAAAAAGTGTAAAAAAATGTAAAATCGTAAACTTATAGAAATGGTAACGAGCTGAGGAAAGTGTGTACTTACAGGACACTCGACGATCTTGTAGAACTGTTCCGCAATATCTGCTCGCGTCTATTGTTATCGCGGGCGTTACACCATCGGGGCTGGTAAGTCTCGAATCCGGAATAAGGAGGTAGTCTCGTGTCGTTAACGGATTTGACGGATCGAAGCAATTTAAATCGGTTGTGGTACCAATGTATCCGTTCGATGTCAAATTGAATTTTGTCGCCTCGAAACTAATGGAAGTGGAGAAGAGAACGTAAATTTTGCTGAACTGCTGGACAAACTGAAAAGAGTCTTACACAATTCCTCGGTCATTTTCGCGTTTCTTGAAGCAAATAGCATAGGTCAAATTTCCAAAATACGGTCCTCGGCCGTTATTAGAGTTGAAGGATTCAATGACACCCCTACGTTCGGTGAAGTACTGCAGACATCCATCTGGAGCAATCAGATCGTTGTCATATTGACGGAATTTCGGTACTTTCCAATCCCATAATTGATCTTTCTTCTGATTATCTTCGTCATTATTTTTCGGAGGGCATTCGATTTGAGTGACGACAATGTCCCAGTAGTCGGTTGCCGCGAATTCGGCATTTTCATAGGCAATTAACAGGTCACGTTCTGCATCGATATTTCCGGCAGCTGCGAATGGCAAGTAGACTGCAAGAAGTTAAAAAGGATTTTATGAAAACTCTTCCCCGAAGCGATTAACTAAGATCACTGCTCACTATGCTGGTTGTTATTAACGCCGCAGATCCTTAAGTTGCCGACCTTCAAGTAGCTAGTGTCGCAGTTAACAAATTCGCCTGCGACATTCGGTGGCGGAACCGTTGGTGCTCCCAACTTTGTATTAAAGGTGATTTTCAATTGGCAAACGTATTTGCTGTAGGGTCTGAAGTAATAGGCACATTGTCTCGGTATTGGCGATGGATTACGAATGACGGTTTTCTTGGCACGGGAAACTTTTCCACACTTCATGTTAACTGTAAAGTAGTTGTTCAAGACTTAGTCACTTTCTTCCCTAAGGCACATTGCTACTTACTTTCGCAGCAAACTTCCTCATCAATACACGGTCCTGATTGGATTCCGCCATATTCGCTGCAATCCAATCGGGACAAACAAGTTCCTGGACGTCTATTCTCCGAAATGCATTCCGATTCAGTTTTTGGCTTTCTTAAGTACTCGAACCCCAAAATTCGTCCACTCCCCACCAACGGTAACTCGAGTTCACCTGCATTCGTCACAACAACTAGAACCACTGACAATATCCAAATTACGCCGGATGCCATTGCAACCTTCCAAAAAATCAACGATCAACTGAATGCATCTCGTCAATCCACGCCTGTTTTATAGGCCGTAGACAAAGGGCTGATCCAGAACGACTTCTTAGAGTTAGAAAAGGTCGATGATCGGTCAGCTGACCTTCTTTTGGACAAAATCTTTAAGATGTTTTTGGGCAGGTAATCGACCTTAACTGCATATCCGAAGAAAATTCAAATGCATTCACATGTGTTCTCTCTTGGTCGTTTTTTTAAGCTCTTTAGGTCTTCTAATGCGGAAGATTTCCAATTCCTGTTCTAACTTACATGGCGGATCAACGCCCCTCATACCGGTTTAATAAGATTATCGAAAGTTAGGTAAGATCTGATTTTAATCAGATTTGTTCTTAAAGAAAAGTTAACCATGGAATATAGTGAACAACTTACCTTTAGGATTGCTGAAGACTACATCACAAGACACAACAATTCCCTAGATGGGTTTAATTTTATTATTTTTGAATTAAAAAAATTTACAACCCTCAACTTTTAAATTTTCACGTTTCAAGGAAGTAGACCCAAAAACTAAAAAAAAATTCGACTTCTGAGACATCACACAGCTCCAGAGCCCCAGGAAATATGGTCTTAAATTTTTCGCAAGAGGTAGTCCTTGTCATCATTAAGCTATTCGGGGGCTGGCGTATAAGCGGGAGGAAGGGGAGCCTATTTTATATGATTTCCATATCTGAGGAACCGTTTACGCTAGGAAATTGAAATTTATTTACAAAAAAAGGAGATCGAATATCTTTAGAATTTAGCGCTGTAAGTATACACGGAAGAACCAGGTCCATCGGTAATTACGGAACATGCAACGGTGGGAACCACTCAATCGCTATGCACCGAAAATGGTAGTTTGACTAGGGCATTACATCGAAAATGAAAAATCATTTCGAAGATCTAGCTTACGTTTTTCTTGTGAATAACAATTCAGAGCCTACGCCTTCGGGTTCTTATGTAATTCCCAATGTTGAGTTACAGGGCACTTGAATTTTTCAACTATTGTGTTTTTTTCAAAGTAGATCCCATATATCATTGAAAGCGTGGAAGCTTTATCGAAGTTGCAAACCATCTTTTACCCAAGACTCGCTAGCTGACAAACATTTGTTAGTTAATTTTGAAAAATGGGTGTACCTACACATTTCTAGTATGGCATTCGTCAACTTTGTATTATATTGCCGGTACCTGGATTCATTTGTCGGCCAAATCGGCTGGATGTGGGTGTTTTCTTCGGCATCCATTTTGCAGGATTTTACCACATTCGGCCTAGGATTGAAGTTGGACTCAGTTCTCATCTCAATGCTCATATAATATGAAAACAAAAAGGGTTTAATCTCAACTAAGGTTTATTTGGAGGTGAAGTATACTATTTCATAAATAAATAAATTAACAAAGTGTTCACTCATTATTGAATGACGTACGAGATTCTGAATCCGATTTCTCGGAATGGTGGTGGTGGCATAGTAGTTGGTGGCGTTATTTTGTTATCACTATAGAAACTGATTACAAATGGTCCCGCCGGAGTATCTAAAAAATATATAATTAATAAAAATTTCCATATAAGCATATTGATTATGAGCAACTAATTGCAATAATCTTGACCGAAATCAACTATTCATTCGTATGACCACTCTGAACTTACAGAGCAGATTTCGATTGTTCAGACTAGTTCCACAATATCGCGTTCCAGATGTACTAGACATTAACTGCGATTCTGGTACCACAAGAAAATCTCTCGATAGATTGTCAGCTCCGATACAGTCAGTGTCCACATACATATTAGTGGCAGAAATCCTGCCCAGCTGGAAAGTGGTGCCAGTGAATCTAAAGAAAAATGTCACTAAATTTAAAATATGTTACTAAATTTAAATAATACTACAGTCTGGTCAAAATAAACAGACACTTTTTCGCACGTTGACTACTACTAGAAAAAAAACTTTCTGTTGCACACATTTAATTTTTGTGTGCGCAAAAATATGGTTCTGAGCGGTAGGAGTTTAAGTTCAAATTACAAACCACGATAGGCAGCAACGCAACTAGATACGAAATACTGAATTTCGATTTATACTTGACGAGTAGTTGGAGATAATGCCGAAAATGGGCTTCGCAAGTAGTTTGCTTTTTGTACAGACTATCATTTGTTTGGGAAATATCTAATTTTTTTAATTCTGTATTTGAAAGTTTTGGTAAATCACCTTATGAAATAATTATTACTTTTCAAGAACTTTTACACCTGCTTTTACACTTGATTTTTAGTATGTTTAGTCATGGAACCAATGAAAAAGTGACGTTAACAAAATTTCAAATTCCTTGCTTACAGCTCTCCGAAGTTATCCACGTATTTTAAGGACTTTTGTATGGGAGCTACCGAACTGAACTGCTCAATGGCAAACTCGACCTTAATTTTCACTCAAAACAACTTTCTGTAAAATTCCGACTTCCAAGCTTAACGATTTCTCAAGATATGGTGGGTTCCGAAAGATACATGACCAATTTTTCTAATAAACTTGTATGCCTGCTTCTCGAAGAACTCACTCCATTTTTTTGTAGTAATTCCGCTGCAATAGTTTAGTAACATTTCAAATTTCTAGCTTAAGGTGTTCTGAAGTTAGCGGGTAATATTGTTGATCACATGCTTTAAGGACTTTTATATGGCAGCTAATAAAAGAAGTTGGACGATTTCGGCCACTCACGTACTTTACAAATCCTATTTAATGAATTGTGAGCAAATTTCAGATTCTTAGGTCGAGCCATTCTTGACTTACGCACGTTTGGTCAGACCGTTAGACTGACAGCTTGCCGATTTACGGTTTTCGCCATCAATGATCTCCTTTTTTTGGATTAAACAGAACAAAGCTCTACAGATTTCATACAGATTAAAAAACATACTGCAGTCACGATCGGCTGCAAGCCAATCGTATAATACTCTAGATGAATACTGAACTCCGATTTATATTGTAGTTGGGGATAAAGTAGAATTACGTGTGTGCATGTTGTATGTCCTTTATTAAGGACTGCCTTTAGATTGCTACTCAAACCTAAAAGACAATATTCAGTGTTTAATTTCTTATCTTGAACTGGTTAAGTCATCGAAAAAAAAGTCCTTTTTGAAGGACTTTCACATGGGAGGTGCGGGAAGGACTCACTCGATTTCTTACATATTTATCCTTTTCCTTGGAACCATTCAAAAATGAAGGTGTACAAAATTTCAAATTCGTAGCTTGAAGCGTTCAAAAGTTATCGAAAAATATTGTTGAACACGTGTCTTAAGGACATTTTGTACGGCAGCTACCAGAAGGAGTAAAAGGATTTCGCTGATAAGTAAACTCGAACTTTGCTTTTACTCAAAACTAATTTGTACAAAATTTCCAATTCATAGCTAAAAGATTACTTGAGTTATAGTAAGTTCCGTAAATTAAAAGAAAACGTTTTGACAGGATATTTGTATGGCAGCTACACGAAGGACTAATAGGATTTTTTTCATAATCATACATTAAGCTCCAACTATTGGAAAAATACTACGTACAAAATTTCAAAGACGTACCTTAAACCCTTCTGAAGTTATCGGCCAATATTCTTGAACACGTATTTTAAGGATATTTTGTATGGCAGCTACCAGAAGGAGTGAAAGGATTTCGCTGACTAGTAAACCCGAACTTTGTTTTCACTCAAAACTAATTTGTACAAAATTTCGATTTCGTAGCTAAAAGATTACTTGAGTTATAGTGAGTTTCGCAAATTAAGTGAAGACATTTTGGCAGGATATTTGTATGGCAGCTACACGAAGGACTAACAGGATTTTCTTCATAATCATACATTTAGCTCCAACTGTTGAAAAAGTGACACATA
The DNA here is from genome assembly GCA_951812415.1 of Beris morrisii. Taxonomy (NCBI): domain Eukaryota; kingdom Metazoa; phylum Arthropoda; class Insecta; order Diptera; family Stratiomyidae; genus Beris; species Beris morrisii. Next base: position 137,542,492 of record OX638312.1, on the reverse strand, counting down.
CAAAATTTCAAAGTCGTAGCTTTAGGCGTTCCGAAGTTATTGGTCAATATTCTTGAACACGTGTTTTAAGGACATTTTGTATGGCAGCTACCCGAAGGAGTAGGACGATTTTGCCCGTTAACGAACTTAGCCTTACAAATTCAACCAAACATCCAGATCCAAAATTTCAAGATCCTAGGTGAAGGCGTTCTTGAGTTATCGTGCTAACGGACAGACGGACGGACGGACGGACGGACGGACGTCAAGCGGATTTGAGGTTTTTGGGCACAAATAAACAAAAAATAATATATAACTTTTTTTCGTCCGAGGCTTGGTTCTATGCGTTACAAACTTTTCGGCTGGATTAAACTTATAATACTCTATATGATTTCATCTAGAGTATAAAAATCTGCCAACAGTCTGGGCGCAACTTTATTATTTTATGGGTAGAAGTCCGAAAGGTGTTTAATGATGAGATGCGGTCCTGGTTATTTCTTAGGTTGTCAGTCGCATAGTAACCTACACCGCATCTCATCATTAAACACGTTTCGGACTTCTACCCATAAAATAATAAAGTTGCGCCCAGACTGTTGGCAGATTTTTGAGTCCATTATCATAGTACTACATAAGTTCTAAGTTTCAGCCTCCTAGCATAAGTAGTTCCTGAGATCTAGAAACCAAAATTTTTCGTCTAAAACGCTCCCCTCTCCTCTCCCCTTGTACCCCCACCCCTCGAAAATATACCAGTCATAGGGGTTCATCCAATCTATCCACCATAAAAATTTTAATTTAATATCTCAACGGGTTTGGGAGCTACGCGCCTTCAAACGATTTTGCGTACGCGTACGGCGTACGGCGGACAGACGGAATTTTTTTTTTTTTTGCTTTTTTCGGGTTTACTAGTCCTAAAACGTGTAAATACAAAAATTTCAGGGTAGCAAACTTTTTTGAAATTTCAGGTCGATCACAATACTTTATTATTAAAAAATAATAAAGTAAAACTAATACTCACTGAATAGCCGTGTCCGTCGCGAGCCTCCTAAAGCAAATCGAATATTTCAAATTCGGGGGATAAAGTCCGGCTCCATTATTGAAATTAAAGGATTCGAAAACACCACTGCGATCCGGAAAATACTGGTGACATCCATTAGGAGCGATTAAGTCGAGATCGGGATTAGGATACTTTATATTCGTTCTGTCTGCATTTGCGCTAGTAGTTTTCAACAGGTATGTCTCAAACGTTTCATCGTCTTCGTTTGATCGTGCAAATTTTGGCGAAGTACACTCCAATTGCGTGACGACAATATTCCAAAAGGGCAGGACCTCAGTCCCCGGAACAATTGTAATGGTGGCATCGGTGAATCCGTTGGCCGGATTAAATGGAAGATATACTGAAAATACAGTTGGTTAGTGCATTATTGTGTACTTTTATGTCGATTTAAACCACTGATCCTCACTGATCACATTAGTAAACATTTTTTTGATTTTTTGTTTGGAGCAGTTAACGTTTACCCCATCTAGGGATGACGCGGATTGGTAGCTCTCATTCGTTCAAAATCTGTGTACGGCGGGTGAACAAGTGAAAAACCCACTTCTTCAAACAGATCGTAGTTTGTCCTTAAGAACTTTAGATGGTGGATTTGCCAAGTAGAGTCATTTCCAATCAGAGTAAACTACTAGTTAAGCAATGTACAAATTCTCAGCACGGACTAGCACTTACAATGTTGATTTCGATTTATTCCACAGATTTTCACATCACCGACCAAAAAGTAGCTACTATCGCAATTATAAGTTACAATAGTCGTTCCTGTAACAGTTCTCGGTTGTGCCAGAGTCATATTGAAATCGATTCGTAGCTGGCAAACATTTCGACTGTATGGCTGAAAGTGGTAGCTGCAGGTCTGCGGTACAATTGCGGGAGTTGTAATTGTAGTTCGCTTTGCTGTCGATATTCCTCCACATCGGATAGTTGCTAGCGGAAATCAGAGAAAAACAAATCTTTTAGTTAGTTTCTTCTCACCAAATATTAAATCTTACTTTCACAACAAATTCCATAAGTGCCGCAGAAACCATTCGCAACGCCATTGTTACGAAGACAATCCGAGCGTTTCATACAGGTCCCAGGACGACTATTTTCCGTTGTACATGGACTATTAAATCTTTCGGTTCGTTCTTCTCGTTCTGGGGCGCTCACAGTACCATTGCAAATTACTCCTTGTAACACAATGGTAATTAGAACTAGACGTGTAATAAGTTTTGATATTAAGCAAGAATCCATATCACTTTTTCGCTAGGTAAGCTGTTTCGAGACTGACCAAAATTCGAGAGACTTTTGGGCTTTTATAAAAGTTACCCACGTATGTTTCCGAAATAATTAAATTAAATTGAATTAATGAATGTTCTAAATGGCGCGGCGGTGTGATAGAAACGTGCTAATTAGCCCCTAAGCGGCACATTAGCAAAAGTTTCTTAGTTGAAACGATGGTTCTACTTTTCGTACGCGACTTTTACTATTGGCCTAATTGTAGAATGCGGAAACAATTCTAAGAAATTAAGGCTATTTGTAGTGAAAGGAGTTTCATTTTGGTGACCCTTAAATTTGTTGAAATACTGAGACATTAGGAATAAAGTTTAGCGCAGTTATTTCAACTACAAGAACAAAGTGCAAGTGCAGATATAATATAAATTACACTGTAATAAAAGAGTGATTAATTAATTAATCACATACAAATTTATCTTCATTTGTCAAGTTCTTAAGTTATCTTCAGTTCATGCGAAAGGAAGTGTTTATTTTTGAACAAAATTTGTATGGTAGCTATTCGAGGGAGTTGCTTTGATATGGTGGTTAGTTGCATCGTCCACTTTTATAAATTTTTATGGAAACCAGTAAAAGCGTGTCTTAGCCACTTTTATACGGTTGCAACCCAAAGGAGTGACAATACTTAAGCCTCAGTTATAATGGTTCCGATCCGATCCGATCCGGAAAACGGACAGTGTTGAGTTTCTCCATCCGACACACATCTATAGGGTATTTCGGAACGACTAGTCACAATCGATCCGTTGATTAGCCGAGACACAAAACGGAGGGGTAAAGTTGACCAACTTTCAACTTCTATCCGTTCCGACGCTAAGAGGTGAATTATTGAATTTCACCACATCTTTCGCTTCACTGAAAATCAAAATTACACCTCGATAGTGTCACTTTGACGAATGTCGGAACGGAATCATTGTGCCCAGAAATTTTACTCCTCTGACGTGGCGGGATCGGATCGGAACCAATAATAACTGAGGCTTAACTCCGTGATTCTAAAACCCTTTTTGTCCTCAACTTAAACCCTCAAGTTATTGCGAATTTGGAATATAAGGACTACTTTTTAAGAACAGTTGTATGGTATTCAAAGAGTATCTTCATTGTTACTGCTTATTTAAACTGCCCAATATTCCACATTCCAAGATTTATGGGTTTTTGGATTAATAGTATACTCACTTATCTTAGAGACCTTTCCATGGTGGCAATGAACTCTCCCAAACTTTTAACTCAAAACTAATTCGTATAATTTTGTTGTAAGGTAGTTTTAAGTTAGTTTTAAGTTCTTATTAATAGGCTTTTAAAAAGAATTTTTCTAAATGAAGTATCATTTTAATTAATAACATAATTTGTCAAGAAATTGAAATACTACACTATAGTTTTAAAGACAATAATTTTTTCCCCGTCTGATCCCTACAAAAATTGTATAAACTGCAAATATCTTATAGAATAACTGTAATAATTAAATAAATAAGTAAGTAAGTAATTCGTATAAAATTTCGACAGTCTAATCAAAAAATATCTTGAATTTTAGTGCCTTTCTGAAAATGAATGCATTATAAATTTGCTAAGTTGTTAATGCCCTGGCAACACGCACAACTCGATCCGTTTCCAGTGAGAAAAACAACAACTTTCGGAAAGTGGAAATAGAACATCCCAATGAGAAAGGCCTGAAAAATTCTGCACAGTTCTCGGTTGTACTTAACATTTTGCGAACATCCCAATGCACATAATATGCGAGAAAGCTCTCGACTCAACACATGGAGTATAAAAGCACGGCGAAGTTTGCAGCCATACACAGTTTCAGTGATCAAGTAGTTTAGAAAATCGGGCAGTGTTGCCAGCAGTGCGATTATTGAATGCAAAAAATCAAACGTTATTATTTCTACCGGTTTTAAGCGTATTTTGTTTCGCTTGATATTCCGACGAACCACTAGCCCGCAACAATATACACTGATTTACCACTGCAAAAACAAATCTGTGTCAATTCTTCAAATTATACCTTCCGGCATTTTAAAGTTGTTTAACTATGTAATAGACTTGAGCACGTGTTCTAGGGAGCTAGCCGGGTTGTTTTCACCTGTAAATGAGCTTACATTTCTTTTACTGATGATTACCAAATTTCCTATGTGATCGCGGCAATGGGAAGGCGTGTTTGACCAAAATGTTAAATTTGATTTTGTTTGAAGATAAAATTTTGTGAGAACGGCAGCATAGAACCCAAGTTTCACAACCGAACTTTTTGAAATATGACCTTAGGATAGAAGCAGTGGATAGACCTAGTACTTACTCAAAGTGCAATTTTTGTAGACTTTTGCTTTTTGAACAGGAAAAAAAAATTAGAGATGTGTACCTTCAGAACTAATGTTAAATAAAATAAAAAAAAATATTTTGGGGATCACAACGAAGTAGGGGTTGTTTTTTTATCGAAGAAACGGCTTATTCGGAATAAACGAGTAGATGTAATTAAATGTAAGAATACTATTATTTTTTGTAGCTTAGTTTTTCTACTTATATTAATGTTAATTTTAAGCCTTTCCAGTTGGGGCAGCCAAAACCTTTATCAACTTAGAAGAGATATGGCTATGACCGTATATTCCGTCCGGAATTATGAAATTGAAAGCTGGTAGACTTTTCCGGATTAGACAATTCGTCTCACTAGCCTGCTAGAATCTTTTAATTTTGATCATGTAAGTACGCATAAAAAGCCTTATATATTGTTAGTTAAAGACTTACCTAAGCAATCTTTGTAACTTACGATTCCTGGCCAATAAAAATCTTATTTATGAAACCTTGTTTACGGAAGTTGGCAGTAAGTTCTCGCAGACAAATCTGCGTATGTCGGGATAGCAAAATTATTATTGGTGCAGAGCCATCTGTTCGGTGATAGTTTGATGTAGACTTGCTCTCGTAAATATTACAAAATAAAATAAACAAAAATAATATTTAATTATATTAAGTATATCTGTGTTTGAAACAAGTGCGCACTCCTTCAAGTCGATGGAAATTATTTCACGTAGTTTTACGTCGCCTGGAAATAAAAAAACGGGGAAATGAAATGAAACGTCCGAAAACACGGGCGAAGTTAACTTACCACAATATTATAAATTTAAAAAAAAATTATTATGTAGTGACACCTCTCATTACTTCACTTGTTTCACTTTTCTTAAACCCGCACTTAAGAGGCAAACTTGGAATGGTCACTTCTCTCGCATTTTATTTTCATCATCTTAGTGGCAGATGACATTTGTATGTTTGAATGCGGCTGTTTTCTGTTCTTTGAATAGATCGTGGTAGGAGCACATGTTTTTATATGATACCTAAGGCTCAAACCTTCAAGACAATGTCTCCAAAGAGATTTGTTATCAACTGGGTATAGTTGCACTTTCTTGAAAAAAGATTAAAGGTAAATAACTTCAAAAGTTCAAAAGATAGAGCAAGAAATTGACTTTCTTTTCAAGGGTATTAAAATAGGCTTTTATAAAATTGAGATAAAAAATAGATCAACGATCTCCTTTACCAATTAAGTGGCTGTGAAAAAGAATTTGTCATTTAGAAAGTTATAAAAACGGCTGCCTAACACTGGCATAAAATAAATCAAACATAAAATAATGACTGTACAGGGTTCAGTCAAGCTACCAAATCCTGATATGTGAAATTTATAAAATAAAGAATATTATTCCATCAGGGTAAGGAACTGAACCCTAGTCTCCGATGTGAAAACCGGAGTAACTTATAAATATACTGCAGACACATGGGCATATAGTAGAGAGTTTGTTCCTGATATGAGGTGGATGCATCTAACAAGTGAGTGATGATTCATGTCACATTAGACTTTTATAAAAAAAAATGAAATGAATGTATCTAAAAAATTAAAAAAATGTACCTACCGTTTCAAAAATCAGAGAAAGCACATACTCTGAACCCCTTATATTTGGGCGGTTAAATTCGTTTTTGCTTCCGATTTATAGTGGTACTTTAAAAAAATTATAGAATCATGTGAGTGCGTCAAATTGATATGCTCTTCTGCTTCTGCAAATATTGTCGAACTTAAGTATTTGAGAAAGAATTCAGCCCGAAAATTTTGAAGTGGATGCTATCTTCATCATGTTCTCATCTTGTTAATTATTTCACAAAATCAGATATCGCGTCTAAGTGATTGGCCAATTTCGAACAAATATTTACCGTGTTGACAAAATTGCACTATTTAAACAGAGACCGGAGTAAGTTCGAATTGTTTATCTATTCTAATAATTTGATGCCGACAAACGTACAGGAGTAAAGTACCAAAAGTGACGATCGAAGTTAGTACATTTCCGATCACAAGTACTTAGGAATTAAGACAAATATTTGCAGATCTTAAGATATGTTAAGTACGGATTAGTAGAATTAGTTGAAAAAAATCGAATATATTTGTTATAAATTTTAGAAGTTCAATGAACCTGGGCCTATAAACCATTCGACTAGCTGAAAACCGCCTATAAAACCGGGAGCAAAAAATAAGGAAAATCAGTTCTTGTGTTTTTACCTTGTGGAACAGAATGGGTGCGTTAAAATTAAGTGAGTTGTTCGCGATTTTCGTTTTTATTGTGGGCTCTGCAAGTACACAGAGTGACGAATTTAATTTGAGTTTGGCGCGTCAGGAACGAAATTTTAACAATAATTTCAATAATTTCAACAATTTCAATAATTTTAATAATTTTTTGCCGAATAGACGGCAAAACCAGGCTCTGTATTCGGATTGTACGACACAACTTGGTACTTCCGGTGTTTGTATGAAGTCTAATGAGTGTTCGCGTAGTTTGGGGATACCTTCCGGGTTCTGTTCACCGGTGACTGTTTGTTGTTCCAGTAAGAGGATGATGATGGAATTCTCAACCCTTAAATAACAAGGAAATTATTTTTTTAGTTTCACTGCAGTGTGGTGGATCGTCTAATGCTAAAAAAGTGGTTATGGAGCAGAATGGCCAGACAGCAACGTCGTGCCAGTACACTATTACGCCATTTAGCCAAAATGTTTGCCAGCTTCGAATCGATTTTACTACGACCTTAGGAGCTGCGGTCACACCTCCCGGACCAGATGCAATGCCTGTTTGTACGGACAGCTATTTGGCAATAAATAATTTCAGATTTTGTGGATCTAATACAAATCAGCACAGTAAGTGCTTACGAGGTTCAAGTACACAAGATGCAATGAATATAATTCTTATTTTTTAGTTTATATCCCCTTTAACGGACTTTCAAATCAGTTAATATCTGTTGTACCCGGAACTGCAACAGCTGCAACTTGGAGAATCACAGTCACACAATTGGAGTGCCTACCCACTAATTCGGATAACACGGCCCTCGTTGGGAATCAAGCTAATGGCCAGTTCCTGGATTTGAAGAGGTTGCTGAAGAAAAGACCTGCGGACATAATCGCTCCAAACGGCTGTCTCCAGTATTTCACAAACACAACTGGAACATTTGAGTCTTTTAATTATAACAGCGGAGTCGGCCCGTATCCGCCAAATATGCAGTACGCGATTTGCTTTAGACGACCGGCCACTGCATCAAGTATACAGTGAGTATTTTAAATAGTAGGTACTAACTGCATTAGGACCCACACTTGGTTTAATGCGCTTCCCCCCTCCCCGCCACTTTTCTTCTTGCCGTTAAAAAATTCCGGCTACTGTGAATTTATCTTATTCAATTTATTCTCAGAATTTGCGAAACGAATTACGCAGCAATCTGAATTAAATTAATATTACGTAAAAATTTCCCAGAGAACTATTAAATGTTGAGTCGGTAGTTCTCAACGCTTGTCAGCATATGTCAGCAGCTTCTGAATATGTGTATATTGGCTCTACGCATTCGAGTGTCTTCCGGCCAATCTTTAAAGGAGAACTGTAATAGCTCTTCAAAGCACTAAAGAGAGCCAGTGTAGCTCACCTATTTTAGAAAGAGCACGAATTAAAAACCACCATACTTAAGTTTGTAATGCACTGTCTGCCATGCTGTCAAATATTTGACGAATAGTTCTGTCAAATTTTAACCGACAAAATAGACTTAGCGTAGTGCGAACAAAAAATGTTGTAAAGAAAAACTGTTGATTACACTACGAGTATCTCTGATCTGACTTGACATGCCGGCGAGAGTAGTGAAGTATTTGACATAGTGACATACAAGCTTTAGTGTGATTCGAACCTATAAGCTTACTAGACTACCGAGGTCTTTTGATACAGTTCGTAATATATTTGCGAAATTGCATGCTGCTCCCCTAGCGGAGCGAATTGAATTTGAAAATTTCGATATGTTCCGATATTTTGACTTCCAAAACTTTGGTTTTCGACATTTTTATTTCAAGATTTTGGCAATCGACATTTTAAACCTCATTTCACTCATTTGTGATAAAGTTCATAGCCTATTACGCATAAGTTTAATTAAGTCAAATATTTGGTAACGCATAGAACGAAATTCTGGAAGTATATTGTACGTTACGTTTTATTCAGCTATTGACAAAAACATCAAATGCGCTTGCTGTCTATTCACGCGGCCACGATAAATAGGATTTCGAAATTTAGCCTCCAATCGTCAAAGTGAATTCAGTGGCCCCGTTCAAAAGCCCTTGCGTGTTTCCGACAATTGGCCGTTTTCTTCAGAAGCTAGAAATTTTAACTTTGAAATTTATTATTTTTCGAATAGTTTCATGTAAAATAGAGAACACAAAAAAAATTCATAACTACGTCACGTAACTGCCATACAAAAGTAATTGAAAAATTCATTTTCTGGAACCAATTGTAACTTGTAAAATCGTTCAATCAAGAAGTCGACATTTGATACGAATTATTTTTGTAATAAAAGTAAGGTAAAGTGGCCGAGAGATTTCGGCAAGAAAGTCGTTAATCACTTAGTTATAATAGACCAGTTTTGATCAAAAACTCCAAATGCGATTGTCAGTAGTTCGTCTTTTCAAAACCTCGTTCAAAACTACGTTAAAATTTTGAATATTTGGTAAAAATTCCAGGAGGACGCGTTCAATACTTGGTCGTCTTTGGCGCTGTAACCGAAGTTGATCTACCCATCAAAGTAGTTTAGAATTTACAAATTAACAAATTTAATTAATTATTTCCTCGTTTAATAGCAGGCTAATTCCTCCCTTTTAGATTTATTGCACAACGTTTTATATTGGGTTCGAATGTTGATAACACTGTACCAGATCCAGCACAGCCAATTGATGGAACCTGTTTCGATGAATCTGGACAAACTCAGATTATTTCGAATGATTACCTATTGGTGCCAATTTCTATGATTGCACAAACAGGAGTTTCTGCAACTCGATACTGTGGAAGTATTCTAGAAAATCAAAATTTAATTGGTAAGATTGATTGCGGTCGAATTTGAAATGGATTTTTGATCACAGTCCATCATATTTTAAATTTATTTTTAGCTACACCTCCTGGTCCATTTATGGTCATTTTCAATAGCGGAAACATTTTTCAACCTACTGGTCCGGCTGAATCAACAGATCGTGCATTCAGAATTAGCTACAGTATTGTTTAAGATTTGTTATGGTATTTGAGAGGTATCAATAAATTGGTGAATTGTACTAAAAATAAACAATGTTTTATCTAAGTGATATTTTGCAATGCTCCTTCTAATAAGACGGGATTCCATTTCACAAACTGGTTCTGGTCAATTCTGCTTCGCCTACTTCGTTGCTGATCACTAGTTTTCGTTTTTATAGTATTCGGACGGTGTTCGTGAAACAATTTATTCTTTGAATCTGTGATTTTTTATCACGAATTTTGAATCTTCAATTTCTCATATTTCGATTGATGTAGTTCCATACTAATGCATGTGACACTGTCTCTGATTGTAGGTGCTACTCTCTGGATAAATTTCTAGGTTTTTTTCTCAACTAGTTCTTGAGATATGAGACTCGAATTTATACAAATATTTTCTTACAACTCCAGTCCGCGTTCGCTGCTCCACTACCCCTCACGAAAATTGTATTTATTACATGTAGAAATTTTGATATTTTATACCCTCTTCTCACGCTCTTCGGTACACTAGCTAAAATTTAAGTTTCCTTAGTATTACTACCAACAATCACACATGGCGGACAGCACGGCGGTCAGATGGATATACATTTTATATTGGGTCCACTAGTCTTAAATTAAAAAACAATTTTTTTTTCAGTGCCGTAAACAGTTTTTTTTAAATCGATTTCAATATTTTATTCTTCAAATATGTAAAATTTCCTTGCTATCAACAATAAACAAATAATTAATTTCGATAAGTTGGTTACATAGGTTAATTTTTTTACATCAATTAGTTCAAGTTTTGATCTGAAAAAGTACAATCAAACAAATCTGTACTCCAATTCAAATGCTCGCAACTCTGCTGGACCCATAAGTTGACCAGAATACTGTCCAGTATTGAAATAAAGGATGAATGGTCCTGGCATATTAGCTAGAAGAAAGACATGTTACACATTAGTTTGAAAAGCTCATTTAATTGAATATCTTCTACTCACTAACTAAAGTGTGATCTTGCAAACTGGTGCCACAGTATCGATAACCCGATAGACCGCTCGAGGTTGTCGCGAATGGGACCAATAGGTAATCATTGCTGCCCATCATACCAGGGGTACTCATGAAGTCTGTTATACAATCTGCATCTTTAGCCATAGATGAATCACCGGGCTGCATTATATTATGATCTAAACTAAAAACATTTCCATGTAGCCTGCAATCAATTCAAAATTAATAAACGTTGGACGGCTCAAACAAACACCACAGACAATATAATAGACATATATGCCAATAGGGAAATGTACGTTCATTCCTCTACATTCAACTTGATGAAGTAAAGACTAACCACGAAATTGTTTCCAATGTCCGAAACTTGCAAGATGTTAATTACAGCAACAATTAAAATTTAGTACAATAATATCGCATATTATTTAATAGTATTTCTCGAGTAATACATTTTTTTTCTAATTTCTATTCCAAATTTAATTGAAAGCGTGAAAGCTTCATTGTACTATTTCAAACAAACACCTAACCAAAATTCGCTAGCTGGCAAACGTTTGCCAGCTATTTTTTAAAAATGGCAGAAATTTCTAATATGGCATTCGTATTATATTGTCCGTGCTATCACTTACAGCAGACCATGTGTGATTATCGTTCGCTTAATACAAATCGCGTATGAGAGATTTGGAGGATAAGGACCATTGCCGTTGTTGAAGTTAAAAGATCTGATAATATTTGTGGAGTTGGTGAAATACTGCAGGCATCCTATGGGTGCAATTAAAGCAGTGTCAAAACTGGTTCCAATGTCCTCCGATGGGCATTCGATTTGCGTTACTGATATTTCCCACGAAGAGCTGGGTTCCGATTGCAGAACGATATCCTCGTAGGTATCAATGCCAGTACTGAACGGCATATAAACTGAAAATTTTAATAATAGTTTTTTGTAATATTTTTATTTGTATTATTATTATTTTTTTTTTATTTTATTTAAGAATATATAATATTATTACGCATATTAATTAAGAGCTGTGGTAAAAAGAATTTACGAACTTGGCTGGAAACACCACGTTGAAACAATATTTTCTTGACCTTAAACTTCGAAACAAGAATAAACTTTGCAAGCTTTAGGACGCCAGAACTCAGCGTTCTAGTGTTTTGCTGCTTCAAACAAACTTATAAAATAATAGACTCATAACTACTGTCTTGTCTTATTAGATTATGGTTCATATTTAGGTACTTACTATGTTGTTTATTGTTTTGACCGCAAAATTTATATAGTCCAATTGTTAGTCCTTTCGTACATTCTAGAAGATCACTGCCGGAAGAAGGAGTCGATTGGGGCAAATTTGTCGTAAAATCTATGCGTAGCTGGCAAACGTATTGACTGTAAGGTCTCACAGTGTATGTGCATGTATTGTTCGTGGTCAAAACTTCATTTTTACTATCAAATATAATGTTTTTTGCGCTGCTTGACTGACCACAATTCAGTAGAACTGTTAGAAAAAAGAAAAAAAATTATTGCTATTTTATTAAGCTATTTTTTAATAAAAATTTACTGTAATCAACCTGAAAGTTTCTAAAAACTTACTACCCCCACCTTTTTTTTATTTTTACGCTTTAGGAGTAGGGTCCGAAAATCGAAAGTCTATGATCCTAAATGTATGACAGGTGTACTTTATTGCGACTCTATCCATATTGTAGTAGGTTAGCGTTGAAGAAGTCCTGCCCCAGTGATTTATCTAAAGCAGCTATCCTAATCTCGATGAATAAGCAGTTCATGGTTTTTGTACTATTAGTTTGTTATAGCAATTACATACAACTTCAAATCACCAAAGGGCTTAATTTTTCCCGTATTTCATTTACCATTTACTATACTTTAAATGAATTTTTCCTACCACCCTCACCAGATCTATTTGTATGCGGTGGTATGTGGAGAGTGGGAACGGGCGGGTTTAAGGCGAAAAAAGGAATCTGGGAATAATATTGTCTGTGGTAAAACCTATACCAATAAAATAAATAACCAGATGACAAATTTGAAAATCAACTGACAAATACTCGTATTTGCCAGGTAGCGAGTCTTGTGAAAACGACGGTTTCGGAACTGAAACGAAGCTTTCGCGCATTGAATGACAAATTCGATCGAATTTGGCAAAAAATCGCAGCAGAGGAGAAATGCAAACTTTATTTACGATTGAATACACAATCTAGAACGATATTGCTTACCTACATTTATTTTATAAAAATGCTATTGGCTGTACTATTGTTCAAAATTCGCGTTGATCGAACAACAGATACAATTTAATTGTAAATCCATAGTTCGTCACGTTCAATAAAGAGAAACGTAATCTTCGAATAATACTCACTTTTACTGAAGGCATGCAATATATAAAATAGTTGTAAAGATATTTATCTAATCTTCAAAATAATTTATTAATGTAATCTACATTGAACTAAACCTTGAAATAAGCGTTTGAATTTGAATTTGAGGCATGGTGAAAGGTCTCTTAGAACAGCTACTAATGATGAAACTAGAATACATTTGGACAAAGTTCGGTCAGCAGGACCTTCTTTATTCACCTATCATTTCTCCAAATTCTCCAATTAAGCCATGTCTATTATACTTAATTAAAAATTATTTTAGAATTAGAAACGCCCCTACGGTAGGTATATCATTGAAATTAATATTTTAATATTAAGGTATTCTGATCGACCTAAACTAAATGAATTGGGGATACATACATGGAGATCCAGTAAATTTTGTTGTTGAATATTTGTTGAAAGTTACCAAAGAATACTTAACCATGTTACATGTAAGTATTTGAGTGATACATGATTCGTGCTGAAGTCACGTAAAATACCATTAGTTGTAATTCGGGCTTTTAAGAATTTGACTTAAAAACACTTTCGAAATAAATATATAACCAATTTTCAACTGGTCTTTAGATTAGAACCGCTTGATTTTAATCTAGTGGGGTCTTTAATCTAATTGGACCAGAGCAGAGTTCATAAATAAACTAGTTTGACACCGAATAACATAATTCTATAAAATAAAATTGAATCCTTGGATATGTGAGCTACTTCCCTACGGTAGTCGAAAAAGTCCTAAATTAACGCCTCGTTTACGCAAGGGTTCACATGAACGCAGATATGTTCCAAACTACGCCACACATGGTGCATTTAGTGATAAATTTTACGATTTGGTACCTTGCTGTTAGCCAGGTTCCCAAGCCAGTTATTATAATGCAAGATTACTTACCTGATCTAGCATCCACAGCAGCCGCATTAGCACTATTCTCATTATCACTGACCACTAGAAAAACCAGCACCGCAGTTGTTGCTAATAACGCAAAGGATTTCATACCGATCAATAAGCTCGTTACCTTTAAACTAAAATACGAGTATAACAAATTGCAGGGTTCAGCTTTTATAGAATCCAACTCTAACTTGTAGATAAGAGATAAAACTTAATTCGATTATTTTCCCTACTACCAGTTGAATTTTTCGTGTACCGAATTTCTTTTAATCAACAACGATTACTTAACTTAACCTGTGGCTACCTCATATAAGAAATTTCATGTTTCTAAGTGTTCCACTTTTGTTTGGAGGTTGGTACGGGGCAGAACTTGTATTAAGTACTTTCAATTAAGACATTTGTAGGGTTTTATTTGGCAGGCTTAGAAGTAAAACTTGCAAGTTATAACAGAAGTTCTTTTAAATTTATAATAAATTTTTCCTCAATTCCCCATCGTTAATTCTTTTGTATTTACCATTTTCTGTAGGAACATGTAATTATTACAGAATCGGTTCCGTAATGGCTATTTGTAAGGCATACGCCTTACTTTCTCCACTACATCATCGAGTAGATTTACATCTCTGTCTCCTAGGCCGACGGTCTCTGTGCATTGCTACTAAGCTATTTTTGACGTTTAGCGCACAACTCACTAGACCAGGTGGTGGAACGTTTTAGACAGAAGTTTTCCTAGGAGGCTGAATCTTGGAATAAATTGTGAAAAAAAACTTTGGATTCGTCCGAACCAATTTTACAAAAAGATAAAATTTAGTTTCTGTATATAGGATTACAAGTGGAAGGTACTGAGGGTAAAACGTTTGAGGGAGGAGGTGGAGCACTGAAGTGGGGGATAATAATTTTTGTAAAAAAAAATTTTATTTCTCAAAAACCGTACCAGATATGATCTTAAAAATTGTACACGAGCTGAGAAACAAATTTTTGGGGGTGGGTATGTAGTAGGTGATAGTAGGAGGGGTGGAAAGGAAAAAAATTAAATTTTTAATTATAGAAAACTGCAGAGGGACGAGAGTTAAAAATTGATGGCTATGTAGAACCACCATAGAGGCATCATAGAGAAGTTGTTGACAAGGGTATGAAGGCACGAGGTGAGGGTTGGTTTTTTGGATCTCATGAAGGGCTTATACAGGAAACTTGAAACTTAGTCGTATGTGTAGATACTACGGAAGTAATTTAAGCTAAAAAAATTCAGTTTTCTATTTGAGTACGTAGAGGGGGAAAAAATATTTTCATCGAAAAAATTGGTTTTTCCATATTTCCACGAATTTCATTATATCTTATAGATATGTAAAAAAAAATAATGAAGTTGTACTCAGACTTTTGGCAGATTTTTATTTATCAAAAGCTATTACGATATCGGCAAATCTTCTGGTCACAATCTTCTTATTTACTAGTAACTTCTGTATAAAACGGGGACATTAGTTGGCATTTTATCTCTGTAGCATAAACTCTTGTTAAAATCCAATTACACGATTTGATACATTATTGATTTAAGCGTAGGAGAATATATTATGTATTTTATATATTTTGTCACTATTTATGTTATTATTACTCATGATAGTAGGGAAAAGTGAGCACATTTGAATTTTATTTTGTATTTTCATCATATTCGTGATTGCAAAATATTTTTTAAAAATTTAGAAAACTTTGCGAATACATTGGAATATTTATTTAATGTTTCAAAATAATGTAGGTACCAACATTCACGTGACGGGGGGGAATTTTTTTTAAAATTTGATGTCTTAAACTCCAAAAAAAATTACAAAAAATTAAGTGACATATTCATGTCATACCTCGAGATTTGATCAAAATTTTATTGAAGTTTATTAGGATTCACTCTTTGAATGACTAGATTTTGTTAACTCGATATCTATTAGATTATTATTAAGTTAATATGGGGCAGTAAACTAGCTTAAATTTATGATCATACGAGCTGCCACATATCTGGCATTAGAAAATTAAAATCCTCCTGACTTATGATTAGGTCATTAAAATATTTGCAGTTTTTCTATAAAATAAATAAGAAAGGCCGAAGTTCGTAAAATTTGTGACCCCATTCTCTTTGGGATCCCAAGATGAAATTTGATATGTTTAAAAAACAGTATAACAATAAATAAAAGAATAAGAATGGTTTTTTGGGATATTCAAGGATTAAGAACTAAGTCGTTATAATTGAAAAAAATTTAAGGGATAATTTTTATTTGTATTTTTCTTATATTGCAATTCTTTTCCTTTAAAATAAGCCTTAATACATTATTCTACGTTAAAAACTAACGTAGATGTGAACTTTCAAAGAGGAGGATAATGGAGTCATTCAAAAGTGTTACTATCAAAAATAATATTTTTTTACACCTATTTTTGCGTATTCTTTCTGCAACTTAAATTTCGAAATTTTTGAGTTTTATTATTTTTCATAATTTTTTCCGAATTTTGTGTTAAAAAATAGAGTACCTATGTATAATCGATAAATAAAAATCTGCCAATGGTCTGGGCGAAACTTTATTATTTTTCGGGTCCAAGTTCGGGAGCGGTCAAAGTCGGAGTGTATCATGAGTTGCTTCGAGATTATTAGATTTCTTGGAAAATTAATTTTTTTCTTAATAAAAAATATTTAAAATAGATATTTTTAGCCGATTAAACATTGAAAAAGTCCGTGTAGACTATTCGAATTTCGGTATATTATGTACACTAAAAGCCCATAGAAGCAAAAACGAATTTGTTGCCTTATCAGAATTAAGAGATATGACGAATTGTTAAAACGTATACAAACCCATTACTTCCACTTGGGGTCTCAATTTCGAAAAAATTGTGAAACAGGTTTTTAGACGATTTCATAAGAAGCAACTTGATATTTCATGAGACAAGACGGATTTTGAAAAATTTGTGAAAACGTAAGCAAACCCTTCACACCTCCTTCTGGAAATTCGAAAAATCGTGAATTGGTTGGCCGTAATAATCAATTTTATACTCATCAGAACTAAGGAATGGCAAAAATTGTGAAAACATATACAAACCCTTGGGGATAGAATATTGAAAATTTGAGAGATGGGTTTGTAGGCGATTAGGATTGAATATCTAAAATACTGAAATTGACTTTTTGGCTTTTTTATATAGGAAACCTTAGGAAGTAAAAATGAATTCGATATATCATCAGATATGCAACCTCCTTACACCCACTTGGGGGTTGAATATCCAAAAATCCTGAAAGGATCTAATAAATAAATATGAAAACAGCACGAGAAAGTAGGAACCAATTCAATTTTTTATCACTTCTAAAAGAAATGACGGAACTCGTTAATACGTGTTCAACACGTTTATACCCTCTTAGGGCTGAAAAAGGAAAAAACTTAAAAACAAGTTTTATGCGATTATTACGCAAGCACGTGAAATTGAAAAGATATTCGATATCTGATAAGACGTGGGGATATAGTAAAATTCGTGAAAAAGTTTACAACCCCCTTTGCACCACCTTAGGAGTCGAATTTCAAAAAATCCTGAAAACACTTTCTAGGTATTTATATGAACAAGACGTACAATAAAAATGAATTCAACATTTGGGAAAACCTAATAGATATGATGAAAACCGTGAAAATATATGCATTCCATTTTCACTGATAATTTTTTTTGGATATTTGAAATTTTTTTTTATCGAAATTAGTTTTCTAGTTGGTTTACATAAACGTACCGAGTTTCAACTTTGTAGCATTAGCCGTTCTATATATACGAAAAACACCCCCCACCCCCGTACCATACTACCCCTATAAAAAATTATATTTTTCCAAGATGCTACTACTATAGCTTTATCTAAATACCAAGTTTCTGCTTTATATCATTATAGGTTGTCGAGATATTAAAATCGGAACTTTTTCCTTTTCACCCTCCCCCACCCTCACCCTCTACACCCTCACACCCAAAATTTTGTTTTCAGCTAGAGGTCTCTTAGGCCTACTTCCACTGTTCTTGAGATATGAGACGTGATTTTTTAGAAAAATTCTTATCCCCTCCACTTTCATGCTCCACCGCCCCCTTTAAAAATTCTACTTTCAGCAAACTTCATTTGTCAACCTTTATACACAAACCAAATTTTATTTGTCTAGTAGAATTGGTTCGTGAGATATCGTAATCTAAAGTTTTTCACCCCCCACCCCCGTACGCCACTGCCTCCACTCAAATTTTTGTTTCCGATCTATTCTCCTAGTATACCTACAGATATTCATTAAGTTTTAATTTTGTGACATTAACCGTTTAGGAGATATGGATTTTAGAATGTGTCGATCTCACCTTTTTTTCGTTTCGGACGCATTATTTTTCCCCCCACTCCCAAACCCCTTCACCTATATCGGCAATTTTTTTGCAAATGGGCCCACTAATGAAGCTCTATATAAATTCCAAATTTCAGCCTCCTAGCATAGGCGGTTGCTGAGATCTGGAAACCAAAATTTTCCATCTAAAACACTTCCCCCTCCTCTCCCCTCACACCCCCATCCCTTCAAATATAGCCACTTCAAGGGGCCTACCCAGTCTATTCATAAAAAAAATTTAAATTTAATAGCTGAAAGGGTTTGGGAGCTACGAGCCTTCAAACGATTTTGCGTACAGCGGTCGACGTACGGCGTACGGCGTACGGCGGACAGACGGACTGACATTTTTTTTTGCTTTTTTCGTGTCTACTCGTTATGAAACGTGAAAAAAAAAATGTTGACGGTAGCAAATTTTTTTTTTTAAACATACTGCAGTCACGATCGGCTGCAAGCCAATCGTATAATACTCTAGATGAATACTTAACTCCGATTTATATTGCAGTTGGGGATAAAGTAGAATTACGTGTGTGTATGTTGTATGTCCTTTATTAAGGACTGCCATTAGATTGCTACTCAAAACTAAAAGACAATTTTCAGTGTTTAGTTTCATATCTTGAACTGGGTAAGTCATCGAACAAAAATGTCCTTTTTGAAGGACTTTCGCATGGGAGGTGCAGGAAGGACTCACTCGATTCCTTACATATTTATGCTTTTCCTTGGAACCATTTAAAAATGAACGTGTACAAAATTTCAAATTCGTAGCTTGAAGCGTTCAAAAGTTATCGAAAAATATTGTTGAACACGTGTCTTAAGGACATTTTGTATGGCAGGTACCAGAAGGAGTAAAAGGATTTTGCTGATTAGTAAACTCGAACTTTGTTTTCACTCAAAACTAATTTGTACAAAATTTCGAGTTCATAGCTAAAATAATACTTGAGTTATAGTGAATTCCGTAAATTAAGTGAAGGCTATTTGACAGGATATTTGTATGGCAGCTACACGAAGGACTAATAGGATTTTCTTCATAATCATACATTTAGCTCCAACTATTGAAAAAATAACACATACAAAATTTCAAAGACGTAGCTTAAACCCTTCTGAAGTTATCGGCCAATATTCTTGAACACCTGTTTTAAGGACATTTTGTATGGCAGCTACCAGAAGGAGTAAAAGAATATCGCTGATTAGTTAACTCGAACTTCCTTTTCACTCAAAACTAACTTGTTTAAAATTCCGAATTCGTAGCTGAAAGATTACTTGAGTTATAGTGAGTTTCGTAAATTAAGTCAATACATTTTGACAGGATATTTGTATGGCAGCTACACGAAGGACCAACAGGATTTTCTTCATAATCATATATTTAGCTCCAACTATTGGAAAAATAACACATACAAAATTTCAATATCGTAGCTTAAACCTTTCTCAAGTTATCGACCTATATTCTTGAACACGTGTTTTAAGGACATTTCGTATGGCAGCTACCAGAAGGAGAAAAAGGATTTCGCTGATTAGTAAACTTGAACTTCCTTTTTACTCAAAACTAACTTGTACAAAATTCCGAATTCGTACCTAAAAGATTACTTGAGTTATAGTGAGTTTCGTAAATTAAGTGAATACATTTTGACAGGATATTTGTATGGCAGCTACACGAAGGACTAACAGGATTTTCTTCATAATCATATATTTAACTCCAACTATTGGAAAAATAACACATACAAAATTTCAAAGTCGTAGCTTAAACCCTTCTTAAGTTATCGACCAATATTCTTGAACACGTGTTTTAAGGACATTTTGTATGGCAGCTACCCGAAGGAGTAGGACGATTTTGCCCGTTAACGAACTTAGCCTTACAAATTCAACCAAACATCCAGATTCAAAATTTCAAGATCCTAGGTGAAGGCGTTCTTGAGTTATCGTGTTCACGGACAGACAGACGGACGGACGGACGGACGGACGGACGGACGGACGTCAGGCGGATTTGAGGTTTTTGGGCACAAATAAACAAAAAATAATATATAACTTTTTTTCGTCCGAGGCTTGGTTCTATGCGTTACAAACTTTTCGGCTGGATTAAACTTATAATACTCTATATGATTTCATCTAGAGTATAAAAATCGATAACAATACTGTATTATTAAAATAACAAAGTAAAATGGAAAATCATTCGACCATTTAAGTTTTATTATTTTTCAAATTTTGGCTATCACAGTATCGTATGGCATCTTACTCTCAAACTAATCAAATATTTGACAACGTAGCGAACAGCGTAATACGAGATGTACTAGCTTTATGTAATTAATTGTAGGAGAGTGCGTTAACTCTGACCACTTACTCTTGATACTTATTACAATTAAGTTACAAAAATAAATACGTTATTTACCAATCCCCACCAGTAGATTTTCGGTCGTAATCGGTGTAATTCAGCAATTTAAATTACATGCTTTATACAAAAAGTTCGTAGGTTTCATTAAGTAAATCAAGTTTGATGTTTATCTATATGCAGAAATTATTCGAAACGAGTCTACTTTATTAAATTTATTAGAAGCGAATCAAAAATCTTCCTAATATATTAATATATAAATTCCAATAAATCGTTTGTATCTGTTACTTTTATTATTTTAAATTTTGATCAGAAGAAATACAGTCAAACTATAAATATTAATTTTTCTTACTTAAGTACACACAATCTGAGGTGGACGCCTTGACTTTATCTAGAATTTAGTAGAACCTACCGAACAAATCTGTAGTCCAATTCAAATGCTCGCAACTCTGCTGGCCCCGTAAGTACACCAGGATACTGTCCACTATTGAAATAAAGGACGAATGGTCCTGGCATATTAGCTAGAAGAAAGACATGTTACCCATTAGTTTTTTGAAAAACCCATTTGATGGAATATCTTCTACTCACTAACTAAAGTCTGCCCTTGCAAACTGGTGCCACAGTACCGGAAAGCCGATAGCCCGTTCGAGGTTGTCGCGAATGGAACCAGTAGGTAATCATTGCTGGCCTGCACACCAGGGGTAGTCATGACGTCTGTTATACAATCATTATCTATAGCCTTAGATGGATCACTGATCATCATTAAATTATAATCTAAACTAAAAACATTTCCAAATAGCCTGCAAGCAATAAATTTAAAGTTAATAAATAAGACCGCGAAGGGCTTAAGAAGCTATCACTTACCGCAGACCATCAGCGTTTATCGGTCGCTTAATGCAAATAGAGTAAGAGAGATTTGGAGGATAAGGACCATTGCCGTTGTTGAAGTTAAAAGATCTGATGATACCCGTGGAGTTGGTGAAGTACTGTAGACATCCTACGGGCGCAATTAAAGATGTGTCGAATTTTTTATGTGAGTCGAGCGTATTGAGGGTGGTTCCAAGAGTCAGTCCCAGCGTGGATCCAAGTGTGGATCCAAATGTGGATCCGAGAGTAGATCCAAAAGCAGTTGCAATATCCGCATATGGGCATTCGATTTGGGTCACAACTATGTCCCACGAAGAGCCAGTTCCTGTTTGAAGAACGATATCTTCGTAGGAATCAAAGCCAGTACCGAACGGTATGTAAACTGAAAATTGAAATAATCTGCTTAAGTAATATTTATAAAATCTGGTTGAAATCTAAAGATTATACAAAATCCAGACTGAAGAAGGTTTGCTCAACCTACTAGATTTTTTGCTGCTTTTTTCTGAACTCTATGTATTGGAATAAAATTCAAAGTTACTTACTATGTTGGTTATTGTTTTGACCGCAAAATTTATATAGTCCAATTGTTAGTCCTTGCGTACATTCTAGAAGAGAAGTACCGCTAATTGGAATCGGTTGGGGTAAATTTGTTGTAAAATCTACGCGTAACTGGCAAACATATTTACTGTATGGTCTCACAGTGTATGTGCACGTATTGTCCGTGGTCAAAACTGCATTTGTGCTGTCTATCACAACCCTTTTTGCACTCGTTGTCTGACCACAATCCAGTGTAACTATTAAAATCAAGGAATGAAAATATTTCTTATTATTTTAGTTCTGGCATAAAAAACCGAGTAGGCAACCAAGAAAAGCGGACAGAACAGGAATACCATCTCAATCGGATGATAGGGCTAGACAGAGGTAAGAAAAGGAATCTCCATAGCAATAATAAGGTACCTAGCATATTGGCTGATTATACAGATGTGCCAAGTCTTAATTTTCTAGCTTAAGCTGTTCCTAAGAACTGAAAATCAAAATAGTTCCACACCATTCGATCGCACTATTTTTCGCAATAATTTTGAACTTTGGAAGATCATTTCTTAAATAGTTTTCTTAATGGTTGAAATGCAGTAAACACCTTCGCTCACCATTCCGAAAGAACAATTTTCCATTTACTGACCACAATAAAGCTCTTCTAACTATAATAAAACGATTGCATTAATATACCCCAGTGAACAACCAAATTCCGCTAAATTGGTAGAAATATAAGGTGATCTTCTGCGCATATACCAACCTTAATCATAAAAGTGCTATGGCAAATTTCGTTAGTTAATAATTCGTGAAAATTAATTTCTGTTCTATATCGCATGAATGGAGAAATCCTCAGCAATACCAGTAGTTGTAAGAGTGTTTTGGATAGTAGGAATGATACACCCTCTGATGAGTCAATGCCATCCGATGACAAAACTGCTTCTTTAGACCGAGCCCAATACAGTTTTAAAGTGGCTTCTCCAGTAATGGTTTTTCAACTATCATGTCCCCAATGGCAGTAGCCAGGATAGGGATTGATCACAGTCGGGCGTTCGTGTTGGTGTTTTGCAGCAGAAACTATACTCTGACACCGAAAAACAAATCAAAAATTCTTAAAATAAAACCGTTACAACTACTACGTTAATCGTGATTTGTGCTCTAATAGAAGGTGTGGTTCTCGCAATAAGTTTGTTTAAGCTATTTTTGTAATGTTTACAAAGTTTTCAAGTTAAGTGGAAATTTCTGAACTTTATTTACTGTAAATATCAATTTTTTTTTCTTTTCAATTAAGTACACAAATAGCTATGATGTGAGGAATCAGAGAGTCCTGGTTGGTATATTGGCTAGTTTTACGACAGATGTTGAAGTCAACAAGAGCAACAACCGAACATTTTTCGGACAAAATTTAAGTTATTTGCTGTAAAATATGACGACTGTAATAAAATATGGGGACTTGGGAAATTTCTACTGTGACTTAACTAAACTAAACAATTGTAATAGAAAAGAAGTATGGTAACGTCACCATAGACGAAAATAATACAAGAAGTCCTTAGCTCACACATATGTTAAGTGGCATTTTTCTTGGAAAACAATTGTTAAGTGACGCTCTGTATATTTTGTTTAGATGGATACCAAATGAGATAAGAACAGGTATTTTCCCGAATTTAGGGGACGGATGTGGTAAACAATCGTAATCAGAAAATTTTCTAGGATGGTACCTAGAAAATAACTTCCCAGCTACTTTTCCTTGTAATTTATATGGTCGTTCTTAAGTGCGTGCGCTAGGATTGCTTTTTCTCTGGAGATATCGTTGTGCAACTTCTTCACTAGTTCTGGTTCACACTAGGTGGTCCTATTGCCTCTTTTTTAAGATCAATTAACTGAACAATCTTTAGTACACATTAATAGCATAATCCGTGCCTGAATTTCATATCAAAAAATTTTAAATTAAAAGTTCGAGTGCCTTTTCGCTAATGAAGAAGTAAAATAAGAAGTAGAGATCTCATGAAGAAGCAAACAATGCAGATGAAGAAAACAAAAAAGATTGAAAAGATTTCTTCGAAAATGGACCATTGTGTAGGTGAGTGGTTAACCATGCAAATATACTGGTTAAAAACCTAGTATCATAGTTTAGTTGATTATTTTGGAAAGGTGAATTTTATGAGTCTATTCTTGCTTTCTAGGCTTGCCTAGCCAGTCCTACTACAATTTCATTTCAATTACGTGAACAACAAACTGCAGTTGCCGAACAAAGTCCCGACGAAACGCCATCACCACGCGAACATTCACTGTGCCGCAGACATGTCCCGGAGGTTCCTAGCTGCGTTACACACCGTGAATTCAGTGGTAAATTTTGTCGACGATTGGTTACCCGGTTATTATATCGGTTATTAACCCGGTTATTCAAGTATAACCTGGAATCCCGGCTTGTAGTAACGTTCGGAGCAGCAGCATTAGTACTATTCGCACTATCACTGTCCTTATCACTGCTGGCAACACTAACCACTAGAACAACCAGCACCGTAGCTATTGCTAAGAACTCGAGCGATTTCATACCGATCAATAAGCTTGTTAACTTTAAACTAAATTGTAGCCATTTGCAGGGTTCGCCTTTTATAGTATCCAACTCTCCTTCGAAGATAATGGATAAAATCAATTTCAGCTATTCTCACTACTGTCGGTTCTAATTTTCTCGCGTCATTCGAGTTCATCGGACTGGTTATAGCCTACCAAATTTTCTTGTAAGCTTCGACAATTTCAATCTAAACTAAATAAATATGTACTTAGTTTCTTAGTCAATGTAAGAAAATAGAACTGCTGGAGTTACGGTACATCTTTCGCCTAAAAATCTATCTAACTACACCCCCGTCGCCCTCAAATCTTCGCTCGCAACTGTTCCGAAGATATTTCGAAATTGAAAATAGTTCTTATCGATTATTTCACTTTCACGCTAACAAATTCGTCAAATAAGACCCCAAAATCCGTACTCCCAATCTGTGGAGAATGTGATAGGAAATGTTGGTGCTAAAACCGATTGATTTGAATTTGATGCAGGTACATAATACATGTACCAAAGAAATTTTTTTTTTGATGATCGAAGAGTGTCAATATTTGATTGCTTCAGAGAAATGTTGTAAAGTTCGATGATCGCTAGATCATCGATCAGTTCCAAGAACAGCTTCAAGTTGTGCTAGTTTCTTGACATATTTAGTAGTAAGAAATCAATTTGCTAAATTTCCTAGCACAAATTCCGCCAGCAATTCCGAAAATCTGAAACTATTTTAACAAGCCGTTTTTATAACATGCGCTCAAGTATTAGATCGAAACCTTTTTGGTCCTTAAATCATTTGATGTAATTAAAATATATTCATTCAGTGGAAAGTAGTTAAGTCAAATTTCCTATAATTAATTGACGACTTTAACGATACTAAAATTTTATTTTATTTGTTTGCAGTTATGCTATATTTTGTTGCTTAGCTACTATCTAGATAAATCTGAAATATAAATAAATGAAATCTAGACAGCCACCCATTTGTACATTGAATGCACTAATTGAAAAAATATCGTCAATCGACTCGAGACAGACAGAATATATTTCTAGCGAGCCACTCACTATTTATTGACCGAAACAATTTTATCTTATTATTTTTTAATATTAAAGTGTACTCTGGGTTCCATGTGAATCAATTTTTGTACAGAGTGCTCACGTTAATCAGACCTTTCAGTCTTCATTGCATCGAAAAGCTTTTAATTTTTTTTAATTAAAATCTCACAACATAAAAAGTCATTAAGCATTTTCACTGTTTTTTTAACTAGTAGGTAGGTAGGTATTAGTTGCAGCCCGTGTGAACTAAATCTAAATCGAAAATATCGACATATATCTGTGGTCACAGTGAATAACTTGGTAAGTCGAAAAACGAAACTTTTCAGGGCAGCACTTTGTTACTATTGAACTATTCCTGTAAATCTAGTTTTTTGAAAAAATTAATTTTGTTGACATCAATGTGATCAAATAACGTTCGAAATCTAGTGGTTTGAAAATTATTAATTTGCTGAAATTATTTTTAGGATTTACGTTTAGTTACCTGATTTTGCACCAGATCATCCCAACTTTTTCACCATACTTTCGACGGAATATATGGGGTTTTCTTCATTCTATCAATAATTTCGATGATCGTGTAGGAGTGACCGAAATTGGCGAGGAAGTTCGCCCGGAATGCGTCGTATGTTGTGGAATTATCGATGCGTAGAAACCATTCGGCTTCGGTATCCGGTTTCATCAACCGTCGGACACTCTTTAAATGCCTGATTATTCCCAATACTTGTTATATTAATAATATTAAGTTTCTTTGCTGTTATTTCTCATTTATTATGTCAATTAAGTGTACTTTCATTTAGTTAACAAAAATACCATTAAAACAAAACGTTACAGTTAAGAAAACTTTTATTACGAAACAATAGCAAAAAACAACGTAAGCATAATATCCACTACAATTGATACAAAAATATAAGCTACAAATAGAAAAATGAATGGAAAAATTCATAAACAATGAATACAAATGAATCCTTAAAATTAAGTTCCAAAAGCAACTTAGGTAATTATTATTACCTAAGATTAAAATTACCCCTTGAGATTAATCGTCAATCTCATCTTGTTCGGTTTGAAACAAATCTATAGAGAATGTGTTTTTTCTTTTCTAAACTGACGAGGTCCCTTGGTTCGAGTGAAACCAGGGGAAGGCGATCAAAATTACAATGTTTTCCATTTTTTCTAAAATTTATCATTTTGAATGGTTAATTTTTTTTAAGGGTATGTTAGAAAACTATATTTCCCGGTCCTTGACGGTATTGCAACCACTGCAATGGTTTCCATAAAATTTTTTGATTTTCGGTATCCTGTTTTTTTCATAATGAAATGACCGCCTTTTTTAGCATAGCCATGCATAGAAACAATACACTTCACTTGGAATAATCTGGCACGATGAATAAATGGATAAATGCAGTTGACAACACAGATACACAGCGAAAAACTAGGTAATTCGACTTATCTGGTTTTTCCCGTGAATGATGACTCGGAAAAAATTATGATAAGTCGACTTAGCAGATAACAAACACAATTTTACCACATACCTAGAAACCCCCACCCTTATAACTCAAAAACCATTAGGGTTGTGAGTTGCTAACTTCCTCACAGTGCGTATAAGGCTTGGAAGATGACCACAGTACACTTATCCCATTTTGGCCATTTTTCGACTTACCAAGTTATTCACTGTGACCACAGATATATTCGTGAAAACGTAATCAACCTTTTTACGCCCACCAGGTGGTTGAATATAAAAAAATCCTGAAATTGGTTTTTAAGCATTTTCGTCAGACAGACATTTTTGAAAATGTATACAACCCCTTTACATCTTCTTAGGAGTTAAATTTAGGAAAATCCTGAAAACGGTTTCTAAGTACTTTTCTGATATGACGGAATTTGTGTAAACTCCTTTTCACACCAAGTTTCAACTTTCTAGCATAAGTTCTCAACAGAATAACTTAAATTTTACTTTTCGCTCTTTAAAAATTTCGAGAGATTTCGTAATCCAAAGTTGATCACCCCTCCCTAGACCTCATTTATTTGCACGAAACTGCCACTCTTAAAATGTTATTTTTAGTACACTCCTCTAATATTTCGCCAAACAATTAGAAAGTCTCACCCTTCGAGAGATATGAATTTCACAATTTCTCGATTGCAACATTCGACCATATCCTATCACTCCCGTACCTCTCCACCCAAATTTCCATTTGTTTTCAAGTGGCTCCACTATCATAGATCTAAAGGGTTATTCAATAGGTACATAACAATTTTGTATTTTAATACAAACGCACCCTTAGTCTTTTTTGCTAGTCTGCCAATACCCCTTTGGGTTATAGCGTGGGTTATTCAATAGGGACATAACAATTTAGTATTCAAATAAAACACAGAATAATTGAGATAATTTCCAAACGTTGCTCGTTCGTAAACTTCACCAAAATAAAAATGTAAACCTTGACTGACGTTTTTGGCATTGACAGACTAGCAAAAATGTTTATGGGTGCTTTTGTATTAAAATACAAAACTGTTATGTACCTATTGAAAAACACTTTAAATAAATTCAAAATTTCAACTTCCTATCGCAAGCGGTTCCCAGGGTATAAAAATAAAAAAAAATCAGGCCAGCTAATCTAATTTTTTCAAAAATCGATCACAACTGTATTGTTGACATATTAAAACAGGTTACATGTTTATTTATTTAAAAATATTGGTTAAATAATATTTCAATTTGACATCGATCCTTTTGCCTGCATTTCCGAAAACTCAAATTCGGAATTTCTAGTATTTTCTTTGAATTATTCAATAAATATCACTGAATAATATATTTTCTGAGCATGCACACCTGTTTACCTATGCATATAATTCTCAATAACGTGTTGTGCAGAAATTGTATTTTGCAACTCTTTTTTCTAAATGAAAGTTATTGAAATAGCGGCTGGTCATAACATAACTTAAAGGTTGCGTAAATTCCCAATTTACGTCAAATTAGTCAGTACCACTTTATTAAGGCGTTGATGCGACGTTGCGCTCTTGTCCAGTGGTTATTTTCACAACGTATCGTGGGTTGACTGAGCCAGTTATTTAAATATACGTTTGCAATAAGAATTTATTAGAATTGTGATCCAAATTTCTTATCTTCTTTACGTTATTTATTTATAAAAGACTATAAATGTGAAATTATAGTGAAGGCTATACGCGCGACTCGTTCGATAGCACAATGGGGTCTCGCGCGCCATATCGCGACACTAGTTAAAGTAAACGCGTTTAATCGATAAATAATATTCAAAAATATCGTTTTCGCAGTTTAAGTCAAACAATTTTGGTTTTTATATCTCCGGAACCACTTATGCTAGAAAGTTGAAACTTGGAACTCACATACATTTTTGATAGTGGATGGAGGAGTGTGGAAGTGGGTGGGGAAAATGCCTTAAAAATGATCCAAAGCTGAGATCGAGACATTCTGGAATCAATATCCCCTAAACGATTAATGCCACAAAGTTAAAACTAAGTGAGTGCTTGTAGGTACACTAGGAGAATAGATCGGTAAATTTGGGGGGGGGGGGGATCAGTGGCGTATGGGGTGGGTGCTGAACAACTTTGCATTGCAATATTTTCCGAACCAACTACCACAGGAAAATGAAATTTTCTTTTTGTAAAGAAGGAGAGGTATTGCTAAATACCAAACTTTTTAGGCGGGTTGTGGATCATGGAGGTGAAAAGGAAAACATTTCCATTTACCGTTTAAGATAGAAAGTTGAAACTTGAATATAATTAGAGCCATAGTGATGGCACATTAAAAAATTCAAACTTTTTATAGGGTTGTTATGAGTGGTTCGTTTTTTTAACTCTGGAATGGGTTATTCTGGAAACTTGAAACTTGGTGAATATATGTAAATGTACAAGTAAAGTAAAAAAGATAAAAAAAAAAGATGAAAAAAAATCATAAGTGTAATTTGGATTCATATATTTTCACGAATTTCGGCATATCTCCTAGGTCTTCTGAAATATGGAATTAATTTTATTTCTTCGGTTTTTTTTAGATAAACGCCTAGAAAGTATAATTTTTTTTAGATTCAACCCCTAGTGATAAGGGGTGGTACACATTTTCATAAATTCCACCACATGCATTCATTCCTGGACGCACGCGATGAAATTAGAAAATAAGTAATCGAAACGACGCGCCTGTTATTAATGTAAGTGGTTACTGTGACGAGTACTGTAAATTTAACTAGTTACTGTGTTGAATGTTTCGCCACTGTCGTTTTATAATAATGTATTCAGTTACTTTGATTACATTGATTGAATAGTAAGGAATAATCAAAGCAACTGATTAGTTTGTGTAATAAAAATATTTTTGAAAAATAAATTCAGTTGAAGTTTGCAATTGATAAAATCTAGTCATATAGATATATTATTATCTAAATTAATTATTATTGAATTGTTTTCTTTAATGAAACATTTTTAAGTATTAAACACTATTTATCTAATAACTGTGAGTTAAATTATTGAATCAATTTCAATAAGTTATTTCAACTTTAATTAACTACGTATTATAGACGTAAGAGGTTTGTGCATGAAAAGCAAACCCAAAAAGATATAAGTTATCCATATATTCAAGTCATTATTTGGAATTTGACTCATCTATCGAGGTTCTTATCTGACCTCTTTATTACACTCACTAACATCAATTCTAGTCAACTGTCATCACGTCGCATCGCTTCAAGTGCGCGCATCGCGTTCACTATAATTCCACCTTAAGGTTCGGTTATGAGAAATGCATGTACTGCTGAATTTTTTAGAAATAATGAACATATCTGACCACACTTCTGATTCGCAATTTTCACTTTTGAAATTCTATTCTATTCAATCGTTTTTATTATAGACTATTCCTTCATTGGACGGTAGTCCAAATCAAGGCTTCGATAATATAATATTTCTCCGGTCGAATTTGGAACAATACCCAAATGAGTTTTTTGCTCGGATCTCCTGAATAAAGTTTTTTTTCCGGAGATAGGACACTAACATATCGTCCAAGGTCCAACCCCTATGTATAGAGGGAAATGAAAGATAATTGAAAATGCGATTTCTTGGAATAGTTATAGAAATGGAAGAAAAACTGCGTTTGAGAAAAAGTGTAGGCCTATGTCCTGAGTGGTACTGGAACCCACGACCTCTAGCTTGACGCACTAGCGCCCTTAAACTTGGCTTCTTTGAAAGAGTTTTGTGGTTTACATAGAGCTGGTGACTAATCAGGGTCAAATACCGTAAGCCTTCATATTTCACTCGATTTTTTTTTGTGTAGGTACCAATTTTCAGGACAATCACTTACTTACGTATTATCAAAATCTTACTCTAGATAGTTGCCTAAATACTGTGCAAACATTGCACATAAGCATAAGAATCACTTAGCATCTATGTTCAAAATACTAGAGCTCATAAGTGTATTTAAATAAATAATTAATATTACTGAAAATAGTTGACACAGAAAAAAGGCGTGGTTCATAGGCATCCAGCAATTTTTTTTATTGTATATATGAATGGGTCCATGCTAAGAGGTCATCAGTCCAATTTCATCGAAATTGCGATTTCACTAGTTTTGAAGTCTTGGAGGTTCGGCACATCTTATCATTAATTAATCTAGTAGCACAACTATTAAGTTTTAACTTTCTAGCATAAGCCGTTTCTGTAAAAATCAAATCAAGAACATCAGTGCTTTTTAATTATGTTATAGAAAAATTACAATTATAACATAATTGAGAAGCAATTTTTTTGGCCCCGAAAAATTTCAAAGATAATTTTTATTCATATTTTTTTATATTGCGACAACCTCCCCCTTTAAAATAAGCCCTATTTTATTATTCTAGGATAAAAATTACCAGAGATATGAATTTTCAAAGAGGACTCGGACAGCATTTTTGCGAAAACCTTAACATAATATAACTAACAAAAAAAATGAGATACTAACAAAAAAATTAAATTATATTTTTTTTTCACTAGTTCTTCAAGTACAAACATTTTCAAAAGAATCGGCGATGTTAAGGTCTCAACTTTGACGATTCTTGATGGAATGATGGATTTTTAGCTTTCTATCTTTTGCGACTTTCGATAAATGAATATCAGAATTTTTTTCATATAGAGGGAAATAAATTTTTTCCCTGGTAGAGGTCCACTAGTCCTAACTCCTGTAAAATGTTTAAGATTATATCTAGTACGGTTCTTGAGATATAAAAATTTGAATTTTTGAAAAATTGCTCTCCCTCCACTTCTGCTCTTCACCACCCTCTCAAAAATTTTATATTCAGTGGACTCGACTTATAATTCTATATGGACAAACCAATTTTTATCTTCCTGGTACAATCGAGTCGGAAGATATTGTAGTCCATCGTTCAGAAAATATGGATTTTAGAATGATGAGTAGACCTACCAAGTTATTCTAGCTAACTCGATCCATGCTAAAAGGGCATCAGTCCACGGGTTTCAAAAATTTGCCAAAATTCGAGCGGCATAGATAAAGTTGTAAAATATAATTATATGAGTTATAAATAACATCTTTTATTGATTGTATTGTTATGAATTTAACTGAAGTGTTGTCTACAGGCGTTTTATTTTTTGTTTTTCAACAGTTTACAAAAATGGACTGATGACCTTTTAGCATGGACCCATTCATATGTGGAACATGTATGAATAAATAACATTATTATTTTCGATATTATAATCAGTACTAGATTCTTCTAATTTCTAAGATTACAACAGTGGAACAAACAACAAATAAAAACAATAATTGGAAAAATAAAAGTACTATCACCAGTCTGATTCACATCCAATAAGATAAACGGCAAAAACAAATCTTGCAAATTTGTAATGAAATCGTATATATATAATTGTTTTCAATGAATGATTTTTCAAGAAAATACTCTCAACTCTTAATCGCAATATTTTTATGTTTTAGGTTAAAGATTAGGATGTTATCACAAGATTTTTCGTTAATCCACCCCAAAGAGTTTGTCTTTAAATGTACTTCAAACACGGACACGAAATTATACTCTGGGTGTGATTTTTTTCCGATATATATCGTCTTTCTAAAAAAACAACTCCGTTTATTATTCCAAAAGTGCTTTAATTGTCGTTATTGGCTGCTTTTCATCTTATTGTAAATTAATAATTGCAGTTTGCAAGCGGTTGTAATGCTGAAGCCAAAGGTTTATAATGGATCGGAAAACAAACAAATCGAGTTCCGTAAGGAGAAATTCACCAATTATTTACGACTATCTGATAAGAAATATTAAGCTAGTGAAAATTGCGACCTAATCAGTTTTAATAATAGAAATAATTGTTAACTTGACTACAAGATTAAATAACTCTTAACAAACTAAAAAGTCTTAAATCCATAGTATCAATTTTCGCACGTTATAAAGATTCATAGTAAAAGATAAGTTTGAAAGAACATATAAACATAAATCAAAATTTTTCCTCAAAATTTTTATGAAAACAACTCTAACTCGTGTATCCCGTAATAAAAAACAATAAAGTTTTATTTTTTTGAAGCTCCAAGAATTAGCTCTCTACTAGTGATAAAATAATATAAAAAACGGAAATGGTTTATTTTCTAAAAATTTCCATGATGTATACTTATAGGAATTCTAATTGATATTTCCATCCCCTTAATCTCTTAATCCATTTTTTGCTTTCATATGATCTTCAGGGTTTATATCCTCCTGCTTTAATGGATGATCTAGTATTAGATAGATATTAGAATATAGTAATGAAAAAACTTTTATTTTTAGCCACATTTCGATCAAGTTATTAGTAATACTTACAAACATTTTAAAAACATCGGTAGTGAATCACTAATGATTCATTTAGGTGAAGTATATTTTCAAAAGTGAATTAAACTCATACAAAGTGAATTAAATTCAAACATAGGTGAATTAGGTGAATTATTAAGCATTCTGTTTGCTTACTACTAAGTGAGTCATCAAGAAAAAGAGCTTTTGCATATGCTTTGTGTATTTTTTATTTAAACTTCAATTTTTTTCACATACAGTAACACTAATGATTTTATTGACCCACCTATTTTTCATCCGGTTCTTTCGTGCAAAATTCAGTTCGATTCACTTGCCATGAATATTCATCAAATTGTTTTATTTATAGTATATGTTCGTAGCAGTAGTAGTTGTTGTTATTTATCTATTATTAAAGGTAATTTTTGTTGCATTTTGACAATCAAATTCAGTTAAAATCTTTCGAGAGTTGTGGGTTTACTTCACTATCTCCAACTAAACCTACACTTTTTTGGGAACCGAATAGTTTTCATGGTAAAGGTACCAAAGAAGATGATTTTTTAACGATTTTTTTTGTTTCCGCGTCAGAGAAATTTCTTGTGGGAAAATCCCAACCGGGATCGATCGCTACCCTGCTACTACCACTGAGGACATGACAATGGAATAGCCTTCTCTGGAGAGGTCAGTTTAAAACTTTGTTGGACTAGTTTCGAAGGAGCTGTTTCGTCATCGGGTTTTATTGATTCATCAAAGGGTGTCATGCCAACTATACGAAACATCATTACAGCTGCTGGTAATGGAGATTTATCCATATGTGCGATATAGAAATGAAATTCATTGTCGCGAATGGTAATGTAGTGAAATTTCCCGTAGTGCTTTATGATTAAGGTATGCACCTCATATTCCAACCAATTTGTCAATTTGGTTGTTCACTAGGATATATTAATTCTAATCGTAGATTGTACCCACCAATTAGTGAAATACTTTTAACTCCAACACCAAGTGCACGAGTTCAAATTCAGCCAACATAAATTTCCTTTTTCCTAATATTAACGAGAATAGAATGCTTTCATGGTAAAGCCATATACTACCATATGGTAATAACCAGGGCAGCGATCGATCCCAGCCGGGACTTTTGTATTGGTGTTTCACATAAGAAAGTCCTCAGAAGCCGATAAGACTTTCTTTTGAGATAAATTTATTTATCCCAAATTGTTCATATACAATCTCAAGATGTGCACATATAAATATTACAAACAATAAAAGTAAGATTGCTTATAAAAAGTTGTTGATATCGGTTACTGACCGATACCGACTTCAGCTAACTTTTCGGTGATAAGGGCAAATCGAATTTTGATAAACTCTTTGCGCACTGTCTATAAGTAATCGGCGTTTTATAGAAATCTGTTAATAAAGGGTTTGTTGTTGGCCGCAGTTGTTCTAGTGACCATGACTTTTAATAGTTTTGCTATCGTTCTTGCAATATTTTTAATTGTTCGAAGTGCTTCAAGTGATAGTGTGATAAAACCAAAGTCTGGTAGTTTTCTTTTACCTTGTTAATATTCTCGTACTTTTGGATATTTAGTGAACTCGGATTAATTACAGGTGACATTAGTTGCGATGGCAGTTCAAATGAAAAATTTTCCAACATACGTACTTCATTTTCTCTAACCAATTACTGCAAATATACGATAAAGCCATTTGCTCCTGGAGTATGTCAGCTCCGTGTAGATTTTACTATAAATCTTCCACAACCTTCGAATCAATTGAATCCTCCGGGACTACTTCCAGCTTGCACGGAAAACTATGTAAAAATCGGATCAAATAAATTTTGTGGTATAAATGTGAACCAACATGGTAAGAACTCGTAAATTTAAAAAAAAAATTAGTTAATCGTCAAATTTTTGTTTTCCACATTATTTTTTTTCTATCTATTTTGCCAAAAAAAAATTTTCGTGAAAGTTTTTAAAATATTTGGCAGCATAATGTAAAGTGAATTTTATAAAGGTGGCCTTATAATTAGGAACAACAGCTGAAAGTAAAAACTATAAATTTCTGCATCACAGAAACGGCTCATGCAAGAAAACTGAAACTTTGTGACTCGATATATACATGAGTTAGAGAAGTTAGATGAGACGGACTTCAAAGTATCAATCGGATTAAAAATTTTCAAAAGGAAACTTTAAGACGTATGTCAATTTTTTCATTCCCTATTACACTATGTATCGGATCCGGTTTCGGTACTGGTTTTGCTAAATGATGAGAAGATCCAAATGGGATTGAAATGACAAATAACATAACCTGAAATCTGGGAAAATTGTCATTCTCGAACACGAAATTTTTCACACACGCTTTGGAAACACCGCGTCGTGAATTACTTCGTTCTCTTGGTTATGTTTTCAAACAAAACAGCTCTTGATCAACAGAAAAAGTCAAACGGTGCTGCGTTCGATCTGCGTTTATATTAGAAATTTTGATCCAATGTCGATTCGATCAAGGATCGGATCGAGTCGATCTCATTCTAATCCGATCTGGGTCTACATGCGATTTGAAAGGATTGAATTCGGATTCAATCTGAATTCAATCCTCCATGTATACGTAGTAATAGTTCTAACCCGTATAACACATCGGTACTGCAGCGGTATTCTGACGGAACTCTCTTTCCGATTCAATACTGAAAAATGTGGAGCTCTACGGGATCATATGGGTTTCTGACTAAATTCTGTAACCCACAATTTATTTAACATTTACTGCGACTGTTCCACCTTCACTGAAATTTGATACTGTATAGAAGAAATTTTCCGATTCCTTTACAGTACTGCATTTTTTTCTATACTATATAAATTTTTTTTCTAATTTTTATTTTTTTTTATATTTTGAATTTTTATCAACCACTTAATAAAAAATTAATTACATGTGTCAATTATGGAGAAGTTTATCGTTTCGGGGATTTCGGGGATTTCGGGTATTCTTATATATAGGTACTAATACTGATAGAGTACTGACATATTCAAAATCCACAAAAGTAATTTCTATAAAAACGATCAGTTCGTATCAAAAGTGTCGAGAATTGCTCAACCAAAGTATAGAATTTTTTCTAGCAACTAAACAGATGTG
This sequence comes from Beris morrisii, assembly GCA_951812415.1. NCBI lineage: Eukaryota > Metazoa > Arthropoda > Insecta > Diptera > Stratiomyidae > Beris > Beris morrisii. The sequence goes on along the minus strand of OX638312.1, from coordinate 137,505,885 downwards.
ACCTATCTTTTAAATCAAGTACAAGCAAAATCCGATTACATACTTGATAATGGTAAATATACTTAGAGCCAATATTTGAAACATTGAATTCTTTTTTATGTATTAGTAAACAATACTCAGTATTTAAGAGTGTAATTATTATATTATAGTAACACTACTTTGGAGCTGAAGCACAGAATTTCCAAAGAATTAGTTTGTTAGTACTGAACCAGTTCCGATATAGTATTGATAAAAAAAAATTCTGAAGAAAAAGATTAAAAAATAATTTTGAAAATTTCGATTTCTTTCCGACGATATGCAATACTGGAAATAAATATCAGTTTGTCGAAGTTCGGATACTGTCTGATAAAATCTAGCGGTATTCATGCGTTTTTCATATCTTAATTCATATTGAATCACATTTTCAGTACTGAGAAACCTGTACCTTGATATGTTATGCAAAAATTATAAATGATCTGATCACATAGCACCGAAATATAAAATTATTTTTTTTCCTTTGTTTATCTGAGCTTAATCTAAATTTATATTAACAACACTTTTTCGTCTACCAGTTTACTTACCATTTGGATCTTCGGCCGATGAAACCATTGAGGTAGTGCGAGGTTTGGGGTATGCTACGTGGCATATTAAAGTCACCCAGTTAGAATGCCCACCGATAAAAAATCCAATTCGGAAATTGATTGAGGACGAAAAAATCAACTTTGAAGAAGGCGTACCGCCGAATTGGTACAGTGATGCAGAATTCATTGCGCCGAATGGATGTCTTCAGTATTACACCGAACCATCTGGAAGATTTCAGTCATTTAACTACAACATGGGTAACGGGCCGTATCTCCCTAATATGCGATACGCAATATGCTTTCGAAGATCCCAAAGAGCGCGTGCCATTCAGTAAGTTAATTTTTTATTTTTTTATTTAGTAATATAAAATTGATTCCAAAATATTGAGAAAAAAACATAGACGCATTTTATTGCACTTCTTATCATCAGAAAATTCGAATCGTAGAGGAAGTGAGATATCGAGTTCCTAGGAATATTTAAAAGACGTAATTGTCTTGCCAGATAAACACAATCAACGTTAGACCAATTTTTTAAAAAGGTGGAAGTTACGTTGCTTCTTTGTCACCTTGTTAGCTTGAAAGTTGATATCTGCATTATTTATAGAATGGCAGTTTTTTATTGATTAAATAAGTTTTTGTCGAAGTATTTACATTAAATTGACTCGGTTCTAGTTGCTTCATTCAAGCGACATATTTTTCATTACACAGTTCAGCGAAAGAACTAGGTGCGTTAACCACTGCTTCATGTGTCCTCTACAAAACTGACGAGAGACTTTTAATAAATTTTTTTTTTATTTTTCAGATTTTCAACATCAGTATTTCGTTTAAGTCACCATCACGATTTAGGCAAGACGAACGAAATGTGTTATGACGATAACACACCTGGTTACTCCAACGATTATTTGTTCGTACCTTTTTCACGCATTGTAGGTGGAGATATTACAGGAACGCATTACTGTGGCGACGTTTTAGAAGAAACCAAATTGGAGTGTAAGTACCAATTTAAAAATTTCTCTCTACTTACAAAATACTATAAGTTTTATTTTCTGCTTTTAGCAACAATGCCAGGATCTTTTGCAATTGTATTTAATAGCGGTGATGTTATAATGGGAGAAGGCCAAGGACAACCTGCCCCCCATCCACGGGCATTTAGTATTAGTTACAATATAGTTAATTAAATTTAAGAATATATTATATAGATAATGTGTATATATAATTTAGACAAATGTGAATCCATTTTCTCCAATAGTTAACAAATTAACCAAAAGTGTGAGTTTTTTTTAAAATGCCAGTGTCTTTGTCTCGAAGTTGTGACAATATTCGTAGAACTACACAGTCGAAAACGCTGCTTCGCAAAACTTCACCAATCGACTTAATATTCGAAAATCTAGAAACGATCAAAATTCAAAAAAAATAAATTTGGTAAAATTCAATACTATTCAAACAAAACGTCCAATCGATAAACTTAATAAACCTATCGAAAATTCAACTCTCCAATAATCTATTAAAAATTAAATTTACCTAAATTTTGTATAAATCAAAATTGTTCTACTAAAATCGACAAATATTACAAAAATAGAATTCAAAGCCAAAGAAAACCCTAGTTGTAACAATTGAAATTTTTATCAACATGCACCTCCTCAAAAATCAGCTTTCTAAAACTTAACAAATCGAACAAGTAAAAAAATCAAACCGAAACATGGACTTCAAAATATTGCTAAAATTTTGCACAATTCCAAATTGAACTCTTAAGGGGGTCATTCCGTGTGACAGGTTTAAAAAATCGATTTTTTTGCATTAATTGCACCCAAATATAGTGTAGAATATGTGGGCGAAGTGATTTTCCGATATTCAAAGTCGTTCGGAAGTTACAGGCCGTAATATTCTCTAAACTCCTTTGCTGTTTCGAATATAATGGTCAGTTTAGTCGCGTTTTTCTCAAAACGGTTTTTTCAAATCGGTAGACACGATATCTCGAAATCTATCGAACGAATTCCTTTGAAATTTGGTGAACTTATTCAGTACTCATGTAGACACTTTGCAAACTAGAATAATTGTGATTCATCAAGCCGTTTTTTTTGTCGAGCTGAAGAAGTCGTAAAAAAACACCAAAATTGACGATAAAGAGTTCAACAAGTAGCCAAAAATTTACTTTTCAATATTTTTTGATATTCCTAGTTTCAAAACTAGTTCAAACTTCACAGATTAAAATGCCGTTTGATTTTTTTATTTGAGATAAGCAGAACGCCCGCAATCGTGTCTACCGAAAAAAAGGTTTTTTGAAAATGAGTGGCTAAGTTGCCGTATACCTCAGCAATGAGCGACAATTTCGGCCTGAAAAAATTGTAAAGTGTGCTCAAAATGTGCATAAATATGTGGTTTATTTAGTTTGCCAAAAAAAATTCCCAAAAAAAGCGGAAAAAAATAACTTTCACACGGGATTAACTAAACGTTAAAAAACAAAAGTTCAAAAAATTGGAAGAAATCTACACAATTCAAAATTTGAATCCACATAACTCACTTTTCAAATTTACGAGCTCTACAAATTGATCAAAGTTCAACTTATTCCAGAAAGTCAATACAATTCGAAATTCAATAATTGAAAATAATTCCGCATCCTAATAATTTCTAAAAATCAAACAGATTTCAAAAAAATGTCTGCTTGAAACAACAAATATCTTGAAATGCAAAATTTCTAAACATTTTAAAAATTTACTCACAATAATAAACATTTAAAATTCAAACAACTAAAACTCTACAAAATCGAAATTCAACATTTAAATTTAATGAATACTAGAAATCGACTAAAATTCTATTCTTCTCCAGAACCACAAAAAATGTTTACTATTTTCCAAAATGCAAAAACTGAACTCCTCAAATCTACTGAAAATTTTAAATTTGGAAATCGAAATAGTAAATGCCACCCGAAAAATTGCTAGAGTTCCAAAGAAGCCAAAATTCGAACTTAAAAAATGGGGAAAAAACTGAACTTCGTCCACAAATCGTATAAAAATCAAAAAACCAAGAAAATCCAACTTCATAAAAATAATCAACATTCGGCATGACTCCAAAATTGTGCTCCTCTAACTGACCGAATTCTGTATATCGAACAAAAATTCAACAGCCGTAGTACAAAATTTGGAAAGAAATCTCGGTTCCAAAAATTACCAAAATTTGGGTTAATTCAAAATTTAACTGCCGAAATTTTCGATTGAAAATTCGTAATTCAAAAATGCAGCAGAATTCAACATAAGTATGATACTTTATTATTAAAATAATAAAGTAAAATCGTGATTTTAAAGTTTTGAATTTGAAATAAAATATTTATAAAAACAATCGGTTTTAGCATAAAATGGAGTTTTAGAAGTGCGAAAATGGAACTTTGCTTGAAGTAGTGGATTCCATATTAATTTTTTTTTTAAATTATGTCCGTACAACTGTGTTTTGGTTTGAAAATAATTAATTGAAGATAAATTTATGAAATTATTATTTTGTAAGATTTTAAAACTTTAATTCCCAGGACATTGAACAGTTTTAGTCTGACGTTACGTTGAAAGTTTCCTATGAATTCAAATTTCTGTTACCTCAATTTTAATTTTTGATCTATTGAAAGGAAATGAAAACTTATATTATAATATTCTGCATCTTGAAACTGGATTAAAGTAACTTTATATCTAATTTTTACAGTTTCTGGGATCACGACAAAATCCTGAGAGTCAAAGTCCAGAATGAACAAAAATACCGAATACTTCGACTATACCCCATTTTAACTAAATCTTGATTTTATCTTTTCTGTATTTTGTCTTTTAAGACTTTGTAATTTTTTTATTTCACTTCTTTGGATTTTCGGATTACTTTATTTTGAATTTCTGGATTTTTCCGTTTCTGCTTTTTCCAAATTCATTGGATTTTGGCCCTTTCAGACATTGACATTGCGAATCTCGCCGTGATCTCATTTTTTAAATAGCAGCAAAAATTTTGTATAATCAGTAGGAAGATTGTTGTACAATTTTATTTGCAACAGTTAATTGGGTTATCCCTTTTTAATCAATCTATCCGTACAAACATTATAATTTATTGTTTATTACTATCTTTATTTTAATTCATTCAAATATATCAGCTAGCAGGTTGTTCCACTGATCTTTGATAGAAAATTACTCAATGGATTCGTGCTCAAACTAGACCAATTAATTCAATGTTCACTAAGTCTGGGTTTATTTGATCTTCTGAACAATTCGCAATTATCAGGACGATCACAGTGACCAGGTAAGATCAGGTTTCAATTAGATATCCTAGATTTTATTGCTGTTCCAAAGGTGGAAGTTGCAATTATCAATATATTCGTACTACACCGTTCAAATGTCGATTGACTATTTTCAAAATTGGATTGGTTTTTCACCTGCACATCAATAAAGAGTCATTTAGGTAAATTATAATTTTTCCAATAATCCTTCTTGCCATAGATTACCGAAAGACGGTAGGTACAATGCTGGTCCTAATAGCGAACCATGTGGAACATCTTTCATCTTGTTACTGCCCCTCGATTTTTTTTGTATATACATATATGTTCGCCATTTTTAGATCCAGAAGAATTGCGGCTCCTTTCTTCGGGCTCTTTTTGACTAAATATTTTTTGTCCGGTTCTAAATCCACTATACGGTATTTTCCGATGATTTGGAGCGTAAGGTGTTTTAGTAATCGTTTGATTATTTTTCATAATAAGTTTTTTGTAAGAAGATTCGAGAATGATTAGCGAGGAGCTTAGGGACCAACTTTGGCTGAGAACAAGTGACGATTGTGTGACTAAACAGCAAATGTGACCTCGTTAAATAAGTGAAAAACCGAAAAATGTTGCCAAAATTCAATAACAGAGCTGTGACACATTTCTGGGGATATCCTATGAGCTTTTATTTCCATGATTTTGATTTCGATTAGGCAATTATTGCGATAAAGACTCGTGTTGCGGCCAATTAATGTAATGAAGAACCCCATAAACACCTTCAGATAACAACAGCAACATATAAATTTTTTATCGGTCGAACAAGGTAAAGTCTAATGAAGTTCATAGAATAAAAGTCTGCTACTCCGAATTCAACGCCAACTACCGTGTCCGTGTCTTAACGATTTCAGTGCAAGTAATTGCTCCAATTTATTAATTGCGATCGGAAAACACATGTAATCATTTTTTGATAATGCAAAAGTACATGGAGTTTTATTGTGATTTTTGTCCAAACAATCGGATGCTATCGTAGAAATTAGAGCAATATGCTGGGCTATATAAAGTGGCTACAGTTTTGAGAACTCAGAATAGTGTTCATTACTCGGTACGGCGATGTACATTAAGGGTTTAGTACTTGCTGTCTTAGTGCTCCTGATTAGGAGATGTAGCGCTAAGGGACCAGATTTCGGGTCCAGAGCTAAGGTGAGCTGCGACGGAAAGTCATTCTACAAGCAGACAGCGCTGGCTTGGCCAAATCAAAAGGAGGATTGTTCGTATACGTTTAAGGCGCATAGTTGGTTTGTTTGTCAGGTTCGTGGCTTACTTAATAGTTGGATTCACTCGATACTAGCATGGCCTTTCCTTCCTTAGCTTCGCGTAGATTTCGATATCGATTTAGCTCCACAGACTACGGCAACGCTAACCGATGGATCAGCTTACGAGGAGTGTGTCGACGACTACCTGCAAATTGGTCCTTACAAGTTCTGCGGCAATGACAAACAGCAACACGTTTACCTGCCTTTCAACAGAACGGCAGGCCAGAAGGAAATCATCTTAAGGATGTTCGTAAAGAACCGCTCAGAGAACAGGGGCTTGATACCAGCGCGATGGGATATACGCGTAACGCAACTAGAATGCTCGCTGGGGTCACCATTGCGCAGCTTATCGTCCAGGACCTTCCTCAGTTCCATAATAAAGCCGAGAACGTTTTTCAACGACGGATTTTGGATAGCACCTACCGGATGTCTCCAGTACTATCCACATGCCCAGGGCGAACTTACTTCTTTCAATTATAAAAGTGGCACGGGCTTCTATCCCGGAAGTTTGGACTATGCCATTTGCTTTCGTCGAACATCAGCAACGCAAAGTTTACAGTAAGTCAAGGCTTTCTCCATTTACATCGACTATATTCTACTTGTTTCCTTTTCAAAGATTAACGACGAATTACTTTAAAATGTCGGAAACCACAACGGAACCTTTCGACGGGGCATGCCGCAGTCAAATCGATATGCCACAGCGTTACGATGACTACTTGTCGATTCCCGAGGCGCAAATCGAGGGCTCCGGGATCAGAGCTTCACTATTTTGTGGAACTATTGCACCTAGTACACAAATCACTTGTAAGTCAATGCGCATTTTCCGGGTTGCCAGTATGTTAAATTTTACAGAACTATATTCCAATACACAAATCAATATGTTCCACATTCGGTTGTGGAACACATTGGTTGAGTGATTCACCGGCGTCCGATCGAATTTCCTGGGGGCAGTCGATTTTTGTCGATTTTAGAAAAACTAAGGAGACGGGGAGGGGGAAAGCAATCAAACACGCAGCAGGTGTGAATTACCAACATTCAAAATAAAAATTTCTTTCTTTCCAGCTAAAAGCTTCGGTCCGCTGATTTTGCTATTCCACAGCGACAAGAACCACTTGCAGGCAGCGAAGAAATATGGCTTCAGTTTTAATTATAAGATTTTATGATTTTGTGATAAATAAAGGAAACTTATACTCTAATCAGATTTAATATGTTGGGGAAAAGTGCCGTAGAATTAATTTAAAACCACAGAATTATCGTAACTCTTAAAAAAAAGTAAAAAGAATTTATCATGAACTTCGTGTGTGTTTTCCAGTTTAAAAGCGTAGTAGATTCAAATTTAATGAAGTAATGTGTTCTAATTGCACAAAAGCTGAAACCCAGACATTCCAAGATACATTATTCCTGAACGGTTCATATCAAAAAGTTAAAATTAATTGTTTGTAGGCATATTAGTAGCGTATATTAAAACCAAAATTTAAAAAAAAGAGAGATGGCGGATTTAGGCCTGCAGGGTAAAACACTTTGGACAACGATACCTTCCAAACTTATTACGACAGAGAGATAAAATTTAGCACGTAAATGAGCAATGATAAGAGCTTATCAAAAAATCAATTTTTTTATCTCATGAACTTTTTAGAAAGCTAGAAATTTTTAAAGGTTCAGACAGAGTCAGACCACCTCTAGCTGAGCAATAAAATTTGGGGATTGTCGCGCAGTGAGTATCGGTGTGAGAGGGTGGAAAGCAAATTATTTTGGTTTTTATTTCTGAAGAACCAACCGCTAAGGATATCTCTGGAATGGTTTATGCTAGAAAGTTGTAATTTGTATTAATATTCGGAGATTAGGAATTAACGTATTGAGATGGAAAAAAATAGTTTTCTTTAAAAGGGGCGTAATTCATTTTCACGAATTTTGTTATATCTTTTGGGTTCGTAAAGATTTCAAATTAATTTTATTTCAGCGGACTCTTTACATAAGCGCTTAGAAACCGTTTTCCAAATTTTTCAATATTCAGTCCCTAAGGAGGTGAAATAGCTATGTACGTTTTCCGAATTCCGACATATCTCTTTGGCGTGATAGATATCGAACTTTTTTCTATTACCTATATTATTTTTGACCTGAAATTTAAAAAACAATTCCCAGAAATTTTGTATTTTCACGTTTTAGGATTCAAAAAAGCAAAAAAATTATGTCCTTCTATTAGCCGTAGAGACCGTCCGAGTCCACTGTACACAGTACACTGTGCGCAAAAACGTTTAAAGTCACAAACTCTTGGGGATATTAAGTTGAAATTTTTTTAGTGTGTAGATTGAATGAACACCTACGGGCGGTAGCTTTAAGAGATGTGGGGTGCGAGGAGAGGAGAGAAAGCGTTTTAGACCAATAATTTTAGTTTCTAGATCTCAGGAACTGCGTATGCTAGGAGGCTGAAGCTTGGAACTTATGTAGGACTATGATAGTGGACCCATTTGCAGGAATAACTAGGAGGCTATTTGAAACGCTATTTTTAGGTTGTCAGTCGCATAACCCACATCGCATCTAACCATTTTCCAACCAGACTGTTGGTAGATTATTGTACCTTAACGAGTTTTCTATATAATCCCCCAATCAGATTTTTTTTATATTTAACCCTAAAGGGCTTCTTAATCACTGAATTATTTTTAATTATTATTATACAACCCAATGAATTTAAATAAATCTATCTATCTATCTAAAGGGCTTAAGAGATTTTTCGCCTTTCGTGTTTTTAAAGAAATTTTTAAAAATAAATAAATAAAAAATCGATCAATTCAGCGCAACTTTGTTATATTTTCGGTACAAATAAGAAACGTATCTAATACTGGTAGCGATGCAGGTTACTATGATACTAACTTACCTGGTTCTACCTAAATTGTATCTCTTAAAAGTAAAAGTATAAGATTCTCGACTATTACTAGTAACGAGAGTTCCGGCACTTACTTAAATTTGTCCAAAAACAGAATTAGAAAAGAAGTTTTTATCCATTGGTGTTCGAACCAGCAATGAGATTGGTGACTTACAGATCATCGTACTGAAATAAAACCTATAACATTCGACAAAGAAAATTAAAAAAATTTCAACGACAACTAAATCTAGTTCAATTTAAAAATAATTTACGTCCATTCCATTTTGACTTTAAAGCGTCGTTATTATTAAAATATATCACATCTTCAGTATAGGTAAATTTAAAATACTGAATTTGTTAAATAGTTCGTCAGCGTACAAACATCTTAACAAATTTTATTTGTTACATTCTTTGTTTACGAATTTTTTCTTCAATAATGAGATTTACATGCAGATGCCCAGCCCTAGTATATAATATTCCATTCAAGATGTATTCGATGCATTTGGATTCTTGCCCTTGCAGAAACAGGTTTGAGTGCTGGCTATTCACCGGCGTCCATTTGAATTCTCCCCGGGTTATGTTGGGAAAAACTGCATGAGTGTGGTGTGTGGCGGAGGTGGGTCGATGGGGGCGTGGGTCAAGCAAACCCGGCAGGTGTGAATTATTAAATAAAACAACACATCAAATTTCAACGTTGACACGTGTTCTACAAATAAAATAATGGAAATAAATACAAAAACATACTGCAGTCACGATCGGCTGCAAGCCAATCGTATAATACTCTAGATGAATACTGAACTCCGATTTATATTGTAGTTGGGGATAAAGTAGAATTACGTGTGTGCATGTTGTATGTCCTTTATTAAGGACTCCCATTAGATTGCTACTCAAAACTAAAAGACAATATTCAGTGTTTAATTTCATATCTTGAACTGGGTAAGTCATCGAACAAAAGTGTCCTTTTTGAAGGACTTTCACATGGGAGGTGCAGGAAGGACTCACTCGATTTTTTACATATTTATCCTTTTCCTTGGAACCATTTTAAAATGAACTTGCACAAAATTTGAAATTCGTAGCTTGAAGCGTTCAAAAGTTATCGAAAAATATTGTTGAACACGTGTCTTAAGGACATTTTGTATGGCAGCTACCAGAAAGAGTAAACGGATTTCGCTGATTAGTTAACTCGAACTTCCTTTTCACTCAAAACTAACTTGTATAAAATTCCGAATTCGTAGCTAAAAGATTACTTGAGTTATAGTGAGTTTCGTAAATTAAGTGAATACATTTTGACAGGATATTTGTATGGCAGCTACACGAAGAACTAACAGGATTTTCTTCATAATCATATATTTAGCTCATACTATTGGAAAAATAACACATACAAAATTTCAATGGCGTAGCTTAAACCCTTCTGAAGTTATCGACCAATATTCTTGAACACGTGTTTTAAGGACATTTTGTATGGCAGCTACCCGAAGGAGTAGGACGATTTTGCCCGTTAACGAACTTAGCCTTACAAATTCAACCAAACATCCAGATTCAAAATTTCAAGATCCTAGGTGAAGGCGTTCTTGAGTTATCGTGCTAACGGACAGACGGACGGACGGACGGACGGACGGACGTCAGGCGGATTTGAGGTTTTTGGGCACAAATAAACAAAAAATAATATATAACTTTTTTTCGTCCGAGGCTTGGTTATATGCGTTACAAACTTTTGGGCTGGATTAAACTTATAATACTCTATATGATTTCATCTAGAGTATAAAAATAATATTTTCACTCCGGCCGATTATAGGTAGTTACTTTACGTTGTCATAAAGAGAGTAAGTCGTCGCCGGGTTACAAGTTTTTCTTTTATATTTTGTATTAAATAAATCAAAGGTGAAAATGGAATGTATTGCACTTGGATTTTTACTTCATTATTTCGATTTTAAAAATGTGCTACCCTGAAATTTTTTTATCACGTTTCATGACTAGTAGGCACCAAAAAGGCAACAAAAAAAATTCCGTCCGCCTGTCCGCCATCCGCCTTATGGTGCATTTACACTCAACGTTTGAGGCGAGCCTCTATCCCCACCAAAAAATCGCCTAATCAGATGGCTCAAGAGTCTAACATTCTTCAACTTTTCTCCGACGCACGCTTCCATATGTGTACACACATGCATTGATCTGTGGCAGCACACAATTCGCAGCTCATCGTATTTCTGTCGTTTCGCACTTATAGGCAAGTTGCGCCGCAGAGGCATTTTGAGTGTAAATTGTGTTCAACACAGCAAAGAACACAGCCGATGAAAACCGGTTTGCAATGGCCTGACGGGGGTAGAGGCGAGCCTCAAGGGTGATTGTAAACGCACCATTCTGCGAAACCGTTTTAAGGTGCATTGCTCCTAAACGCTTTGAGCTATTAGGCTTAATTTTTTTATGGATAGACTCGATGAACTTCTTAAATTGGTGACCTTTTGTGAGGTGGTGTTGTTAAGGGGGGAGCGTTTTAGACGAACGATTTTGGTTTCTAGATCTCAGCAATTGAAATTTATATGAATTTATATCGAGCCTTAATAGTGGACCCATCTTCAAAATAATTTTCAATATGGGTGGAGTGGGAGGAGGAGAATGCATCCGAAACGCTCAAAAGCCGAGATGGAGACACTCTAAATTCCATATCTCTTAAACAAAATTTTGTGGGTGAAAAAGAAAGAATTCAGATTTTTATATCTCGAGAGCCATAATAATGCATACCCGAGTAGAAATTTTCTCAGGCTAGCCTGATTCGCCGTATACCTGGGCCACGTCTGGTATGAATAAGGCAAGCCTGCTCAGGCTTGCTCAACTTGCACCGGATCAAGGCTACGTCAATTATGAGTAAGGCAACCCTGTTTAGGATCGCTCTAACTCTTCAGGCTCGCCGAACTTATACCGGACCAGGGCTACGGAATTTATAAATATAAAAATTATAATCATAATGAATTTAATAAAGTACATAATTTCCTAAAATCTCATTTATTTATTTTGGAATTTTTTAATGCAAACACGTTTCGTTTTTACCAACAGAGCCGATCTGGTCTGGGCTAGCTCTGGCTCATGTTTGGGCTTGATCAGACTCGAGTCCGACCCAGAATTAAACTAAGTCAGGTTTACGTCAGGCGCCATGTCAGGCCCATATTCGCGAGAGCGTTACACCCTATTTATTTTAAGGGCCGACAAATCTGGGCCGGATTTCCACCGCATAAAATTTCTACTCCGGTAGCTGAAAGAGTAATAGTAGTGACATATTGGAGGGGGGCTTATACTAGAAAGTTGAAACTTCTTGAGTATATGTAGATACACTAGAAAAGTAACAGAGATTAAAAAAATGTTCAAATATCCATTGGCGTATGGAAGAGAGGCAAAAAAAATGATGACTGACAATGAAATGCATATATTTTCACGAATTTCGTCATATCTCTTAGGTCTTATGAAATATTCTTAATTAATTTTTATTTCACGGTTCCAAGAATGTTTTTTCAGAATATTTTTTTTTAATTTGACTCCTAAGAAGGTGTAAAGGGGTTATATTTATTTTCACGAATTCAGTCATTTTCCTTAGGTTTTATTTGATATCGAGTAGCTTATCTCTTCCACGAACTTGTCTTATAAATGCCTAAAACCCATTTTCAAGACTTTTCCCCTTTCAACCAATAAGAAGGTAGAAAATGCCTGGTTTCTACTTCCTAGAGCTTTCTTTATATTTCTTCATGAGAAAAAAGTTCACACAGATGAGATTTTCATATAAATTTAATTGAATCTTTTTTAATAAAAAATATTTAAATCAATTCGAAATTTTTAAAAAAAATACGTATGGAGATACACATGTCCAAAAATTTAGAATTTTTTGTACGCTCTGGACAGGTAGTAAAAATAATATAATCTTTTGGCATTGAACATTTTGTGGGAGAGTGTGTTGATGCGGAGAGGATAGAATCGTTGTTTTACTTTTGGGAAGGAGTTGTGCGCTGCCAGATGAACCGGAATTTCATGTAAAAATACCATTCCATTGATTTAATAACAACACAAATATCTTTATCAAAAACGCATTCAACTATTGTTACAGTTGGCAATCATTCGCGGTTTTGCTATTTACTCCTAGTCCAACATTCACACTCATTTAGTACCGCGATTTTTATTGCTGGTTATAAAACGGAGAGAAAAAGCAAATACCTGGATTTTAAAATTTTAAGTTTAAATCGGATTGTAACAGAACTTTTTACTTCGTTTTTTATTATATTTAAACATAACGCAGTCACGATCGGCTGCAAGCCAATCGTATGATACTCTAGATGAAATACTGAACTCCGATTTATATTTTAGTTGGGATTATATCAAAAGAATGAGGAGTGCACATACAATTATTGCATGACCTTTTATTTACAGGTTGAAACAATTGTATAGTGGCTACTCGATGGATGGTTAAACGATTTCTTGAGTTATAGCGAGTTCCATAAATTAAGTTGGGACATTTTTACAGAATTTTTGTATGGCAACTACATCAAGGACTCAAGGGATATTTTTCATATTAATACCTTCAGCGACTATTATAAAAACCACGTATACAAAATTTCAAAGGCGTAACCTAAAGCATTCTAAAGTTATCGTTCAATATTGGTGAACACGTGTTTTAAGAACTTTTGTATGACAGCTACCCGAAGGAGTTGATGGATTGCACTAATTAATGAAACCAGTCTTGCTTTTGATATAAAACTAATTCCTATAAAATTTTGAATCCCTGCTTTAACTTGTACTAGAGTTATAGTGGATTATATAACTTGTATACATTTTTGAAGGACTTTTGTAGGCTGCTACACGAAGGACTCATTCGATTTGCATCATATTCGGAACTTTCGTTTCAAACATTGTAAACTTTAAGTATTCAAAATTTCAAGGTCGTAACTTGAAGCATTCGAGCAATAATTGTAAATACGTGTTTTAAGGACTCTTGTATGGGAGGTACCCGAAGGAGTGGAAGGATATCGCCCATTAACGAACTTAGTCTTATTTTTTCCATTTTACAGGTGCTGACAAAATTCAAACTTTCTAGGCCAACGGGTTCTTGAGTTATCATATAATAGGACGGACAGCAAACGGATTTGGGGTTTTTGGCCACAACTAAACACAAAAAAATATATAACCTTTTTTTCGTCCGAGGCTCGGTTCTATGCGTTACAAACTTTTCGGGCTGGATTAAACTTATAATACTCTATATGATTTCATCAAGAGTATAAAAATTATAATTAGAAACGTATACCGAAAATTTTTGTTAGCGAGTATAGCGAATTTCTGTCATACCCCAACTCTGATGGAAAAATAATGAAGTATCGAGTAGACTGTTGGAAAATTTTTCATAACCATTTTCATACCTATTATACAAGTATAATACCTAGCATACATGTTTCTCTAAATTATAAAGATAAATACCTAGGTACGTCACATGTTTATCCAAATTAAATTCACCATAACAAGAAACAAGCAGAAAGTTATTAAAGTTCTTCAGGAAGAGCTTCACCCAAAAGGTAAATCTTTAGGTAGTCTGATATCATCCGGTTTATGGTGCCATTTCACCTGTAGCTCCGTGTCACACGAAATTGTGAACTACACCTGAAACAGGCAATTTGAAAGTTTATCTCATTAAAGTTTTCGACAACATCAGTTATCGACAACGATACGTGTAGAATGTGCTACATACCTGTACCGGCAATTACGAACGAAAGACACTAGTACGGCTAACTTTTCCATCTTCTGGGAATTATCCGAATTGCATAATTTAATACTTTTACATTCGAAATGACTGCGTAAGGATTCGGCTTTTAATATTTACAAAGTCGTTAACATCACGGCGTTAATATTCAATGGAGAAAATTGGATATCTCATTATCCAAGCTGCCGTTTTTATTAGGTTCTGATCGTAAAGAGTTCAATATGAAGAATTTTTCTGATCCTAAGTGAATTATAGTTGGTGCAAACATCTGCGACCTCCGTTCGTCGAAGAAGGATGATCGAGGAAAAACGCTCATTTCTTTACTACCCTAACTTTTTTACACTTTTCCAGCTTTCTGCCAGGAGGGACCGTTTTCAATCAGGATTCTTCTATTTCCTTTCAAACATGTGAATATCTCACATATAGAGCACCTCTAAACGTTCGAGAAAACTTAATTTACCTATAAAGGACTATAAATATACGCGGAATATTCATCTGTAGATATTTTTATCTTTTATCGATTCTACGTCATTTGCCTGGTCATGTTGTGATAGTTGTCGCTAGAATATGGTAATAGATATTGAAAGCATTTTTATGTTCCTGGGTCGCGTATTCTGCAGGTAAACGTAGAGAGTATGGCGACTAATCCATAAATTTTATAACAAAATTCTACAAATCTCGGCTTCTCAGAGATTTTGAAGTAAAAATCCATTTTAAGGTGTTGAAGAATTCTTTCTATTACAGTTACACTTATGAAATTGTTAATATTCCATTAATCAAAATAATTTTCATAATCTTGTATTTATTTTCTTCATCTTATACTCATGTCGTTCAACATTTTCAAACATCGAATATTGCACGCAAAGACCAAAATTCTGTAGTAGTCGAATGCTGCTGTAGACGAAAAATTTACGTTCTACACGGAAAAAAAGAAATAGTTTTGACTGCAAACGACAAGGGTTCTCGTTACTATTGTGATGGTGAAATTTCAGCTAACCATCATTTTTAGTTCTCAGTACCACTATAAAATGTTGTTATTAAAATGTGATAAGAACAATTTAATTGTATTTATTAATATTTTTGCGTACAAATCACAGTTCGCAATTTGTATCATTCACAACGAAAGAGTGGTGAATACAATTAGAAATGTGAGTAACAAAAAAATAGTAATATCTACGATGAAAATTTGTTAAACCAACCCAGTACAAATGTAAAAACCACAATATGGAATGTTTTGAGAACATTTGTTATGTAGCGTAAACTTTGAAACATTTTCATAGTTCTGAAAATGTAGGAACGAGAATGAATGAATAGTACTAATTGCAACGAAAATGCTCTAGAAATATGTTGCGTTTTTAACAGTCCTTCGATTAGTAATAAGTCCTACTTTTGCTGTCAATAGGTACTCGTATAATACTATAAACAGATATTTTTTATTTGAGTATAATATGGCACAAGGTCATGTTAGGGAGATCGATTAAAAATATAACAAAAAAAAACATGTATTTAGTTGATTTTTTTTTATTTTTTATTGATTTTTTTGTTACCATATTATGCTTAATTCCATATAATTGTTATTTTTGGTACATATACTCAGTTTTTAATTAATAAAAATGTACAATTCGCTCGTCTTTTATACCAGTTGGTAACACTTGAACTGAAACTTTTAATAACAAACTCCATTTAATAAGTTTAATTGATTTATTAACACACTTGTCACTTTACTATTTTGCAAAGAAGACGCGTCGAAACTGATTTATTCAAATCTACCGCAAAGAAGAGCGATTGTTTTTTGCTGCTACAATTTTTGTGGTAAACGTTACATATTATGTGTACATTGCACATGATTTGATGTCATACACCACAAAAAATGTGTCTTCCACACTTTCTTAGTTTGCATTACTTTTCAATAGTAACATACAAATTAGATATTCCAGAAAACTATTTATGTGTATTATTTACATTGGTATTTTGGGAAATTAGTACAATTCTTACTGTTCCTAGGTACATCAGAATTTGTAAGAAAATAGTAATGATAACATAATTACGTGTAAGGAATACATATTTTATGTTTCCAGAACATATTTGCAGCTACATTGGTGAAATGTACAATGTACATTTCCTTTTTTTCCGTGTAGATCTCGTCGGGGGAAAAATACCGCACCAAGTAACAAAAACCAATTCAATATCTTATCGGGCCTAAGATATACGGCGGAATTCGTGAAGTATATTCAACTCATTTTAACTCCTTCAGTGGTTGAATTTCGAAAAATCCCGAAACAAGTTTATGCTATTGCATAAAGAGTTTGTAGAAGTAAAAATATCAATTCGGTTTGTAATCGTACCTATAAGAGACGGTGAAATACGTGAACACTCATTTATTTTTTTGGCCTGAACCTTACGAAGCAATTAATATTTTCATTTGTTCAAAATTAATTTAATAGTGTAATTGTTTAGGTATTTATTATTAGTCTAAATCCAAAATCCTGAGATAAGACGTTCATGAGATATTTTAGAAAAACCATAACTTATTATTTTTAGAACAAAAGCTATGTATCTCTATACCTTTATTAGAGGTATAAAACTAATAACGCATTTCTTTACCCAAAATTGAGATCCCTTGAATCTACCTGCTGTATTAATTCCAAAGTTATATTTCAAATAGTGAGATAAGAAAAGAAGTGATTTTTCAGATAAATTCTGTGACTAAATTCTTAACTTCACACTTCCGTGCTCTAAAAGTCCCGTCAAAAATTTCTTACTTGGTTCCCTCTTCCGACTAAATATAAACCAAGTTTTAATTTTTATAAGTGGTTTACCGTCACGCCACAATACTCTAACACTTATGCCTTAATCAGTATCAAGTATTAACCTTTCAGGAGAGATGAACTTTAGAATGAATTGATCCTAATCATCGAGCTCATCATCAACATTGTTTTACCTCTAATTTTTTATAACAAATAATTCGCACGCCACCGCATGAAAAATAATTTTTACAAAAAGCAATATTGTCTCTACATAATCTGCAAGGTTCAACTTCTTCAGAAATACAGAAACAAAAATTGTTTGTCTCAATTCTTACCCAACCTTAAGGGTTGCGAATCATTATTTAAATAATTTAAGGCAAAATCGATCTTTGAGTGGACCATCTTATCGATCTACAACAAAATCCCACGTTGGGCGCCAATTTGCGTTGGGTACTTGTTTTGTTATGTTGATGTTTTCAGTGGAATACTGCGTTAACCCCGCTTAAACGGAAAGAAATAGAATTTTTGTGAAAACAGTTTTACGCTTAGATCGAAAAATCAATATACCGCGAAAGGATAACCCAACAATTGAAATAACTAGACATTGGTATGGTTCATGAAATAGAAAAAACTAAGAATTTCCCATAATTGGTCGTAGGTGAAACGTGTTTTCCCGTAGGTTATTCTAATCGAATATTCAATTCGAGTTTATACATTCTTCTATTTTCCATTTATCAATATATTTCGCGTAAATAATTCTGCACATGCATTCGAGAAAACTATTTCCACCATATTTCCTTGAATGATGCATTCAAATGGAATTTTCCACAAAAACCTATGCATTCTGCGCGGTTCACATCACACGGTAACCTGCATTTCGACGGGGGAATTTTCTCTTCAACCTGTTCGTTGTATTGTCGCGTAAATTATGCAAATTTCAGGACTATGCTACGGATTCGTTAAGCTTAGAGTCTGTCGTAGCTTAGCCTTGCGTTATTGCTTTCTTGGCGATTTATTGCAGCGGAAACTATTACCTTTAAGGAATCGTCAGGGATTCACCTGCAACAGTGGTTCTGTTCGTATTTTCCCTAAAACAGACAACACTTTTACAGTTTCTATTCAGCGCAGTTATAGACATCCGAAAATTGAGTAAAAAATTTAACACAACTCAAAGTCATTGTTCATTCGAAGGATATCATGAAAATTTAACTTGCTACAGAATTGAAAATTCCTATTAAATTTTCATACTTGAATGATCCGGAAAAAGGGATGTACGCGGAACTTTAATCAATGAGCTCCTTATTTGTGTAGACGCCTACAAAAGGGAATTTTTCGTTTTCATTGCTATAATAAGTCTCTACTTTGCAACAAGTGTGGTAATAACTTGAAAGTACTGAATTGGAAATATCTTCTTAAATCTACGAGCTTTTATAAGAGAAATTTGACTTAGGTAACTGGAATCTTCGAATCTGGTTCTTCGAAGGTGCTGTGGGTCAAGCCTTTCTTCGTAATATTACTCGAAACATTTTTGATTCAATACCTTCCATCTGCATGATCTGAGCCTTTTCTCGAAGCTATAGATCAGCCTGTGGCTGATAAGGTTAAGTTTAGTTTAGTTTAGTTGAGTGCAATTCAAACCAGCGTCCGGAGGGTGGATGGGGGGTTGGGGGTGATGAGATGTGCAACAGGAGTTATTAAAGCAACAAAAATTCCGATTTTTACTGTCGTACAGATATGGAGTAAACAAAATTTCCATGAAAAGGGTTTTTTCACATTTTCACGAATTTCGTTATATCTCTTAGGCATGTCGAGTTATCAAGCGAGTTTTTTATGTACACGAAGAAGGTGTAAAGTGGTTGTGTACATTTTTACGAATTCCGATATATTTCTTAGGTCTAATGAGATCTCGGATTCACTTTCACTTCTAAAGGCCTTAAATATCATTGGGGAAAACCGATTTAGGTATTTTTCGAAATTCAACCTCGTGAGGTGTATGGTATTGTTCAAGTTTTCATGAATTCTCGCTTAACGTTTAGGTTTAATAAAATTCGAATTCGAATTACTTTAATGGGCTTTATATGTAGTGATCTAAAAATCAATCTTAGAATTTTGCGATATTCAACCCTTAAGAGAGTTCAAAATAGTTGTGTATGTTTTTACGAATTCCGACATATCACTTAGTTTTGATAAGATATCGAATTATTTTTTTACTTAATCGAGCTTTCTATATAATCGCCTAACAAAGGATTTCAGAATTTTTTGACATTCAAAAAATGAAGGGAATGTTGATATTTATCACCTATGTTTTTATTAACATTGAAAAAACTTTATCACGTTAAGCATGAAGGAATAAGCCAGCCCCAGATTTTAAAGTGACAGTAAGAATAAAGTGCCTTTTAAATTCTATACCGAAAGAAGGTGGTGTCCAAGGGGCAAAAATATAACAAAAAAATTGTCTTTATACCAGGATAGAAAAGAATAATTATTACCTTAAGTACAGCTTTATTTTTACCATTTGGGTGATGTACATCGAACCGGGCTCTTTAAGGTCATGAAAAATTTAATTTAATTTTTATAGAACAAGGCAAATTAGACTTAATTAACCCGTATATTGTTATATCCAAAAAATATTTCAGATTCAACCCTCCTCAATCCCAATGATATAGAAAATTATTTTTTTATTCAAAAATCTTTTTCAACAATTTTCCGACCAAAATTCTTAGGAAATTCACAAAAACTACTACTGGGGCTTAAACTAAAAATCTTGAGATTGTGTTTCGAAAATTTTTGGTTTTTTTTCCAAAAAATTGATTTAAAATTTAGTGTAATTTTCTTTATGTTCATTTTGCTCGCATTAAGTATAACTAGAGCTTTACTTTAACAAAAATGTTTTGAAATGAAGGTGATATTTAAATCTTCAGTAATGTCTCAATGAAATCGTCCTTCTACACAGGCACTACTGCGATTTTTTTTATAATATTCTAAGCAATATCTAGGCTGTGGAAAGAAATTGTTCTCATTAAAAATTTAAATTTATTAATACTGAAAGGACGTTTAAATCTCTGCCATTCAACCATACAAACATTTTATTTTTTTTGCTATGAAACTTGATAAATTGTATCTACTCTTGGCATTTTATCCAGGTGCAGAGGATCGAATTTATGTTCGAACTAACTTGTTTTATTGCCAGTGAGAGACACACATCTATCACATGCAGTCCGAGGATTAGTGCTGAACTTTAATACGTGAGTTTCGATGGGAAAATAAGTTAACGCCACAAAATAAACGATGTGAACAATTTAATGCGATTTAAAGTGAAATGTTTCGGTTATTTTATTTATTGTATTTTGTAAACGGCAAGGTAAAAAAAAAATTCGAACAACGAATTTCTTCAATTTTATTGCCAATATTTGAGATACGGTTAAAGTAAAGTTGCGAGAAAAATTCATACAATGCCATTTTTCAGAAGTTATGCAACATCTACTAAAAACACTTTAACATATGGCATAATTAATTTCCTATAACTTCTGTACTGTTCATTTTGATGGTCTCGCCTTAAATATGGTTCGAATTGAATCATTCCATCCTGACTTATAAGCTACAATTACTGGGTTTTCCATTCACGTTTATTAATTGGATCAGTTCGTATCTACTTAATCGCACTCAAAAGGTGTTTTTTCGTGGAGCTCTTTCATCCGATATATATAATACTTCTGGAGTACCTCAGGGGAGCCATTTGGGTCCGCTTTTATTTATCCTCTTCATTAATGACGTGAGTTCGGTTCTCTCCCACTCTAAGATTTTAATGTATGCTGACGATGCAAAGATTTTTCGTAATGTAACCAATGCGGCTGATTGTTCTCTTCTTCAGAGTGACCTGCAACGGTTTTATGACTGGTGTACACTAAATTGTATGCCTTTGAATATTAGTAAATGTATCACTGTATCGTTCTCTAGAAAGAAAACTCCAGTTACATTTGATTATAGCTTAGAAGGAAACCCATTATGTAGAACTGACTAAGTGAACGATTTAGGTGTATATTTTAATAACGAAGTTACTTTTAATGACCATTTTGATTATGTTGTCAGTAAGGCTAACTCCGTCTGGGGCTTTGTGCGAAGATGGTGCAAGGATTTCAATGATCCGCATGTTACAACAATGTTGTACTGCACATTTGTCCGTTCTATTTTGGAATATGCCTGCCCGGTATGGGCTCCATACTATGAGGTTCATAAAAATAGAATTGAGTCGGTTCAGAGAAGATTCTTGCGATTCGCACTTAAAGGTCTTCCTTGGCATGATCCACTGCATCTGCCTCCTTACCATGAGCGTCTTAAACTCCTGCCGATGGAGTCGTTGGTTGATAGACGAGATGTCCTTAGAGCTGTTTCTGCTTTCAAGGTAATTTCTGGTGATATTAACTCCCCGTCATTGCTGGAAGCCGTTACTTTCAAAGTTCCATTTCGATCCTTGAGAGACTATGTGTTGCTGAATATACCCCACCATCGGACAAATTACGGCCAACATGAACACGCATTTTTAATTATAATTACAGTCAAATTGACTTTAACATTTCTGTTCAACAGTTAAAATCGGCTTTATCAAATAAATAATGTAATATTATATTTAGGCATTTATGAGTGTACGGATATAATGATGTATTTTTGTACTTATTTTGTTGTACTTATTTTTATTTCTTCTAATAATTTTATATTTTGTAATTTTTGTTATAAGTAATCAGTATTTGATGAATTTGAATAATAAATAAATAAATAAATTAAAGTTTTAAGCCTATCCGTTGAACTATTAACGATAAAAAGTTGAAATTTGTCACGTCTACGTTCTAGGACATTTTTCTATAACATTTCATGTATTCTATCAAAAAAAAAATCAATATTCTCAGTAATGGCGTTCACATATTTTCACGAATTTTGTAATATCTTTTTGGACTAATGCATTGAATTAATTTGACTTCTTCAGATAAATACATAGCAACTCTTTTCTGTATTATTTTAATGCGACCTCTATGAGGGTTTAAAGAGGCTGAATACATTTTCATGAATTCCGCCATATCCCTTAGGTCTGATTAGATATTGAATAAGTTTCTACCTCCTTTCGCTTTTTATATAATCGCCTTGAAACAGAATTTCATGATGTTTGCTATTCAACCCCTAAGAGGGTGTAAGTGGGCTGCACAAGTTTTCACGAATTCCGTACATATCTCAAGTCTAATAAAATATCAAATAGCTTGTTACTTTTACAGACTTTTCTAATAATCACATAAAAACTAATTTTTGGATATTTAACTATTTTTGGATATTTAACGATCAAGGTGTGTAAAAGAGTTGTTTGCGTTTTTACAATTTTTGCCACAGCTCTTGGTTATGATGAGATATTAAATTGGTTTTTACCTGTACGCGCTTTTTTTGTAATCGCCTAAAATTTAACTTCTGTTTTTTTTTTAAATTCAACGCACAATAAAGTGTAATGGGGTGGCATACGTTTTCACGAAGACATGCCGAATTGGAAGTGCCTCTTATTTGTATAATCGGCTATTTATAAAAGTCTAAATCACACTGTTTTAAGATATATAAAAGATTACAAAGATTTCAAATTGACAATATTTTAGATTAGAAATATAAAAAATTTAGTAAAAATATTTCACGTATTAAATTACATATTTGCATTTCGACAATCCCATTAACGTTCTCGACAGACCTGAAAACCATTTCACAGCTTAATACTCCAATTTGGGGCGCTAATTCAATATTTGCGGAACATTTAGTGCCAAATGTTTCTATAGCGGGTGTGTAAAGCGCAAATATGGCCAATTGTAAACAAATTCTAAGTGCTAAAGGAAAATATTCAGTAGCATTGGGATTCAGTTTCTATTTGTGAAAGCTCTCGATTTCTATTTGAGGTGAAAAATATTAAAATCCATTTGAAATTGCAACTGACGATCAGGTGGTAGAAACACAAGAAGGACAAACAAATTTGCGAAATAATTTTCTGTTTTTACGCAAAGAAAGGTGTGATCGTTTTTATAAGCGATGACTTTTCATCTAAACCGTGTCAAACATTTTCCTCGATATTGGAAACGTTTAGTTATTTTCGAAGTTCCCTTCACGTAAATACTTCAAGGATAATCCGAACGTAGAAGATTAATGTCGGTCCATCATAACCAGAAGAGATGCAATAACCAGAAAACCGAAACCTTTCTTAATATTCTGCTGCCAAAAAGACGACAGGTTTGTTATATGTGAAGGCCGAATATTATGTGTATGTTTTCGACATGAGTTCTTACCCTTGGTAGCAACTGTTCAAATGGACCCATCCACAAAAATATAATAAAACCAGAACAAATCACATTCGACAGCTTCTTCACGTTGTTTTCGAATTTCATTTCAGATGGATTTTCCATATACCTTTTACGGGGTGTAACCCACCCTCGAAGGGTATTGTCTTCGGGAATACATTGCGCGTTTCTGATTCGCTGAATATTTTAGAGTATTTTGTTGTTGTCGCTACGTTCACAGGTTAAATTTCAGGGATAATGTGGTAGTAGACACCGAGTCGGCCAGACTTGAAACAAGGATGAATGAACCGCAGGACGAACTTTTTCATCTTATTGAAAAATATCTACCTCAGATACAGTCTATCTATCACTTGGGCCAGAACAGCAATTTGCGTAGATTTAAGGATAGAACAATCCTTAGCTCAGCCTCACTAAATACCCACGTTGCTTCTTTATGGAATCAACAGGGACAGCCCTCACTTGGCGTTGAACTTCGGAATCAATTTCAAAAGTTCCAAACTGCAATTAATTCGCATGAACTCGTGCGGCATTACAGTCCTGTGAGCTGAAAATTACTTTTTCCAAATAATTTGCTTGTAATTCCAGGATTCACGGGACCTCTCAATTGTAAACTCATGCAGTCCTTTCTTGCCTGCTGTCGTACTACATCTTATAAAGTTAGCAAGGTTATACGGTAATTTAATTGAAAAGAACTTGACTTAAGCGGATTATAATCGAGTTGTTGGCGAATAATCGACCTTTATAGATAAACAATTTGTTCTTAGTACTTTAAGCCGTTCTCGGAGGATTTCACGGAATTTTCAATGCTAGCAAACTTAGAAGTGTTACACGAGTTACGGAAATTTTTTATAAAGTCTTTGAAGTTAGTCATAGTCATTCTAATCTCTAAGTCAATCAACTGAACCAATTTTATGGAAATTTAAAACTGAATAATCACATGATAAGCATTAAGGTTCCATGAATCCCTTAAGGTATTAAGAAGTTAATCAGTCAACAATCTGGACGCAACTTTATTAATTTTTCATTAAAAGTTTTCAGAAGAGCGTAATTTTAGACTAAAGTTGTTACATAACTTTTGCATACAAGTTCGTACACTGATCGCCTTATTAAAATATAGTTTTAACCTTTAAGCATAATAAATTTTTAAAAAATTAAAAAGAGGAAGATCATTAGCTTTGTGTTTACTTTGGGCAAAAATTATAAAGTGGTTGTAGCAAACGCTTAATGCGTTAATAATCAAAAAAATCTGCCAATGGTCTGGGCGAAACTTTATTATTTTTCGGGTCAAAGTTCGGGAGCGGTCAAAGTCGGAGTGTATCATGAGTTGCTTCGAGATTGTTAGATTTCTTGGGAAATTAATTTGTTCTTAAAATAAAAATATTTAAAATAGCCGATTAAACATTGGAAAAGCCCGTGTAGACTATTCGAATTTCGGTATATTATGTACACTAAAAGCCCATAAAAGTAAAAACGAATTTGTTGCATTATCAGAATTAAGAGATATGACGAATTGTTAAAACGTATACAAAACCCATTACTTCCACTTGGAGTTTGAATTTCGAAAAAATTGTGAAACAGGTTTTTAGACGATTTCATAAGAAGCAACTTGATATCTCATGAGACACGAGGGATTTTGAAATATTTATGGAAACTCTTCACACTCCCTTGGTTCTTGAAATTCGAAAAATCGTGAAATTGGTTTTAGGTCATTACATCAAATGCCATAACAACCAATTTTATATCTTATCAGAACTAAGGGATGGCAAAAAATTGTGAAAGCAAACCCTTGGGGGTTGAATATCGAAAAATTGAGAAATGGGTTTTGTAGGCGATTATATAAAAAGTCTGTGGAAGTGAAAAGCGAACTAATATCTCATCGAACCTAAGAAATATGTCGAAGCTTTGAAAAGCATACAACCCCCTTACACCCATTATCTAAAATAAGTACTAATTGACTTTTTGGAATTTTTATATAGGAAACATTAGGAAGTAAAAATGAATTCGATATATCATCAGATATGCAACCTCCTTACACCCACTTGGGGGTTGAATATCCAAAAATCCTGAAAGGAGTTAATAAATAAATATGAAGACAGCACGAGAAAGTAGGAACCAATTCAATTTTTTATCACTTCTAAAAGAAATGACGGAACTCGTGAAAACGTGTTCAACCTGTTTATACCCTCTTAGAGGCTGAAAAGGGGAAAAACTTACAAACAAGTTTTAGGCGAGTATTACGCAAGCACGTGAAACTGAAAAGATATTCGATATCTGATAAGACGTGGGGATATAGTAGAATTCGTGAAAAAGTTTACAACCCCTTCGCAACCCCTTAGGGGTCGAATTTAAAAAAATCCTGAAAACACTTTTTAGGTATTTATATGAAGAAACCGTAGAATAAAAATGTATTCAATATTTGGGGAGACCTAATAGATATGACGAAAACCGTGAAAATATATGCATTCCATTTTCACAGATCATTTATTTCGCTCCCCCTTTGAACGCCAATAGAAATTTGAAATTTTTTTTTATTTAAATTAGTTTTCTAGTTGATTTACATAAACGTACCAAGTTTCAACTTTGTAGCATAAGCCGTTCTATAGATAGGAAAAACACCTCCCACCCCTGTACCATACTACCCCTATAAAAAATTATATTTTTCCAACATGCTACTAATATAGCTCTATCCAAATACCAAGTTTCAGCTTTATATCATTATAGGTTGTCGAGATATTAAAATCGGAACTTTTTCCTTTTCACCCTTCCCCACCCTCACCCTCTACACCCACACCTCCTAAATTTTGTTTTCCGCTAGGGGTCTATTAGGCCTACTTCTGGTAAAAATTTTAAGCATCTATCTTAAACTGGTCTTGAGATATGATAAGTGATTTTTTTGAAAAATTCTTATCCCCTCCACTTTCATGCTCCACCGCCCCCTTAAAAAATTTTACTTTCATCAAACTTCATTTGTCAACCTTTATACACAAACCAAATTTTATTTATCTAGTACAATTGGTTCATAAGATATCGTAATCTAAAGCTTTTCACCCCCCACCCCCGTACGCCACTTCCCCCACTCAAATTTTTGGTTTCGATGTATTTTCCTAGTATACCTACAGATATTCATTAAGTTTCAATTTTGTGACATTGACCGTTTAGGAGATATGGATTTTAGAATGTGTCGATCTCACCTTTTTTGCGTTTCGGACGCATTATTTTTCCCCCCACTCCCGAACCCCTTCACCTATATCGGCAATTTTTTTGCAAATGGGTCCACTACCGAAGCTCTATATAAATTCCAAATTTCAGTCTCCTAGCATAAGCGGTTGCTGAGATCTAGAAACCAAAATTTTCCGTACGGCGTACGGCGTACGGCGTACGGCGGACAGACGGACTGAAATTTTTTTTTGCTTTTTTCGTGTCTACTCGTCATGAAACGTGAAAAAAAAAATTTTGAGGGTAGCAAATTTTTTTTTTTTAAAAATCGATAACAATACTGTATTATTGAAATAATAAAGTAAAATGTCCATTTTCGAGTAACGTGGACAAACTTTTGCTAAGTACTGAACTCCAGATACGGAAATTTCAATGTTGAATATGTTGGGAGTACCGTATCAATATTTTCCGTGTGTGCCTAGTAGTTTTACTCTTATGCAAATCCGAATCTCTATCCACTGCCGGACAAATGAAAGAGTTTCCAAAATTTTTTATTCTTCGGTTAACATATTTTGTACATCAAGCATTCTTCATCTTGAGAAATCCTAACTTGCCATCCTTGAAGAACTCTCAAATTCTATAAATTTTGTTAGCTCTGAAACAAATTAGACGCGCAAATTATTAGCTAAATTAGAAAAAAAAACATAATATATTCTACCATTTTTGACCATCATAAACATTTTGTTATGTACGAGTTCATACCCTGGAAACAATAAATCAATTACCAATAGAACGAAAGCTGCTACCTACCAATATCCAATTAGAACAGTGTAAAAAGCTCTACAAACTTCTCGCATGTTGTATACACTTTCTGCGTGTTGTGCTCGAATCACCGAATGAATCTCTAGAGGATAAGCGAAGAGGGGCTTGTACATTGTTCATTGATAACAGCGACCGTATAGTACCCTATGAGTATCTAGCAGATATGGAAATCAGAGTATCTTGAATTCAGCTTTCGAACTCTCGTTTGTTACATCCGATATCAAAATGTTTCTTGAAGTGGCACTACAATCAAATAACTATTAGAGATACCTACCTATTACTAAAAATTTATTTAAAATGTGAAATCGCATTACTTGAATCCGGTGCTTCTATTGCGGAAACTTTTACTTGTAAGCCCTCTGATAAGTTAAACCAACCCGATTGTGGAACAGCTCTGTCCGACGGAGTACAACCAAAGTTCCAACCAGCCTTTCCATTCAAAGTTGTTCACTGTTATTAAACTCAATGGTTTGAAATCGCTTGGTCTCAAATCGAACAGCGCTTGTACATCAGTCAGTTCAGTCTTTCTTGAAAGTTCAGTCAAATATCGAAAAATAAAACTAAATAGTTTGTGCTGAGTGCACTGATGTCAGATACGGGACAAATGTTGTGCTCAAAAAACTGAATAAGACATTCATACATATGTATGTCCGTTTTTGTATCGTTTTCGAGGTATGTTGTTTAAATTTTTTTTGCTATTTCTGATAACATCAATAACTTCTGAAGCGTTAATACAATTCAAATAATTTATTAATTGCACTATGTAACAGTATAGTCGAACTATACATTGTAAAGTAACAAATTTAGTTCATCACCATTTATCTAAAAAAAACGGAATCGTTCAAGTCCCCTTTTTTGTTATTATCAAATCTAATTTTGTCACCTTTAATTCTGAGTAAAATTTATCGCGTTAGCGTAAATAGTTCAGAAGTTATCTGGATAAATAAAACCAATTCATCACTTAAGGAATTCTTTTTTTGTAATAAAGTGTAATTAAAACCGTTCATTAGATCTATTACCCATCATTTGATGCACTATCTACAGTCATTCATTTGACACTGTTTAACGTATTCAAAAAAAATTAAATCCGAAACATTTTATTTCAATCCCGATTAAAGGCATATTCCTAAACTGAACTCAGTGCAAAATTTAAATATAAAAATAAAATTGTAATTGGTAAAGTTATTATGTAATTACAAAACTGTCAGAAACAATTATGTAATTAAATTTCACCTCGAATGTTTTCTTCAGAGAAATATGTAGATTGAGTTTGACTTTACTTACGTGCAAGCCAGGAAAAAGTGATGACTGCTGGGACTCGGAATTCCAACAGCTTCCTGCGAAAACGTGCTATACTGCTGGAAATATTCTTTCAACACCATGTTAGGAAAAAGAAGGATTACTTAAGATTCAAATTTCAAGGTAGAGTTCCCAAAATATCAGGATGAGAAAGATTTCAGTTGTATCGGTATGAAACGTTTTGCCGAAAGTAGCTTTTCATTCTTCGTTTCACTTTATTAAAAAAAAAAGAATTGCTCAATTGGTGAAATGTTTTGTAGGTAGAGTTATAAATATATCCTCGTATAAAAGATGAAAAAATAGGCTTTTATAATTTCAGGACAAAAGATATAGTCAGCAGTTGCCTCTTTCAATCAAATTACCATAAACCAATTCTTTCCCTGGAATATAATAAAAAAAATCGACTTCCTATACAAAACAATAATCCAGAAATTATTTAAAATAATAATAATAATAATAATAATAGAGTAAATATAAGGTTTTACTTTTATGGCAATATCCCGATTGATAGAACAAAAATTTTATGTCACGTCACGTAGAATCTTCTCAGCTCTGGCAGTTCCCTAAACCATTTTCAATATTTCAAAAATGTAAAACAGTCACCAGACTAAAGTAAACGAAGCTTACACCCTTTCTCAATTGGATCCTAATTTGAATTATAGCCCCAAGAATGCGCCAAACAAAATTGAAAAGAATCGTTTCTGTTTACTTCATTTTGCGGTAAGAAAATGATCTTATGAACAAATCCTCCATCTAGAAGTACGTACGTACACATCGTGCAAAAATAACTTGGAATTATATATACTCGCTCACCCATTGCGTTTCGCATAATCTAAAAAATAAAAACGTTTTGTTTGGAAACAATCAAAATTCTGCTCACGAAAACGAGGCTTATACTGGCATAGGGTGTATATGCAAATGTATCACCTATGAAACCTGGCCATAACTCCATGTGTCTCTCTGTCCCCTGTTATTACTTTTGTGTTTTTCTGAAATATGCCAGGACTCAATTTTTCCGGAAAATTTATTCAAAAATACTTGCCATAGAAGCATTCTACCGATACACAGAGCATTCAACGTATCCTCTATTTATTATTGATGATTTTATGCATAACCCATCTGGCGTGTACGTAGGGTATATAAAATTAAATGTTTTTTCATTCGTAATATAATCGATCCTCTGCTCCTTGTATTTAACGCTGTTTCCTGCTATAGTTTAATGCAGCCATCATTTTAAATTAGGAAAATCGTTTCATAACATGAAACTCATGTGTGTGTCTGGTCTCGATAATGTCACGTTTTCAAACTTAGTCGTTAAATCTAACGTCCATTAGCGAAACGTTTTCCATGGGCTCAATGTTTCGAGAAATTGCAGAATAAACGTGAAGGGCTGCTCGATGAGAGCGGGATAATAATGCAGAAGTCCTTTTTTTACAATTTTGTGATGCATTTCGCCATCTGATTAACTATTTTCAGGAAAAACGAGGTCAATTCTGCCTGTACGGAGTTAAAACAAAAACTTCATTCTAACTCGAATTGAATTTTCAGATGTTTCGAATTATTTTTCTAACCCATTTCGGTCAAACCAAATTTTTTCCTTAAGTCCATGGCAATGTTAATTATTTGACTAGAGGAACTTTCGTGTAAGGGCTAGACCACTTTGGTTCACTTTACTCTCCCGTTTTCAGTCACTGCTTTAATTCAGCCAGCTAAAAGCATCGCACAAGTGAATCGCTAACGACTCATCTAGGTGAAATATATGATTTCATATGAATTAAATTTTTGTGAGGTGTGTTTTCAATACATTATTTGCTGGGTGTATAATGGTGCTTCGGCTGAATATGTTTTTATATACGAGTATAGTTGTACTTATCAAATAAATAACAGCTTATATGAATCACTCATCTAGGTGAGATGTTCATTTGTAATTTACTTGCTGTTTTTAGGCGAATCGCTGAGCATTTTGTCTTTCTAATCGTATGAGAATATATTAAATGGACGGTAACTGAATATTCTTGGTGGCTCGTACGTGAAGCATTTACGCGTTCTATATATTTTATTTTTAAAAAAAGAATTCTGTACCATTCCATATAATAAACTATTTGGCAAAAAATTGGGTTCGATTGAACAAATCTTGTTTGTTGGATATTGTGTTCCTTGTCCCTATATTTTTATGGTTGTTCAATCCACCAAACCATAACCTAGGAGTAATATAATGTTCTCTTATGCGTTCACTTGCGATTCGCAGGTGAATCACGTCCGTGCAAAGTAAGTGAAAAAAAATTTCACACTTAAATCTGCCAATTAAAACAAAAAAAATGTATTCTTCATTTAAAATTCGCAGTATCTTCATCTGTTGGGAACCTTTACAAATTTTTGCTGAACTCTGAGAACGATGTATTTTCATATTACCGATTCGTTTGCACAAAAAACACAATTCGTTTGATAGGTATGTTAAATCTTTCTTGGTTTTGAGCTTGTTTTGAATGTTTTTACGTTTGTTGCAATGTTTAGTTTTACGTATTGTTTTGTTGCATGGCATTTTGAGTATTCTATTTTTCATTTGTGCATTTGTTGCTATTTCATGGTTGTTTGTACAATGTTTTTTGTTATTTTTGCTTGCATGTTTATTAAATGGTTGTTTATATTTCATTAATCGTTTTCTTTTACGTATGTGTTTCCTTGTTAGTTTCCCAGCAAATCAATAAAGCGGAATGTTCTGATGTTCTCCGAAAGTTCCAAGCTATTTCTGATATAGGGGAATGGGAGGCAGAAATTTCCACTGGATTTTAGTCGGAAAATTTGAAGATAATTTCATAAGGAAAAGCAATAAGAATTTCATGGAATTATCAGGCAGAATTCCAAAAGAACTTGCCGACATCCGGACATATCGTGGAAAACTCTGTGCAAATTCCAAAATCCTTGTGCTGAGAAGTACATAATTAAAAATTATTTTGAAATGAAAAGTAATTCGCTGTCTTGTCCGGTCTGATCCAAAAAATTATCGGTATAATCAGTAGAATTTTCGCACAATCGGTTATGATTGCAGAAAATTCTACAGACTCTATGTTCCTTTGCGCCAAACCTGATAAGAATGATCAAAATTAAATTTTAGTAAGCTTCCGGAAGGGGAAAAAAGCTTTGGGAAATGCTCCGGGTCTGCTGGGTTGTTTTTATGTTTATTTTAATGTTTGTTTGTATGTTTATACTATTCATATTTCTTTGAATAATTTTTTTCATTTCTTTTATAAAGGTGATATTTGTTTCTTCGCAGCAAATTACAATAGAATTTTGAAAGAACTTGGCCCACATACTGAGAATTTTTTTGAACATATATCAGCCTCAATCATTTCAGTAGGTTGTTGACGTCGACTCATGACATAAAGATAAAAGTTCGAATTGTTGTACTGATTCTCCTCAAGAGTTCATAAATTGACGATCATACAAGTTTAAGTTTCTAGCGTGGTATCATAAGTTGCACAATTAATGAATAATCATTAATAGTTCATTAGTAGCTTATAAATCGCAATTCATTAATGATTCTTTAAAAACGACTCAATAACGAAGAAACATTTTGAGACAATCAGTGATTCGTTAAAGTAACATTTTCGAACTCGTTAACGATTGAAATGCTCGAAAATAGTAATACATTAATGAGTTGTTTGTGAATCATTTGTTTTGGTGAGTTTGCATACTTGTTGCTATGTTTTTGTGCTAATTTTTATATTTATTTGAATGTTTAAATTTAAATTTGTCAATATTTTCTTGATATCTTCTTTCTGTATTTGTTGCTGTTTCCATAAATGTTTTTCACTATGTTAGATTATATGTTTGTTTAAAGCAGTCCAGTTAAACTATCAACTAATTGTGGTAACCCAAACACTATTTATGTGTGAAAATAAATTTTTGTTGCAGTTGAGAATTGTTTAAGTGGCCTTCATCTATTGGAACATATTTTTATTATTATAATTAATTTATTTAAAAAGCTGCTGCTTTCAATCCAAATACCCTTCTGTGATAGGACCCGCTTTCGGACAATTTTCTGATCATTTAAAATTTATTTTCCACAATACCTTGATAATTCTCAAAAATATTTCATTTCAAACCCAGAACAAAACCCAATATTAATTCTAGATAATAAGATAACCTTTATTGCGATGATAGTATCCAACCGGTATGAGTAAATTAATGTGAAACATTCCCACTCGTTCTCTAATGTCTTTTCTGCCAACAAAATAAACACAGTTTAGGACTTTTCTCGTTATTTTGAAAGGACCAGCCCAACTAATCTAACCATTAGTCAATAAACAAAAGTCATTAAATACGTGTGTATTATACCAGTTTGTAAATATATTAAATAGACGTAAAGGGACACCCAATATTCACTTAAACCCGTCATAATAATAATTGGAATTTCAACTGAAACTCGGAAATGAGTCTATCATTTTTCGAGTAGCGACTCCTTGTGTCACACCCTGGACATATTTACTCTTCGGTTATTTTCTTATCAGCTCCAATTTCCATTCGGGTCAATATTAAACCAAGAAAATATCCATCCACCTTTTTGCCGAAGTAGAGGAGCCCTAATCTTGATGGGGGGTAGCCACCCCAATGACGGCTATTGTATTTTCATGCAAAATTATTGGCGTTGGTTGTCAGGAAACAAGGACATAAATCAGTTACATGTCCAGTGAAAATTCACCGCATTGTTACATTAATAACTTCATTCGATAAGCGATGAATATTTTGATTACGTTGAATTATTGGTACTAATGCCAGGCTTTTTCAGTATTTGCAGAATAAACTTGAATTGTTTATTGACCATTATCTAGACATTTAGATAACAGATTATTAGGGGAAACTTCTGGAATATGTGGGGAATTAGTCATGTCTAGGAAGTCAGAGGACTACTTATGCGATCACTTAGTAACGAATTGAACAAATTGAAACTGATTTTATTATTCTAAAGTTATTTAATGAAACTATTTGTAAGTTAATTAAAATGAAATTATAAATTAAACTCAAATTTTCTTTGACTAGATTTGTTTTATTTCATTTTTGAAAAAAATGTTATAACTTTAATTTATTAAAGTACCAAGGCCAGTGTAAAATGTAATAATTCAGAAAGGTACATTTTTTATAAACAGTAATTGAGGCAATTGCAGCCAGAGTGGGCCACCCCTCATTTTTTAAGAAACTGACTTCAGTACATAAATCGACTTGTCAATCACCTGGCCAAACAACCAGAGTGGTCAAAACTGCATCCAATCAATTCACCAAGTACAAACAATTAATTGAGTTGCTCAATTTCTAAATAATATATGAACTTTTTGAGTTCACCAAAATTTCACTTGCCATTATTTTGGTTGAACTTCTACTGGAGATGGCCCACTCTGGTTCTAACCGCCTCAATTCAATAAACGTTTTAGATTTGAAGCAAGAGTATTCTTGATCCGGCTCGACGGATCACTTATTCGAATTTGTTCAGTAATTGTAATTGACTTCAAAATATAAACATAAAAACTGAACACTGTTCATACTCAGCAAAAGCTCTCTTACTATCCCAAATATAGTCAAATGTTTATCCTTTTCACAGGAAAATTCTCGTTTCTAGATGAGTGCAGTGCAAACATTTTTATCATAGAACGTAACGTTCATTATATACTTGTATTGTATAAAAGTTAGAACCAATCGACACACTATCTTGCATACTAGTGTCTGTCTTATTGAAACGCTCTCTGTAAGGAATTCAGGTCCCTTTCAGCTTTCGGATTAAATAATTAATTTTCCATCAATCACATGTTATTACCTTCACAGCAATCTGTGTTCACTATCGTTAAGGTAAATCTCATTTCAATTGTAAGCACCTACTGACTTATCGTACTCCAGGGAAATCAGTCTTAACATTCCGACGTTCTGCGATGAAATAGGAAAATTCCTTCGTTCATCTTATAATTATATAATCCAAGACGAGTTGTAGGCATATTACGCTCATCTTCAAACTTATGAATTCCCCGCTGCCCTTCACAGGTAGCATCATACAGAGCAAAAGACTTCTTTCATATCGACTTTCTTTCCAGAAATGTTTGTGAATCCCCGAATCTGTACTGAAAATTATGCCCAGAATAATCTCATCACCTGGAATACAAATAAGCGCACTCAACTGAACTGTTTGATGGCAGAATCTAATTCGTATATTGCTAATTTCGCCAGACTTAGGGGTGTTTTTTTTAGGGGTTCGCAAATTAAACCAGATTTTAATTCATAGTACGCCACCATAAGCCGATTACCGCATGATGTTCTGAAATCGATGGTTATGCTGAACTATTCATTCGGAATTCAGGACATGAACTAAAGAAATTTATTTTTCTGGAGGTATGTAACTCAATAGGAATTACATACAGAAAATGCCGCCTTGTAATTAGCAAAACCACGCAGCAAAATACACTTCTTGGGAAATAACGTTAATTATTCCGTTGGCTGAATTAGGAAACGTTTAGTCCCTTGGGAGTAAAAAAAGGATTACGGGATGGGTAAAATGTGACAATCATACAGAGACAATGTCGCATTCACTGGGACCAGACAGTCGAGCTGCTTGTAATAAAATTCAAACATAATTATGTTCATCCTTGTAAGACATTTTTACATGAATTCAATTATATACCTACGTCGTTTTCTTTGTAATTTAAACAAAACGTAAGAGTGTCCCATTATGTTTTTTTTATAATAGCAATAATTTGTTTAGTTTAGTTCTATAATAACCGAAGAAAGCTTCGTTATAAATTTTAATCTTTTCAGAAACACAATCTAAAGGTTGGGTACAGCTCATACACAATTAATCAGTCCAAAACCAAATGCAGTTTTTTGGCATTTTATATTTTATAACATATTTATTTTAATAACAAGCTAATTTTGCGTTGCAAAGTTACTACAGACTAACCGCCTTGAAAGAAGTCCTTACTAATAACAGGTTCGGTCCAATGTATGCAGCCTACAATTCTGGAAATAACTTTAAAAAATTTAAGACTATTTTCTTATCGTGGTTTGAACTTATTACGCAATATGTTTTGTTTTTTGGCTGTAAGAAAATGTGCGGTTTCATTTATGATTCCGCAACATTAAAATAAATAATTAAATGTGTTGTTTGTTTGAAGCTATACTTGTACTATGTCAAATCTGACCCGATTTGTCAAATCTCCCATCCCTAAAAACGGACTACTACTAACTGATTTCATGTTACTTTATTAAAGTTCCGGAGACCTACATCAGCTAATTAAAAATTTTCCGGAACGCGTTTAATGCTGAGAAAACAACCTAAAAAATAACGTACCACGCCTCTTGGTTATTCCTTAGGTTGTCAATCGCATAGTACTCGTAAACTTCTACACAAAAAAAATAAATAAAGCTGCGCCCAGACAGTTGGCAGATTTTTTAATTATTTACTTATTTGTTGTTTTCAATTTCTGGAGTATCCAGTGAAGGTTTTCCAACTGTCATGTCCTCAAGGACAGCGATTAATCCACAGTCGGGGATTTCGTGTTGGGGTTTCACACCAGAAACCCTACTGACGCCGGAAAACAACTAACATTTAATCAAATTTGCTTCTACGGTATAGCTTACCATGAAAAAATTCCATTCTTAAGAATAAAATATCTTTAGGGGTTGAATATCAAAAAATTCTGTAACCGATTTTTAGGCGATATCTCATAAGACATAAGTGATATGTCGGAATTCGTAAAAAAGTTCAGAATTAGAATTAACACCCTCCTTTCGGATGAATATCGCCAAATGGTGATATACATTTTTAGATTAATATAAAGTCTATAGAAGTACCAGCGATTCAATTTCATTAAACCTAAATGATTTGTCGGAATTTGTGAAAACTTGAATAATACTATACACCTCCTAGGGAGTGGAGCATCAAAAAATGCTTCAATTGATTTTTTCCCGATTATATTTTAAGCCTTTAGACATAAGAAATATATCGGAATTCATGAAAATGTAAACAACCACTTCTACTAGTACTTCCTTACAGCTTTGATATAAAAATTTTGATGTATTTATTTTTTAGGCGCTTATATAAAGAGCCCACAGAAGTAAAATTAGTTTGATAACTCGATATGCCCAATAAATATAACAAAAATCGTGAAAATGTTGAAAACCCACTTTTCACAGACATTTCTTTGTACCACACCTTTGTACGACAATGAAAATCTGAACTTTTTTTGATTTAATCACTCCTGTAGTACATCTATATATGTAATAAGTTTCAACTCTCCAGCATAAGCAGTTCTTGAGATATTATAAACCACCCCCACATCCAAACCTCGCTAGCTCTATCAAACATTTCATTAAACGGTTATTCAATAGGTACATACCAATTTTGTATTTTAATATAAACGCATCCTTAAACTTTTTTGCTGGTATGTCAATGTCAGTCAAGGTTTACATTTTTATCATGGTGATGTTCACGAACAAGGAACGTTTGGAAATTATCTCAATTAGTCTGTGTTTTATTTGAATACAAAATTGTTATGTCCCTATTGAATAACCTCACTTGCTCAGTAAAAGTTAAATCTGCACTATGAAAAACAATCATTTTGCTGCCTCAAGTATTCTTCAGGGTTCGCTTCTTGGACCGCTACTGTTTCTACTAGTTATTAATTATCTTTGTGCAGTATTCCATGATGTTCAGTTCCTTTTTCTTTACTGATGTCATGCAAGTTTTTAAAATACATTAAATCAATGAATGCTGAAGTTATCAACTTGATGTGATGAATACTTATTAAATCGAAATGTTTCAAAGTTTAACATAAATTAAAAATTTAAATTTAAATTAAATTAAAATTTAAACGCTAATGTTAAAGGATATTTTTCAAAGACCAAATAGTTTTATGGTTTCTTCTCGTTGAAACAGCATTATATAACCGAATGGTCGATCTTTTTCACGATTCAAAAATGATTGTTCAACAAGTTTGGTAACTCTAATGATTTCTTTAATACTAATCTTAACTCCTTTAAAGCTCAAATTTGAGTAATGAATTTTTATCTAAAATGATAATGTATTTCCTGTTTGTATTTAAAAAGGATTTATCTGTGAATGTAAATTAATAATTTTGTGTACTTGGTATGGCAGTAATCTAAAGGAGGGCTCAATTAATTTTAATATACCGAGTTTCAAATTCCTAGCTTGAAAAGTAGTTGCACTTCGATTTAAAAAGCATCAAAAAACGTTGCCAGCACAATAATGAAACTTTCCACGAATTATAGTCTAGTTAAAGTCTATTTTGTATATGCATCAAGTTTCAACTTTCTAGTGTAAGTCGACCAGAGATATGACTACACCAGTTCTTTTGTATTAATCATGCAATAACCTCAATATGTTCTAGCGATTTTCGTAAGGCATCTTTTCGATGAAATTATGAAATTTTTTTATTGACCATTCTTCAGTCACCCAGAAGAAAATAGAAGGGGGATGAAACCGAACTGATATGATCGGTGTCAGTCTTCGTGTTAACTAGTTAATTAAGAAATCCATTACATCAGTGGGTTCAATGGTAGACACCATCAAAAGTATTTAAACCTAACCGCTACTTGAGTACTCTCCAAATCCTTTCATACCGTACCGCTTTCCACCTGACCTACAGCTATAATAGAAACAATCATTCGCAAGCATGTGTATAGCCCGCCTGAATCAGATTCAAAGAATTTATTCAAATTTGTGAGCGTCCATGTGGAACAACATTAACCTCGAATGGAGAGCCAACCCTAAGTAGAATGATTTACGTGTAACAACCAGCAACCACATCTGAATTTGAAAGATTTAAGGGTTCTTCAGTGAAATGGAAAAAAGGATTTTTGTTTTCTATTCGGTGACGTTGAAGGTGTAAGCCCATTCGTATGCATATCTGGTAACAATGTGTACATACACCGAAGTGTACTTAAAGTGGGGACAGGTATCCTTACAACTCCACCAAAGTGAATACAATTGAGCGGCGACAGATGTTGTCGATTGGATTTGATACTGTGAATCTGTGACATCAATTACCAGACAGTATCGCAGCATAAGTTGAAAGCGTGCACAAATGATTTATATTAAATGTGACAGTGAAATTGGTTTTTATTGCTATTTGAAATCGTTTTAATAAAAAATTTTGGTTATTTTAAATGACTTCTATCAGTCAGAACTGCAAGCTCTGATAGTTGTCAGATAGAATCCTGGAATTCAGTACTGACAATGATAACGTCCAGGGAGATGACTTATAATTAATTCAAATATTGTGGGTTTGATACGTATCTACATAATGGTCCCATTCTTTTACTTTATTATTTTAATAATAAAGTATTGTTATCGATTTTTAAAAAAAAAAATTTGCTACCCTGAACATTTTTTTTCCATGCTTCGTGACTAATAGACATCAAAAAAGCAAAAAAAATGTTCAGTCCGTCTGTGCGCCGTACGCCGTCCGCCGTACGCAAAACGTTTGAAATCTTATATCTCTCAAACTCTTTGAGCTATTAAGTTGAATTTTTTTTTGTTGGTAGACTGAACAGACCCCTTCAAGTGGTCACCTTTTAAAGGGTGGGGGAAGCGTTTTAGACGGAAAATTTTGCTTTCTAGATCTCAGTAACCGCAGAGGCTAGGAGGCTGAAACTTGAAATTTATATAGACCATCGATAGTGGACCCCTTTCCAAAAAAAATGATGATATAGGTAAAGGGGTGTGGGAGTGGTGGGAATAATAATACGTCCGAAACGCACGAAAGCCGAGATCGAGACATTCTAAAATCCATATCTCCTAATTGGTTAATCTCACGAAATGGAAACTTAATGAACATCTGTGGGCATACTAGGAGAATAGATCGGAACAAATTTTTGATTGGGGGCAGTGACGTACGGAGGTGGGGAGTGAAAAACTTTAGATTACGATATCTCACGAACCAATTATACTAGAAAATCAAAATTCGGTTTCAGTATTAAGGTTGACAAACAAAGTTTGCTGAAAGTAAAATTTTTTAAGGGGGTTTTGAAGTATCGAAGTGGAGGGGATAAGAATTTTTCTAAAAAATCACGTTTCATATCTCAAGAACAGTGTATGATAGATGTTTAGAATTTTTACGGGAAGTAAGCCAAATAAATGACTAGCAGGAAAAAAAAGTTGGTCGTGAGGGTGTCGAGTGTGAGGCTGGGGGAGGGTAAAAAGGAAAAAGATCCGATTTTTATATCTCGAGAACCTATAATGATATAAATCTGAAACTTGGTATTTGGATAGAACTATAGTAGTAGCATGTTGAAAAAATATAAATTTTTATAGGGGTAGTATGGTACGAGGGTGGAGTGTGTTTTTCTTAACTATAGAACGGCTTATGCTAGAAAGTTGAAACTCGGTACGTCTGTATATGTAAGTCAACTAAAAAAGTAATTTAAATTGAAAAGAATTCAAATATCAATTGGCGTACAGAAGGGGGGCAAAAAAAAGATCAGGGAAAATGGAATGCATATATTTTCACGATTTTCATCATATCTATTAGTTCTTTCCAAATACTGAATTCATTTTTTTTCTACGGATTTTTCATATAAATACCTAGAAAGTGTTTTCAGGATTTTTTAAAATTCGACCCCCAAGGTGGTGTAAAGGGGTTTTATACATTTTCACGAATTCAGCCGTATCTCTCCGGTCTGATTAGATATCGAATAACTTTTTACTTCCACGGGCTTGTTTAATAATTACCTAAAACTCATTTTCAAATTTTTACGTTTTTTTACCCCTAACAGGGTATAAACGGGTTGAACACGTTTTCACGAATTCCGGCATATCTCTTAGGAGTGATAAGACATCGAATTGGTTTTAACTTCGTTGGGCTTACTTTATATATATCTAAAAACTCATTTCAGGATTTTTGGATATTCAACCCCAAAGTGGGTTCAAGGGGGTTGCATATATTTTCACAAATTCTTACATATTTCTTAGTTCTATTGAGATATCGAATTCATTTTTACTTCTTAAGGATTCCTATATAATCGTCAAAAAGTTGATTTCAGGATTTTTAGATATTCAAGAAATTCTTAGGATTGATGAGATATTAGATTGGTTTTCACTTCCACAGACTATTTATATAATCCCCTACAAACGCATTTCCGATTTCATGTAATGGCCCAATACCAAATCACGAAAACTCTCCTAATCACGTAATAATTACGTAGTATTATACTACTACTTAGACTGCGTCCCGGAGTATGACCCAATTATGTAATTCATATTTTATATGTGGCAGCGGCGTAAGTATTCTAGCGCGACCCCATTCTACCCATTTTTTTAGGTTTTCAGTCACATAGTAACTTACACCGCATCAATCTTAAACGCGTTCCGAACTTCTACCTGAAAAATAATAAAGTTGCGCCCAGACTGTTGGCAGATTTTTCTTATACTTTTGGTGCAATTTTCCGTACTTTATTCTATGCATGAATTTTGAATTTCAGTTCTGCAACATTACTGGACGAATTCCACTTTTAGAAGCAGATAAAGTGTCTTCTTTCTCTTCTCAGTTATCACAATTGGCTCTTATCTTAATGTGTGTCCCTCTCGAACTCGTCAGATAACATGTTCGTTGTTGTTGTCTGAATTTAATTTATTTCAGCATTTTCTGATTGGAAGAAGTAAGGACCTTTTGCATAGGTTGCCTTAGCAAATTGCATTAGTGGATAGTTTAGTTTAGGAAGGGACGCAGCGCTAAGAACCTCCACGCTCATTAGGTACCATACGGGCTCATAACGATCCATGTTGGTGTATACTTCAAAGTTTTTTTTACCAGTACTATATCGGTACTGTATCCGTACTGTAAATTAATGTTTTAATGCTGCTTTTGGCCCATTGAATAGTAGAATTCAGACTGAAATTCTAAACTCTTATGCAATATCGATTACTGGAATTAAAATTTTATATAATTACAGTACTGTATCGGAATTGGCGGGTTTAATTACAGAGGTATTTTTCTTAAGTTTGTTAAGAGAAGATTATGGTATTTTTTCTATTCCAGGAATTTTTACCAAATAGTTCTAAAAGTTATAGTTTCGTCGCAGCATAAAGCCTGTGCGCTCTGAACTGGATTCGTGTCCGATATAAAATAATAATGAAGTTACGCCCCGAGTGTTGGCAGATATTATTTTCTTCTTCCAAATAGGACAGTAAGAAGTTATTTGATTGTTCAGTGTGTAACGTGTGCAAACTTATTTGAATTTCTGCCAACATGTTTTCCATCGTTTACACAAATCCCTGTTATTTGATTCAGAATAACGACCAACTTACGAGCAGTTTCAGTACGTTCTTGTTTCCTGAATAAGTGGCATGGCAAAAGTGTAATGTGTGTTTGACTTGAGTCTTGATAGTCGTTCCTAATGGCCAAAGGGGTGTTGAATTCAAATTTCGATGAACTTAGTTTGAGTTTATAATTTAGTTCGGACGAAACGTCCTTATCAATTTTGTGGTGAAACTTTTACCTATAACTTGGTACCGATGCAGAGAGAGTCATTATAACTAGCAAGAATATCCCTTTGTACCTAAGT
This sequence comes from Beris morrisii, assembly GCA_951812415.1. Taxonomy (NCBI): domain Eukaryota; kingdom Metazoa; phylum Arthropoda; class Insecta; order Diptera; family Stratiomyidae; genus Beris; species Beris morrisii. Next base: position 137,463,292 of record OX638312.1, on the reverse strand, counting down.
TAATTGTAAAGGAAAGTCAACTTCAAACCCTTCTCCAATTTTCTTGCAAAAAATAAATTACGGAAGAAAAACATTGATTTAGTGGACAAATGGACGCAATGCATATGTTTCAGAAGTGTGATATGTTTGAATATATGTTGAATTCTTAAATTTAATAAAAGGAAATCGAGACTGTTACAGAACTGAGTTGAACTGTGGCATTCACTACACCTACACTGGTGTATAAATAATTTTTAAAAAAATCAAGTCATCCACAATATTTCTCCCAATGTTTTTTTCAACCTGAGTTAATCAAAAGTAGTAGAAAGTGATCTCAGCTAAATAACCAATTTCGATTGGACATTAGGAAAGAAATTCCGATAAACTTACTAGGGCCTGATAAGTTGTAGAAATTAATGTTAAATAAATGGTCCCTTACAAAACACGATTGTTTTCTAACTCTTTTAAACATAAAATGTGCGGGATATGCAGTTATTTATTGAGTTACCGATCTATTTTGTTTTACTTATTACTAAAAACCCCTGTTTTTCAGTAAAACTGTCTTCTTCATCATTAGTGGAAGGACCATGTGTAGGTACCTGTACTATCGCTAACTTAAGTATAATTAGAAATTAATAAATTGTCAATTTAGGTTGTCGTATGTCTTAGGTACAACATTATTTTAATCATTCTATGGATTCGTGTAATACCGTTTCGCAAAGTCGTGACTGTTTGGTAGGTTAGCACAGTCAATTGTTACTGTAAGGTATATAGGAATTAAATGAAAAATCTGCCAACAGTCTGGGCGCAACTTTATTATTTTATGGGTAGAAGTCCGAAACGTGTTTAATGATGAGATGCGGTGTTGGGTACTATGCGACTGACAACCTAAAAAATAACGTTCCAAATAGCCTCCTGGTTATTTTCTAGGTTGTCAGTCGCATAGTACCCAACACCGTATCTCATCATTAAACACGTTTCGGACTTCTACCCATAAAATAATAAAGTTGCGCCCAGACTGTTGGCAGATTTTTTTTATTTACTTACGTATTTTTTTTATCAATAGAATAATTCATAGTAGTAAAAGCGAATTCGATCACATTAAACCTAAGAGATTTTCGGAATCAGTGAAATCTTGAACAATACCCCCAGGGGGTTTAATAGAGAAAAATACTTGAGTCGGGTTTTTCCCCGACTACGTTTAAAGCTTATAGAAGTAAAAGTGAATTCCAAATCTCAATATACCTTAGGAATATATAAGAATTCGTGAATATGAACACAACCACTTTACACCCCCTTAGGGGTTGGATATCGGAAAAATTTGAAAAACGTTACTAGAGGCTTATATAAATAGCTCGCAGAAGTAAAATTGCTTTGATAGTTTGACATGTCTAAAAGTTTTAACGAAATTCGTGAAAATGTGGATTCACGGACATTTTTTTTACTCAACCTCTCAACGCCAATAAAAATCTGAACTTTTTTTTTGCTTTAGTTACTCTAATAGCACATCTACATATACGTACTAACTTTCAACTTTCTAGCATAAGGCGTTTCTGAGATATAAAAAACCACCCCTCACCCCTGTACCTTGCTACCCCTATAAAAATTTTTTTCTAGAATGTCTCTGTAGTGGCTCTATATAATCCTAAATTTTTAGCTTTCCACTCATTACGGTTTTCGAGAAATAAAAATTAGAATTTTTTTCCTTTCTACCCCTTTTCACCATCACCACCTACACCCCCACCACTAAATTTCTTTTCCCTACTAGAGGTCTACCGATCCCAACTCCTGTAAAATTTTCAAGATCATATCTGATACGGTTTCTGAGATATAAAAATGACATTTTTTGAGAAATTGCTATCCCTCCACTTTCGTGCCCCACCTCCCCCCTCAAAAAATTTGCTTTCATTAGACTCCTCTTGTGATCTCATATACAGAAACTAAATTTTATCTTCCTGGTGCAATTGGTTTGGAAGATATTGTAATTCAAAGTTTTTTACGCCACCACCCCATACCCCACCACCCTTCTTAAAAATGTTAGCCCTTGTCTAATCTTCAAGTATCCCTAAGGGCAACCACAAAGTTTCAATCTTCTGACATCAATCGTTCAGGAGATATGGATTTTAGAATGTTTCAATCCGGCTTTCTAGCGTTTTGGACTCATTGTTTCCCCCCCCCCCCCACTTCCACACCCCTCAACCCTTATCGATAATTTTTTTGCAAATGAGTCCACTATCATAGTACTACATAAGTTCTAAGTTTCAGCCTCCTAGCATAAGTGGTTCCTGAGATCTGGAAACCATAATTTTTCGTCGAAAACGCTCCCCCCTCATCCCCCCTTACACCCCCACCCCCTTAAAAGATACCATCCGTAGGGGTTCACTCAATCTACCCACCATAAAAATTTTAACTTAATACCTCAACGGGTTTGAGAGCTACGCGCCTTTAAACGATTTTGCGTACGGCGGACGGCGTACGGCGTATACGGTGGACAGACCGACATTTTTTTTTTTTTTGCTTTTTTGGTGTTTACTAGTCCTAAAACGTGTAAATACAAAATTTCAGGGTAGCAAATTTTTTTGAAATTTCAGGTCGATCACAATACTTTATTATTAAAAAATAATAAAGTAAAACTATTCATTATTGTAGTCATTCCAAGTGTACACTAAACTCTTTATTCATCCAAAATTAGGCTTCGTAATTTTGTTATATTTATTTTTATTTATTTATTTATTATTACAAATATTGAGAATGATATTTTCCACTAGAAACTTATCCTACATCGAGAAACAACCGAAAAATGCTTCAACTTGAACAAATTTAATTCTCATTGATATTAGGAAAAATAAAATTGCTTTTGGCTGTGTAGCTTAATATGAGAATTAATATATACCCTAGTGAAAAACCAAATTGAACAAAATTGGTTGTAATAGAAGATGATCTTTAGTGGATATACCTACCTTAATTATAAAGTGTTATAGAAAATTTCACCAAATTATAATTCTTGGAAATGAATTTCAGTTCAATATCGCACATATGGAGAAATCCTCAGCAAAACTAGCAGCTGCAAGGGTTTTTCGGCTGGTAGGCATGGTGCACACTCTGATGAGTCAATGCCATCCGAAGACGAAACAGAACGGACTTAGTCCAAAACAGTTTTAAACTGGTTTCTCCAGTGAAGGTTTTTCAACTGTCATGTCCTCGATAGCAGTAGCCAGGACAGCGATCGATGCCAGTCGGGGTTTCGCTAAAAAACTACCAAAAAATTCTTAAAATTGCAAATATTGTATTTTAAATTCGTTCATTAGAACCATCTGACCGGTGTGATCTTATTCATATCACTTTATTATTTTAATAATCAAGTACCTACTTTACTTAGTAAGCAATCCTGCTCAATCTTATACTCGATGGTACGAATTTACGTAAATTACTCTTCAAATTGTGGTCGTTACCATCAAATAGGCCATGTGTTCTAAACAATTTCAATATTAAACCTGCAATAATATTTCAATTCATCAGCCATTTCGGAACGACACCGATTGCTTAATATCCTGTTTATTTTCTGTTGATGCCTGTTAAATTGGTTGTTGCTAATAGGCTTTAGTGTGAGTTCTTGTTCACCAGCCATAAAAGACAGTTGGTGGTTAGTTCAATGAAAGAAGTTCAACAACAGTTCTCTATCGGTCGGGACCGAGGAGACATAAAACCAATAAAACTTTGGAACTTTTCCTTAACTTGTAATTAAATACCTAAGATGCTCCTGGATGGTGGAAACTTAAATGAAAGGTCACAAAGTCGTCCGTTTCATCATTAGAACACGGCACAATATTGCTTTTAAAAATTTTTTCGATGTAATAGGTTGTCGATGAAAATGTGAAAATAGTTTTTGTATTTTTCAAAGGGTCACTTGAAAAAATCTCAGCCTATGTGCTCATACCTATTAGGGGGTACGAAGGGGTTACGTTCGTACCCCCTACGTACCCCCACGTCCCCCCAATGAACTTCCGCTCTCCTGGGCTCAACTTTTTTTTTTAAATCTGTTTGAGGATTTGAATTTAATTTTAACTTTAATTTAAGTGGTCACTTGTAAAAATCTCTTGCCTATGTCCTCATACCCATTGGAGGGTACGTGAGGGGTACGTTTCGTACCCCCCACGTACCCCCACGTACTCGCACGTACCCCCTAATGAACTTCCGCTCTCCTGGGCTCAAATTTTTTTCTTAAATCTGTTTGCGGATTTGAATTTAATTTTAACTTTAATTTAAGTGGTCACTTGTAAAAATCTCTTGCCTATGTGCTCATACCCATTGGGGGTACCCCCCACGTACCCCCCACGTACCCGCACGTACCCCCTAATGAACTTCCGCTCTCCTGGGCTCAACTTTTTTTTTTAAATCTGTTTGCGGATTTGAATGTAATTTTAACTTTAATTTAAGTGGTCAGTTGTAAAAATCTCTTGCCTTTGTGCTCATACCCATTAGGGGGTACGTTTCGTACAACCCCCGGCACCTTCCACGTACCCGCACGTACTCTCCACGTACCACACGTACCCCCTAATGAATTTCCGCTCTCCTGGGCACAAATTTTTTTTTTAAATCTGTTTGCGGATTTGAATTTAAGTTTAACTTTAATTTAAGTGGTCACTTGTAAAAATCTCTGCCTATGTGCTCATACCCATTGGGGGGTACGTAGTGGGGTACATTCTTACCCCCTACGTACCCCCACGTACCCGCCCCCCCCAATGAATTTTAAAATTAAAATTAAATTCAAATCCGCAAACAGATTTAAAAAAAAATTTGAGCCCAGGAGAGCGGAAGTTCATTGGGGGGACGTGGGGGCACGTAGGGGCACGTAGGGGGTACATAGGGGGTACGAACGTACCCGTGATGTTTACCTTTTTCTAAAAATATATATATATATAATTAAGCTCGAAGTGAATTAAATTTCTTATCTAAGATAAGGCAACGACTAGTAAATTTTACTTCTAGACTTTTTTCATGAGATAAATTTCATTGAACAGCAAATTCGCTCTATAAAATCTTATAAATCCTGCACTTACTGAAACAACCCTAATCCAAATGAATCCCGGAAGTACCTTAAACCTTCAAGATAAAAAAATCTTTTTCTTTTTGTTTCTTTTAAGATATTGCAGCCGGAAGCACATGAAAACGTTTGTAGTACGAAGCAACAGCAATGAAATCCCTGGCATCTATGCCTCCTGTTGATAAATTTAGTTAGTGCATAGTCCTGTTTCTGGTACGGTGCTCAGTAATGCCAGAAAATCACAACGTCCTTCCGTTCCTGTTGCTGTTTTCAATGTAAACCGAAACTACCCCTTCCGGTCCGTCGACATACTCTCCACGCAATTCATTGAAATTTTAAATAGGAGCTTCACCGACCGGAAAGGTCCTGAGTCCCGGACCAGAGGATTCTCTAAAATAACGCATGCAATGTACTCCTACATTTCAGGAAAAAGTAGTAATAAAATAAAAGGAGGTCAAGTTACTGATAAAGTAGAAGCTTTCATCTGGCAAATGGACAGAGTACAAAAAAGGACAAAATACACGAGAACTGCAAGTTGTCCTGGTGTCTCGGATAAATATTTAAATTGTCCGTTCGCTTAATGGAACGCGAATGAAAGCGTAGTTCCGTGAGGGGGGCTTGTGCCGTGAAAAGCGGCTCCTTTTCAGTTGTACTTTAAAATTTATGCGAAATGGTCACGACCATTAATTTCTAGTTATCACAACATTCTAATTGCTCTAACATTTCTTATCTTTTAAAAGGCAAAGTTGTATTTATTGATCAATTTATTCATGGTGGAATTTTAGATTGCACAAAATACGTACCCGAAAAGGAAGCTTATTTCTACGGAATGAAAGGAAGTAATCCGAATCTGTCTGAAAGTCAACCAAAATATTAATCAACCACAAGCCACAAAAATTTTTTTTTTCGGGAAATAAAAGGATAATAGCGAAATCCTGGGCTATCTGTTGATAATACTCTTGAGGGTATGTTCAAGGGTCAAACATTAATGACGCCATAAATATAGAAAGAAAGGGTACGACTGTAATAAAAGTGATGTGTAGCGTCTGTTATTATATTACAGATCATATATTTTCGCACGTTGATAATATATGAATGTACCATTAATTCGTTATGAAGCAGGTAACTGCCTGTAGTTAACCTTTTTTCTTATCGTGGGACGTAGTTAATATTGTCATCATTTAAGCCCAGAAAATTTTTATTGCGTGCAATATATTCTTGCATTGCTGCAATTATTCAGCTATGTTATCTTACCAGTCAGTAATACCTCATTATTTGACACCACTCCCTCCAAAGCGCTGTTGTTAGAGAGTTTTAGACATCCAGAAATCAAAAAATCCTTGAGTCAATTTTCAGTCGTCTTTAGAAGCAAAAATCCCATCCGGTAACTAATTGGACCTAAGAAGAATTGAAGAATTCGTAAAAACATCCCTTTAGTGGTTGAATAAAAAAAATCGAAAAAGACGTTTAGCCGTTCGTATAAATAGCCCGTACAAGGGAAAACATTTTTTTTTTATCCGACCTGAGAGATATTAAAGTGTTCAAGAAAAAATATTAAACCCGTTCTAATTGCCGTAAAATTGCGTATCGAAACATCCTGAAATTGATTTTAGGCATTTACCTGTAGAAATGAAAAACTCGTTTTATATCTGGTCACATCTTAGAGATATTACGGATTTTGTGAAAACACAATTAATCCCATCTCTTTCGTGGTTTAATATCGAAAAATTCTGAAAATACTTTTTAGGCATTTATACAGGATGTCCGGTACTCCGTGCACAAAATTGTAATGGGTTTTTTCTTGATATATTTTGAGACAAAAATTTTTCTACAGAGAGGGTCAATTTTCAATATCCGTGGAGATACAGGGTGGTCAAGAAAAGTGTTTCGGACCTGTACCCTTACTCACTTAAAACGTTATATCTTAAAAACTAATGATCAGAATTCAAAGTGTTATAGCTTGTTTTTTAGGGAATCGAATTACCTATCATTTGATATAAAAGCTCGAATTGTAACTGCACTCAATCTTGAGATATTTACTTCAAAACACAAATTTTTGCTACTTCAACCCTAAAAATTTCGTGATCAATGTAGTTTTTCTCAGAAAACCCCATTATAAAAATGTCAGTTTAATTTAATTTTTTCATTTGTTATATTAGGTGAGAAGCACTAAATATTGGATAGGCGTGCAATACTAAAATGGGATCTAAATACCGCCATTTAAATTTAGTGGCGGGAATTGAAATATCAAAAGAAGTTAGTCACTTATGTGATGCCAGCAATTCCATATTTAATGTCACTTGTTTCTGAAAAATCGCGAAAAGTTCTTGCGCGCAACAAGTTTTTAAATTTTTTCCCTTCAAACTGCTCTTAAATACGATATGTATTGATATATATTATTTTGGTTTAGCGTGTTACTTAACTACATACTCCGAAACATGCTTTTAACATTTTGTATCTATTACAAGGAATAGTGAAATTTGTGTAAATATATTAGGGTAAATTTCCTATATGCCTCAATACTGGATACTGAACTGTTCCTAATTCTGGATATCCAGTAATAGGGTACTATCCTAGCAGTAGTACCTAACAGACATGTAAGGTTAGTAGGCTTTTCAAATTGTGTTGTACATCGCATATTTACTGAAAATTTGGACATGAGAAAGCTGTGAGGCAGATGGCTGCCGAGTTTGTTCACAATGGAACAAAACAGCGTCTTCAGCATGTGTCGAGTGTTTGGCGATGTTTCACAGCGATAAAGCGGAGTTTTTCGTTGATTCATAACCATGGATGAAACATGTGTCCATCACTTCACACCTGAAACGAAGAAACAGTCAAAACAATGAACTAACAAGAGAGAATTGCCTCCAAAGAAGGCGAAGGCAGTCCCATCCACAGGCAAGGTCATGGTGTCAGTTTTTGGGATGCTTGTGGGATAATATTCATGACTATCTTCAAAAGAGTTAAAGGCGAGTATTATGCGAACTTCTTGCAGCGTTTAAGTGATGAAATCTAGGAAAAACACATTTGCCGAAAAAGAAAGTGTTGTTTCATCAAGACAAGGAGGCACTTGTTCACATATCCGTTTTCGCGGTGGTCAAAATCAGTCTGAGTTAAAGTTCACCCTATTCGCCAGATTTAATACCCTCAGATTATTTTCTCTTTCCAAACTTAAAAAAATGGCTCGGAGGTCAAAAATTTGAAAATAGAGAAGAGGTGGAGTCTGCGGTTGACAATTATTTTGACAGTTGACAGTTCTCACAATAAAGAGTGTATCGAATTAATCCAACATCGCTGGGAAATGTGTATTTTTGAGGTCATTTAGAAAAAAAAAATAATAATGAGGAATTGAAGAAAATCTATAATTTTTTTTTGTTTTTATTTTTTATATTATTATTTTTATTTTTTTTTATTTTTATTAGATTATTGATCTTTGTTAATGTATTGAATAAAAGATTTTGAATATAATTCATTTGTTTTTTTTAAATTTTCAAAAGGTATCCAGTATTTGGTGCGCTTCCCCTATTGCTACAAAAGTTGCATAAGTTTAATAATTAAGAAAAAATTATTATTCCAAAAATATTGCACTTTTATGTAAAAAAGAAGAACATGTTAATCTACACTCTTTGCTTAAACTGAAAGAATTTAATAATAGTTTTTATGCTTTATTTTAAAATTTTACTTTATTATTTTAATAATAAAGTATTGTTATTGATTTTTAAAAAAAAAAATTTGCTACCCTGAAAATTTTTTTTTATACGTTTCATGACTAATAAGCACCAAAAAAGCAAAGGCCGTCCGCCGTACGCCGTCCGCCGTATGCAAAACGTTTGAGGGCTTATAACTCCTAAACCCTATAAGCTATTGAATTGAAATTTTTTTTCTTAATAGACTGAGTACGCCCCTTCAAGTGACCATTTTTTGGAAGGTGTGACAATGAGGGGGGAGGTGGGGGAAGCGTTTTAGACGAAAAATTTTGGTTTCTAGATCTCAGCAACCGCTTATGTTAGGAAGCTGAAACTTGGAATTTATATAGAGCTTTAATAGTGGAACCATTTGCAAAAATATTATTGATATGGGTGAAGGGGTGTGGGAGTGGGGGGAAAAATAATGCGTCCAAAACGCAAAAAAGGCGAGATAGAGACATTCTAAAATCCATATCTCCTAAACGGTTAATGTTACGAAATTAAAACTTAATAATCATCTGTAGGTATACTAGGAGAATAGATCGGAAACAAATTTTTGAGAGAGGGCAGTGACGTACGGGGGTGGGGGTGGAAAAACTTTAGATTACGATATCTCACGAACAAATTGCACTAGAGAAATGAAATTTGGTCTGTGTATAAAGGTTGACAAATAAAGTTTACTGAAAGTACAATTTTTTTAGGGGGTGGTGGAGCATGGAAGAGGAGGGGGTAAGAATTTTTTTAAAAAATCACGTCTGATATCTTGAGAACGGTGTCAGATAGATGCTTAAAATTTTTACCGGAAGTAGGCCTAATAGACCTCCAGCAGAAAAAAAAATTTCAGGGATAAAGGTGTAGAGGGTGAGGGTGGGGGAGGGTGAAAAGTAAAAAGTTCCGATTTTGATATCTCGAGAACCTAAAATGACATCAAGCTGAAACTTGGTATTTAGATAGAACTATAGTAGTAGCATGTTGGAAAAATATAATTTTGTGTAGGGGCAGTATGCTACGGGGGTGGGGGTGTTTTTCTTAACTATAGAACGGCTTATGCTAGAAATTTGGTATGTATATGTAAATCAACTAGAAAAGTAATTCTGATTAAAAAAAATGCAAATATATATTGGCTTTCGGAAGTGGGGAAAAAAAATTATCAGTGAAAATGGAATGCATATATTTTTACGATTTTCGTCATATCTATTAGGTCTTCAGAAATATTGAATACATTTTTTTTGTACGGATTCTACATATAAATACCTAGAAAGCATTTTCAGGATTTCTTGAAATTCGACCCCCAAGGTGGTGTAAAGGGGATGTATACATTTTCACGAATTCAGCCGTATCCCTCAGGTCTGATTAGATATCGAATAACTTTTTACTTCCACGGGCTTATTTAATAATCACCTAAAACTCGTTTTCAGGTTTTTTCCTTTTTCAACCCCTAAGAGGGTAAAAACGGGTTGAGCACTTTTTCACGAATTCCGTCATATCTCTTAGGAGTGATAAGACATCAGATTGGTTTTCACTTTCTCGGGCTTTCTTTATATATATCTAAAGACTCATTTCAGGATTTTTGGATATTCAACCCCAAAGTGGGTGCAAGGGGTTTGCATATGTTTTCACAAATTCTTACATACTTCTAAGTTCTAATGAGATATCGAATTCATTTTTACTTCCTAAGGCTTCCTACATAATCGTCAAAAAGTTGATTTCAGGATGTTTGTTATTCAACTCCAAAAGGACGTATGGCTTTCGACATATTTCTCAGGATTGATGAGATGTTAGATTGATTTGTACTTCCACAGACTTTTTATATAATCGCCTACAAACGCTATTCCGATTTCATGTAATGGCCCAAAACCAAATCACGAAAAACCTTCTAATGGCGTAACAACTGATATTATACTAGGACTAGACCTCGTCCCGGAGTATGACCCAATTATGTAATTCATATGTTTTATGTGGCAGCGGCGTAAGTATTCTAGCGCGACCCCATTCTAACCGCTTCCCGAACTTTTTTTTAGGTTTTCAGTCACATAGTAAACTACACCGCATCTCAGAATTAAACTCGTTCCGAACTTCTACCCAAAAAATAATAAAGTTGCGCCCAGACTGTTGGCAGATTTTTTTAATTACAATAAATGATCAAAATGGCGACCTTCATTTTGAATTCACGCTAAAGCCCGTTTTGTTAATAAGTGTTCTCTTGGTATTCATACTCCTCAACTCCTGCCTTACTTCTGTTGCTGCCGCATCAATCCTGGTATTTAGATCTTCCAATGTTACTACTGACTGCCGCTGCGTAGACAAGGTCCTTCATCCGTCCCCATACAAAGAAATACATAATAGTTAGATCAGGCCAGTGTATCGGTCTATTTCTACCGATCCAGCGATTGCTATAATTTGAATTTAACCAATCTGTGATTTCTCGGCCGTAGTGAGCTGGATCACCATCGTGTTGGTAAAACATGGAAGCCAATCGTATCAGTGGAATATCGTCCAATAAGTCCTGTAGATCATTTGTTAAAAAATGTAAGTAATTGGAACTATTTAGAGTATGCGGAAGCCTAATAGGTCCAATGAAATCGTCACCAATTACACCTGCCCATAAATTGACACTGAATCTGTGCTGAAATGATGCGCTCTTCTTGTGTGTGGATTACTCTCAGCCCACATATGTGGTTGTGGAAGTTTGTGATACCATCTCTGGTAAATTGGGACTCATCCGTCCAAATAATGTTGTTCATAAAATTCTGGTCATCTATTTGTCGTTCAAGGAGCCAATTGCAAAACTCCATCCTCTTGGGGAAATCAATGGGTAGTAGCTCCTGCACTAGTGTGTGATGGTAGGGATGCAAGCGTTATGCTTAGAGATGTTCAACTGCAATGCCGAGAGTCGGATACTGATTGATGGATCATTTTGAACAGCATGCAGTATCCTTTCATCGATCTGAACAGCGATTATCAGCGCAGGATTTCCATTTACTCTGCTTGTCCTAATGCTACCAGTTTCCCGAATCTTTCTGTAAACGTGCTGAAATACTCTCCTGTCAGGTGTCCGTCGATGAGGATATCTCTGATGATACAGCGATCGCGCCACTAGTGATTTCCCTGACACTCTCCATAGATAAACATAATGTCTCAATATTCTTCATTGGAGTACTCAGACATTTTGAAATTATTTTCTAAATTCTACTGATACCGTCTACTTCTAGCAATGTAAAAGTATGAAGGTAGTTTTGCTGTTATAGGCTTTTTATTTTGCTAGGTACCCCATTAAAAAAGCCAAAGTCCTGTACCCAGTTTTGCTTACCACATCCAGGTAAGTGCATCACCTATGTTGAAACTCATTTACATTTAATTGATTTCCTCGACACTTAAAATAGAAATAAATGGACAATAAAAATTCTTAAATAGAACCGACAATTTAAATAGGTTTTTTTGAACGAGGGCCACTTTATGTCCTATTTAATTTTTTAGCGATATATATTTTCGCCTATTACTTCCAAAATAGTAAAACGTAACTCATTCATATGTATGCAGCTTTTGCAGGTAATAATATGGTACATAAAAAAATAAAATTAAACTGGCATTTTTATAATGATGTTTTCTGAGAAAAACTACATTGATCTCGGAATTTTTAGAGTAGAAGAAGAAAAATTTGTGTTTTGAAGTAAATATCTCAAGATCGTGTGCAGTTACAATTTAAACTGTTACATCAAATGAAATGTATGAATAGGTGATTCCCTAAAAAACAAGCTATAACGCTTTGTATTCTGATAATTAGTTTTCAAGATATAACGTTTTAAGTGAGTGAGGGTACATGCCCGAAACACTTTTCTTGATCACCCTGTATCTCCACGGATATTGAAAATTGACCGTCCTTGTGGAATAATTTTTGTCTCAAAATATATCATGGAATAACCCCTTACAAGGTTGTGCACGGAGTACCGGACACCCTGCATAAGTAACAAAACCCAATTCGAAAACTCATTGGATCTAAAAAATATTGATACATTCGTGAACACATACTTACTCACTTTTTAATCTATCGAGGGTTGAATATCGAAAAAACCCCCAAATCCTTCTTTAGGCGTTTGCAAAAGAAGCCTGTAAAATACATTGATATGATCGGGAAAACTCCTCTTAGCTTTTTGATAGGGTTGCTTCTACAGGTGGAAATCAACTCGATTTGTCATTAATTTTAAGAGATTTTGAAAAATGCATCTAAGTCATATTTAACCCCTATTAATTTATTTGTGGGTTTAAAAAATAAAAAATCTTGTAAATTTTAGGTATTTATATGTAACCAATTAAATAGCTGTATATTGATCCAATCCTATTTCGATGTTATCAATCTAAGCTGGTTTTTATACAAAGGTTTGATAATACAAGAACTTCCTCTCAAAATTAGTTAGTCCAAAATAAACATTAATTTTCATAGACACTATGTATTTGAAATCCATTCTAAGTCCTCACTAAAACGAACAATACATTAAAAATTGGTCGAATTATTTTAACATCTGTTCCAAGGGATCATCATCATCCCCATCCTCATCCATTTGAGCTGTAAAAGATTTTTTTTACAATTATGACTCCTTGACTCCTTGAAAATTATTAATATTTTCTCGAATCTTTCGAAATGGTTTGCGTTTTTCCGTTGTTTGGGTGCTCTGAAGCCAAGATGAAAGTATAAAGGTCGTGAAATGATGTAATCAGCTCCAGAACCCCATTTTTCGTCCTTTTAATAATTTCTTCTTCAAAACAGGAATATACGAATATAAGGACAAGTCCCGAATATGAACAGAACGAAGGGCACCTATAAATCCCAACAAGCTTCCCGATTTATAAGATGAATTTTATAAATGGTTTAGCTCCTTTCTGTCATTTTAAGGCAGGATCCTTGTGTCTGTCGGGATTTGAATCAACTTAAATGAACTTTTGTCAAACGAAAAAAAAAAATGACGAGGAGCATAGAGCAGAATCTCATACAATTTTTTCAAGGAACGAGGGAAAAGCAGTCACTAACCTCGCCAGTGCAAAACATTTGAAGAATCTATGACTTCGAAATCATGATATCATTATTGAAGGATATCTACCCCAAATAGGATCACAACTTTGAGCCATGTTTTTTCAAATTGAAATAAATACTTTAAGGAGTAGATTTGGAATTGGAGTTTGTTTTTAATCGATAAAATCAAGAAGCGATTGGATGAGGAGCTGGATTAGATAGGAAGATGTCTTCGTGTAGTGGAGGCTGAAGAAAGGCAACTAGGTCATGGTGTCTTACTCGTGACCTAACTAGGAATCTAGACGGACGCGATGATAATGTCCTTTAACGACTAAAGACCTGCTGCGCAATGCAGCCAACGGTGGGTGGCAGGCATTGTTTGAGTTTTCGCTGTATCTACCCCAACCCCAACAAACTTCTATATTCTGGATACGAGCTTATTTTATGCAATTTTATGGTTAATTTATTCCTTTTCAGAAAGGACTTGTACTTGTTGTGCGCAACAAAGTTATTTTTTGCTCAATGATGGCGAACAGGACGAGGAAGGAATGTAGTGAATTGCATTCCTCTCAGATTTTTATTGGTATCACATACGTACAGCAAGTGACGTGATGCGAAAAATGCAATCCTGCTCTTTTTCATGCAAAACTGGTCATGTGGAGAGAAGTCCCTTGACTTATTCATGATATATCAAATTCCGATATCAAAATACTTTTATAGCGGAAATAGGTGCGGTCATAGATTTGTGATTTGATTGAAATCGAATATTTGAAGAGTGGAGTTTTTAGGAAGACAAGAACCCCATAAATGCATGTACTCGTATACTTGAATAAGGACGTATGAAGTGTAAAGTTCAAAGGAATAGTTGCAAAGTTTATAGATCTAAAAGAGATGCTTGCAACCAGCTTCACTTTAAAGAGAGTGTACAGGACTTTGACTTTAATACTTCTATCTATGAGTATGTATATATTTCATCTTTTGCGATAAACTAAAAAACGGGGAAGCTAAAAAAATTACCGAAACTTTTTGGGTATCACGGAAGTCTTTATTTCGATCACACGTTTGTTTGTGTCACAAATACAATGGAACTTTTCGAACTCGAACTTCTATATGTCGAATTTTGTAATTAACTGTTTTATAAATATGAGATTATATGAAAGAAAAATGTGTATTCCTTAACTCGAATTTTCTACAGCTAATATATTCTTCTTAGCAGTTGGTTGGTCGGCTTAAAGTGAAATTACAGTGAGAGCGTTACGTACGACGCGCGCGATGACCCAATCTCAACGCGCGCGCCAAATCGCGACACCAGTAATAGTTAGGGTGCTAAAGTGCTTCTTCAACTGCCAAATAATAATATCAAATACTAAAATATTTTTTCAAAAGTTTGAAATGCAACCGACGCAAGTGCAAAAATCGAAAATTAGAAAATAGTCTATAAAAGCGATACGATTATACCTATATCACTGTAACTGGTTGCATTCACTAATGTGCATTTTAATTAGCTGTCATCGCGTCGCATCGCTTAATGCGCGCGCGTCGCGTTCACTATAATTTTATCTTAAGTATTGGTAATTTCCTTTTTAAAGATCTTATTGTTCTGTTTGTTCTTGAACCATAAGGACAGCAGTAAACTTTGGATTAAAGACTGGAATAGGGAAGAGTGGGGTAAAGTGGACTAGCAAGGTAAAGTAAAATTTCTAGTTTGCAATAGTGCCATCTCTTAGCGAAATAAAGTATACGGTAAAGCTTCATAAATTGATCACAATGCACTATATACGAAATTCACTTTAATTACAGTTCCTTGAATTTTTCTCATATTACGATTTTGGTACCGTCTGATATAAATTAATATCAGTGTTTAATAATTGCATTAAAAAGAATTGTTAGCGAGTGACAATTGTTTAGAACAGTTTCCTTCAGATCGGCGTATGGATTGTGAAACTTGAAAAGTAAGCTTTGATGATTATTTAAAAAATATATAAATTTTAGCAGATGCTTGCTGTTTAGCGTTCATTCGGGGCAAAATAAGCCCCGGGAACATTTTACCCCATTCCAATATAATTTTATTTGACAATTAAAAATAATAATTTTAGCATGGCTAGAACATAAAACAAAAAATCAATGCAACAATTGTGGAAATATTTTGGTGTTCCCTGGGCTACTCTTCAAAGCAGAGTACGCTCTCAACACACTTAATTTCGTTTGAATTTATTAAAATCATATTGTTTGTCTTAATTGATCCATTGCCATATTCTTTCGCTTCAGTTTTGGGTGAAATTGCTAGACCCCTTGGAAGGGCTCACTTTACTCCAGCAGTAGGGCAAAGTGAGCACTTTGAAGTGTGTATAGAAAGGAGTAGATATCTTCTTTATCAGCAACAATAATTTAACTTCACGAATATATGACTAAGCTAACATCCTAAGCTATCGATTTTGCGAGAAAAGGATTTTATAACTATTACCCATTTTACAGAATCTCGGTACAAACCTTAGGGGGCTTACTTTGCCCCACTTTCCCCTACGGCTTGAATTTTTGTTTTGATCTCTGAGAGTCAGAGATTATTGCCAACCTGAAATCTCGTTTTAATTAGCTAAACAGGAAAGTCTTTCCGGAAATTAATTACAGAAATTCAAATGTGATATTGTACGAATTCATTCAAATCGATAATTGAATCGGCAAATTCAAATTAAATTAATTTAATCCGACTAATTGCACAAATAAAATTCGATTAAATCCTGTGGGAATCCTTCGAAATGGATTCGTGTATTTTGTATCGACTTTCATGTAAAATTTACAAATATGAACAAAATCAATCAAGTCCAGAGCTACAACAGTTTCACAATATTAGCCAAAGGATCTAACAAAAGCATTTTGGCTCATATTTTTATTTATCAAAAGTTGAACATAAATCAAATGTGTATCATGAAAACCGAATGAATGTGGCAGATTTATCAGAAGTACTATGCAAATAAATCCAATATTCTGTTGTGTTCAGTGTGATTATGGGCATGATTTAGGGGCTTTTCAATGCCAGTATTTGGAAAATTTATCGTGCCTTAGGCTTTGAAAGAAAATCATTCTGTTCGAATGAACAGGCTCAGAAAGCAAAAACCAACATAATAGAAATCTCAATGCTCAAAGTATAAATTACAAAGAAAATATCACCTTCGAGCGGAAAGGACTTCATTACACCCCTACAAAGCTTATCAAGTATTCGATCCAAGCAATTTTTCACCTCATAGTCTAGTGGGTTGCTTGTAGGAAACTCATCGGCTGTGCTGATATCACCAATAAAGGATATTTGCTTTCATACGAAAGGGAAAAAATTTATCAGGTGTAATACACACAGAAGAAAACACTCCGCAGGTGGATGAAACCGAACTCCTTTTGTGATTCAATTGAAAGATGTGTGAGAGTTTTCAGTGTCTTTTCCCGAAGCCTACATAACTTATCAGCAGATAACATATGGTGCACGTTAAAATCACCCTCGGGACATGACTAGATTTTTTTTATAAAAAGGTGATAAAATTTGGCATAAGAACTGCAAGGGATTCCGAAAAAGGCGTTCGATTAAGTTTTTGCCCTTTATATGGGGGTGTGACATATTTCTTATATGGATCCTTGTTGTGGCCAGTTCAAGCACATATGAGGCAACAGGAACTAGATTAGAGATAGCGTAAAAAGAGCAACAGCTTTCGTGCTTGCGAGGAGACATGCGGAAAAAATTAGACACATAAAAATCTCGACATTACACCAATCCTTGAAAGGAAAAGTACGGAAGTGGTTCGTGTTAGCATGGCATTATCCTTATCAGAATTATTCATGGACGCTATTATGCAGTACTGTGCCATTATTTTGGTAGTTTACTTTCTGGCTGCCAGCGTTTTTTTGGAATAAGTAATGCATGTGTAGCGTCACCGGTTGGCGGTGAGCCACACTATAGCACGAATAGTGCTATGAATGCCTGTCGCCTGCGTCCGGGGGCGATCGATGTAGGCCCGCTCGTCAGATCGCGCCGGGTCGCTGGTGCCAGCGTCCGGATGCGAGTGCCGGTAAAAACAGTGGAGGTGCGTCCTGGTCGCCAGCGTCCGAGGGCGAGTGTCGTAGATCAGCAGTGGCTGCTTGGTCGCGAGCGTCCGGGGGCGAATGTTACCAGAACCTCTGCTCTGGTCCCCCAGCTCTGAGAAGAGCTGGTGATGGACTTTTACTCTTTTTAATATGCTGGCCCCTAAGCTCTGAGAAGAGCTCCTTGCTATGCGCGTAGAGTGTCGGAAAGCAAAACGCCCGTCCAGTTCTGATTCAAATTTACTAATGCTTTATTTTCCCTAAAATCTAGCCTATTTATATAACTTAGCATAAATCTTGGTTTCTCGTTGTCAAATTCATATAACAAAATTCCTATTGTTTGTGATTCGACCTAACGGTCGGCCTGCAATGCTAAGTGCATTTTCTAAATTCTAATTGTTTGTAGTTGACCTAAGGGGTCCAATTTAAAATAGCAATTTTCATATTTCGTGTGGCATTTAGTTGGACACAGTGACGTCCATCTAAAAAGCCCACAGTATGCTAGCGAAATAGTAAAAATAATTTAGAAATAACAGATCTCGTATGAGGGACTTTTGAAGTTTCCAGTATGGTTCCATTTCGTTCACGGTGAATCCTGGATCTGGATCAAAAACCCTGTATTTATTTTTCTTAACAAATTTTCTTCTTCTAAAATCATCTAATCGGACTAAAGAATGGAAGGAGCTACATCATTTTAAGGGCCATTGCTGAACTTATTAGAGGACAGGAAATGGCTTTTTAATTACTAGAATTTTTCCTCAAATTAATCAATTGTTCAACGATTTTTCACGCTGATTTGAATGTTAACCCGAATGATTCAGAGGTTATTCGTTTAAGCCTATGAACATATTTCTTATCATACTTTTTCGGGCAGAAAATGTGTGCTCTATAAGATACTACCAAGCTCTCATTTCTAGAAATACCTCTTCTTCATTACTCCAACTAGCTACTCCCGCATTTATAAAGTGCAACACCTTTACTTAAACTTGATTTTTACAACACTAAATTTTTGACAAAACGTCGTAGAATATGAACGCCATTGAAGAACATTTTTAGACAATAACTTCTAATTTTAGTTATATCACTTTTGCCCTCACGGTCTAAGATTTTCTGACTCTTTTGTACAAACCTATATTTCGAGGTTGCTGTCATATTGGTCAGAAGTAGTGGGGAAATCCGTTCGTGTAGGTACGTGAAACACTGCTCTATTCTTTCGCTCAAATGGCATACACCCGTCTCAGAAGACAGTGGTAATTATCGTCGGAAAATCGCTGTATCTTTATACTCCAGATGAAATCATATCGAGTATTATACTCGTAAGTTTAATGCAGCCCAAAAGTTTGTAACGCATAGAACCAAGCCTCGGACGAAAAAAAGTTATATATTATTTTTTATTTATTTGTGGCTAAAAACTCCAAATCCGCTTGTAGTCCGTCCGTCTGTCCGTTAGCACGATAACTCAAGAACGCCTTCACCTAGGATCTTGAAATTTTGAATCTGGATGTTTGGTTGAATTTGTAAGGCTAAGTTCGTTAACGGGCAAAATCGTCTTACTCCTTCGGGTAGCTGCCATACAAAATGTCCTTAAAACACGTGATCAAGAATATTGGTCGATAACTTCAGAAGGGTTTAAACTACGTCTTTGTATGTGTTATTTTTCCAATAGTTGGAGCTAAATATATGATTAGGAAGAAAATCCTGTAAGTCCTTCGTGTAGCAGCCATAGAAATATCCTGTCAAAATGTATTCAGTTAATTTACGCAACTCACTATTACTCAAGTAATCTTTTAGCTATGAATTGGGAATTTTGTACAAATTAGTTTTGAGAGAGAACGAAGTTCGAGTTTATTAGTCGCAAAATCCTTTTACTTCTTCTGGTACCTTCCATACAAAAAATCCTTAAGACAAGTGCTCAACAATATTTTCCGATAACTTTAACATTAATTTTTGAATGGTTCCAAGGAAAAGGATAAATATGTAAGAAATCGAGTGAGTCCTTCCTGCACCTCCCATGTAAAAGTCCTTCAAAAAGGGAAATTTTTGTTCGGTAACTCACCCAGTTCAAGATATGAAATTAAATACTGCCGTCATTGTCTTTTAGTTTCAAGTAGCAACCGAATGGGGGTCTTTAATAAAGGACATACAACATGTACCTACACACGTAATTCTTATTTATTATATATTTCGTCTAAGTCCGTGGTGTTAACAATTTATTAAATGGCAAAAAGATGTTAAGTTTCTGAATACAAATCAGTAGTGTAGCAATGAAGGGTCTTGAGAATAAGTATCCACCCTTGAAATAAAACGATTAAGTGTCCTTTGTAAGAAAAATCAGTTAATAAGTCGTTTAATATATTTAAGTTATAAATTCAGTTGGAACAAAGCAACTATTTGTAGATAATATCGACCTTCACTGATCAGCGGTTGATAAGATCGTAAGTATTAATTCCAACTAGTGAAATTAAGCCCTTATACACAACCTGTTCTGTTTTCTTTTCTTAATCATCGCTTGTAGGTATTAAACTTTATACTCTGCATCTTAAAATTCCAATTAAAATAATAAGATAATTTTTAAAAGTGATACACTCAAAAAGATTAAATATAACTTGAGTATGCCAAAACGCTGGAATATATGAAAAACATCAACCTTCTCAATTTTGCTCGTTATTTTCAAGTACTTCAACACAGCTTCTTAAAACAGAAAAAGAATACATGTTATCTTATACCCGAATTTCGTAAGGAAGTCATGTTATCCTTTAGAACACCTATTTAGATAAGACACCAGGTGACTTCGTTGTTAGAATATGGAAAAATGCAGGTATTAACCAGGTGCTTGATACTATCCCGTTCCTATTCCATCTAGGAATTTTCTAAGCTTTAAAAAAGAATACATTTTTTTAGATTATATCCTTTGTATCTAATTAATTAATTAACATTAATTTATTTTTTTATTTTTCGAATACGACGCAAAAACAGAAAAAAACACTTTTTGCATTAGAATTGTACGTAATTCCGGTTTAGTTGAGAAAAAATTGCAAATACGTGCGTCGGAATAAGTAACATGGATGCTTTTGGAATACACGAGAGTATGTTATCTCGGAAATTAGTAATTCCATGCTGTGTTAATTACTTCCGCCCCGATTCCGAAACGTGAAATAGAAGCGAGGATGCAATGCATTTAGCAAAATTCTATTGCACGAAGACTCGGTACCACAGATTCAATTAGCGAAAATGTAAATTTCTCGCTAATGAAAAAGGGAATATTTTGGAGAAACTTAAGAGCTCACATACCCCTGCACGCGCTGAAAACCGAGTAAATTTGAAAAATTATTACAAAGGTTGTATGGTGAAAAAAAATTCATTTGTTGAGTTCACATATCTTATTAACTATTCAGCTATAAAAAAAATGAAAATTTTTTTTTATTTTTTAATATTAACATTGTTTTTTACGGGTATAAACGGACTACTTATGAAAACCATGGCGCCTCCTGGTCGGCATCATAACTTCACCAAAAATAATTCAATTTGCAAAAATAAAAAAGAATCTTGTAAAATAATATAGTAGTTATAGTCTCACGGAGAGAATTTTTTTTTTTTTTCAAAAATAAATAAGTTACAGAATTTCAAACTTTAGTAATCAGTTTTTTTAAAAAAATTTAATAATTTATAAAAAAATTTCCAAGCAAAAAATTAAAAAAACCTCTTGTCAGACTAATGAGAAAATAGTTATCAAAATTTAAAAAAAAAAAAAGTTGAAAAATATTGAAAATTGACTAAGTTATCGGCACGATAATGTCTAAAAACATAGTTTCGAGAAAAACGCGTTTAAAGTTTTTGGTAGGTACAACGTGAACTTACGGCTAGTCTCCCATTCCAGCTTCGTACTGTACACCTTCTTCCTCTTGTATCTTCGTGTTTTTCACAGATGGTCCTATAAATGACCTTGTTTTCTATGAAACCCAGCTTTTACGAAAAACTGCTAAACGCTGCTGTTGAAAGTGTCGCGGCAATTAGCCAGGAAGCCGTTCCAAACCGATGTCTGGTGACATTTATTGCTATAACTTTGTGGAGTGGAATTTTCTAAATTCAAATTTTTTTTTTAATTCTTAAAAGTATAAAAAATAAAAATCGGTAAAAAAAAAATCTATTTTTTGAAAATTTCAGGGGTATATGAGCCCTTAAGAATGTTAAAGTCAGTAAGTGTAAAAACTGAAATGTGAGTGAGTTTATTTGCCAGCTATAGAATATGAAGTGCTTCAAGCACACTAAACACTAAATCACTGGGTCTCGGCAGACTTTATAAGTCATAATTCAAGAACGAGAAAAATACATTCCAAAAATACCTGAGGGTCAAATTGGCGAACTGCACAAATCCATCAAATTTTGACTTGGAAAATCGCAAGATCCTGAAAGACGTCTCAAAATTACTAAAAACTCGAAATGTAAGCACAGTTCAAAAAAACCAAATCTCGACTAAAAACATAGAATTTGAAAATCATAGAAAAATTTTTTATTCGCATTTAAAAATTCCTCTTCTTAAATCGACGACCTACACAAATCGACAACACCACAACTGAACTGAAAATTAGAAACTCAAAAACCGACATTTTTTCAAACTCCACACAATTCAAAATCCGACTTCTCAAAATACTGTGTAATTGTAATTTGATGAAATCCGAATATCAAAGAAAATTTTGCATCCAAAAAATTGTTTTAAGGCTTCAAACAGTAGAACACCCCTAACCGAAACTCTAAATTCAAAACTCTAAGGTAAAAATTGCTAAAACTTCGAACAAATCAAAAAATTGAGAATATTCAAATATCGCCAAAAATTTTTCTAATTCTACATCTAAAATTTGATAACAATTTAAAAATTAAGTGCACAAATCGGTGAAAATTCTACTGTCCCCAAAACATGAAAAACTGCAAAATTCAATTCCTCAAAAGTAGAATTGTGAATTAATTTTGAAAGACCTCCAAAAATTTATAAAAACTTGCCAAAAATTTCACCCAAATCAAATTCTGAAATATGTCAAAAATCTACTTAAATATGAAATTGAAAAGAATTTTACTAAATAATATTTGCACAAACTTTAGCACTCCTTCAAGCATTGCCTGATTGCAGAACCAACTTTACCTGTCTTAGAATTATTGTTAAGTCGTAGGTGGCAGACTTTAGACTTACTACCCTGGACTAGTTCAGATCATAGCAGTGGTTGCAACACCCTACCTTGTGGTGTACTCCTTGCTTTGGTGATTTTTTTTAACCCACTTAAAAGATCTGAGTTTCATCCAACATCGAAGATGGCCACTAGTTGACTATTCTTGAAAAATCTGTCCATATCTTGGAATTGACTGTTATTTTTAAATCCCAAAAACTTTTCTTTGGTTTTCAGGAAATTTGAGTTATCTTTTGGCTCCATCCGAACTTTTATCCTAAGGGCGATTGCCCCTTGGCTACCTTTCTAAGGTATTAACCAAGCCAGACAAGACAAGTTATTGTCCTCGTCTGAATAGTGGTTCCGGCACTATATTCCACGTATATTCAAAGTAGTTAGTTTTATAAATTGCGATAATGCAATTCAAAAGATGTCTGTACGAAAAGCTCTCCTTGGGCCATTTCAATCACATAACCCAATAAAATATTCGCAACCATTCAAATCAAAAACGATGGCAAATCAATAAAACACAATCAACTCAATCCGAAAATCTTATTTCCAGTTACGCTCGCTATGACTCCATAAATACGTTAGATATTTTTGGTCATTTCCACAATACAAGGATCCATTGTGCGGGCCATTATATTATCCTTATATTGGGCATACAAAATACAATGTACTCTTAACGGGGCCAAAATCCTATCTCGTTGCCTTGTTTGACTGTTTATTTAGGTCCGAAAAGAAAATCACCTCCAGCTCTATTTTGGGCATTTTGTATTTGCTGAGATTACCATTGTTTGTTGGTTTGGGACCAACTTAAATCCAGACAAGAATTCAGTAAACTCTTCGTACAGAATTTTTTTTCCGGCTTTAATATCCCATCTTCCTCCAGAACTTACAGGGATTAGGTCAAAATTAAACTATGTCAAATATTTTTATCTACCTTAAAACATGAAACATCCTTCTTCATTTTTGAGAGTCGAAAGGTGTGTACATAAATTTTCTTAGCAAGAAACGAAGGACATTAATAATTTATCACAATTTCTGATTTGAGGGAAATGAAAGTTACTTTAGGAAAAATAAATTTGAATTTGAAAGAATAATGGAGCGCAGGCAGAAAAGAAAAAAATCAACCTGAAAACAACAATAGAAACTTTTGTACACTTCTCCGTTCACCTGTTGAATGCAAGAATAGATTGGTGTAGGATTTCGCGACAGGTTTCTTTCAGTTGTTGATTTCCACATTCGGGAATAGTTGACTATTTTATTCTTTTTCTGGAATACAATAAACCGCGAAGACGATGGTTAGGACAAAGATACCCACATTACATTCCCATCTTTTGTGATGGATTCCTTTGAAGCCTTTCAGTTTAAGTGGCAAATTATTACAAATATCTTTGTTAAATTTTAATTTAAGAAAAAAATCTGCCAGCAGTCTGGGCTAAACTTTAGTAGTTTTAGGGAAGAAGTCCAGAACGCGTTTAATGCTGAGAAGCGATGTAGGTTACTATGCAACTGACAACCTAAACAATATCTTTTCAATGGCCTCTTGGTTATTCTTGTTTATCCTCCCACTGCCACACCTCTCCACCTCTATCGACTATTTCTTTGCAAATGGGTACACTATCATAGTTTTACATAAGTGCCAAGTGTCAGCCTCTTATATAAGTGGTTCCTGAGATCTAGAAACCAAAATTTTTCTTCTAAAACGCTCCCCCCTCACCCCCCTCCTAATCCCACCCCCTAAAAGATACCAGTCGTAGGGGCTTACCAAATCTACCCACCATTAAAATTTTAACTTAATATCTCAACGGATTTGGAAGCTACGCGCCTTCAAACGATTTTGCGTACGGCGTACGGCGTCTACGGCGGACAGACAGACTCTTTTTTGCGTTTTTGGTGCTTACTAGTCCTAAGACGTAAAAATACAAAATTTCAGGGTAACAAATTTTTTTTAAATTTCAGGTCGATCAGAATACTTTATTATTAAAATAATAAAGTTAAATCCATTCTCATCAATTTCAGTTTTGTTTATTAAAAAGAAAGTAATTTTGTTTCGTGATAGCCTACCCTAAAATATAATTTTCAAGAGAAATGCAAAATTCACCAAATTTTGGCTTCATTATACGGACAAAATTACCATAAGTTGCCCTTAGGACCGGATGATCTACGCTAAGCCTAAACAAATTTTTTGGAATATCAGGTTTTGGAAATACTTCTGAGAGCTTAACATCGACGTGCACTGGATTTTTGGAGGGCTCAACATTGCTGGAAAATTGCCTCGAAAGAGTTTAAATAGCTGCATAATTTTGAAATGATAGACAGTCATTTCAAAATTATGCAGCTGAATATGGTGCCGTAATTTTTGATTTATTTTGTAAGATCGTCTGATCCATGTGACACGTTTGCTCGCAATTAAACTAGAAAAAGTCCTACGTAACAAATGGTTCGAATTTTATAAAAATGTAACTGACATTTTCTTAATTAACTCTTAAACGGATAATACAATTCTTTAAGAAAGTATGTTGGCGCATAAGTACATATCACTGACTAATGATATATTTTTTGACGACAACTAAAAATATTTTTATAAGACTATGAAAATACTTCAAATGATTTTTTTTTCATCTCCATCAATTAAAAGGTACAGTTCTGAAAATAAGGTTTTTTAAAAAAAAATTTTGATCATTTGCAGTTAGCGTCAAAAATTGGAGTCAATGTATGAAACTTTGTGGTGTAAGAACTCTAATACCATTTTTTTTGTATTCGGCTTTTTATGATTATAATTTATATTTATAAACAAAATTAATATATTAAGCAACCTAGAGGGTATAATTTTGTTTAGTTATTGAGCCACGTGTGCCTTAATTTTATTTCGTCCTTACACAAATTTTACTTCACAACAACAGTCTTGAACTTCTACAGTCTTCATGAAATTTTGATTAAATCCTTCAAACGCGTAATGCCTGGCACTTAGAGAGGTTAGATCATATTTTCAACTTATATCGATTTTTCTTAGCAGGTGTTTCTGAAGCCACCTGACTTCCTCTGGTCCGTATTTCCATAAAGTCTGGAAGGATTTTCTTTACCTGAAATATGCTGACATATTTTATCATCATCTGATACATTTTGAAAGTCATTGCGTACTTTTCCAACTGCTTCTGATTTTCCTGGGATAAAAAAAATAGTTTTCTTCTAGAAAAATGTCCTGACCATACGTTTAATATTGTCAAGTAGAAAGTGCATATTTGTTTAATTTATATCGTGGCCTGTGACCGAACATGAAAAAGTCCTCCATAAATTGTGTCTTCACTTAGACCATAAATTGTCCGCTTCGCCTGTTCTACAAAGCAAATATGTGGCGTGTAGTACCAGGAATAGAGAGACAAAAACTTCACTTTTAACACCATGTGAAATTGAAGGAAACAAAGGATTTTACGCTAGAATGTTGTGTCGTTATTGTGTTCTGATATTGACACAAGAACGTTTATACGACATTCTCTGCTTTGTTGTTGAAAAAATATTTGTTTATTTAAGAACCGTATTCAATTAAAAAAATGTTATAGAAAAAATAAAAGAAATAAAAATTATGGAAAAATAGGAGAAAAAAATTTGAACAATAATTTATGTTTAAATTGTTATAAATTATTGTTCAAATGAAATGATAAATCAACAAAATAGGAGTCAGTTAATATTGTTCTTATATCATCTAAGGAAGAAATTTATTTGCTGTAATTCTGTTAAGGACTCAATCAAACCAACTCAGTTTGTCGTAAAATTTGAGTGTTGGTTTCATCGCACATGTAATGCTCATTTATAGTAATTTTACTCCAGATAGTAAACTTCGAGCTTCCACTTCTACACTTATTAGCGTGTCACTCTTAACTATATCAAAAAGAACAATCGTATAGTGCAATCAATTAATTATGCACGTGAAATAGTACTCCTCATTATGCACTTCACAGGTATTGCTATTCAGAAAATCTCTCAACTTTATTCGAAGTTGTACATATGTGCGTGGAACCATTGAGAACGGTTGAGATCTTC
This sequence comes from Beris morrisii, assembly GCA_951812415.1. NCBI lineage: Eukaryota > Metazoa > Arthropoda > Insecta > Diptera > Stratiomyidae > Beris > Beris morrisii. The sequence goes on along the minus strand of OX638312.1, from coordinate 137,436,301 downwards.
CTGAATCTTTCGAGAAGTTCAATCTTTTTTTAAATCTAATTTTACAAATAAATTTTAAAAATTCAAGCCGATCAGATTATATAATGAAGTAAAACTTCATTTAAGGCTGAAATAATAGAGATATAAATACTGGAGACGACAAGACGCCGTTTTGTATGAAGCACTTTGAAGCATTTTGCAGCAAAATTTAACGTTTTTGTATAGAGCGTTGGATGCCAGGTGGCACTGAAATGCAAATAGTAGCCTAGCATTCAAATGTAGTTTGTGTTCAAGACCGGAGTATAACATAAATGTGAGTAAGATGCTAATAGTAGCATAGTGTTTATTTCCGGTCTTTTGCGAGGAATCGTCCAGCTTCAAAACAGTCGCTGCTCGTCATCTCCAGTTCATATATCTCTATGGCTCAAATCAATGATGAATACCTTTTAAATGGAGAACGAATTCAGCAAAGATGTTCTAAATTGTGCAAAATTACTAACAAGTTTAAAAAAAATAAAATTAAGTTGAAAGTCCATTGAACATTTACATTCCAAAGAATTCCAAAGAAAAATTGTAGTCAAGGTGCGACAGAAATGCTGACGGTACTAACACCCTTAAAACACTTACACAATTTTGGGTCGTCTAGAACGTGGTCAAAGTCGAAATATAGCACTGGTTGTTTCGATACAAGGAAGGTTTTAATAAAATTGGGTAGCAAAGGTTTGAATATCCCAAAATTCGGAAATTAATTTTTGGGTGGTTATATAAAAAGTTTACGGAAATAATCAAATAATCAATTCAATTTCTAATCCAACCTAAGAGATATGACTTACAACTCCCTTGCACTCTCTGAAGAATTGAATATAAAAAAGTCATAAAAACGAAAGATCAGAGCCTTTACATGAAAACCTCTTGAAGGTCGAATTAACTCCATATCTCAGAACCCTCTGACTTATGCCATGGAAGTGATATAACGAAATTCATAAGAAAATCCCTCTTTCCATTAACCATGTTTTTACCCCACCTTCGTACGACACTGGAAATTTATATATTTTGGGCTTAGATTTTCGTTTTTTTCAATTTTCGTTCCTGAAATGGAAAAAAATACCATGAGAAATCAAAATATTTTACTTAAACCAGAAATTCCTTTCACAATTTTTCGGACGCACTGATTTTTCCTCAGTTCCACCTTAAGCCTACACCTTTATTGACAATTTTTTCGCAAGTACCTCCTCTTTGCAAATTTTAAGGTTCAACTTTCTAGTATAAGCCGTTCCAGAGATATAGAAACCAAGCTACGCGTTTGGGTAGGGTGTGGGAGGGTGGGACATATGAACTTTTTTTGGTTGGTTAAAGGAAGGTGAAACATGAAAATAATTTTTTTACTTATATGATTTTTGTTTTGTTAAATTTAAATGATTTCCACAGTGTTGAAAAAGTTACATACTCCAAAAGTGCATACATATTTGTGTCTTATTTCAAACTGCAAAATATAAGAGAAAACTGAGCTGACTTTTTGATTTTACATAACTTGGGGAGACTAGGTAGAAATGCACCATTTTTCATTAATTACTCCATATCTCCGAGGAAAATAGTGGAACTTGATTAATTTTTCTTTCTTTATTTGATCAAACACCTTGCGCAAATATTTTATTCATAAGAAAGAGCAAAATATAAACAGAACTTGAGGACTAATGAAGAAGAACGCAGTCAGTCCAAATGGTGCATTTCTCCCATCATACGGGAGAAATGCACCACATTTTATATATATAGCCAACCCAAACCAAATTAGTGGAAACAAAAACATGAAATATATTTATAAAAGTAACAAACAATAACGAACTAAACAGTAAATATATTAAACCTTTTTCGATTTTTATACTAATAAAAAATAATAGAAAATACCGAATAATAAGAATTCAATGGTTTTATATAAGTTTTGATAAGTCAACGGATATTAAAATTTGAAAAATCTATTGCAAATTTGATATGTTCCTGCTGTCTCCTTGTAGCACGAATCCGTTCTGGTTGCATCAAAATAATTTAAATATCATTAAGATTTGTGGCCATGAATTCAGGCAAAGGAGGCATAACAATCTGGTGCATCTCTTCCTATATGCCAGTGGTGAAATTCTACCGATTCCGACCTGATGGATATTTTTTATTTTTTTTTTATAAATAAAAACAAATAATAAACTAACACTTTACTAAAACACACCTTAGACTACACGCTATATATGTACCTACCTAGAAAGGTTCACGATCGATGATTTTTCCTTAAACAAAAATGTTGCATATGTGATAAAAGTTAGTTTCCTTTGCGTTTTTCTTTTTCTCCGAATATCTGTTTGGCATTACTCGGTATTTTAACGATTCCTGAACGCGATCGTATGGATAGCAAAGAGAAAGAGATTACTACTTCTGTTTTGCAGATTTTACTTAAGGGCGAGCGCCAATGGCGAGTGGTGCATTTCTACCTATGGTGCAGGGCTACCCATTCTACCCTATATATCGTTCTGCATTGTGTCCATCTGAGTTTTATACTAAATCGGACACAAATGTTACGTAACAACATAAAAAAGACTAACTTCAATTGTGTAAACCTATATCCCCACCATCTTGAGCATGAACACCACCTGCATTTGTAAGGTTTTATTACGAAAATACATTCTAAGTGCAGTAGATATTGCTCGTTGTTTACATAATGTTTAATTTTCCTGCATTTTCTTCTCTAAGCTAACTTACTTCAAAACTTAACGGCTATAAAAGCTTGGAAATTATTGTTACAAACATCTACAAGACGTGATTTACAGACCATAGAATTAAACAATAGTAAGACTCAAAATAAAACTAAAATCTAACAATTTAATTATGATATTGACTTAAATACTGCCCTAGCACTATAAAAGTCGAATTGAAATTTGCAAAACATCTTTTTATCGGTCCACTCAGTGCGTAGGAATTTTATGCACCTTGATAAAAAAAAACGAGTTCGTAATCTTAAGGGTCGCTGGGTAGGATTCAAAGAAAGACAATAGAGCAATTCCGAACAATTTTCATGAATAACATAATAACTTTAAAGGAGTTAATATATACCAATATTTTCTCTGTACAGATATAAGACCGTTTTAGGTAGCATTCGCAGGGAATATTTCTTTTATAGTTTTCTGAACCCCTACGATATGTTTTATCATAAAAAAGATCATACTCGTATTCTATACAGCAGTTACATTCGACCCTTAGATCCAGAGAACTATGCCAGAGTAAAAGAATGAAAGGTATCCAAAAAAAGGTTGCTGTCTTCAAGGAAAAAAATTACTTCACTGTGAAATCATTTGCAGAAATAAATTATGCGGTTAGTGAATATAAATAAATGTCTCGAAAATCAACAAATGATCAGAAAATTCTCTAATGAATCAGGTGAGTCAGGTTGTGTCTGTCCAAAGAAAGGTTTTTCTTCCGTAATACTGAAAATAGCATAGGTTTGCTTTGAACTAGCACGCGATTGAGTGGTGTTTTCGTCAGTCGATAAAGACACGTACTTCTCTGACACCGAAAATGTATAAGCCTTCCTTAACAAAGCTACCTGTTTCATTTATGTAAGGTGAAACTGAGCTAAATTTCACGTTATTATTTATAATAATTCCATAAGGTTTCCTTAGACTGAACTTTTAAGTTTGGGTGTTCCCAAAATTCTCGTTTACGAATTAATTTGCGAAATTAACAAAAAAAATTGATTAGGAACTTTCAAAGGTAAAAAAATTTTGAAACTGTAATTTTTAACTTTTGAGATTAGTTTGACGCCCGCAAGTTGTTCCTTCGCAGTGATAGCGTAATCGAAAGTGTTGTCTCTGAAACGTAGCAAAAGAACTTCCGCAAAGTCTGCCTGCCGCCTAAGGCCTGAGGTAAATGCTGCAATTTAAAGATAACCGTCGAAAAATGTTTTTCAGCGATAAGATGAAAGTCATGACGTTGATAAAACTTCTCTAAGAAATGGCGCTACTTCCGAAGTTATGGAACAATTTTATCTTAATATCTCTATTGCCTGCGTTGGTATGGCTTCGTGCACAGGACATAGAACAAGAAGTAGGCAATTCTTTTTTATGTCCAAAGTAATTTGTCAGGACATGTTTTTTTTTGGAACCAATCACATTAGTGTTGTACGTATAACTTTAACTCTAGGGGATTTCCCGAAAATTTATTGAAGTCTTTGCGGTGACAATTTATGACTATTTGAAGTCGTTACAAGCGGGAAGTGTAAAATTTCGTTACTCAAGCACTGTACGCACAGATGCAAGGATCTGCTTGTATACTCGTCATTTGGCGGTGAGTCCTTGACAATGCGGGCTGCCTGACTGCGCTCAGTCATTACACAGTTTATTGGGCATTAAACCGCAATTCCAATTTAAGCATGGCTCATGGCGTTTTATGGGAACGTCCTGAAATGTTATCATCCAACGACAAACATTTCAGAACATCCTCGCAATTTTAAATGCACAGGGTGCTGTTTGTTGTCTGCTTACTTGCATTTACCTAAAATTAAATTTGTTTTAACTTGAATTTTAATTTTACGTAACAAGGGCTGTATGGGATTGCTGCTTGATTTTGCAGTTTTGGCAATTTCGGTGGATTTTTCAAAGTAGGACTCAATTAAATTCAGTATTTAATTGGTTTCTGTCTAACGGATTGCATGCAATCTTATCATGAAACACGAAATGGAATATTTAGTTATGAAAAGACTATAAAATCATGTAAACCGCCAAGGCAGAGTGGAGAGAATAGAGGTTAATACCCAAAACTTGATGATATTATGACACGGAAGTTGACGGAATGCAATTTTATTGTAAATTACAATTTTCGGCAAGTACTCAAGGAGCACAAAGTCTCAGTAAAGTATTGACGTAGTCGTAACGACGTCCTTTCTACAACTGTAAAGTCAGAAGGATCCGAGCGGTAGTAAATAAGGAGTAGTGACGTAATAACGATTAGTTGGTATGAAGTCTTAACAACTTTGTTTAAGACTCTTTACCGACCAAAGTAGTTGTACTGACTAATATACGACGTATGTCCGTCCTCTGATTTTATCGGCCTATATCGAGTAAAAGTGACTACTTATGTTTGGAAGAACGTCGCAAAAACTTATTAAAATACTTCTTACGCACATAAGCTAGAATTGTCAAACGTATCTGACTCAAGAGATCATAACGAAAATTGTTTACGCACTTCATCAACAACCGAGAGAAGTGCTGAAAGTCACAATCATCGGTAGCAATCATTTATGCACAACGTGAGTAGGTCGTCGTTAAAGAATCATTTGAACCATTATACAACTCGAGGTCGCTCCAATGAGGTCGCTTAAGGGTCGCCCCAACGTCGTCAGTTGGACATATCCGGTTATTATGACCGTCAAGAGTCATTACAACAAATCACGCCAATCAATACATGTGCTATTAGCGACTATTTTGTGTTGCTTAAGGGTAGATTCATATACAACTCTCCCATGTGTTATTGCTTGAGAAGTCCTTCCTTGGGAAGTCCGTACTTTAAGTATATTATCCTTCCCAAAAATATCGATACCTCTTTCTGTGGCTACTCTATTAGAGAACATTTTGATGGTAATTTCACGAATACGTACAATAAAATTCAAAGTCTCCCGTTATGGTAAAACTTAAGTTTGTTGGGTATTCAATTTTCTTCTTCATCGATATGCAAATAAGGAATAAGGATGTGCATCTATATATATGTGCATCGTATAACTGCTATCCATTTAATATTTTAAAAAAATGTTTAATCAATATTATTTCAATGTGTTTTATTTATACTCCTGATGACAATTTATCAACTGACTGCTGACCTCTTTTAGAACATACTGCAAATACCTTGCTCTGTTTTATGGTACTGATGTACACGAAGCTTTATGATTAATCGTATATTTGTCCTACAGAGCCATAAATAAAACAAAGAAAATACCCTGACTCTCGTTTTCACTTAATTTTTGCCCTTAAAATAGATAGCTCTAATGGATTTGCACTCCTCCACTATTTAGTGGTGACATTGTGAAATCAATTCGAGATGATAGGAAATTTGATCTTAATTTGGCAGACGGGCGTAATGGATAACTTAGAAGTTTCGAGTCAATTTAATAGACATAGGACATGCCATATTTAGTTGATAGAATTAAACATAATTAAGATGTATTTTTAGATGGAACATAATAAGGTTCGTAACAAGGATACCATACTATTTATTTTAACCGTTCGTTTCAAAGGGAATATAACATCTAATAATTGGATTAATATATAAGGCCGGATTTGTGTCATACAAGGCTGTGGTTCCTTTGTCCAAAGTTATGAAATTATCGATGAACAGCAGGCTCGTCTCTTGATGAGTTACTACATAAATCTTCAAAATACTTCTACTCCTTTCATAGAAATATTCTTGAATAATTGTACGATCCGCCGTAATGATGGCGTCAAAACTCGAGCGTAAATTACCGCTTCTAATAACAATTTTGAATTTTGTATTGCGATTTTTTCTAATTTACAACTTAGTTTAGCTGCCGCGTGCAAATGTCCTTAAAAATGTGTACAAGCCCATTTTTACAAAAATTTTATTTGACTAAAAATTGAGAGGGAATTTTAAAAAAGCATAATTGTAAATGCCCTACTAAAAGATGACTACCAAGTGCATCAAATAAGAAAATAGATATTCACTACTTAATCCAAAATATTATTTAAAGTATTTATCACTAGAAGAGCTGCTTATAACAATATTTTTAAATTATGAGGATAAAACGTGTTTCGGACCTCTACTTAAAAAAGTATAAAGTTGCGCCCGGACTTGTTGGCAGATTTTTTTTTTAATTTCAATAAAAACAAAGGTGATGAAAAATCGACAAAACCTTTATATATCAAAAAAAAATTCTAAAACCGAAACAATTCGATACCCACATATGACGGGATTCGTGAGAAAGTACTCAATCATGTTAAGCCACATTAGGGGTTGAATATCGCAAAACATCGAAATTAATTCTTAGACAATTATTTATAAGGCCCATAACATTAAAACTGAAGTCGATATTTCATTAGACCTGTCGGAATTCTTCAAAACTTACACAACCTCCTTGTGGGCTGAATATCGAAAATTGTTTTAATTGGTTTTTGAGATCTGTATTTAAGCGCCTTAAAGGTTAATTCAATTTTGATATACCTCGGAAATATGTCGGAATTCGTGACAACATATATAACCTCTTACACCCTCGTTAGCAATTCGGAAAACGGTTTCTAGTCATTTATTTGAAAAGCTCAGCATTATTCTATACCTGGGCAGACCTAAGAGATATAAAAAATTTGTGAAAATGTAAAGAAATCCTTTTCGCGGAAAAAAATGTTGACCTACCTCTGTATGCAAACGAAAATCTGAGCATAAAGAGCTGTACAGAATGAACGCAATCGCAGTCGGATTGCAATGTCAAAATGTCGCAACGAGATGCAATGAAACGCTGTAAGCCGCAAGTAAACGCTGCATGAACACAATGACCGGATTGAGTTCGCAGTTCTATCAGTGTCAATAATCAAAGCGAAATTGATATGGACGCAAAAATCGGTGAATTATTTTTAATGCTCATCGAAATCTCTTTCATTTTCCATTTTCCATTTTATTATTTTCTTCTTTAAATAATATAGTGCGTTTTAGGTTATGATATTGTCATATTTGACATTTCGATGCGTTCACTTGCGATCATTTTAAATATTACGAACTTACTTGCGACTATCTGCGACCCATAGCGTTCATTCTGTTTAGTTGCATACAATCACATGCATTTGAAACTCGTTTTTTCCCTTCCGTTATTTTGACACTCCAATCCGACTGCGATTGCGTTCATTCTGTACGGCTCTTTACGTGGAAACGGAACGTGATTCGCGGAACGAAATTTTCGCACAAAACGGAAAACAGTAGAAATGTGAAATGATTGGATTTGAGTGTGACTGACTGCAAGTGAAAGACGGAAAAATGCTTTTAATGTATTATGGAACTAAAGAGTGGTTACAATAACTCGTCAAATAATTTTTGACATCTGTTTTGAAATTTTGGTAGTTCAGTCTTTGGCAAATTGTTTGTAAGATGCAAAAAGCAAAACCAAGTTTCCAATGGATTTGCGACCAAGACTTATTTTCTGATGAGGCTTATTGCCATCTCAGTGGCTACATCAACAAACAGAATTGCAGAATATGGGTTGATGAAAATCCAAGGGCGCTTTTTGAAAAGCAAATGCACCCAGAAAATATCACTGTATGGTGTGCATTTTACGCTGGTGAACTTTTGATCCGTTTTTCTTCGAAAATGTAGCTGGCAACTCTGTCAGAGTGAATGGGGAATGGTACCGTGCCATGATCGCCGACTTCTTGTAGCCAATATTGGATGATTCTGACATCGACGAGATGTGGTTCCAGCAAGATAGTGCGATGTGCCACACAACCAATGCAACAATGCAATTATTGCAGCAGAAGTTCCCCGGGCGAATAATCTCCAGAAACAGCGAAATCAATTGGCCACCAAGATCGTGCGATTTGACTCCGTTGCACTTCTTTCTTTCCGTGATGTCATCAAAAATTTGGACAAACGGGTCCGTGGCGAGCATTTGAGTGATATTTTTTTCCATACTTAACTGCCATGGATCGAATAATGTTTTTTAATAAAATTTTCATTAACTCCATCATCCAATTGTTTATACTCTAGATGAAATCATATAGAGTATTATAAGTTTAATCCAGCCGAAAAGTTTGTAACGCATAGAACCAAGCCTCGGACGAAAAAAAGTTATATATTATTTTTTGTTTATTTGTGCCCAAAAACCTCAAATCCGCCTGACGTCCGTCCGTCCGTCCGTCCGTCCGTCCGTCCGTCCATCCGTCCGTCCGTCCGTCCGTCCGTCCGTCCGTCCGTCCGTCTGTCCGTTAGCACGATAACTCAAGAACGCCTTCACCTAGGATCTTGAAATTTTGAATCTGGATGTTTGGTTGAATTTGTAAGGCTAAGTTCGTTAACGGGCAAAATCGTCCTACTCCTTCGGGTAGCTGCCATACAAAATGTCATTAAAACACGTGCTCATGAATATTGGTCGATAACTTCAGAAGGGTTTCAGCTACCACTTTAAAATTTTGTATGTGTTATTTTTCCTGTAGTTGAAGCTGAATATATGAATATGAAGAAAATCCTGTTAGTCCTTCGTGTAGCTGCCATACAAATATCCTGTCAAAATGTATTCACTTAATTTACGAAACTCACTATAACTCAAGTAATCTTTTAGCTACGAATTCAAAATTTTGTACAAATTAGTTTTGAGTGAAATGGAAGTTTGAGTTTACTAGTGAGCGAAATCCTTTTACTCCTTCTGGTAGCTCCCATACAAAATATCCTTAAAACAGGTGTTCAAGAATATTGGTCGATAACTTCAGAAGGATTCAAGCTACGACATTGAAATTTTGTATGTGTTATTTTTCCAATAGTTGGAGATAAATATATGATTATGAAGAAAATCCTGTTAGTCCTTCGTGCAGCTGCCATACAAATATCCTGTCAAAATGTATTCACTTAATTTACGAAACTCACTATAACTCAAGTAATCTTTTAGCTACGAATTCGAAATTTTTTACAAGTTAGTTTTGAGTGAAAAGAAAGTTCGACTTTACTAGTCAGCGAAATCCTTTTACTCGTTCAGGTAGCTGCCATACAAAATGTCCTTAAAACACGTGTTTAAGAATATTGGCCGATAACTTCAGAAGGGTTTAAGCTACGTCTTTGAAATTTTGTATGTGTTATTTTTACAATAGTTGGAGCTAAATGTATGATCATGAAAAAAATCCTATTAGTCCTTCGTGTAGTTGCCATACAAATATCCTGTCAAAACGTCTTCAATTAATTTACGGAACTTTCAATAACTCTTAAGTAATCTTTTAGCTATGAATTGGAAATTTTGTACAAATTAGTTTTGAGTAAAAAGTTTGAGTTTACTAATCAGCGAAATCCTTTTTCTCCTTCTGGTAGCTGCCATACAAAATGTCCTTAAGACACGTGTTCAACAATATTTTCCGATAACTTTTGAACGCTTCAAGCTACGAATTTGAAATTTTGTACTCGTTCATTTTTAAATGGTTCTAAGAAAAAGGATAAATATGTAAGAAATCGAGTGAGTCCTTCCTGCACCTCCCATGTGAAAGTCCTTCAAAAAGGACATTTTTTTTCGATGAATTACCCAGTTAAAGATGTGAAATTAAACAATGAATATTGTCTTTTAGTTTTGAGTAGCAATCTAATGGCAGTCCTTAATAAAGGACATACAACATGCACACACGTAATTTTACTTTATCCCCAACTACAATATAAATCGGAGTTCAGTATTCATCTAGAGTATTATACGATTGGCTTGCAGCCGATCGTGACTGCAGTATGTTTTTAATTTTGATTTAACTCCGGAACAAGTTATTGTAACACCCTTTATTTGAACTGTATATATTTTTATTTTTTGTTTGTTCATTATTTTTAAAGTACCCAAATATAATATAATAAACATATTGTATATGTACCGTATTTTTATACTCTAGATGAAATCATATAGAGTATTATAAGTTTAATCCAGCCCAAAAGTTTGTAACGCATAGAACCGAGCCTCGGACGAAAAAAAGTTATATATTATTTTTTGTTTATTTGTGGCCAAAAACCTCAAATCCGCCTGACGTCCGTCCGTCCGTCCGTCCGTCCGTCCGTCCGTCCGTCTATCCGTTAGCACGATAACTCAAGAACGCCTTCACCTAGGATCATGAAATTTTGAATCTGGATGTTTGGTTGAATTTGTAAGGCTAAGTTCGTTAACGGGCAAAATCGTCCTACTCCTTCGGGTAGCTGCCATACAAAATGTCCTTAAAACACGTGTTCAAGAATATTGGTCGATAACTTAAGAAGGGTTTAAGCTACGACTTTGAAATTTTGTATGTGTTATTTTTCCAATAGTTGGAGCTAAATATATGATTATGAAGAAAATCCTGTTAGTCCTTCGTGTAGCTGCCATACAAATATCCTGTCAAAATGTATTCACTTAATTTACGAAACTCACTATAACTCAAGTAATCTTTTAGCTACGAATTCAAAATTTTGTACAAGTTAGTTTTGAGTGAAAAGGAAGTTCGAGTTAATTAATCAGTGAAATTCTTTTACTCCTTCTGGTAGCTGCCATACAAAATATCCATAAGACACGTGTTCAACAATATTATTCGATAACTTTTGAACGCTTCAAGCTACGAATTTGAAATTTTGTACACGTTCATTTTTTAATGGTTCCAAGGAAAAGGATAAATATGTAAGAAATCGAGTGAGTCCTTCCTGCACCTCCCATGTGAAAGTCCTTCAAAAAGGACATTTTTTTTCGATGACTTACCCAGTTCAAGGTATGAAGTTAAACACTGAATATTGTCTTTTAGTTTTGAGTAGCAATCAAATGGCAGTCCTTAATAAAGGACATACAACATGCACACACGTAATTCTACTTTATCCCCAACTACAATATAAGTCGGAGTTCAGTATTCATCTAGAGTATTATACGATTGGCTTACAGCCGATCGTGACTGCAGTATGTTTAAATCAAGAATTTTGTTGAACAAAACTGTATAAAACGGAAACCTGCTAAAACGGAATGAAAAGTTGGGTACTAGAGCATTCCATTTTAGACAGGTTTTACTGTACTACGAAAGATTCAAATTTGAATCGCGTATATGACTGCATAAAAATTTCAAATTTAGCAGTTTTGTGTGCTAATACTATGAAAATGATAGAAAATCAATTTTTATTGTTAATGAATTTGCGACTATCGAACTTTCGATCTTTCGATCCGCGTTTACATTTCGACTCGATCCATGTCGAGAAGTTCGTTCGGATCGAGTCGATCTCATTCCAATCCGATCTGCGTTTACATGAGATTTTAGAGGATTGAATCTGGATTCAATCATCCATGTAAACGTAGTAAACGCACTCAGTAGAACACAACACGTTACGTTACACGTTGTACCGTCTCATCAAAAACGACAGAGATGAACAGCTGAATATGCACACCACTCAGAGGCTGCGACTTTTAAAGTCGATCAGCCACAAATAACAGCAATATTCACTACTTTCCAGACCGAGCATCTACTTATCGATCTCTGGAGAGAAGAAAATATGAATCGCCTAAATAAATAAATAAATTGTAAAGGGTTAGCTCCGAATGTGTACGTTACCGGACTGTTTGGGCATCTCAGATTTCTAAAGAAATATATATAGGTATGTAGGGAAGTAGAAATTCCAAACTATAAAAGATTGGATGTCAGCGTGTAACAAAACTCATCCTTAAATTATATCGTTATAAATTTTAAAAAAAAAGTAAGAACCAATTCAATATCTCATCAGCAGGATTCATGAAAACATATTCAACTTCTTTTTACCCCTTTAGGGGTTAAAGAACGAAAAAACCTAAAATTGATTTTACGCTTTCATATAAAAGGGCTGCAAAAGTAAAAATCAATTTAATAACTCATTGAAACTGAAATATCTATGTGACCCCTTTTTATCGCTTGGAAGGTTGAGTCCCAAATATTGTTGAAATTAATTTTGTAGAAGTAAAAATCTATTTGATATCTTCTCAAACCTATGGGACAAAATTTATGAAAATATATACAACCTTTTTTCACAAACCTTTATAAACGTCGTATATGGAGGTAATATATTTTCATTACATGCTTCCGTTTGCCACGAAATAAAACCAATATATTTTTTAAGTCACGTATTATTATTTTAAATAAAAGTTTTGTCTATATTTCTATGGTATTGCCAACCCCTCTCTTGATATTGACCGCAAAATACTACATCAAAAGCTCTTGAAAATTCATTTTCTTAATCATCAAAAATTTCATTTCAGAGTATTTTTATACTCTAGATGGAATCGGAGAGTTTAATCCAGCCCAAAAGTTTGTAACGCACAGAACGGAGCCTCTGCCGAAAAAAAGTTATATATTATTTTTTGTTTATTTGTGGCCAAAAACTCCAAATTCGCTTGATGTCCGTCCGTCCGTCTGTCTGTCAGTCCGTTAGCACGATAACTCAAGAACGCCTTCACCTAGGATCTTGAAATTTTGAATCTGGATGTTTGGTTGAATTTGCAAGGCTGGGTGCGTTAACGGGCAAAATCATCTTACTCCTTCGGGTAGCTGCCATACAAAATGTCCTTAAAACACGTGTTCAAGAATATTGACCAATAACTTCGAAACGCATAAGGCTACGACTTTGAAATTTTGTATACGTTTGTTTTCCAATAGTTGGAGCTAAATGTATGATTATGAAGAAAATCATATTAGTCCTTGGTGTAGCTGCCATGCAAATATCCTGTTAAAATGTATTCACTTAATTTACGAAACTCACTATAACTCAAGTAATCTTCTAGCTACGAATTCGGAATTTTGTACAAATTAGTTTTGAGTGAAAACGAAGTTCGAGTTTACTAGTCAGCGCAATCCTTTTACTCCTTCTGGTAGCTTCCATGCAAATTATCCTGAAGTCATGTGTTCAACAATATTTCCCGATAACTTTTGAACGCGTCAAGCTAGGTATTTGAAATTTTGTACAAGTGAATTTTAAAATGGTTCCAACGAAAAGGATAAATATGTAAGAAAACGAGTGAGTCCTTCCCGCACCTCCCATGTTAAAGTCCTTGAAAAAGGATAATTTTTTTTTCGTAGACTCACCCAGTTCAAGCTATGAAATTAAACACTGACGAAATTGTCTTTTAGTTTCGGGTAGCAACCAAATGGGAGTCTTTAATAAAGGACATACTACATGCACATACTTTATTCTATTTTATCCCCACCTGCAAAATAAATCGGAGTTCAGTATTTCATCCAGAGTATCATACGATTGACTTGCAGCCGATCGTGACTGCAGTATGTTTTTCTTTAAAATTTGTTGAGTTTTTATTTGCTCATACATTTTCAATTATTTTTACTCTATTTTATCTAATTATTTTCATATTTCCTTATTATTTTTTACATTTACATTTATTAAAATAATATATGACTTTCACACCAGTCTTTTTATGTTTTATCTAAATTCAATAAATAAATTACTGACATTTACATGCAATAATCACCACAAGACCCCTTTAGATCAAAAGATGCCGGTCGTCTGAACTTAAATTTGTATATGGTAAATAATTATAATCAAATAATATGTAAAACAGCCCACTACTAAAACTAAAATTTGCAGAACGAACAAAGCATATAAATACTATAAGATGCTATAAGTAACAAATAATAAGAATATTCTAATTATAATAATAATAATAAATTTAATTAATATGTGTATATTTTATGCATTATATGAATAGAATGTTGGTAGCTCCCAGATTATCTGTCTATTAGTTTCTTATCTTAAACTTTCCACAAAGCTTAAACATTAAGGTGTATTATTTGGCAATAAAATATATATGACTTAATATAATACCAGCTTCTGAAGCTTTGTCCACCTGTTAATTAAATTAGAATGGGATTGTTAATTTTTTTACGATTCGTTTCACTCTAACAAATTGGCACAGTTTGGGCGTTAAGTTGGACTGACCCATAAAAAAAACACTAAAACAGTTGGAACCTTGACCGTTTTTGCCAGGTTTTGTTAACGCAATAAAACCATTTCATTTGATCGTCAAGTTCAAGATTTTCTCTGTCTTGTCGTATATGAGCGTAGCCTTAATCTGCCCGCATAAAATTAAAGATTTCACCTTAAACGTGCAAAAATCATAACACCGTCGTCGTTCTTGCCGAGTGAAAACCTGAAAAGCTGCAACCTATTTTCTTATAATTAAATTCTATGCGTTAGACTAACTAAGTAATGAATATTTATGTTCGCAGGGCAGGTACTCTTTGTATTTAGTCGTATAAACCAACAAGATGTTTTCCCTTATTTTTGGGGCATACAAATTATCTAAACGATGGATGATGGTTTAAGTTTTTGTTTTTCGTTGTTGTTTTTCATTTATCGATTAAATTTCCGAGAAAGATCTGAAAACAACATCAGAAGGAAATGTATTATTCTTCAGACGTGTTTTATTACTGGGGAAACAGAACTTACGGCGTCTTATTGCTTTGGCTCTTTGCTCGTGAATTTATTTGGAATTTTATTTACGAACAATTGGCGAAGATGTTAAGTTGATTTAAAAATCGATTTTCAGCTAAGTCTTTTTGAAAGTGTGTAAACTGTGGACTAAATAATTGAAATTAAGTTTTTTGATCACGTACAAATCGATTAAAACGACTGAATGGCTGAATTGGAAGTATTTGACCGCGCAGCATTGCCAAGTGAAATTATTTTTCAACTACGATAGTAATAAAGCGATTTGTGTTTTTATTGTATTTTATCGAATTGTATTTTAACTTGAAATCCTCCCTGTATGTAAAAACAAATCTAATTTCAGTTACCCAAAAGATAATATATTGAATGATATTTGAAGCAAACATATTAACTACTTCAATTCGAATTCGATCCCTATCAATCGATACCCAAACCAACTTTCATTTCGAAATTAATTGTATCAAATTTGTTTTTCAAACCGCAGAAAATCATCATAAATCATACGATTCGAGGAAGAGAACATGAACGCGACATACAGCAAATCCCTTCAGGCTTCATTAAAGGACAACTGTGAAATTGTGCGATAAGGGAATAGGACACATGTAACTTGGCAATTTGTATTCAACGAACTTGACAGCTTTACTGATATCAATCAGCTCGCGTAGACAGACACAGACAGTAATAATTCCCGAACAGTCGTGAACACACCCTGTCGAATCCGATTGCTTTTCTTTCCATCGAGGAAAATTGTAAATTGTAGCTGGGAAATTCATCGAGTGGAGAATCACGTTATTAACAACCCCGTACGTTCCGAACTTTAAGATTCCGGATTCGGGAAAGATTCTGTTTACAAATGATGTCGTCTTTTACAATAGAATGGAAATTAATTCGAATCTTGTATAATTTGAAAACGAGTACGGTAATGCTGTCATCATTCACATTTATAACAACTGGTCTTGCAGAATGGAAACAATGTACGATATGAGTATCTAAGAAAGTACGAACACGCTTCAGTGATTTAAGCTTCTAATTTTGAACAATAACAACGGTTACTACTTACTAACCTTTAAAATTTCCCTAGGATTTAAATTGAACAAAAACAGTGTAAGTATTTGTTGGCAGTCTTACAATGAAAAATTAATTAAATTAATTTTATAATAACCTTCTATAGAGTCTAGAGAAGATTATTAAGACCCATTGAAAGAAAATTCAATCATGATCTGATAATTAACAACACTAATGAACGCTAACGCTAACGCTAAAATGCTTTCTCCTAGTTGTTTCAACATTGGGAGCCAAGCCTTGAATTATAGCATCGAACGAGCTGAGAAAAAAACAAAGTTAGCCCCATGCTGATACAATCCCAGAAAAAAGGATTGGCCAATATCAGAAATCATGGATGCTCCAGTGATGGACATAACGTTAGAAACAAAGCCTGGACCAATGCGAAAAACTAAGGCATGACTAATTTTGGCAAGAAACGACAACTTGATAAAGACATCGGGAAGTGCTTGGCCCCAGATCTCTTCTTCAGTTCGTACCCGATCCCCAAAGGGGCATAGTACTCATCCATCATCAATGGCGCGACAGCCCAAATCGGGCCAGGGCCACAATTCATGATTCTCGACAATCTCCTTTGGTTTGTTCCCATTAATTCCATCCGCATATGAGGAACTACTCCTTTTCGAAGATCGTTTAGATTAGGCCTGATTTGATAGACATTTCATCCAAGGTCCATTTCTAAGTTCTGGAGCCACTAAAACAGGTTGTGACCTCCATCAGGAAGAAGGTTTAAAACTGGAAAATACGTTCAGAAAATTTCGAGCTAAAATTGGATAATTCTTAACCAAATTCCGAAAATGGACACTTAACACAATTTAAAGGAAAATTTCGAAATCGTAGTGAAAAGCAAAACGGAGTTGTTACACCAAAATGTTACCCTTTTCCGGTAGCTGTAATACCATTGAACGAGAACTTCAGAACGATTCAACCTACCAATTTAAAATTAATAGTGTGACGGAATACAATCGTGTAGTTTCCATACAAAAGTATTTGAAAACTTTGTTATTTCCTCTATCGGAACCTACTGGAACTGAAGAAATCGTTCAAATTGGATGTTAAAACGTTTCTTTGCGTAAAACGTTAGTGCAACTTCTTTAGTGTACAAAAATTCCCTCCTTTAAGTAGCTCCAATTACAAAGTTCTCACATCTCATGGTTAAATTTATTTTATGAAACCGTAGAATTGAAAATTGTATTCGCTTTAATTATTTCAAATTTTAAAGTATGAAAATAAAAACCGATACATTTTAAGAACCCCTTCGAGGCATATTTTATACCTTCAAGGAGTCCTTAAACTGAGTTTCATCGATATTTACAACAGCTCAAAAAGATGTTGAGGAATTAAACTAAATTTTCTAAATTATAGCATGAACTAAGACAGTGTTGGTGTATTAAAGACAAAGACAGTGTTGGTGTATTAATGAACAAAAAATTTTTACTCTTTGAGATAGCTTCCCTGGAAAGGTCTTGAAGTACGAGGTTTAAATCACTTTGTTTAACAACTGCGTGACACGGCACCTGGTAATTCAATATTCATCATATGCGGTACTATCACTAAACTTTCGCAGACAATTTTAATTCTGAAAAAATAGAATAAATTTGCCTTCTACTTGAAGAACCTTCCATATCATAGTCATTACCTTTCACTATCAGCACTTAACTTAGATTGCTGCTCAATAATAAATAAATAAAAATCTAATAATACGTAATAAAGTTTTACTTTATTATATTTATTTATATATTTTGTATTTAATAATAAAGTATTGCGATCGAACTGAAATTTCAAAAAAAATTGATAGGACTAGTAAACACCAAAAAACAAAAAAAAATATCCGTCTGTCCGCTGTATACGCCGTACGCAAAAGCGTTCGAATTTGTATGGTATATAGATTGGGTGGGGGAGTGAGAGTATTTGGGGGGGGAGCGTTTTATACCAGAATGGAATTTGAAATGTTATTTTTTAGGCTGTCAGTCGCATAGTAGCCTGCGCCCCTTCTCAGCATTAAACGCGTTGCGGACTTCTATCCAAATAAAGTTGCGTCCAGACTGTTGCTAGATTTTTACTTTATTTTTTTTTAATAATAAAGTATTGTGATCGACCTGAAATTTAAAAAAAAATTTGCAACCCTGAAATTTTGTATTTTTACGTTTTAGTAGTAAACCCCAAAAAAGTGAAAAAAAAATGTCCGTCTGTCCGCCGTAGACGCATTACGCAAAACCGTTTGAAGGTGCGTAGCTCTCAAACCCCTTGAGATATTAAGTTGAAATATGTATGGTAGATAGAATGGGTGAACTCCTACGAGTAGTTTGGATGGGTGGGGGTGTGAGGGGGAGGAGGGGGCAGCGTTTTAGATGAAAAATTTTGGTTTCTAGATCTCATTAACCGCTTATGCTAGGAGGCTGAAAGTTGTGGACCAATTTGCAAAAAAAAAATGGTCGAAAGTGGTCGAGAGGTGTGCTAGTGGAGGGGAAAATAATGCGTCCAACACGCTTGAAAGCTGGGATTGAAACATTCTAAAATCTATATATCATGAACGATTGATGTCAGACAGCTGAAACTTTGCAGTTGTCTTAAGAGATACTAGGAGATTAGAAAAAGGTTAAAATTTTTAAGGTGGTGGAATAACCAGGAGGCTATTTGGAACGTTATTTTTTAGGTTGTCAGTCGCATAGTACCCAACACCGTATCTCATCATTAAACACGTTTCGGACTTCTACCCATAAAATAATATTTACTTAATAATTATTTACGTATTTTTTATTTGTAAAGGATTTCTTTTCTTATGATTACCATGGAAAAATATAGAATCTTCCAGTTTAAATAATTACAAGTTTTTGTAAGAATAATGTATCGAGCGGGATGCACATATTGTTCTCCGATATTTCTAGGTAGTGAAGCGCTGTGTGGAATCATCGTCAATACTTACTTGTGTACAGCTGCACCTCTTTATTTAACAACATCGGGATTAATGTAGGCGAAGATTTGCTTACTAGTCTTAATGATACTTATGAAATAAAGCGATTTTGTAATCATGCCTCTCCCCATATGGTTTTGCACCAAAGTGTACATACATACACAGAGCGATGATTCGACAAAATACTTCACTGGAGAAGGCAAACAATTTTTCCGAGTTCTTACGCAATATCGAGTGTAAACTGGAAGAGATGCTAAGGAGAATTAGGTGAAAAAAGTATGGTTGCCGTAATCACAACAGGTATTATACTGGACTAACGAAAAAATCGGAAAAACATGAAATCAAGAAGTCATTTTTTTTTTTTGTTTTCCGGCGTCAAAGGAGTTTCTGGTGAAACTGGTGATTAATTGCTGTCCTGACTACTGCCATTGAGGTCATGACAGTTGGAAAACCTTCACTGGAGAAGCCAGTTAATAAGACTGTGACTAGACTAGGTCCGAAGGAGTTGTTTCGTCATCCGATGGCATAGACTCGTCAGAGGGTGTATTATGCCTACTATCCCAAACACCCTTACAGCATATTGCTGGTATTGCTGAGGATTTTTCTTTATATGCGATATAGAAGCCAATTTATTATCTACGATATATATACTAGTAAAATTCTTGCCATCGCATCCTTATACTTAAGGTTGGTGGCTCTGAAGATCATCTAATATTTAAACCAATTTGGTGGAATTTTTTGTTGTTCGCTAGGGTATATAAAGCTCAGCGCTAAGTGCGCGGCATCGAATCCCGCCAACAGCAATTTTTTTTTTTATATTAATGAGAATGGAATTTTTTCGTGGTGATGCTACCATAGACGCTAATTTTAAGAAGTTTTTTCTTTAAATTAGCTTCTATGGTAGCTTCGCCACGAAAAAATTCCATTTTCAACATTAAATCATTTCACTAAAATGAATATACGAGTAAACCAAATACCGAAGAGCCTTTGCTGCATTTTAATTTTATAAGACTATATCGAAATTATTAAATCATGTCGATGGTGTAGATTATAAATTTCGTAATGGCGGTAGTGGTTAAATTATATATTGATCTAAACGAGATATAATCCATACAGCCAAAGATACATGGTGAATTTAAGTCGTCACTCATATGCTACACACTGAACAATGCTGGACTCTGTTCTATTCTTGATTAGTTCTGGATCACGATTATAAAAACTTTGTAAATTAAATTTCTACCATAAATAGGTAATCTACAAAAAAATAGAACTTACCCTGACATCGTATTCAAATGTTGTAAAGTAACTACTTGTAAAGTAACTACTATACACTCCACTTCTGTTATATTATGCATCTTATCTTTATAAAAAAAATTATAATATTCTTTATATTACCTTTTAGCCAATTTATTATCTTAGAACTCTTCGTATTTGTAATTTTGCTTCAAAATAAAAAGATAAAATAAAAAGATGTATAACAAAAATACAGGTGTATATTTACAACATTGTTAAGATAGTTTTACACATTAAAATTAAACTCTGTAGCGGTTGCAACACGGACATATTCATGTATATAATATATTTTCATAACAATAAAATAATATGTGTGTTGTAGGATTCGTAAGTTTTTTTCCAACATTTTGCTTTTAATTTAATATTTTATTATTCTCATATTATATAACATTCAGGTATTTTTATTTGTAGTATTATGTATTAAAAAAAAATTTATACATTTTGTATTAGACACTCAGGTAAAAGCAGGTTATGAAATTGTATTACAATACTTTGTTTTGATAGAAAAAAAGAATAACATAAAAAATCTGTAACTCTCTAAAGGCTCACAGAGCTTATAGAATTCTATCTTAAGTATCATTTTCTGTAAATAGAATTTCCTTTTATTTAAAATTTTCAGCTATTTCAATCTTAATTTCACATTCGCTTGTCATTGACCAATCAAAAAAAAACTGCTTAATGTTAAAAGTTCGATGAAATTACCTGACCGTTTCTGTTGTAGCGTTTCTATACCACATCGTCAATAATACACAAACACACATACAAAACATTCGAAATTGTTTAGCTTAAATTTATACTGAACCCGTAGTATTTAATATTATCAATAAACGGAAAATAATAATGTTTAGTACTTTGACTAGACTAATAGCTAAAAATGCCAGCAAGTGTGATCGCGACTTGAATTATGGAAGTTACAGGTATTCATGGTGGTATGCAAAAAGCGATATCTACACACTTACATAGTAGTTTGGTTTTTTTTTTTTAATTTTTAGGCTAAAATATAAAAATAGAAAATAAAAAAAATTTATAGAGTTTCAGTCGCATAAAATGAAAGTAGAAAATTTAGACTTATAAAACTACGAGGCCTTTTTATGTTCTAAGTCGCAATTCTCGCTAATTAGGAACTGAATGTATTTAGTACTGATTTTAGAACTAATTAGACATCTTCTACTAATTTGTGCTAAATTCAAGGCCAGATTTGCGATACTTTTTCTATAGAGCTTCATCGGCTACCAGATTCGTTTCGTAGTTGCTTGCAGTAGTTGTTGTAGTCACTGTAACTCCATTTTTTATACTGCTCGTAGTATTTGCTAAGGGCTGTTGCAGTTCTAGGCTATTTTTCGAGAATGCGGTCGATTCGACAAGGACCACTTCTTCCATTAGAGGCTGGCGAATTTTCGAATTGTCGATCGTTTTGCGACGTAACATCCTTGCTCCTAAACTAGTGGCAGTCTTTGTGTTACTACTTCTCGACGATACTATGCTGGAATTACGTCGGGATGATGATGACGATGATAAATTCTCGTTTAGTCACACCTTCTCCTCACCAGGAACTGGTGGACCACATCGTACGAACTGTAAACGTAGCGGCTGATATGAAATTTATAATGCCTTAAATATTATGTTAGAAAGTAAGCGATAAAGACAATACAAATATGTAAGGATCATGCAGGATGGGATCAAAGAAAATATAAGGAAATACTAAGCCTATAATAAACTTTGTGCTGAAAGTTTTTCACTTTGCAATTACTTTAATTTGTGTGGCGTCTCCTTCTGTTGAGGATAACGTATTCTGTTTTTCTCTGACACCGCCATAGACGAAAACAAAAAACCTTAAATCACGTGAGAGCCACAATGAGGAAAGAACTTCTCCTTCACTACTGTACTGTATCGTATAAAAGGAAGACTAGCAACTACACCATTTCTAAACTTTCAGAATCAATTAGATTTTGAAGAATTAAATGAATTATTATGAAATCGGATTCGAATAGAACACTTCTCTTGCAGTTACCATCAACATTTATTACTTTTAAACAAATTCATAGGCCAACAAATTTGATGATTCTTTCTAAGTTCGTAAGCGCCTTTTATTTGGAGCCCATGTACAGATATCACTTTTTTCGATATTTCCTCAATATAATCTGCAATAAATTGCTCTCAGTGATTTTTTTTTCACACTAGTATAGTCGTCCGAAAATGATTTCAACCCTCGATGTCGACAGTAATGTCGACCTCGAAGACCAACAATGATGGTGATACGAAGACGATTTCCATAAGACAAAAAAAGTCGGGAAATCCATAAAATTCAACCATTTTCACTCACTATCGACAGTATGGTTCCGTTCCTTTTCATTAGGTGCAATAAAGTCGTCTAAGGGCCTTAACGCCTTGCGTAATAAACTTTAATAAAGCACACGTGGCCATGATGAGAATAGTACTTTATAAAACCGTGAGCGAATCCATGTCTTTTGTCCATATGCCACGGCGTATCCTTGAGCGAAAAACTTTAGTATGCAGCCGGAAGGATGCTTAAGCTCACACATCATATTCTTACACCAAGCAGACAAAGCCATAGAGATATAAAACTAAGCCCGGTAGATACAATGGGGATGGCTACCCCGTTTTCATATTTATAATACCACCGCAGCTAAACGCATCCGTAAATGTTTTCTGTACGAATTTCGAGAAACATTCGGCGTACTGGACAAGGGTAGCTTCCACATATCTCCACCGCCACCACCAGAAGCTAATTCAACGTGACATTTGTAAATTCTAAAGAACAATTTTGCTACAAGGGAATAATACAGAACGGTTTAACAAATACTTTCAGTTGACGTTATCTACGATTATCCAGACTGAAAATTGTGCAACGCATGCAACAACGTGGCATTATGTTTAGATACAATGCTCTTAGAGATGACACTCAGCTAAACCTCTTTTTCTGAGTACAAAAAATAATCGTAAATTTCCCTTGGGAAAATTATAAAATTACTTGACTTGATTCACCTTAGAATTGAAATTTAAAAATTAGGAGAATAACTATATAATATGGTTATATTGGTCTAATTGAGGAGCAAATATTCCGTGATGTCATCAAAAATTTAGACAAACGGGTTGAGGTGTGCTCTAGGAGCCGTGGCGAGCATTTGAGCGATATTCTTTGCCATACTTAATTGCCATGGAACATATAACATTTTTCGATAAGAATTTCATTAACTCCATCATCGACTTCTTTTTAATTTTGATTTAACTTCGAAACGAGTTATTGTAACGCCCTTCATGAAAAATGTATTAGCCAAAATGGACCAATAATTTAGGTAACTTTTTTATTTTCGATTCTATGGGAAGATTTATTTAATCCTTATTTTACGGTTCTTGCTTTTTTAATTTTATTTCGTTTCCTTGGTTTTACAGATTCGCAAACTGAGAAAAACTAAGTCACAGTCATTGTAAAATTGACCTAAAATTTGAAGAAAAAAAAATTATTTATCTGTTACAAAACGCTCTTTGAAGGGTTTTTAACGTCTATACCCAAATTTTCTATCTTTAAAATTTCTGGACAAAATATAATTTAAGAAGCTTATTATGAAGCTCTTTTCTGTAGAGATATCAGAAAAAACTACATAGGTATACATTTAAAAAAAAAAATTTGTTACCCTGAACATTTTTTTTTTCACGTTCCATCACTAGTAGACACCAAAAAAGCAAAAAAATATCAGTCCGTCTGTACGCCGTATGCCATACACGTCCACCGTCCACCGCACGAAGGCTCGTAGCTCCAAAAGCCTGTGAGCTATTAACTTAAATTTTGTTTGTGGACAGACTGGGTGTACCCTTTTAATTGTGCACATTTTAAGGGGTTGTGGTGTGAGGGGAAAGGTGGGGGGAGCGTTTTAGACGGACAATTTTTTTTCTATTTCATAATATGTCTCTCGAATGAGGGTTGTTGATACCCGAAACCTCAGTTTTGCACCCAACTTGCGCATCACTCGATTGGCCCCATTTTTTTCTGACCATTTTACTACGCAAAATTTTTATGTATGATCCACTCCTGGGATACAAAATATTCAAGTTTTCAACGAAAACCCCATTCTCGTCCCGAGAATTCGACAAAATAAAAAGATTTTTGAAAAAATTCTCCACATTGCCATTTTATATACAAATCGCAAAATGTTTCACTTTTAAATCAATTTCAACAAGTTTATTATGAGAACCAAATGTTTGTTATAATTAAATCATAAACACTACAAGGCGAAAATCGCCATTGTTACTTCGGTTTTTGCATAACTTTGTTCGCCCAAGGGATGAATTTCAGCAGGTATGAACACGCCCAATATGAAATAAAAGTTTTGTGTTTTCTGCCAAATTTCGCCTAAAAGAATTCTAGATAAATAAGATGTTCCCACAAAATTTGTCCGAAGGCTTTATTTTTTCTCATTTTGGGTACTTAATTCATTTGTCGGACATCAAGTACCTTATTATTAAAGTGGAAAAATGTAGCTCCAAAAATTTGTTGCCATATTTACCTACAAGTTTATACTCTTAGCTTAAAGCGTTTGGGAGATATACAATTAAGAAACTTTTGATTCCAGCTGTCGCGATACTTTGATTTAAATAATGAATCCATTTTGATAAAATCATTAACGTACTGCTCGGGGAGGGGCTGCTAAAATTCAAAACTGTCTACATTTTCATCATTTTCTATGGCCAGATCCCACTAATACTCGAAAATACGAAACTATACGTTGGCACGTTTACTTCACTTTTTCATTTCAGACCCATCAAATTTACCTTCATATAAATGTTTGGGAAATATACAGTCCAGGTGAGGTACAGTTGGTAGAAGTATCATTGAAACTATTCAATCGATTAAGGGCCACACCCACTTACTCCACAGAAAGCATTGCATTATTACTTAGTAAATTTATTTTTAATTTTTTAGAGAATTATCCTCCACATATCTTTTTCTATGCTACGTATTTACAGTGCTTCCATCTAAGCGTCTCTGAGAACCTTCGTCGTCTTCCTGTTAGTAAATAAATTAAGAAATTTTAAACCTCTAGGTTCCAGAACTGTTTTAATTGCATGTCTGTATGTAAAAGTAAGCAGTGATAAATTAAAAGTAGCTAGCGATTAAAAATTCCTTTGCACACAAACGGGATAAGGATTACAAGTTGCTGGTGGCTTTAGAGCATAATTACAATTCCATGCTTTTATAGTTTGAAACGAGCTGAAGTTAGTATGAAGGAAGTAGGTTCCATCTTTCATAGTAAAAATATGGAATAAGCCTTACCGAAACTTGAGTCGCAGTATACGAATTGGATCGCGGTCGACTACTTAAGAACACTGTTCTCCACTTTCGCTTCACTTGTGCTATCACTTCACCATTGCAGAAGCAGAATAACGTCGCCACACAGAGGCCCTGTAAATAAAAGAAAATTTTATAAATTTTGATATAATAAAATCTTAATTACTTCGTAACGTATAAAGAAATGGAATAATTGATTGCTCAATTTTCAAGCACATTCTTTGAAAAGCTTCACGATCACTTATACTCCCTTGAGGGTTGAATATCGAAAGACGCTAAGATTAATTTTTAATTGATTATAAATTAAGCCTAAAGAAGTAATAACAATTTCGACATCTTATTAGACCTAAGAGATATGTCGGAATTCGTGAAAACAAACTCTACGACTACTTCATCCGCTTTTAAATATCGCAAAATCATGAAAACAATTTCTAGGCGCTCGTAGAAGTCGCATAATTTGAGGTCTTGGCTTACTTAAAAGATATGACGAAATTCGTGTAAATGTGTACATCCTTTTTTCACAGACACTATTTTTTTGCCTTATCTCCGTACTCCACTTTTACACACATTTTTTATTGCCTGGAGCACTTTTCTGGTACATCTACATACTATCTATTTAGATACATTCCAAGTTTCAAATTTCTAGTATAAGTCTTTCTTGAGATAAAATAAAACACTACTCCATTAGCTTGCCCCCTATCAAAACTTTTATTTTTACAACCATACAATGGACCTACACTAATTCGAACTTTTAACTTTCCATCGCAAGCGTTCTTGAGATATAAAAATCAGAATGTTTTGAGTTCCATCCTGCTATACTATATCCAATCTTCAAAAATATTTTTTTTAATATTAAAAAATAATGAAATCATTTTAGAAATGTTACGTCTACTGTGAGAACAATAAAAATAACAAGCATCCGACAGAACATTTGTACATTAAGATATATTTGTACCAATCGTATGGCATATAGAAATAATCCTAATGTATCGGATTAGTTTAAAAAAATTGAACAAATCCGTGGAAGAAGTTTTGAATAAATTTTAAAAAAAGGCAACAAAAACTGAACGAATTTATTGAAGGTGTTAGCTTTTTCTAAGAAGAATAAAGAACAAAAATTTAGTGAGTTTAATTTAAAATGGGCATAAATTTATTGATGATATTTGGGATTAGAATTCGAACAATAAGGAGAGAATAAATTTATCGCAAGATTATTACTCTAAAATAATAAGGATCAAAAATTTAAAGACTTTTTTTTGTCAGAATATTGTAGATATACATTTACTGAAGGACTTTTTGATTATGATTGGAAAAATAAGGTGCTAGAATAGTAAAAATGAGTTGAAGAAACTTATTGCACCTTCTTTCATTTCATTTTTTTATTACAATTTTTTTGTTGTAATTATAAAGACAGCTTTCGTGCATTTTCCAGTGGATGAGAAGACTGCGATGAGTACCATACTAAATTCTCGACTAAAATAAGATGCTACTTTGGCCGAGGACAATCAAAGCGAAATAATGACACAGTTCCTACGGTAGTTCGACCATTTAAAAAAATATTCGCTAAATTAGGCATTTTTGAAAATCAGCTTTTGCTTTTGCACAAGAGAAGTACTGCAAGGCATGTCTAGCAAATAAAATTAAAATGAAATGCTTTAAAATTGCAATATTGTCTTTAGGTTTTAGGTAAGGTGGGTGATCACAATATTGTCTTGAATTGCATTTTTTTCTAATCATGTGGACGTATAAATTTTTTAATTATATTTGTATGGCAGCCACTTGAAAAATAAGACAAAGTTATCTAATTTTCTCTTTGGTATTGTAAGGTTTTATTCGTCAATCGTCAAATTTATTCGTCAAGACTGGCTGGGCCTTGAAGCAGCTGCTATATTTCTCTAGATTAGAAGATTATATAAATCATGAAATTATTTAAACAAAGAACCGAAATTCTTTTTATAGTTTTATTTCGTAGAATATGTATCAAAATAACCAAATGACCGATTAGTATAAATAAATTTATAACTTCAAAGGGATACGAGCTAGCTCCCAAATTTGTACGGCCCATTGAAAGGTAATATTATGGAGCATCAAAATAAAATAAAAAAAGTTCGAAATTAGACGAGGACGTCTTTTCATTGGAGAACTCCCACCGAAGTTAATTCTTATATCAAAGACGATGGCAGACAAATCCTCCAATAAAGACAAAAAGACAGGACGGTAAACATACCCAAGGACAGACGGCAGACAAAGAGATATACTGCCTAATTTTATCTAATTAAATCTTTAATTTAATCAGTAAAATAAATTAATATAAAATTTCAGAGAAGTATGCACTATGTTTTCTAGTACCAAATAATCTGATGAACCGTATAGACTCGCTAATATTCCAAGGAAATTGAACGGGATTATAAATTAATTTCTCATGTTTCTAATAATAAAATTTTTTCAATTAAAAAAAAAATTAATACGTTTCTAAAGTGGGTGTAATTTGAAAGGAAGGGATTAACGAATTTCACTTTTCTTTTTTAAGAATTTTTTTTTTTAAATTTGACTTTCTGATTATCTCATTCCTTAGTTAGTGTGCTTTCCAGCTGATGGGAGCACCCATTTTTTCTATGACTTTTCTATGGTAGCTACATGAGCGACTCAACTTTAAGTCTTTAAGAAAGATTTTGTAGATTCGTAGCGTGAACCATTTTGAAGTAATTGGACAATAGTTGTGACTACGATTTCTATGTGGGTCGTATGGAAGATGTTGAGAATGAAGGCCTAAACCATTTTTTTTACGACGAGAAATTCTAAAAGATGTCAAACTTTGATTTATTCACTGATATTCAAAAATTCATTTTTCTTGGTTAAATTCTTATTAAAGTAATCCAGCAATAAGCCTGTTCTATCCTAAAAATTTTATAATAAAGAAAAGGATAACCGGATGAAATATTTGACTGTGTCGTATCGCACCTGAAAAAAGAATTCAATTAAGTATACGGCCATCCTATGGACACCTTTATTAAAGGTCTACTGTCATGTACTTAAGCTTTCCGTCTAATTTATTTTTCTTTGAAACCATAAAGTTTGTCCCCTCGGCATCGGCTCTGTTTCATCCGGGAAAAGAAATTCATTGTGGGTGTGGGATATTCCCCGCGGAAAGATAGAAATCAACTGGTGGCTCGTGAACGATGGAGCCCCCCAAAAAAGGTCCTGAGTCAACAAATACAGCTAATTTATTCGGGGAAGGAAATTGCTCTCGTTGACGCTATGAGACAAGACAACAAGCTGGGAGAAACGTGGCTACCACTTCGGTTATTATTGTCTTCGTACTGCCCCATCCAGTGGGGCTGGAGATGGTCGCGTTTGAGCTTTCTAAGCAATTTCATCCAAATATGGGGTACAAGCAAAGTCACAAGGTTGACTGAAAAGTGAATTGAAATTGAAATGGCAATTCGAGGGTTTGGTAGAAACAACATTAAAGGGGGGGGGGGGGGGTGCTTAGCTGAAAGATGCTTAAATCGAAGAGGGCTCAAAAATTGGAGCTATGATCTCTCCAGTTTTGTTATGTTGCATTTATTTAAATTAACGAAATGTTCGTATCTCCATTCGTGTGATTGAAGAACTAATTTAATTTTATCCTAAAAACATTGACATATCGCAATTGAATATGGCCTTTGCTCCCTAAGTGCAGCCAAGCTCTCAATCTCCATTACGACATTCATTGTAATAAAATAAAAGCAAATTTACAAAAATCCACCCCTACGTATCATATGCTCGTAGATACTACAAATTTTTCATAAATATTTTCACAATACCGACAACATTTCCAATCAAGTCAATGTTTTCCTTTTTCCGAGAAATATCAATGTATGTCCGATCACATTACATCAAACCTCGGAGAATGTATGCATGAAAACATGGTTTGTTGTGATAAACTTGGGAAAAAATCGAATAATGTAAAATCAAAATTCAATAAACTCTCACGAGTAAGGTATACCTATCTATTCTGATCTATTATCGTAGAAGGCTCATGAATAATGCACGCATCAACAAATTTTAAAGTATTTCTCAGTTTATTGTGTTTGTATCGAAGATTCGAACGAGGCGTGGCAAATGTATTGAAAAACAAACTACAATATTCCTTTGTTGTAAACCCTGAAAGTCTGTACAACATAAAATACTGAATTTTTTTTAAGAAAAATAAAGCTGGGGATAATAAAAAAGTAAGCGGGCTTCATTAGTGCGGTTGTAACAATTGGTGTCAGAAGTAGGATTTCACGCATCAATAAAATATAATTTATCTTGTGAGTGATGTGAAAATTTTGTAAAAAAACGTGTTTTGAAGAAAATTTTCAAAGTAAAAAGTACGGTGAAAAATCGATTCGACAGAGTGATAATTTTTTTTGTGGCGGTAAGCCGCAATAAAGTTCATTGAAATGTTAAATAAAGTGAAAAAAGTTCACTGTTTTTGTGTAGATGTACCACGAGAAAAGTCCTCAATTTCATAAGTGAAGTGGAAAAAAATTCGGACAGGAAAAAGGAGAGTTCGAAAGAGTGATAAAAAGTACAATGCAAATTACGTAAGCATTTTGGAAAAAAATTGGTTTTGAGGAAAATTATTGAAAGGAAGGTGAAAATTTTTCGTACGGACAGAGTGAGATTTTTTTTAGGAATACCGCAAAGAACATCATTGTAATGAAAAAAGAATGAAAACTTTTGTAAAGTGATAAAAACAGAGAAATTAAGTGAGAATTTCGTACAAAATTTGATTGGAGCAAAATTTTTCGAACCGATAAGTTTGATGAAAATTTGCAAGACGGACAGGATGAGAATTTTTATACAGTGAAAACGAAAGAAACGGTCAAAGTCGGAATATATCATCAGTTGTTTCGAGATTATTATGTTTCTTGGAAAGTTAATTTTGTTCTTAAAATAAAACTATTTAAAATAGAGATTTTTAGCCGATTAAACATTGAAAAAGCCCATGTGGACTATTCGAATTTCGGTATATTATGTACACTAAAAGCACATAGAAGTAAAAACGAATTTGCTACCTTATCGGACTTAAGATATGACGAATTGTTAAAACGTATACAAACCCATTACTTCCACTTGGTGTTTGAATTTCGAAAAAATTGTGAAACAGGTTTTTAGACGATTTCATAAGAAGCAACTTGATATCTCATGAGACACAAGGGATTTTGAAAAATTTGTGAAAACGTAAGCAAACCCTTCACACTCCTTTGGTTCTTGAAATTCGAAAAATCGTGAAATTGGTTTTTAGGTCATTACATCAAATGCCGCAGTAACCAATTTTATAACTCATTAGAGCTAAGGGATGGCAAAAATTGTGAAAACATATGCAAACCCTTGGGGGTTAAATATCCAAAAATTGAGAAATGGGTTTGTAGGCGATTATATAAAAAGTAATTGGAAGTGCACAGAGATCTAATATCTCATCAAATCTAAGAAATATATGTCGAAGCTCTGAAAAGCATACAACCCCATACACCCCTTAGGATTGAATATCTAAAAATACTGAAATTGACTTTTTGGCGTTTATATAGGAAACCTTAGGAAGTAAAAATGAATTCGATATATCATCAGATTTAAGCAATATGTAGCAATCTGTGAAAACATATGCAACCAACCTCCTTACACCCACTTGAGGGTTAAATATCCAAAAATCCTGATACCAGTTAATAAATAAATATGAAAACAGTACGGGAAAGTAAAAACCAATTCAATTTCTTATTACTTCTAAAAGAAATGTTGGAATTCGTGAAAACGTGTTCAACCCGTTTATACCCTCTTAGGGCAGAAAAGGAAAAAACCTTAAAAGCAAGTTTTAGACGATTAATACGGAAGCCCGTGAAAGTGAAAAGATATTCGATATCTGATCAGACCTGAGGGATATGGCAGAATTCGTGAAAAAGTATACAACCCCTTTACACCCCCTTAGGGGTCGAATATCAAAAAATTTTGAAAACACTTTCTAGGTATTTATGTGAAGAAGCCGTAGAATAAAAATGAATTAAATATTTAGGAAGACCTAATAGATATGACGAAAATCGTGAAAATATATGCATTCCATTTTCATTGATCATTTTTTTCGCCCCCCTTCCAAACGCCGATGGATATTTGAAAATTTTTTATATCTAAATTACTTTCCAAGTTAATTTACATATAAATACCGAGTTTTAAAGCCGTTCTATAGATAGGAAAAACACCACCCAACCCTCGTACCATACTACCCCTATAAAAAGTTATTATATATATATAATATTAAATTTTTCCAACATGCTACTACTATAGCTCTATATACGTATAAATACCAAGTCTCAGCTTTATATCATTGTAGCTTTCGAAATATAAAAATCAGAACATTTCCCTTATCACACTCCCCCACCCTCACCCTCTACACCCTCACCCTGCTAGGGGTCTGTTAGGCCTATTTCTGGTAAAAATTTTAAGTATCTATCTCACACTGTTCTTGAGATATGAGGCGTGATTTCTTAGAATAATTCTTATCCCTCCACTTTCATGCTCCACCGCCCCCTTAAAAAATTTTACTTTCTGCAAACTTTATTTGTTAACCTTTATACCGAATTTTATTTGTCTAGTGCAACTGGTTCGTGAGATATCGTAATCTAAAGTTTTTCACCACCCACCTCTGCACGCCACTGCCCCACTCAAAGATTTGTTTCCGATCTATTATCCTAGTAAACCTACAGAAATTCATTAAGTTTCAATTTTGTGACATTAACCGTTTAGGAGATATGGATTTTAGAATGTGTCGATCTCGGCTTTCGAGCGTCTCGGGCGAATTATTTTTCAACCCAATCCCACACCCATTCACCCATATCGGCATTTTTTTTGCAACTGGGTCCACTATTGAAGCTCTATATAAATTCTAAGTTTCAGCCTCCTAGCGTAAGCGGTTGCTGAGATCTAAAAACCAAAATTTTCCGTCTAAAACGCTTCCCCCACTTCTCCCGTCCCATCCCCACCCTTCAAAATATGGTCACTTCAAGGGGCCTACCCAGTCTATTCACAAAAATTTCAATTTAATAGCTCAAAGTGTTTGAGAGCTACGAGCCTTCAAACGATTTTGCGTACAGCGGTCGACGTACGGCGTACGGCAAGTATTCATTAATATTATGCAAAACCGTTCATCATTTTTCGGTTTGTTTTGGACACACACACACACACACAATAACAGAAATGATGTTAAAATTCATTGTTACAATGAACGAGTTCATAATATTGATGAAATCAGTAATTCATATTAAAGTACTGATTCATTATTACAATTAGTTGTGTCACTCTCGGTATGACAAGTTGAACGAATTCATAATATTGATGAAAAGACTAATTAATGTTACTAATGTTGTTCCTCATATCAAAGTATAAATTCATAAATTCATATGAAAGTTGAAATGGATATAATTTCGGTTTTTTATGTCATATGAAACCGAATAAAGGCTCCCAGACACTTGTGCGAAATTTTTGCTGATGCTGCGACTGTTTCTCATCGGAATAATTCAGACTATTTGATTACGTGCCAACGATTATCTACTCGTGTGTGGAATCCTTAACAAAAAAATATCAGCCTACAGGGGATCCGAAACCTTGAGATGTGTGATGGTCGTTTTCCTCAATATAATGAATGTGTTCATTATTACTATGAACATAATCAATGTATTTTACGAGTACCAAGCGAAAATGCTTTGTTTACAAGAACTTTCTAATCAATATGATGAAGGAGTGCATCAAAATTCCTAGGTGCTGATTTCTGACCTATATGTGCTCTTTCCATATATACAAATGGATGAAAATATTTTTAATGAAATGAGATTATATTTAGATAGTAAATATTTGATGATTTTCTACATTGTTGTAACGATTTTTTCATTAATGCTAAGAATTTGGTTTAATGAAAGGCATTCATTAATATTAAGAACAGTATTTTTTTCAGTGCATATTTTGAGAGAATAAGAGTTTCTTTCACCAACCACCACCAAGCTCAGTTTCTTGCCTAACTTTGTTATACCACAGAGATATGAAGATATTTGTGATAAAAAGTGAAGGTATATAAAAATTGCTCTTGAGTTGTTCTGTAACCGAGTGTGGTATTTTATTTAACTCCAATTACAGTATAAGAACTAAATAATCTTGGAAAATTTTAAAGCATTCGTCTTATGGGAAGAAGAGTTTCAATCATAGATCCTTCACCTTTTTCTTCATAAACAAGTTCAAATTATTCTACAGCTCAACAGCAATTTATTCATTACAAAACAAATAACTTCGGAATAATCCTCAACGATCCTATCCTTTTTTTAATTACACTTCCGACTGTTTAATGAATCAGCATTTTACTACTCCCAAAAAAGTGATGCAATTAACAAGGTAAAAAAATTACGTAGTCTACTGAGAAGGGTCATAGCCAAACCATAAATATATCAACATTTTCCCTTAATTCATTAAAAAAAAAACTGCCAACCTGTTCATTAGTCTCAAACGAACTCCCCAAAAAATTCCAATCTCTACGCGTCCTTGTCTAATAAGGGCAATAATCTAACCACATTTTTTCCCCTTGTGAAAGACCGTCCATTTTCGTTCGTGTAGAACTTGTGCTTTCTATTAACATAATTGGGTGTCCTTGGCAAGGAAATTTCTTGTTCGACTGGAAAGAGGAGAACATAAAAAGGAAATAAGGAACATAGAGAAAAAAAAAGGTTCAGGAACCCCCCACAACACCATCCTTCCTCACGTAAAAATAGCAACAAAAATTACCTGAAAAGATGCTGTAAATGCCGACAGGACTTCGTAAGCGTACTCCCAAGGGTGTCCGCTTTCTGGACGAAACGGTGTAAGGATATACTGTAGTCCCAGTAGCGGAACAAGTAGAAGAGTTGCTCTGTAAAACACGGGAAGAAATCAAATTAAAAATAATTAGATAGTAAATGGATTAAGAGCTTAGGTAACCATACAAGAACAGACGAATTTAGTTCATACAATTTCAACATACCTGACAGCCTGAACAATTGTCCTCGATGGGCCACTTCCTTGAGGGCCAGCCGGGGCTTTTAATTTCAGCAATAAAACCCGAACGATATTGCAAAGGAACACCAGATTCAGGAGCAGCGAAATACACACGGGCACCCGAAGAATGGTCATAAAAGGACTCTCATTCATCCAGCATCTGAAAATTGAAAAGAATTTTTAATACAATTGAAAACTCAATCAACGGCACCAATCCCCGACTTACTGCATTGTTGCATCCTGACCGCTATTCAATCCTCTCGAAAGGCCATAGATGATAATAACCAGAGCCGGTGAGCTCCAGCCGAATCCAATCAACCATTTTACTAATTTCTGTTCGGAAATGAAAGCCGAAACTAGGACAGTGTGTAAGTAGAATCCTTCGCAAAGCATCCAGGCATAGTTCGTCAAAAGGAAGTAGTAGAGGATTATGTGCAGCGCTACACAGCCTGGCTGAAAGTATAGAAAATCTTCTAGATTCGATCTGTTTTGAAACTTGCTTTCAGCTCTGCAAAGGACATCAAATTCTAAGTCCTTAGATTCAGCCCTAGCTTTCTTCTTACCCCGTTTGTAACGCTCGGATCACTCATTACTTTGTACCAAAGGAGCCATAGTGAGTTGTTGGCTGCAAACGATGCGAACAAGTTCATGTGCAGCGTAATCCTGGCGCATTTTAAGGATCTGTTAGGATACAAATTGTGGCTAAAGTTAGATAAGAATTGTTCATAAAAATGGGATATCGCAATAAAAAAAATATATATGCGATAATTGTATTTTATGAAAAAGGATCCATTTGATAAGGTCCGAATTAATTTTTTTTCGCTGGGCTTTACCTTCCGAATTTCTGCCAGATGGCTAATTAAAGATAGTGGCTCCGCTGTGATCCCACTTTACTACAGCAATATTTAACCACCCCCTAGTCAATTTCATTCCAAAAGCATCCCAAGGTGTAATGTAAAAAAATGGAAATATTTTCTGAGAGTGGAATCCAAAAATTATAAA
Source organism: Beris morrisii (assembly GCA_951812415.1). NCBI lineage: Eukaryota > Metazoa > Arthropoda > Insecta > Diptera > Stratiomyidae > Beris > Beris morrisii. The sequence continues at coordinate 137,400,560 of OX638312.1, read as the reverse complement.
AATGCGCCCAGACTTTTGGTAGTTTTTATATTCTTGATTAAAAAAAAATTTTTTAGGAAAAGTTTGTAAAGAATGAATTTTAGACACAAATAAATTTATTTAGTTCCACTCGGAATTCACTTGTTGTCCCTTCGTGTGATCGTCTGCGCGTCTGTCCGGACGCAAGATAACTCGAAAACGCATTGTCTTAAGAGCTAAAATTTAGATCTATTAGGATTTATAAGGCTTAGCAAGCTAAGACGTCTTACTCCTTCTGTTACCATACGAAAGTACTTAAAACACATTGTCATGAATACTTACCGATAACTACCGAACAAGCAATTGTGCAAACATTAATTTTATAATGATTGCAAAAATTATAAAAAAATTTGTATAAAGAAGAAGAAAAGTGCTTAAAATTTTTTTAATTCGACTTCCGGAACCAGTGGCGGTGCTGATAGTTTTGGCACCCGGCGCACTTTCCACATTTTGGTGCCCCGAATTTTATATTTTGTTTTAGAAAAATGAAGGATAATTTCCAAGATTTAGCATGATATAAATAGAGGAGATGGAGTTAAAGTGAGCCCTGCTGTTAATTTGGCCCGCTAACTATTTCTAATAATTCACAGTATCATTTATGGTTTGTGTTACATATCGGGCTTTCTGATATGTAACAGATAAACACCATAGAACAAAACTGAAATAAATTGCTTATTCATGGGTCATTCCATCAAGAATCGCCAAAGTTGTGACCTTACCATCTCCGATTCTTATGAAAATTTTTGTACTTGAAAAACTAGTGACAAAAATAATTGACATTAAATTTTTGTTTCTATTTCATTGTTTTGTTAGTTATGGTATGTTAAAGTTTTCGCAAAAACGGTGTCCGAGTCCACTTTGAAAACTCATATCTCTGGTAATTTTTATCCTAGAATAATAAAATATTTTTCAAAACATATCAAAAAATTAAATTGAGATCCCAAGTTAATTTTTTGGTATGTTTTGTAAAACAGTATAACCTACAAAATATAAAAAAAATCCTTATCCTTGAAAAAAAATTTCAAGGATCATTTTTAGTCTAATTTTTTTTATATTGCGACAGCCTCCCCTTTTAAAATAAGATCTATTTTATTATTCTAGGATAAAAATTACCAGAGATATGAATTTTCAAAGAGGACTCGGACACCATTTTTGCGAAAATATCATATAACTAACAAAAAAATGAGATAGAAACTAAAAATTGAAATTCAATTATTTTTTTCACTAGTTCTTCATGTGCAAAAATTTTCAAAAGAATCGAAGATGGTAAGATCACAAATTTCGTAATTTTTGGCGATTCTTGATGGAATAGCCATCATACGAAGGATCGCCTTGCTTTTGCAAGATATGCAAAATTAATTCCATCAACTCTGTGATTGCCTTGAATCTTCAAAGGTGCATCTTATAAGAATCAATGGAAGAATATATCAAAAGATCTCACGGAGCAAAACGTAGCCGCTATCTTCAGAACTGTGGATGTGATACAGGATGATGAACAGATCTGCTCGGATAGAAGTACTGAAAGTAGTGAAAATGAGGCTTCTTCGACTGAATACATACAATTCGACCAGGGACGTCATTTCAGTCTTACGCAGGAGGCAAGATCTTTTTCACTGCATATAAATTCATTTGAGTCGATATTAAGATATGTAGTGTATGGTATGCATACGCGCGCACAGTTCAAGGAGTGCGCAATTTTTTTTAACTCCTTTAAAAATAGTCTTTCTTGAAAAAATCAAAAAGTCACGGTTCCCTTCAATTCTGAAATTGCCCCCCCCCCCCCCCAATTACGTCCTTGAATTCGGCATTTAATGTTGAAACAAATTGTGAAAGATCCTTTCCACTGACCAAAGAAGTAAAATATACATTCAATTGTGATTTTTTGAAGCAGAATGAATGTCCTCTAGCTGAAGGCGATAATTATATGCGATTTTTGCCTATAAAATTGATTTTTTGGCTATTTTTCCTATGGTTTTATGCACACATTTAATTTGGCTTTCCGGTGCCATATTACTACTCATTTCAACGATAGTCGTATGCAAATATTTCTGAATTTAAATATTTGTTTAGAAACTGTGAGGCTTTCTTCCAATTTGAAGTAATTAAGTTTAAAGGTTTTGCTGACATAACGAAATATTTTAAAGCAGCCTTTGAAACGTAATTACTATTAGCACTTATTTCTTTCCACAATAAAACCTAGCAAAAAAATATCACATTTTCTTTGGTCGTCAAACAGTGCTCCCAACTCGTGAAAATTCTAAATATTTCAATTTTCTCGATAACATTAGAATAACTGTACCGGTATTGCCGTTTAATTATTAGATAACATTTCTTCATTGCATTCGTATAGTGGTGATCACGTCACGAGAGTTTAATTCCCTATTTATTTAAAAAAAATACCTAGAGTGAATTAAAAAACCCATCGGAATTTACATGAAAAAATAATGTACATAAAGAACTGAAGTACTGGCAACTCGCATATGCCTGGGACCTCTGAGAATCCATTTCATTCCTGTGGCGCACTTTTATAAACTGCGCCAGATGCCATGAATACATATGCACTCAGCGGAATACAACGCATGCCGTCGCGCATAAAAACGTTAACAGGTCACAGTATGGATGTCGAACCGTGGTGCTGATGAAATTTTTGTGCCAAAGAGTAAGTCAATAGATTCGCACATGTTTGATCGAACAAAACGATGTACATGTCGGATCGGTGGAGGAAAATGATGTTGGTTATACAAAATCGTTTATGTATGTACTATGTATTTGGAAAAGGGTGCTACGAACATGTATTTATGTGATAAGATCAAACAGCAATCACATATTTAAGCGAATAAAACAAACGTTTGGGAGTACGACGTGCTATTAATTTGTACTTGGATGGATAGGTATATGTAGGTAGGATACCATGTTTTGCAAAATTGCAAAAATTACAATCAGTGAATTTGATAATTGCAGGTTCGTACATGAACGAACAATTGCGTAGGTAGATGGAACATTAGGTGTGGCGCCCGGCGCAGTTGCTCCACTTGCTCCTATGGAAGCTCCGCCCCTGTCCGGAACCCACCAAAACGCTGTGCTATAAAGTCAAAATTTTACATGAATAAGTTGGGAATTAAAAGTAAGGTCGAGTTTGCCAGTGAGCGAAACTACTCAACGATTTGCTCCGAACTCCCATCTGAAAGTCCTTTAAGCACGTGTTCACGAATATTGACCAATAGTTTTAAAACAGTTCAGACTAAGAATTTGAAATTTTGAACACATTTATTATACCACAATTCCATATTTCATCATTTTCCCGAAACCACTGAAACTCAAGAAACCAGTAAACAGGGAATATGAAATATTATACGAATTGGTTTCGAGTGGAAAGTTAAGCCGAGTTCGTTACTGAGCCAATTTCCTCCACGTTTTCATATAATAATAATCAATAGCGCAACAGCCCACATTGGGCCTAGGCCTTGAAGTAATGCTAGAGTTACTTCATTACTAGACCAACGGAACACTAGGAGGTGCAGTGGTCAGCCACACGCTCGTCCGTGATTATTACCCCGGTTTTTAACTCAGCTACTCATTTACAGCTGAGTGAACTGGTAGTCCGGCACCCAATACTATTCTCGAAAATTACTTGTCGCCAAGCAGATTCGAACCTGGTACCAGGTGCGCCGAAGGCAAGTGCTCTAGCCACTAAGCCACCCAGATTACGTTTTCATATAGCTCCCATACAAAAGTCATTAAACTCAGAATATAACTTTGCGAACTGATTTTTTTAACTGGTGACAGTTTGAAGTTTCAATATAAAAACAATAAGCTGTGTTGAAAAATCTGTGCAGTCATCTTCCGTAACCCATTAGAATTCAAGAAATCATTGAGTTACACTGTTCTAAAAAAATATAATTTTCAATCCAATTTATACTTGAAATTTCCCGTATACATTATTTTGTCAAGTAAAAGTACTCATTTCAAGCACTTTTACACGAAATTACTACATGAAAAGTTTTTCAAAATTACGCAATTACATTCCAATGTAAATTCACCAAAAGATGTAAAATTCAATGGAGTTTTTTTACTGTGTAGTTTATATCGAAATTCACAAAAAAGCATACTTTATGCAGCCTATTGTTGATTCTATTTTGTCCACAACTCCAAATTAAATCAGAGTTCAGTTTTTCGTAACTATTGCATATTTTATTATATTTCGAATCGGGGTATTTAGCCGATACTTAAGAGAGTTGAAAGTGGCTTCTTTCTATTAGTCGACAGAAAAGTGAAATATTAATATAGTACCTTGTAGAGTGTGTTTTACAACGCTAATGACAAAAAAATTTAGATGATTGCCAGGTTCATTGTGATCAAAAGTGTTCTCCGTAGTAATTTTACTCTATTGAATTTAAAGGACAAATAATATTTATTATACCTGGCATCACGCTTTGATCAGTATCTCTGGATTCATCTTCACAAAGGAATAATAACTTAAGCCTTATTTTAAAGACCACTAGGATTTTAAGTGGGCTTCATCTCTTTACATACTAGTGTTAACTTTGTCTGACAGCCATATGCATCCGGAGACCAGATTATAAGAGTTAAAGAAAATATTTAAAATTACGAAAATTTCCGATTTTCTTCTATTTAAGTCCTTTTTATTACATTTTTGAAAAGACTATAATAATTCCCATAAAACTTATTAGTGAGTGAAAATACTTAATAACAAGTCTCAACTCATTTTACAGAACTTTTTAAGTTCATTTTTTTTTTGCTAATTTGCTCAGTTGGTTTATTTAAGAATAATCGCAATAACTTCGGAAAACATGCAGCTACGTGAAAAATTGTTATCACAAACAGAGAAAGGACATTTTTGGACAAAAAATAGATTGGTCCAACTTTTTTCTAACTTCTATGATCTAATAAAACAGTGTTTAATTGGATGTTGAGATACAACGAAAGTCCTGCGTCTTTAAAATCGCTGTGAATTTTTAAGGAAGCAGGATAGTGGCTCTGCCAAAAATACTGTTTCGACCACAAAAAATTCCGAAATCATTTTTTTGTCATTAGCATTATGAAATAGGTTTTTTTATGAACGTAGTGAAAATGCTTTGTAAAGAATTTCATTAAATTTCGTGGCAAATAATCAAGACAAGCGTTTCCAAGGTGTCCAAAATAGACACCTATGAAATTTATTGAATTTAATTGTTGTCATTATGTGTGGAGGGTATTAAATACTTAGATCTAACACCTGAACAATCTTACTTCAAGAAATTGGATAATATAAAAGGACTTTTAATATTTGCGAAACTAGTACTTGACATACATTGTTCGCCTTGCAGACACTCCTTGACATACAGTCTCCAACTTCTAAATTGTACCAAAGGAGTAGTATACTTCCATATTTCTGAAATTGAACGCACATGTTTCTAGTACCTATCAATTACATGGTACGCATCTTCCACGCCTCACGAATTGAGAGATTGACCCGAAAATCGACAGGTGTAACTTCGGTAGTATCTCATCAAAGTTCCGCCTTTGTACGAAATCATGTCACGTCTGGGAACTACATGGACATCAAGCTGACCCACAATATCATTTTCGCTTCGTATCTTCAAGAAAACTTTTTACAAGACTGTTCACTCGAAGTTCGATTGGCCATGTCCTCATAAAATAGCGAAATTGCTTAGCAAAACTTTTCCACCCTCCCAGAGTACACACCTGTTGGTAGGTAGACCAACAACTTCCCAGGTCTTATCGTAAACTGGAAAAAAGACTCTCCTTTTTCTTTAATACCGATAAATCTTTGATAAGTTCAATTACACACTCGAGTCTGAACATTTCTTCCTCGGAGTTGAGGAATTTAATTCGAGTTAAATCGAAATCATGTTTGATCTCATGCGATAAAAAGTTAGGGAAAAAAATCGTCCTTCTTCGCCTTTCTCGTCGATTTTATCTCGGTCTAAAACCGTTTCTGGTAAGTACCGCACTTGCCGGAACCACTTAAGGCAAATCACTTGGCCAAATGTTGGCTAACAAACAAACATGCAAACATTAAGACTAATGCACCTACTCCATCTTTCACCCCTGCTTGCGTTCATTTCAGATAAATTATTTTTTGATGCTATTCCTGGCGGCTTTTAATTAAAAAATTCTTGTTCTGTGTACTGAACAAATTGTCCAAGGCCGGAACGGTTTATTTGCGTAGCAGTTTTTCCACGTTCCATTAGTCTTGATCCGTTTGCGTAGCACTTTGATTCCGTCAGGTAAAAGATAGCAAACAGCGTTAAAGTATCTATAGTACAATCAAACAAGCAATCGGGCAAATACTAATCAAACGATTTTCTTCTGATCAAGAATTAGTAAAGGAATTAGGAAGAACATTTGTTGGAATGTGGTCTGGAATTGATCAAACAGGCGAAAGGTTGGACTCATGGCAAGATATTTGTGATGATACATAAATCGAATCAAATGAAGATGGTTAAAGTAATTAATCTGTTTCTTATTCCCCTAATAAAATAACATTAATGATGAGTTCTGAATTACTTAGATACATACTTAAGATACTTAGTAAAATATTTAGCTAACCACTCATTTCATCTGTGTAATCTTGAATGGCAGCAAGTCAGAACCCGAACTGAATCTTTCATTTCATCTTGTTGTAAATAATTAAGCAATTGGAGGACAGAACTTTTCCATCTCGTTGCATATGCAAAACTGGGAAAAAAGTCTGTATATTATACCAGGTTGAACCAGAGTTATAATCACTTCCGCTTTATCAAGATTCTAATGTAACTACTTCGTTATACTGCGAGTCATAAGCCTTTAATCTGACACTGCATTAGTAGGGTATATAGCGTAGCTAGCGGTGGTTTACACCAAGCTACCGATATTAGTTGCGATAGATTCGACAGGTGAAGAACAATCTTTTTCTTATTAATAAATTTGAAGACGATTTTCGGATTGTCTGGATGTTTGTTCCGCGATATATAATAAGCCCAACTGAGGCTGCAGTGACAGAGGGTAACCATACCAACCCCTATTTCCAATTGTTCCGCGATAGCTAGAAACGCGATCAACTACTTCTAATGAAATCATAATCAACACAGGACATAAAGGGTCCTTACGAGAGTTGCTGTATAAATAAAGACCAAACTCGAAAATAAAAATGAATATTTATCGGCAATTCTATCTTATTGGTACATGTAAGGGTTTCAATCATAATAGTCCTAGAGTTGCAATGATTTTTTTATTGAACAAAATATTATAGTTCGTGAGATTGTCATTACTATTTTAATTATATGCACGCTACCAAAGTAAACAAAATTTTAATATAATTTTTGCAAAACTTGTGCAGTTTTTTTCATTTTTGAGCATTTTTTAACAATAAAAATGAGTCGTTCAAGTAAATTTTTTTGGTGAGTTGAAAAAAATGTAGCTCAACAACAACATTTTAAACAAAATTATTGTTTAAATGAATAATTTCGTAAAATATTGTACTCTTTTTATAATTATCTTAATTCAAACCATCCGCTGAGTTTGGGAAAGATGCAAGTTCATTAAATAGTAATTCAATCGGGACTCCGTATGTGGTTTTTTGTTGGATGCCAAATTCCATACAGTACTGTAATTCCGAAAAATTTTAATTCCTGTAATCAATAAATATTGCATATGAATTCAGTATATTAGTCTGAATGGAATTCCTTTTAAGTAACAGTACTGAAATCAAAAACAAAAATTAAAATTTTCTGCACCTACATGGAATACTTATATGATACTATAAATTTATATCGATCCAGTATCTGCATTAAACTGCATTTTATAGTTCCTTATCGTGTTCCCAATTGCTATCTCTGTCATTTTATATTGTCGGAAGGTAGACTTAAACTTCGTATTTCAAATTCTGAATTCTGGAACTACCAAGCCCGCATATTTTGATAAAATAATTTATCTGAGTCAAAAAGCGTAGATTAGAAGGTTGTGATTCAGTACCGATACAGTACTGTTAAAGAAAGTATCTTATCTCAATACATTCTTTGAACCATATTTTTAATGAAAATTGTATGGTAGCAACTCGATTTTTTACACTTCACCACCATACCTGGAAAATTAAGTTCTACTTCATTTTTAATTCCGCTCAATTAGTAGTAATCGCGCAATTAACGTATGTGCTTATAAACACCAAAAATATACTAACTAAGCCAATAAATCAATACTTTTCCTGACACAATTTTCATTAAACGTAATTTTCCGGAAGTTGAAAAATCCTCACAAAGTTTCCCATCGAGCAAATTTCTGGTGACGTGATGATGTGTTCATAGCGACATCAAAGACAAGGTAGATTAGCAAAGTGTACTGCCAAGTAAATGTTTTGACGTCAAAAGGAAATTAACAAGGTCGATCTTATCAAGGAAACCGAATTCATTGCCTAAATGAGGCTTAATGTACTCCCATACATCAATATCACATTTCTTTTGAAGTTGGCTCACAAATATTTACTGGCCAGAAAAGGGCAACCAAGCTTTAACAATGTGCAGTTCTATATGTCTTACTAATTTTATAGATACATTAGTGAGCATTAATAAATCAGAAATTATTCATGTAGATTTTAGGATATGATGTCGACGGTTCAATTTCATGTTTGTATCGCCATGTTGTCTTGCATTATTAATAGTATTATACGTTAGTGCAATCGGAGTAACAATAGATACATTTCGACATACCAATAATGAATATTACAAAGTACTTAGTATCCTTGGAGATATGTTCCTCAAGTTTTTACAGTAAGTAAGAAATTCCGAAAATTGTATGAGCTAACCTTTCACATTTTTTAAGTAGCAAGGTGAGATAAAAATTTAAATAAGTACACTTAAAGTAATTGACAAATAAAACGAATACAAAACAACAAATTTGGACTCGCACCTTTGTATTAAAACGGTAACAAAGCTTACTATTGGAATTGGCCCTAAATAAAACATTTGTTATAATATAATTAATAAAATATTAAACTTGATTGATAGTAGACCGCTAGACATGCCACTGCCCAATCTATTGAATTTAAAATTATAAAATTAACCGCACGAGCAACACCAATTGATACCGAAATTATTATATTTATCAGCAATTAAAATGTTAAGTACTAATTTCTTATTTAATTTAGTTAGTATAACAATCACCCTGTACCATCACGTATCTACACACCACGGCCATTTATTCATACACGTACATTTACACCACACAGCGGACGACGGCACCTGTTCACCACACCGTGGGAACCAATTCTAAGAACTGTGCTATAAAAGCACCGTCGAGTGGCCCAGACGTTCATTCTACTTCGGAGAAACAACAGGCACGCACTCTAGGGTCGTGACTAGCTCTTCGTTATAGATTATAAAGTTAATATAGACAACTTAAATACTAACTCTTTCTATTTCATATCCTATAGTTAGTTTATTTCAGGTCATCAAAACAATCCCGATCAATTGAACTTGGAAAGCGTTTTTGTGTGCTCATAATGAAACCCTGGATAGTACAAGCCCTCATAGTTTCGCTTTCAAAAATTAATGTACTCTCAGGATACTTCAAGTGAAAGGTCTGGCTGCTTTCAGAACTCTAAAAATCTTTATTTACTTTAGGTCTTATTTATACTACATACAACATAGTTAAAGAACTGCAATTCAGCATTCGATATCAGCATTTTTGGTATCGAATGAAATTATTGTCGGCAGCACGTGTAGACATATTTGCACCGCACAAAGGTTAAATCACAATTTAACAGTTCTAGCATAAGTGGGTTTTGAGAAAATAAAATTCAGAATTCAGACATTTTTCGTAAGATAGGAGTCTACCAAATCTTCTGTATAAATTTTAAAAACAAATTCTGAAGAACTCTGAAGATATTAAATATAAATAAATATATTTCGAGATACGTTGTATTAAACCACCTTCCCTAAAAAAGCTATTCGTTATATTCAAAGTTTAAAGTTCTAAAATTACATTTCTTCGTGTGATACGCTAATCGTTTGTACTGCACAAACATTTTATTTTTTAAATACCTAATTTTACTCTTTTTATCTTTAAGTGTTTGCGATACATGAAAATCGGAAAAATCAATTACGACCCTAGATCAACCTAGGCATTTTGTATCTCCCGCACTTCCATCCGCTACTGCATTCTTCAACAGGTTGTTTTTAATTGTAATGCGTATATATATGTAAGTTGCAAGTTTCAACTTCTTACAGTAAGCCGTTCCTGATTTATGAAATATTAAAGTTTAAAGACTACGACAATATGATGCTCGGTCCTAACTGTTTTACTTTATTATTTTAATAATAAAGTATTGTTATCGATTTTTAAAAAAAAAAAATTGCTACTCTGAAATTTTTTTTCCGCGTTTCATGACTAATAGACACCTAAAAAGCAAAAAAAAATTTTCACTCCGTCTGTACGCCGCCGCCGTTCGCCGTACGCAAAACGTTACAGGGCTTATAGCTCACAAAACCTTTGAGCTATTAAGTTGAATTTTAAGCGGACCTCTTCAAGTTACCACCTTTTGAGGGGGGGGGGGCAGGTGAGAGATGGGGGAAGTGTTTTGGTTTCTAGATCTCAGTAACCGCTTACGCTAGAAGGCTGAAACTTGGAATTTATATAGAGCTTCGATAGTGGACCCATTTGCAAAAAAAAATTGATATTGGTGAAGGGGTGTGGGAGTGGGGGAAAATAATAATGCGTTCGAAACGCTCGAAAGCCGAGATCGAGAGATTCTAAAAGCCATATCTCCTAAATGGTTAATGTCACGAAATTAAAATTTGTTTAGTAGTGGCAGTGGCGTACGGAGGTGGGGGGTGAAAAACTTTAGATTACGATATCTCACGAACCAATTGCACTAGACGAATAAAATTCGGTTTCTGTATAAAGGTTGACAAATAAAGATTGCTGACAGTAAAATGTTTTAAGGGGGCGGTGGAGCATGGAAGTGGAGGGGATAAGAATTTTTCTAAAAATCTACGTCTCATATCTCAAGAACAGTGTAAGATAGATACTTAAAATTTTTACCAGAAGTAGGCCTAATAGGTCCCTAGCAGATAGGATTTTGGAGGTGAGGGTGTAGAGGGTGAGGGTGGAGGAGGGTTTAAAGGAAAAAGTTTTATATCTTGAGAACCGATAACCATGGAAAGCTGAAGCTTGGTATTTTCATAGAACTATAGTAGTAGCATGTTGGAAAAATATAATTTTTTATTGAGGTAGTATGGTACGGGAGTGGGGTTGTTTTTTCTAACTATAGAATAGCATATGCTATAAAGTTGAAACTCGGAATGTATATGTAAGTCAACTAGAAAAGAAATATTGATTAAAAAAAATTCAAATATCTATTGGTGTTCGGAAGGGGGGCAAAAAAAATGATCAGTGAAAATGGAATGCATATATTTTTACGATTTTCATTATATCTACTAGATCTTTCCAAATATTGAATTCATTTCTATTGTGCGGATTCTTCATATAAAAACCTAGAAAGCGTTTTCAGGATTTTTTTAAATTCGACTCCCAAGGTGGTGTAAAGGGGTTGTATACATTTTCAAGAACTCAGTCATATCCCTCAGGTTTGATTAGATATCGAATAACTTTTCACTTTCACGGGCTTGTTTAATAATCACCTAAAACCTGTTTTCAAGTTTTTTCCTTTTTCAACCCCTAAGAGGGTAAGAACGGGTAGAACACGTTTCCACGAATTCTGTCATATCTCTTAGGACTGATAAGGTATCGGATTGGTTTTTACTTCCTCGGGCTTTCTTTATATTTAACTAAAAACTCATTTCAGAACTTTCGGATATTCAATCCCAAAGTGAGTGCAGGGGGGTTGCATATGTTTTCACAAATTCCTACATACGAGTATTTCTTAGTTCTGATGAGATATCGAACTAATTTTTACTTCCTAAGACTTCCTACATAATCTCAAAAAGTTGATTTCAGGATTTTTAGATATTTAACTCCAATAGGACGTAAGGCTTTCGACATATTTCTCAGGATTGATCAGATATTAGATTGGTTTTCGCTTCCACAGACATTTTATATAATCGCCTACAAATGCATTTACGATTTCATGAGATGGCCCAAAACCAAATCACGAAAAACCTCCTAATCACGTAACAACTGATACTCGTATTATACTACGACCTAGACTGCGTCCCGGAGTATGACCCAATTATGTAATTCATATATGTTATATGTGGCAGCGGAGTAATTATTCTAGCGCGACCCCATTATAACCGCTTCCCGAACTTTAATTTTAGATTTTCAGTCACATAGTGACCTACACTGCATCTCAGAATTAAACTCGTTCCGAACTTCTACCCAAAAAATAATAAAGTTGCGCCCAGACTGTTGGCAGATTTTTTTTGCTTCATTCCTTCGTGTTAAACTTAGAAGAGGGAGAGGTATTTCTAAACTAAAGGAGTAGATTGGCTTATAAACTCAAAAGAAAAATTCTCCGGATGAAGATCTAAAAAAAGTCCGATACGTAAAATATTTCAGCGGATAAACACTTCACAATAAAATTGAAAAATAAACAAACCTTTCAATCGGACATCAAAAAACCAACCGAACTGAAATTAAATTTCCGTGGAAATCCGAAGTACCCGGAATAAAATCAAAAGTCAAAAGACTTCTTTTCGATTTCCTAAGCATTTCGAATGGATTTATCCCGATGAAAATCTTCAAAGTAAGTATAAATCGGTGGCATTTCAGCAACAAGTGGAACGCTGCCACCGACTGCTTTCTTATCGAAATGAAAAGGAAATTTAAACGGTCGGAAAAAATTTAATGTTTCTAACGAAGTACGTTCTCAGAATTCTCATTTCTCCTTATCGGCTTCGTTCCACAACCTCAATGTAACTTTCTTGGTAGTTTGTCACCAACATCCCACCACAAAAGTCAACTACGAGTTCTCCAGAATTGAAATTATGTGTCGAACGAGCGTCCTTAGAAAGACACCCCCTTTTACATTTTCGTCCATCTGCCATTTAGTCAGCATTCAAAGCATACATCAACCCCCCCGATAAAACAGACAATCTGATGTGAATGCTTTCAAATTAAGACCGCACCGAACTATACACGTCTTGGTTTCTATCTGTGGAGTGGACAATAAGATAAAGTGTACTCACCTGAAGTATCCTAGAATAGCTAAGGACAGGAGAATTGCGATAAGTGATATACAGTATCCCGTCTCGTAGATTAAATTTACTTTCTGTCTCCACTGAAACGACACAAAACCATTGAACCGAGTTTAGGTGACGATAAGGAACAAGCTTTTAATGGACACTACTAACCTCCAGGTCGTCCATATTAATGCACGTTGTGTAATTTGACCACGTCTTGTTGGTTAACGGATGCCTGAACCACTCGCCATTCGTTCCACATTCCTTGTGGGCATATCCTATAAATAGCATACATAATCAACGCTAACATTACCGGGAAAAGCTAATTGAGCCGTAATAATCGCACAAAATTACACACATACTTTTAATGGTCACAGCTCCTAATTGCATACAATTTCTCATACGTTAGGAACTGTCGTCCAGTCGTCGGTTAAGGTAATTTAGAAGCGTCATCGAACGGACATAATAATCACCCGCATCCGAAATGAAAATGAATTGCTACTTACTGGTCGGATCAAATCCAGTCACCCAATCTGGACATAGTGCGTATTCGGAAGTTCCGGCAGCAGTATCAGGCCAACAGGTCCATCCGTCCCAGGTGCCCGGACAATACTCGCCTAAGGACGTGGAAACAAGAGATTTCTTAAGGATCCTAAATAATAGCTTCGATGTGATTTGTGTGCTTAGAAATTATTGGCCAGGAAGGCCAGGACTTGTTTGGCCTTTCAAAGCCACCACTAAGCAACTGGTGATTTACAGGACGATTTGCCCGTTTACCTGGCTTCTCGGTTGATAAACTGCGGTTAAGCTTTTGATAGCACTCCATCTCACGTTGATATAAAGGATCCAGTGTTGGCTCTGCCGATGTTATCGGCGCACTTGTCGTGGTCATCGTAGTATAAAATTTAAATATAACGTATATATTTTGTATATCTACAGCAACCAATTCGTTTGCAGAGCCGTTTGTTGGCGAGGCTTGTGGTTTGATTACTGAAACAAAAGGAAAACAACGATTGTAAGAACTTAAGTTGGAAATTTCTGTAGGATTTTCTTTTATCTTAGGATTGATTCAAAGCTGTTATTATAATGTCTTTATAAATTTGTTTAACCTTAGAATTTTAAGAGATTTTTATGTGGACTTTTCGATGAAGAATACGGAACAGTGAGCTTAGTCATTTAATGTATATTTATTAGAATCACTAATCCTCTTCTTCGTAAAAATCAAATTTTAAAAGCTTTTCTATTTGTCCGGATGTTCTACTCGACTTGTTTCATAATGTATACCTACACATTTAGGCAGACATACTCGTATACCAAAGGCAATTATGGGCAACTTTATATCGTCCTTAATTCGCTCACATATAACCCGATATTAAATGTCTGAGTATTTTTTTTCAGAGCCATTGTTGCTTACATAAATGCGAACTGTTTACATAAATGAAATGTCCTTTGTTTTTTTAATTTACAAAATGTTAATCAGAATCATATAGCTGACAGAAAGTACTTACCATTTTATTCATTACTAACAGTGCAAACAACTACTAATTTCAACCGTATTGTTATGTCTTAAGTAACGGCACAGAATGTCCTTAACTTTTACACTTTAAAATTTCTTAGCAATTTTTGTGTTTGTTTTTTTAAAAATTATATTGATTGATGGTAACAGAACGTTGTTAATGGCCACATTGCACGTGCCATATTGCACTTGTTTATTCTACGAATTTTTTAACTTAAAAAATTTTCCTTGTGTTCTACATTTTTCAAATTACTAAAACCTTACACTGGAAGAAATATGAAAAAAAAATGCAAGGGTTTGTCCGAAAAAGTATTGACTCTACCTTTCGAGTTGGGTGCAAATCAGCAAACCATGATTAATGTGAGAACGCGTAACTAGCTTTTTTCACCAAATTTAATATTTTTCCAAAACACACTTTTACAGCACGGCAAACACCTCCTACATAAAATTGTTATGACTTTATACTGCTGCTTTATGCTGTAAAATCAAATTGTAATATCTGGAATTTCAACTAGTTAAAAGGATTCAGGCTTCAGTAACATTATAATTTTATCAGTACGGAGTTGCCAGATTCTTGCCAGCATATACTAATTCAAATCGACTCAGAAAACCGAACCGATTCACACATCCGAAATATCTGGGGATTTTACCATAGGCCAGACATATATCTGTCTCTTGCAGCATTAAAAACAGTGCAAATAGTCCGGACCTAAAAATAATGAAATTGGCTACGATTTAAACTAACAAAATTATTTGTACACTTTGAAATTATCTTTATCTCAAAAATTATTATCGTGTTATGCTCTCATTAAAATGGCAATTATGTAGGTACAGAGTAGATTATACACTATATAAGCTTTCATGACAGAAAACATGCAGAGGAAAGCAGATGTATTGACGGCCTTTTTCACGACTCTAGTAGAGAAAGTATTCTACATACAATAATCTACATACAATATTCAAATAAAATTGGTTCTTTTCAAACAACACAGAAAACCGGCTGAATAGAAATGATGAATTTCAGTTTTTGAATAAAGTGCGAAATACGAGTATGTTGTAATGTAAGCTATTATTTCTTGGACTAGCGTCAACGAGAGCGGCTTCAGAAATCAATAGGATTTTTTAAATATATCTCTTAATTTGAGGCCAATCGGAAAATTGAATGCAAGAGAAGTTGAAGAAAAATTAATTTAAAAGGGTTTTTCATTTTAATATTTTTTTTTTAATGTGACCTGTAATGGATATATTCACGATTTTCAATTTCACAGTCTTTATTTTTATGGATCGGCCTAGAAGAAAGTAATATTAAACTCGTACATTGTAAAACATAAATATTAAACTCACACCTTATAATAATATTTTTCTCTTTACCTTTTACTTTTGATCATGGTGATTTTTCTCTCTAAATTTACAATTTTTAATTGCAAATTTTAATTAATTTTTTTTCCAAAACACCAAGGTGTTTCGGTTTTTTTTTACCAATCCGAAAAATCCAGTTCTTTCAACACGTAGGACCACATGTCCGAATTTAATTTTAAAATGTTTATTTCTTCACTTCCTATAATGTTCTAAAACATTAATAAAGCAAAAAAAAAGATTGTAAAATGTTTGCTTATAAAATTTCAATAAAAATACATTTTATTAATAATGAAAAAATTTTTTGCTCTTAATTTCCATTTTATAATATTTTGATTTTATTTCGAAAATAAACAATTAAAAATTAACCAAACAAAATGTTATTTATGGTTTTTATAGACGCTCTACTATCACAACAAAATCCATTTCAAAGGCTATATTTAAAAAAAAACATTTATTAAAACATTTATTAAAACGTCAAACATCAGGTGTAAATTAATTAAAAATCTGCCAACAGTCTGGGCGCGACTTTATTATTGTTTGAGTCCGGAACATGCTTAATGCTGAAATGCAAAGCAGTTTTCTATGCGATTGAGAAAAATTTTTTTAAATATTATGTCGATCGCAATATACTTTATTGAAAAATAATTGAGTAAAAAAAAATTCAAAAATATGAATTATTTCAATAATTTTGCAAAAAAGATTTGGAAAAAATTATAGTACAATAATAACTTTGAAAATTAAAAATTTGAAGATTGTTTTGAAGTAGCTTATTAAAAGGAAACGAAAATTTGTCGAAAAATCTTCTTCTAAAACATAATTTGCTTAAAAATTCTTCTTCAATTTTTTAGCGTCAAACATCAGGTATAAAGGGACTAAAAAACGATATAGAGACCAAATTTTTCGTCTAAGACGGCTCTTCTTTCACACCCTTACCTCCAAAAATGATACACTTAATAGGATCGAAATCTACTAACTAAACAAAATTTTAACTTAATAGCTTAAAGTGTATGGGACCTATGAACTTTAAAAACATTTTGGGTAGGGCAGACGGTGGTCAGGCAGATAAATAAATTTTTATTTCATTTCTTCTGGTCCCAAAACCTGAAAAAAATGTTAGGGTGGCGTTTGTTTTAAATCAATTTCAATGCTTTCATTATTGTAATAATAAAGTAAAACAAAACTATTGCCACTTCGTTTTCAGATTATGGCTGCACATTGAACTCCTTTTGGTGTTATCGTGCATAATTATATGGAACATAATTTTTTATCTACCTTCCACGAATTTTTTGAAGAACCTTACGCATTTTGAATTCTTATTTCCCACGTATTTCAGGATTTTTCAGTGAAAATTGTTCGCCTGTCGATACTATCAACAGCTTAGCTCCGCTTTTTTACTAACCGAATAGCGTCTTCTCCAGTCGGAATCGCGAGCGGTGAAAAACGAATATGTAAATAAAATCCCGAAAATAACACAAATCGATTGGCAAAACGCTAGCCTGCATTTCTAATAATAAAAGTTATTCCTGAATAATAAAATTATAAATTGTTATTCTCTATGAAAAGTTGTTTGCCTAAATTGTGTACCCACTGCTCACCTTCTTAATCGATAAAATTTGCAAATTCCATAATATATGAAAATATTGCGGGAACAAACCAGGCTTTTTAAAAATAACTTGCATGTGTTCTAATAATCTTATGGATTAATTCCAAAGCCAAACAGATTAACATTAAATGTAAAATTATTGTGGCAACTGTGGATACATTGGCCTGCTAATTATAATCACAGCCATGTTTTGATAGTCTCTTCTTCGGGCAATTTTAATCGAATTGGGTTTTTTTTCTGACCAAAATTCCAATTAGTTGAAATTGCTATTTAGCACCACATTAGCCACAATTTATTTTCAATTCGCACCAAACGATTATGAAAGTCTAATCCAGATTTGAATTTCTTCTTATTTCTTAGCTAATTTTTTTTCTCTTCGCTGTTTATTTGATTTGGCAGCCGATAATAGAATAAAATCGCACAACAAAATTATTTCTGCCAACATTTTGTTGGGGTTTTAGTTCGGTTCATTTGCCTTTGAATGACAGCATAACTTGCGATAAGCAATTACATACAATTTAGCTTATTATCGATTGGAATTTCGAATTTTAAATTGTTAGTTTTACAGGACAGACAAAGTATGTTGTTCGTTGCAATGAATATTGTATTTAAAACATTTAGTAAAAAAAAGTTTATTCTTAAGGTCAAATTTTGGAAAATTTTTTACAACTCGAACTAGAGGATTAAGTAGGATAAAGTAAAAGTAAAATTAAACTCAAAAATAATACTCAGGCTTATGCAAGTGTGTATAGCTTCACTAAAGCTTCATTTTTAACAACTTGACGACCGCCTACAATCCACACAGTTAAAAATTTTTACAACTTTAAATGTTGACAACTAATTGCCAACATAGGATATTGTAAATTAACATGTCACAAAACCACATATATTCCCACTGTAGCTTTACTTTGTAAAATTACATGCCTAATAGTACACATAAATCACATGACACATGTAATTTTACAGTATGGAGGTTGAAATTTCCTTCATTGAAGTACTTTGTAATATTTAACCATATGTAACTATTACTTTTTGTAAATTAATTTACATATAGTACTTTATTTAAATCGATAGTTTTTCGAATATTAAGATTTAGCGGAACGAAAAATTACACGAACTAAGCACGAATTTAATCTTATGTTTTTAATATGGTTTTTTATAAACACTTCAGCGAGAAGTCGAATATGGTTTCCATTAAATTGTTAATAACAATATATATCTTAAAGAGCGAAATGGTAATACACTTATTTGTATTGTAAATAAACAAAAATGAGGTTTTATATCCAAAAAAGTTATTTTATTTATCAAAAATTTTAAAAACTATAAAATTATAAAAATAAACATTTTCATTATAAATAAGATGATGTATAATAGCTTTGAAACCCAATTAGTGAGTTATTACCTACTAATTATAAAAAAAAATAATCGCGATGTTTACTTAGCACAAGAACTAATAAATAGACGCACGATTGCATCAGCTCCCTTTATTTACAGCATGCCGAAATGTAAAATTCCATTGACAAGTACTGTTTGCAATTTCGGGCCTTAATTTTATTTTTTACATGAAATAATTTTATTTTTCCATGTTTTGAAATGTAGTTTTCCGTACGAGTTATTGTAATTTTTATCTGTTTGTAATTTTACATAGTACCTACTTCATGTAAAAACTTAATTGCATAATGGTAATAGTGTTTATATATGAATTAGGTAATTTTACCTATGATATGAAGATAATTTTATTACATTAAATGTTGTAAAATTAAATACAAATAATTTTTACTGGGAACTGTTATTGCCAATGATCTCGAATATTGCTATGAATCAACTTCAATCTAAAATGTATCTTTCAAATAAGTTCAGAGCACACATAAGTCGAGCAAATTTAGTTATTTCTCTGACTAATATAAATGTTGTGCAAATGCATTCCGCATATAAATCATACCAGCAGGCATTTGGCATTTATATTAAAATGCAGCATGTGTTCGGTCACGTTGAAAGTACAAGGGATTGGTTGAGAGAAAGAATCGTGGTAATTTGTCCTTTGACCAAACGCAGCCTTCCAGTACAGAGGATACTGCAAGCCTCAAAATGCTAATTAGGAACTCCAGTTTATCTGCAGATGTGAAAAGTGAAAAATCCCATATGCAAACGAGTCCTTTGGGCAAATAAATGATTGCTGGAATAGGGAAAGAAAGTACAGCATCCGCATACAAATGTGCACTGCAGGTTATTAATTTCGGGCACTTTCAAACCTTTATACTTGACATGTGGAATATAGCACCTACTCAATCTTTCACAGATTTCAAATTGAATTTAATTCAACGGAAGAGTGAAAAATCAAATAAAAATTATTACTGAAAAGATCACAACTCTGAAAACTCTTTTATAACGCGAACGAATTTATTTGATGGTGTCTGCTTTTGAAGGTGAAATACTTCTGAAATCTTTCTGTTCTGTAGCAGGATGTATTTTGAGTGACAAATTGTAAGCTAAGTGGTTCTTCCATCAGTTCTTTTATGATTTAAAAACATTTCCGAAACATATATACATACTAACATGTATCGCACCCAATTGAATAACTTTAGAAAATACTTTAATCCTCTTGATAAAAATATCGAGAAATATACCGACTTTTTACCCAAAAACTATAGCGAAATCATGTACACGTCAATTATTTTAAATAGTCACAAAAAAACTAGAAAAGTATGTACAGCAGTTTGTCCGATCCGTAGATAAGAAGGTCCACCTTCCCAGACGCGTGCACGCCTGCATACCATGTCCCACAAAAATACATGTGAAGAAACGAGCATTCCAGTGTTTCTCAATTGAGTTTCACTAAGGGCCGAGCGAAATAGCACTCAATTTCTGTCCAAGATAATGTGTGAATTAGAGTAAAAGTGGCAGAATCCCCAAACGTGCTCTTAAAGGCAAGGCGATTGTTAACAGGCCAGTAGGCAAACCACGCAAACGATGGGAAGACTCAGTTGATGAAGATAGCAAAGCCATCTTAAAAACAATTAGCAGATGGAGGACGCGATCTTTGGATCGAGACGATTGGAGGCGACGACTTCAGGAGGCTAGGGCCCGATTTGGGCTATCGCGCCATTGATGATGATGAGATAGTTTTTTTTTAGAACAGTAGTAGAGGGATAAGCGTTAACGTAGCCGCGGGACATGGCCTTTTTCACCTCTTTGAAAAAATTTTAACTACGGATAGGGATCCAAGAAGTCTTTATGCTCATGTCTCGGAGGAATCTGGAGATACTAAACGATTTTTTTAAGATTTCCTATGCAACAATGTTTCCCATGTTCGATAAAAATTCTTTGCTTACACCTAAACCCACAAAAACCGTTTCAATGTTTCATCTTCATTTCAGTGTGAGATATTATAGTCAAAAGATTGATCCTCCTGCGTACACTACTGCCACTGCCACTCCCAATTTGTTTTATATTACTTACGAATTTTTTTTAATGTTTATAATTAAATATTTTATACTAAGTTGATTTAAAAAAATTGCTTATTAGGTTTTGCGAAAACTAGACGAATTTGTGGTAAACCAATTGTTTCACGAACAAGTTATTATATGATAGAAAGTTGAAACTTGGGTTTAATATGTATGTGTATAGGAATAAGAGAAGCATATGACGAATATGATATTTTTAAGTGGAGCGGTGGAGTACGAAAGTGGAGAGGATAATTGCTTTTATCAAAAATTATATATAATATTTGAAAAAGGACATTACAATTTACACAAGAGATAAAACCAATAGTGTAGTAACCCGAAAAGATCTTTAATTGGTTTTTATTTTATTTTTTTTCTCTACATCCTGTTTTACTTTATTATTTTAGTAATAAAGTATTTAAGACGTTTTTGAAGATATGTACTGCAATTTTTATATTAAAAGAATCACTAATGGTAGAACGTTCAAAGTTAGCTCTTGACGGTTTTTTTGCTATTGGCATATTTTGGAGCAAAATATTTAAAAGCGGTCATATACTTTCATTAGTGAAATTTTCATTATTTTTATTCACTTGGCTTAGTCTATCCTCTGAAAAAATTTCAAATATATTTCTCTACTACGAGCCGGTCCTGATCCAGTAATCTTCGTAAACTCCCTTTTCACGCCAAACTCTTAAAAACGTGGAATGTGAATGTGCTTTCACTAAAACATGTAAAAAAATCCAAATTGAAAGTATTTCAGAAAATATTTTATTATTTGAATAATACCGTCTTAAATTGCTTATCGGCACACTATATAATCGGACCACCTACCAATTGGTTCCCATCCTTTGTATTCATTTGAATTTTGTATGCAATAGTTCTCAATACTTACACCACAATTAAATTGAACCATGGATCGTAGCAGCTTATACAATTGACTCATAAAGCAAACCGGGAAAATCGGACCGCATATCTGCTCTAACGTCTGCGTTTCGTATTAGCTACACATATTCTGCGTCTTTATGAAGTTCGCAGAAGGAACATAATGATATCTAACGTAATTTTTGAATATTTCAAAACTTAAGCCAAGACTCTCTTCATCTTTGAATTTAGGCCGTCACTATTAAAAAGAGGTTACTTTATAATTGGACCGCTACTATTAAACAGGTACCTTGATATCTGGACCACTTTCTAGTTGCACCAATTTTTCGTCTGATTAAACTTTGAACTGCAATTTATAACTGAAATAATTTATGACGATTATGCTGTCTTAGCTCTACTCTTATTCCAACTTCATTTCATACAAAAATTTATAAAGAAATGCTAAAATTGGGTCGATTTTTTTCACTTTTTTTCTGACCGTGTTGCAACATATATATAGACATCAAAAAATGTTGTTCTCAAATAAATTTTACTACTTTCTACAAGACTTTCTTTTAATATCAAAACATTCAAGAACTCGTAAAGTCCGAAATATAATTTTTTATAATCATTCGACCTACGGAACAACCACGACAACTATAAATCATAACATGCAGTATAACAAATTCCCTCCCTCACTTATTTAAAAAAAAATGTTTATCAAATCAAACAAGTTGCTGATGGAATTATTTCAACAGCAGCAAATTATTTCTGGTTCATGCCATTCTGTAAATTTAATGTCAACATTTTGACTCGGAATGTTGATAAGTGATGAATGAATTTCAGGTGAAATTGATCTCTGTATGTTGATTGAAATCAATTGCCTGTCTTTTAATAGAACACTAAACAGTTCGTTTTTTTTCTCAGCAGTTAATCTTCATTGATAGAATTTTTTTTTCCTCATTTCGAATCTCATTAATTCTCAATGATAAATAAAATAAAACAAAAAAATTGTCGAATATTTTTAGATTAACGTAAACATGTGTGTTTTCAAGCATTCGATGTCTACATTATCTGGGCAATTTATTATCAATTTTTTTTCAGTCTTAATTAGAACGATAATTTCGATTAAGTGATCCTCAAATTACAAAAGGAGATAAAAGCCGAAAGCTAGACTAATATTTTTACGAAATTTTGCATTTTAAAAAGAAGCAGTTTTTGCGAATTAAACAAATAAACGGTGAGTCGTAGGAGCTATTGCTCAGTTTTATAATTAGACATCCTCGGTTTAATTAGCTACTCATCACATCATTAATTGCTTGTAACGTCCTTAATTTAACATTACTGGAATTGTGTGTTAAAAGAAAACTGTTTTTTTTTGTTTAAGATAAATTATTTATAAGTGCTTTACTTCCAATGAATTTCAAGCACGCATTTATAAGAATACGTGCGGTGGACTCTCGTTTCTTATCCGCAGACTACGTACACATTAAGATAAAGTTAAGTGGTATAATTAAATGAAATTAAAAGATTTTTCATTTTCTTGTGTTGAAATTAAACTTAATTTCTCTTCGTATTTTACGCTTGAGAGCAGCTCTGGTGGGTGGCGAATTAATTATATCAGAATATGGGTATAAGAGGCTTAATCGAATGAATAGGTTAATAAGGGAATTATTGAATTGAAGTTAAAAATTTCAAATCTGATTTTAAGGACTGGAACAATCTGTAATAGCTGCTCTTATGATAAACACCAAAACCATAGATTTGCGTATGATTATTTTCCAGCATCTGCACGTATGTCCCTACTTCGATTCGATTATTCTTGCATTCCCAATTCGTGTGGGAACATAATACCCGCAACAGTACGCACGTATTTATGGAACAACTCCATTCCTGCGCGAAACAAGTTATGAGATATATGATCTCGACGAGAACGTCATTGGTACGGCATATATATACAAAGAAAATCTTAAAGTCTTTGCCATCCAACCCAACTACCCTTCATGAAGTATTATTGTCTCATTAAATGCGTGGATAATACAGAAGTTCCAACTTTTTGACATAAACTCTTCAGAAGGTATCAAAAGCAACACAATTTTTCTTCATTACCATTGCCGACCTACATCTATTTCAATTCCAAATTTCAACTTCACAGCATAAGCTAGATCCATTACCCCTTCTTTTACACTCCCCCACTGAAAAGGTGCACGCAATTTGTCGACTGCAAAAATTTTAACTTCAATAATTTATAATCTTTTAGTGAGTCAACGCGTTTGCGTACAGTAATCATTAAAATCTAGATATACGACATTTTAATGCTTTTTTCGGATCTGCTATTCCTAAGACATTACAAATTAAAAATGTCATGGCAACAACTTCTTTAAACAGCATTTCAATTAGAATGTAATTTAATCAATTAGAAATAAGTAAATAATTAAAATTCAGGCACGACTTTTTTTAATAAAAACACCAAAGTTGTGTTTCCTAATTAATGTAATATTTAAATATACACGTGAAGTTTCTAACTTTAAACTAATACGAGTATCAGTAAATTAAGTCGCTATGTCGTCATATTTCGGTAGTACAGTAGCAAGTAGTTGTTTCATGTTTCATATTTCAAAGGGGTTTAAATATAAATAAACAATTTTCATATATTTTTTTTAATAAGAAAATTATTTTTTATATGATAATATTTTATATAACTGAAAAAATATATTGGCAATGATTTTTAAAATCTGTTATAAGTTCATTTTCCAATTAAAAAAAATTTCTGAGTTTCAAAAATAACATCAGGAATACGAGAGATTTTTGAAAAAAAATTCTTTTATATAATATTTTTTCGTATACTTATTTTTTAACTATAACAAAATAAAAAAACTCTTTTTGGACACAACAAGACTTTCTAGTGAAAGATTTTGAATCTTACGCCCATTAATTTTCGATTTGATTTTATGCGATTTTTTCAATTTCAAATTAAATAAAAACTTATTTTTGATCACAACGAGATATTTACCTTTCTAATATTTTCACTACTTTACAAATTAAAATAGAATGATTTTTTTTAAGAATATTTTTTTACTTGTGCAAGAACTTTCGAAAATGTGTCAAACATCACAAACTAAAGAAGAAACGATTTTTGAATTAATATAATGATATTTTCATCAAAGATTTTTTCAAAAGATTTTCTTAATTTTTTTAGTAAAATATATTTTTGAATATAAAGAGTTCTTGCAATTAGTTTCAATATTAAAGAAGTTCCGATGAGTTGTTTGTTTACAGGTATACATTTTTACATATTAACTTCAAATTGCTTTCATGATATTAAAAAAAGTAAAAGTCATTAGAAATATATTAAATAAAGATATTAGATATATTAAAGAAAGTCAAATTAGAATGTTTTTCTTTTCAACCTACTATAGGTAGTCAATCGCATAGTAACCTACACCACATCTCAGCATAACACGTGTCCCGTACTTCAACCCAAAATGTAATCAAATTGCGCCCAGACTGTTGGCAGATTTTAATTTATTTCTTTACTTTTATCAATTTGAAGAAGACATAACCCGGTAGCCGTTGAGTATACAAAATTCTGAAACCGATTTAAAGTAAAAAAATAATTCAAAATCTTATCAGACCTATATGTTGAAATTGTATTCAATCATTCTACCTCAATTAAGGGTTGAACATCGCAAAATTTTGAAATCATTTTTTAGATCATTTTATGTACTCGTATATAAAGCCCATTGAAGTAAAAGCGAATTGGATCTCATTGAATCCAAAAGTTTTGTCGGAATTCGTGAAAACATCAAGTCATGAGTTTTTAGGTTTCTATCCACTACGGCTTTCGAGAAATTAAAATCAGAATTTTTTTTTTCCACTACCTCCCACTATACCCCCCGGACACCTCAACACCCCAAATTGTTTTCTCTTATAGAAGTCTACTGGGTCTAACTACAGTAAAAATTTTAAGACCATATCTGATACGGTTCTTAAAATATAAAAATTGATTTTTTTTTAAATACCCCCCACTTCTGTGCTCCAGCACCACTCTCAAAAATTATACATTAAATGTAATTTTATCTTTCTGGTACAATTGGTTCGGAAGATATTGTTATCCAAAAATTTTCAAAACAAAATTTATAGGATAGCAAATTTTTTGAATTTTCAGGTCGATTACAATACTATATTATTAAAAAATAATAAAGTAAAATTAAATCAAAATAAAATCTATAATGTAATTGAAACTTTAAGCATTAAGCATTAAAAGACTTCATTATTTTCAATAATTTGTTTACAATTGTACTGCAGAATTCTTTTTCTACAATAATTGTATTGTAAAACATCTGCTCGATAAAACATGCTCGATATCCAACACTTACGATTAATTAAGAAGTGTAAATTAATCTAGTTTTACTTGTAATATTTAAAAGTTTATCTTATAATAAATGAACGGCCTCGGTGCAAAGGGTAACAAGCCAATTTTTAGATTTTTTTAAATTTAAGTTAATTAAATTTTATATTAAACTACATAATTTTTTACAGCTCATCAATTACTACTTTTGTTATACCAATAAGAATATATGCAAGAATTTATTCAATGCAAACTAAAGAACCATTTTTTTATTGTTTCCTCAAAAGTTGGATTTTTGACTTGTTTCCTTTTGCACAGAGATCGTCTAAATGTATGCACATGTTACCAAAAAGTTTGCTTTTTATGTACAAAAATTAAAATTGGCGAAAATTGTACTGACTAACAAAATATTTAGGAGAAAATTAAATTATTATTTATTATTATTTTATGTGTATTTTCAAGTTTTTAACCTGACCCGCCTAGTATAAAAAGAGGTCAAACCAAACATCTTCTTTGTAGTCCAATTTTTAAAATATTTACACCGAATCAGGGTGCAGTGAAAATAAGTAGTAGTACGGCTGTCCCATTTCAAAACCTGCTTTTTAGAAAGTTTTAAAGAAGAGTCTGAAAACCTTTTTTTTACTGAACCCTCAAATATAGATATTAATAATTCGATATATGAGTGGTTCAGTAGAAGAGTTGCCTAACCAACAATGCTACGAAATGAGACATCGGACTCTAAATTTAGACGTAATTTGAAAAATTACTCTCAAAAAGAAATAATTTCTATTTTGGTCAAGCAATGTATACTGATATTATGATGAATAAATAAGTTTGGAACACAAATACATGCTTATTGTGGTCAAATCGAAAAAGCCTAAGCATCAAAAAATTCAATGTTGCTTAGGCAACTCTTCCACTCAACCACTCATATAAGAATTCTCCTAGATAACCTGGGAGAACTCCCAACATATCGTGATAGAAAACATGTATTTATAGGGGCTTACTAATAGGAACTTTTTGGGCACCTCTTTAAAATTTTCTATCTAAAAACCTCTTACTACGTTTTGTGATAGGACAGCCGAGTATCTTAAAGAATTCTTGAAAGATGAGACATCAAGGACGTGTTCGTACGACGGATAGAATGGCCTGTTTTCCAAAAGACAAATTCAAGTTCCACTGTTTTAAATTTCAGACGGATGCCAACGCATATCTCATTATCTCCGACAATGTCCATCTTTCAACATATGTGCAGACCATTCATCTTCGTCTCTAATCCCATAAACATAGTTTCGACCATCACTCATCTCACTTAGTGTGACCTATCCGTCCCGTCAATTATGTTATTCCCGGACACCCCTAGCGAGCATCATCACCTTCAATCAAAATTTTATGACACGCTATAAACGGTTTCCTCGGCTCAACATGAGGTTCCGTTTAATTTAATCGGTCGCCTCGAGATAATCTTCAAGATCGTTGTCGTCGTCTTACGTTTCTCCGACGCCCCCAAAAAAACATTGTGACAATCATTGCCAATCACGTCATGGGATCTTGAATGGGCGGTGTGGGAGACTCCTCATCTGGCTCACAAAATCCATTAAAAGACCGAACCCAGAATTGAATAATTTCGTTTGACACTGCGACCAAGTGAAATGATTCCCGCCGTTGTCTTTCCCAGAATTTAAGGCCTGATTTACATAGTAATTGTCGCCTTTCCCACTGGCCTTAGCAGCCTCCGTTTGGGCGCTGGAGCACATCAATTCTGTGTAAATTGACTGTAGGGCACAAACGTGCACAGCCACCTTTCCCCACACTCCCTGTCCACGGCGGCCTTTCCATGTTCACTTTCAGCTTTCGGGTAACCAAGGACAACATTCTCCAAAAACCACAACATCGTCCGGTAAATAGCTGCAGGCGCATCAAACTCCAGATGGTCACTTCCAACGAGAAAGGTCGCAAAATTTTGAAACCCATGCCTCCAGGATTATCTGGCTGCAAATTGGGTATTTTGGGTACTACCAGCCCCCCGTTCACGAAGCCAACATACAACCGACGAAAAATCGATGACCTAATAAAACGTTTCTTATGTTTCGAATTTCGCTTGATCATATCGGGAAGGAGGACGCTCCACAAGTCACAAGAAAACACGACATTGTGGACATGGCCGTCAAGACACATTCAGCGTCAGCTATGTCAAGGTGTCACGCTGTGGTTCTAAAAGGAGATGTTCTTGTTTCACATGAAATCCATCCGAACGATTGTATGCATACTGGCGGTGGCCTTCGCCAAAGGAATTCAATTACAAAGCATAACTCCTTCTTAAGTGCCCCATGTTATGACCTTCGCCGAAATAAGGTTGCGCGCCCAATTACATTCGAGTACGTTCATAAAAACTTTTACCATCGGGCAAAAACAAAAGGCTCTTTTTGCAAACATCATTCAAACTTAAGTTCACTTAAACGAATTCTCTATTTGCTGAATTTTACACCTGAACGATTGTTAATTGGGAAGGCAGTCCTCGGAAAAGTGGCAAGGACCGACTATTGTAAAGTCAGTCAACCATTAAACGACATTTTTTTATATCACTGCAGCGAGAAAATTTCACATGGAATCTTGCGATATGTTCAGGTATATTTCGGATGTTGTATTTAACGAGGTACAAGAATTCGATTGCTGAATAGAAGGTACAACTTTGTGGTCATTTCAATACAATGAAATGACCCAAAAGAAAAATCTTTCAAAAGGTCCCGTATAGACAGGTTTCTTCAGTTTTGAGTCCCAATGAAAACCCTAAGATTATGCCATCGAAAAGTATACGCTCTCTGTGCCATCTTTAAAAAATAGCGTTTAAGTATTTTTTTTAATATCTCGTTTCCGAAACTCGTTTTATTCAAAAATGAATAAGTTTGTAGAGCATAAAATTTTCGATGCTTTTTGTTTTTTAAGATGTGTTTTTCCGTGCGTTTTTCTTAAAAATATCCAACTCAGCTACTCGTACATGAAAAACGTATAGAATGAAATTAATAGATAATATCGTTACCAACAAATTACATTTTAAATGGAGCTTATACGAAAAAATATTGACATTATATATTTCTAGTTCAACGCAAAAAATGGTTGAAGTCAAATAGTACCAAAATAGATTCCCCCCATTGTAGTTCTTATTGGTAAAATGCAAAAGATACAAAAGAAATTTTCTTAAAATGGCTAAAGAAACTATGTACATGTCGCTGAGAATATTGCGATATAACTGACATTTTTAACCAAATTTGCGATTGGGCAAACAAAAAATATTATGTTAGCAGAGCACATACCTTCCACATAAATGGCATAATTTCGGACTGCTGCTTTATACGCAGAAATCAAATTATAATAGCAAGAATTGGAAGCATTGACACTGTTCGACATTTTTTGTATTTTTACAAATATCTCGAATATATTTTTTTTAAAAATTGTTTATTAATAATTTAAGTGCAATAAAATGAAGCCGACAAATGGTGATCGAAGAAAGATGTTAAATTTTTAATTTTAACACAAATTTGACGAAGTCATTCTCTTTACAAATCATGGCTTCTTTCACTTTATTATTTAAATATAATACAGAAATATAATTGACTTACCCAAAAAATTGCTACCCAAAAATTTTTTGGAATTGTTTTCCTATCTCTGAAACGACATGTGCTACAAATTTGAAACTTGGTGTATATATCTACTACAAAAGTAATTCAAATAAAAAAAACTAAAAATTTCACATATCCAATGGCATACGGAGGTGGGGCAAAAAAAATGGTCCTTGAAAATGGGGTATATATATTCAAATTTCGTCGTATCTCTCTTGTCTTCTGAAAAAATTTAACTTCTACAAGTTCTTCAAATAAATGGCATGGATTTTTTGAGTTCAACCCACAAGGAAGTGTAACGGAGTTCCGCTATATTCCGCTATATTCCTTCTGATTAGATATCGAATAAGTTTTTATATCCACGGGCTTTCTAAATAAACGCCAAAAACGCTTCTCCGGATTTTTTACTATTCAACCACAGCTTGAGTAGAAACTTTTTTAGTTTAACTCCCAATGGGATGTAAAAGCAGTTTAAACGTTTTCACGAATTCCGTCATATCTCTTAAGTCTGATAAGGTATCGCATTGGTTATTAATTTTCACGAATTCCGTCAAATCTCCTAGATATGAAGAGATGGTTTCAACTTTCATGGGCTTTGTATACAACGCCTAAAAACTTGTTTCAGAATTTTTTGATTTTCAACCCCCAAGGGTGTTTAAAGGTTTGCATACGTTTTCATAAATTTGATGAGATATCAAATTGGATTTTATTTCTACGCGCTTTTTATGTAATTAACTAAAAATTAATCACAATTTTTCAAATTCAATCTTTAAGAGGTGTAAAGGGTTTTCATGTGTTTTCATAAATTTTTTCATATCTCTTAGATCTGATGAAGTATCAAATTGTTTTTTTTTCCTCTATGGGCTATTTATGTAATACGCAAAAATTAATTTCACGATTTTTCGATATTCAACCCATATGCGGTGTAAAGGGTCTACATACGTATTCACAAATTTTTATGTCTTATAAGATTTGAAATTGGCTTTTATTTCTACAGGTTTTTAATGTAGTCGCTTAAAAATTAATTTCACAACTTTTCGAATTTCGTCGATAACCCTTTCACACCTCTACATTAACCGATACCTGGACATTCGTCCGAAAAATGGTGCAATTACGCCCAGAGTATTGACAGTTTTATTTTTTATTAAAATAAATGATAATATGATCAATTAGAGCTTCAATTGTCCATTCAGTTCAGAATTTAACAATTTAATTATGGAGACATTTGTTTGTGTACAACATTTCATTTAAATGCTTTCAATCCATTGAAAAAGTACAATTTATTTGAACAGAATTCAATTTAATTATTTAATTGGATATCACAGCCCATATAAAACTTTAAATCAATTTAAATTTTAAACTTTTTTCCCCCAATTAATCCACACTGTTAATCTACCCCGTACGAACATTTTTCTCTACGGGAATCGTGTTAAATTGACCGCATTTTCAGCAAAGCGACTGGATTTGTGCGCAAAAAGTTCATAAATAAAAGTTTAGTTAAAATCGATAAAGTAATAATTAACGTACGAGTGTATAAAACGAAAAAGCGTCCTATTACAGGTTATAGTCTAACCACAAAAATTGCACGAACAATAACAAGATTAGCATGTGTAGTTCGTGTACCATTTTCAGTAAAACACCACCAAAATTTAAGGGATGAGATTAGGTGATGGAATTTTCATCGGAAAATTTATAGTCTCACGAAAATTAATGCTGAAAAGGATTTTAAAGGAGCCAGTGATACTGGCTATGGGCGGTGGACACACTCAACGTGATAAGGGATCTGCTTGCGTTGCGTTTATAATTTCGTTATAAATGTAAAACGTTTATACCTAATTATGTTTAACTAATGCGCAAAGGACGAAAATCCGTTTAAAGGCAAATATTTATATTCATCTCAAAATTATTATACGTAAACGTAATCAGATCTCTACGATTTTCTGAAATGAAACCGAATGATGAAAACACAAATAAATCGTTCAAAGAATAATTTAAGTTTATCTTTATACTCTGTAGATTGTTGAAATTTTAACACAGTCTAAAAAGTTTCTGAAGTATAGAGCAAAGGCTCTGATGAAAAAAGTTCTATTTAACCTTTTCGATACAGAGAGAGGTTTAAACCATGTTCTTTTGGAATGTTAGAAGATTGTGCCTGATTACAAATTTTCTCAGGCTATCCTGATGTGTCGTATACCTGATCAGGGCCACGTCTGGTATGAGTAAGGCAAGCCTGATCAGGCTCGCCAAACTTGCGCCGGATCAGGGCCACGTCTAGTATGAGTAAGGCAAGCCTGCTCAGGCTCGCCGAACTTTCATCGGATCAGGGCCACGGCTGGTATAAGTAAGGCAAACCTGCTTACGATCACTAGAACTGTTCAGGCTCGCCGAACTTAAACCAGACCAAGGTCTACGTTTGGTATCGTTTTTTAAAAAATTACATTTTATATTTAATTGTATTGCAAACACATTTCATTTTTATTAGCAGAGCTGATCCGGGCTAGATCTGACTCATGTTTGGGCTTGATCAAGCTCAAGTTCGGCCCATGTCCGGCCCAGAATTAGGCTAAATCAGACTTACGTCAAGCGCCATGTCAGGCCTATATTCGCGAGTGCGTTACTCCCTGATCAGGTCCACATTGAATTCGCCTGATCTGGGCCGGATTTATTTTAAGGCACGTCAGATCTGGGCCAGACTCCCGCCTGATAAAATTTATACTCAGGGAATTGACTACATGTATCCAGAACAAAAAACCAATTCCTGTTGAACTGAGAAACCATTAAGTACTGGTTCATATGATGATCGAGGATACAAAGTACTGTACTTGGCAAAAAAGAAGTTGTTAGGTTCGTTTTACAATTTTTTTAAAAAAATATAATATTTTGATAATTTCTTAAAGTATAGAATGACAGTGAAAGGCAAACATTGGGCGAACTACTGGGCTACATTTTCAAAAAAATGGTTCCATCGAGAACTGTGCATCTTTTCACCCACTGCGTGCTTGCACTGCAGTTGCCGACGTATTCGCAATATAAGCGGTCACACTGAGCTAATGTTTGGCACATAAATCAAAAAATAGTTCAAATTTGAAAAACTTTCAATTTACTATAATTTCAGTTTTGTTCAACCTCGTGCAATTATTTGCTGCCGAGATAGAGTTTTTATATGTTCTACTTTTCTGGTTTCTCGGCGAGAGACCCGATGTCAGACCCAATATAAGCCAAAATTCCATAATTCAAAATTTCGGATTTTTTTTAAATAACTTATTCCTAATTCCCATAACATAAAATTCCCTAATTAAAAAAATCTTAAAAATTAAATTCAATTCACAATTTTAAATTTATTTAATTTCAAAAATCACAATTAAACAAATATAAAATACTTTATTATTAAAAAATAATAAAGTAAAATTAACAAAATATCAAATAAAAGTTAACATTCTCACAATACTCTTCAGGGATGTACTCAATTTTCTCATGTAAGAAATCTTAAGCTTTGTATGTGTATTTACATCACCCCAAATTGAACCCGGATAAATAAATTTTATCTTTGCTCTGGAAGGCAATAGTAACTGCTGTTAATCACATCATTTAGATCCGTTTAGAAGGGAACAAATTGCTTGGTGATAGCCTGACGAGATTTTGCTCTGTCCTTTTAACAAGTAATTCCATGGTCCATTTAATCCAATGGTGGAATGTGCTATTTCTTTATGATAAAGGACAAGTTGATGTTGCACTTAATACCGCAAAAGCATTTGATAGTGTACCACATAAATCACTTCGCGTCTAAGGACAACATACACGTAGTTATGTTCTACTACTTTTGAGGAAGGATTGTGTGAAATGTATCTGCAATGATTTTGTATTATTTAAAGCTTATTTAAATTAGTGAAACTGATAACCTCTGCATAAATTCTCTTGTCCTGTTACAAGTATGCTGTTTTGTGCTCTTATCCAGTGCAGGGCAGGTTAACAACACGAGAAACAACATCAAAGCGATGTGCTACTCTGCGAGCAAATACAAAGTATAAAAATTTGAATGCGTTGTCAGATATGTCTCCACCTGTTTTCTCTCTTTTAACAGTAGTGTCCAAGCCAAAAAATTAATACTTTGGATAGCCGAATTAATCCAGTTCAGCAGATTCTATTATTGGAGCCAGGCATACCTATGTCTTCACTTTTGAATATCAACCATAAATTTTTCCGTTAATGATGTTTTACAATTATATGTATGTATCATCAACGCCATCTAGATGTCAAAAGTAAAACCAGCAGTTCTTCTGTGTATCGTTCCGTCAATCTTCTTTATACTGCAGGTAAAAAAACCCTACTTGTGTTTATATCGTTAATTTCTCAATTCACAAAAACAATTTATATCACTATTAAATGAAAAAAAGGAAAAATCTAACCATCCCAAATAGGTTGGAATGGTTCCTAAGTGAACGAAAAAACCAACTTTCAGACCATCCCCAACTACTATCTCTAGTCGGGGATTACGTGAAGTGATTTTTCAAGCAAGCATATTAAAAAACACCATAAAAATACATATAATGGAGAGCTCTAACATTAAAATAAATCTTCCTATTTTTACAACTAATTGAAGTGGTGTTTTTTCACTAGAACAGGCTATTGATTATGACCAAATGTTTTA
This sequence comes from Beris morrisii, assembly GCA_951812415.1. Lineage (NCBI taxonomy): Eukaryota > Metazoa > Arthropoda > Insecta > Diptera > Stratiomyidae > Beris > Beris morrisii. The sequence continues at coordinate 137,366,002 of OX638312.1, read as the reverse complement.
AGATTGTAATCAGGATAGAATATCGAGATTTTATGAGTCAATCAGTTCTTCAGTTGAAGTTGGAAACTTCGACATCCAGATGACTCTGTTGAATCGGATCTAGTTTGAACTACCAATTCACCAATCATCCCGTCAAACAAGTGTAAAAACGGAAATCCGTAACTTGTGACGTCCAAATCCCAGCAACTGTTGATAAAAAAAATTTGAACTTCCTGTCAGTAAATTGTCAGCGAAGAAATGTCAACTAAGAAGCAGGCATGCCAACCGTACCATCCACAATATTCTGAGATTATCTCAATTGTTTTTTTCAACCTGAGGTAACCAAGAGCAATAGAATAAAACACGTTTAGTTTCAATAGAAATTCAATTTAATATGTCGATTCACATTTTGCCCAAACTGCACCACATGCAGTTCGAAATTTTTCAAAACCTATTTTCATTCCTCAACATATAAATATTTCCACTAGGTAGAACAAAGTTCTTAGAAGTTTCTAAACTGAATCATACCAATTTTATCTGCATTACAATTCAGTCAACTTATCAAAGTTATTGTAATTTTAAAGTTCATTATACCGCAAAACTACCTCATATTCACCTTAGAATTCAGCCTAAGTTCTATATGAAAAGTTTGAAAACTTTTGAAATCAGAAAACTTTTCTAGTTTATATTCTCGAATCTCATGCCACCATAAAAGTTTGCCATGCGAATAGTTTTCAATAAAAGAATAAGAGATATTCGTTGTTTCGAAGATATGTTTCTTATTTGCTATAATTAAACGGAGTCCCTTCAGTTTCTACGATAGTTTTAAAATTTATTAGTAGATCTGTCATTGCTGTCATCTTAAGATATTACTATTCCGTACGGTTTAGCAATTCAATTATGGTTTGATAACCAAATGGAAAACATTAATTAATGAGAATCCCTGAATACCGACGACTCTCAAAGCACAACATTTTCATGTACTGACCTTAGAGTACAGCAAACTAAATTTGTATATCAATTAAGATTTGAAAAACGACAGAATTAATGTCATTAAATTGAACTCGATCTCGAATGAGTCAAAACATATTTTCAGTATTGAATTCCATCAGAAAGAAACCTGATCTTCTGAATTTGTTTCTTCTATTTATTATTATTTATTTCTAAGGGGCAATTTGTTTATTCAATGCATTAAGCGATACTTATAACGAAATTCTGATTTTCAGTACCGTACCAGAACTGTAAAAAAGTTATACTAATTTCATATGAAATCAGTGCTGTGACAACTGAATGAATCTTCGAATTTGTTACGTTCTGGAGTTCATAATAATTTCAAGCCATAGATATGACAAAGTGTTAAATGGAAACTAAAAGCGCAGTAGGTAAGCAAGCTAGTCTACGAACTCTGAAGCCCACCTTGTCATGGGCTAAGTAAAAAGGATATTGTAACTAACGTCAGAAGAGCGATTTACTGCCTGATTTTTTTTTTTTAGAAAAGGATCGGTGTTTTGAATTGATTCTTTGCTATTTGATTTTTAAAAGGATCTAATTTTTTTTTGGTTTGAGAGCTGATTTCTTTCTCTTTCTACTTATGTTCAGTTACCTCCTCATTTAATTTAAGAAATCTACCCCATTTTTTGCCCGTTAATGTTCATTTCGAATCTTGAAAGATCAACTCTATCGACGTTCGATTCTTTTGATTAGTCATAGAATCGACCCTCACGAATTTGATCCAGAATCGGTTCAAGACTCTTTTCAAAACAATTGAACATCACTAATAAGGGGTCATATAAAGGAACTAAAGAAAAAATAAAAAAAGAAATACGTGCAAGGAACCCGAGTGAAATTTTGCAGTCCCTGGTGTTTTTCATCTCTCTTTATTTTTATCATGTCTTCTAAATATTTCTGAGTTATGAAAATTAGAACTGCATCAGTACTGTATAAATCTACTCCAGGCATAGATTGAATCTCATACAAAATATTATCTAATGATATGAACGGTGCTGGTACAGTATTGTTTTTGGAATGAAGCTGTTCTCGGCTCAAATTCTGGTAGATGAAAGTTTATTTACTAGCACATTACATATTTGTGGGTAAAAACAAGGAACCCAATATGAAGTATACCAAAAAAAAAAGAAGAAAACACACCAAAAAAACATTTTTCACAATAAAATTTCACCAGCATTCGTAATACTGAAGCAGTATCAGTGTTCAGTACTGAACGTAGGAAATTCATCAGTATTTAAACAGTACTAGAAACGATTCACTCTTTCTCATTACTAGGAGGAGAAAATAGTATCGTTGGAATAACTTCCCCAACTACTATTCTCTACCCTAATAAGCTTACCAATTTCATTTCTCTATATAAATTCATCTTAGATATTCCAGTGCAGTGCATTTTCACGTCTAAATACCATTCTTTTTTGATTATCTGCTTGGTATATGTGGAATCAAGTCCCAATGTCTGTGCCCGGAGCACATTTTAAGCAAAATATTCATCGTTATTCGATGCCATATTATCTACGATGTATAGCGCGATCAAAATTAAAAAAGAAGAAAAGAAAGTTTATCTGCTGGTATTGACAACAAAAAAATCACTTTTAATTTCGCGTCCTAATTAATTATAATGCAATATTTTATTGTGCTGGAAATTCTGCACTATAATTTTCTTATATTTTGATAAAAATAAAAATTTTTCCCAAGTCTAAGAAGACGTCAATTTTTAAATTCAATTGCCGGCAGGCTGGTCAATTGTGCGATTTTATCATTTTTATTATTATCGGTATTTTCAGATCATCCCATCCTCCGGCAATTGAGGCATTTGTGCCAACCATAAGCATCGCAACTTTAATAAAAAAAAATTGCATTCATGTGCGAACGCAAAACATTTCACTCGTTCGCATAATAGCCAGCCATTAATTCAAGAGAGGATAGCAATTAAATTGCCATTATTGTCTTATTTGCCCATTTCGGGCAAAATAAACGACAATTTATCATCGTTCATGTAAAGTGCATTAACTTAAAAACATTTTTTTTTTTGTAAAATTCTTTTGAAATTTTTTGCAATGTCAAAACATAGCAGCAATTTACGACATTTCTTCAATTCGTTCTTCAAAACACGTTAACGCAAACGATACGTACAGTGTACCTCGTACAGCGAACTGCATATTAAATACCTTTGGGCAATGACATAAATTACATTTTTTGGCACCGATCAAAGCACTGGAATTCTTAATTGTTAGGCTATTGTTATACCAACGATTTTCACACTTTTTCGATCAATTCAATTTTTGCTGGCACACTTACTCCCTGGATACGAATTATTCTATTAGCGCGCTATCTAAGCGCTAATAATTTATCCGTAAAATGTACAGAGGTTGGTAATTTGTGAATGAAAAGCGAGTTACACACATGCTTTTAGAGCATAGTTTGTTGATTCAAGGTAGGACGGTCACGCTATAACTGCCATTGCACATAGTATTACAGGCCGCTCTATGGTCATAATTTTTTCGGTATGAACGGAAATTTAAGAAAATTATTTATGATAATTACCTCGCATTGCGAATCGTTATTTAGGCATTTTATGTGGTTGTTTGTTCGCGTTGCAGCTAGTTATTCGTAGGAGCATTAATTTATCAAGATCTAATTAAAAGTGTTTAGCGTGGTATTCATTACGACAACCTTTAACACTGCCATACGATGCTCAGATGCAAATATAAATTATTTATTCATCGGTAAGCCATCTGCAAATATTATGTTCCGTCTGCAACCGTATATTAAGGGGAGCAAACCCTTTAGATGCCCGAAAATGTGTAATTTTTCATGAATTTTTTATATGGTGATAAAATAATCGCATCAATTTTTACATGATATTATTACAACTTTCAACTGTTAAACTAATGTTTTTGTTTTTTTTTTACAAAACAAAATGGCGTCTTTATTGGGTATTCGTTTAGGCGTATTTTGCGAGACATCGAAAAGTGCTCCATTTGTCATATTTTTTCTATTGATCTTAAGCTGAAAACTAAAACATTTTTCGAATACTGACAGATAAATGGGAAGGATATACCTATAACATTATAAAAAAAATATAAAACAAAAATGATATGAGGCTTTTCAAGAAAATGTTCAATTTTCGACTATTTTTTTGACAGATTTTACCCCAAAAAAGTGGTTTATTTACGCGATATCCTCAAAACTTTAGGTATATCCTTCCGATATTTATATAGACAGAGAGCTCACAAAAAATCAGCCAAATCGATCCATAACTATTTGAGCTACAACACGAGCACTTTCGAGATAATCGCGTTTAAAGTTTCAATACCTCGCGTTCCTTTTGTATAATTTGGCATTTTAGCTTTGAAAAGTCAACCGCACACGACATGCTTTCGATCCAAACTGAACCAATTTCGTGGACAACATACGTTACGCTTTATACTTTTGAAATATGTAAAAAAAAAATCGTTTTTTTTGAAAATTTTAAAGGGTGTGCTCCCCTTAACCATAATGTAACAAAGAACGCAAAAGAATACTGCTCCAGTAGCCCAACTAACATGGCTTAAATAACTAGTGGTCGGCCCCCAATCGTCTTGACGACGTCGTACTGACTATATTCAAAACGTTGGAACTGAAACGACCTCTATCTGACTTAGATCCCACTTGCCAAAAGAAGTTATTTATGCAACATTTAAGTTGTCTTATGACCTATCACTTACTTCAACAGCTTTTCGTTACAAATATTACTTAGAAAATATGAATTTATATGGGTACAACATTTTACTGTATATTATAATGTCTGAGTAGGGCAAATCCGCTCATTCTGAAGTTTTATTGAAAACCTTAAGTTTGCAACTTCGAAAAGTATCTTGAAATAATGGGACCTAAAACCAGTTTTTTGAGAATATCTCGATTCCACGACACTTTGGAAGCAGAAGCAGTTTTCGTAGATTAAATTTGTAGAACAATAAAAATAATTATTATTCGTAATAAAATGAAGAATATAAATTTATCAAAAAAAGCTTTTATTTACAGTTATTAAAAAAATGTAATTAAACGCCTACCATCAAATGGTTCTCCTTTTCAATAATAACGTTATATCCACAACAAACAGATAGTGGAAGTCTGGTGGATAATATACGTAAAAATATGGAAACAATCTGAAATTTAAGGACCCCATATTTCTTAAAATAAGATTTAAACAAATGGTCCAATTAACTCCCAGTTATATAGAAATATAACAAAACCGTCACCCTAATAACTGCTACGTCATAATCTTATGACAAATTTACTGAAACTTTTGAGTCATATTTGTAACCAAAAAGTTTCTGAAATGACTTCAAAGTTACATTCGTAACCAGAAAGTCAGCTAAATTACTGTGTAGTCTCATTTACAACCAAAAAGCTCAGAATTTTTTTGTTTCAGAATTTTTTTTTTTTTTATATCGAATTGTTCCCTAGATTTGAGCATAGTGAGATAGTAAGATTTCACCTTTTACGCTGTATAATATAGACTTCAAACAATATTTGACAATCGCTTCAAGGATAAATATTTGTAAGTTGGAGCGAATTTTTTTTCATAACCATATAGTATCGGGATATTACTTGAATAATTTAAAAAAAATTTCAGCCATTTTATGCTGTGATTTTGGAACCAAAAATATTAAATTGTTGTTATAATGAAGCGCAGTTTTGACTTTCTAACTAAGAACGTTACCACCTATGAAATATTTCGAAAAATAGGGTAAAACGGCAACAAAGTTGTATTTGTTTGGTGGCTCAACGTCGAGTCGACAACAGCTCCAGTTATTGTAACTTTAAAATTATTTTCTGTAAGCAATGGAAAAAAACCTAATTTTGAGTAATTATAACAACAGTAGAAAGATGATTGCACTATTAAAAAATTTAACTATTTAAAAATAAAAGTTCTGAAAAATATCTGTCGTGAGACCAAATTTTTATCATTTTCTTTCCAAGGCATAATGTGACTAGACAAAAATAACGGCTATGCTTTTGGGACGGTGTTGGTGTGACAAAAAACTCTCTATAATTAAGCTATGATTTTCGATGACGTTTTTACTTTTAAGAATTACTCTAATCCCAAAATTTCATATTTTTAATTCTTGAGTTATATCATAATTATGTACACCTTATCTTAGAATAGAAATATATTTTAACATCAATGAATTTCGCTTATGAATCATTTCAGAAATTTCATCAAAAATGTAATCATCAATTTCATAATGAAATATCTGATGAAATCCATCATGAAATGCCTATAGAATTTCATCAACAATTTCATCGAAGCTTCCATCAGGGAATACACCTGTTCAGAAGTAAATGCGGGAATTTATTCCGGTACACCATAAGAAGTTCATGAGAGAGCTCGTGATGAATTTCATTACGACCAAATAGATGAGTTCATAAATCCTACTAGGGCGTTATTTTTTTTACAACTTTTTGTCGACATAATGCTTATTTCTATATTTCGGTCCCTCAAAGGCTTAGCGAAAATTTACCACACGTTTAATGGTAATATAACACAATAAACAAATCTACTTAAAAATAATAGAGTTCCAGAAAAAACTGACTGACTTGACCCTTTTTGGATTATAAGACGAACCCTAAAAAATTTATTACAAAAACTTGGCATTGAGAGAATTGCAAGCTGACTATCGGGTCATACTCTGGTGATAATCCCAGATAAAACTGTCCGGATTTAATCTAGAATAGAAATTGTAAAATGTACGTAAAGTTCGAACCAATCTTCTTCTATGTACATACGAGCATGACGCTTGGCTCTTTAAAGGATTTTAAAAGCTGACAGAACATTTTCAAAGCAAGTGTCCAGAAACGAATGGTAAAAACCCAAGACACTGAAGCATTAAGACTTTATAAAAAAAGGCAACGTTAGCCAACAGAAATTTACATTCAGTTTATGGAAAGAAAATTTGAAGTTTTCATTGGAACGTGGTGAATACGAACATGACCAAAACATGACCAACACACTTCAACGGAATATCAATTACATCTGAAAGGAGTCGAAAGCGTGTTCAAGTTAAACCGCAAACGTCTTAAAAAAATGGGAGACGTCTATGTATTTCGTTAACCGCAGCATTCTCAATGTGTTCTCAAAATAAACCGATCTTAGATTTACAAAATTGTAAAGTAACCAATTTTCTATTTCACATTATATTTCAATGAATTTATCACAAAACCTATTTGCCGTCTATGACTCTCCACCTGTCTGCCTATTCTACAAGACATCCATTTTTGTTTGGTTATGTATCAATAACCATGCTCTAGTTCGGTTTGCGCCTTAGCTACAAGATTCTTGTTTCTATTTCTATTTCTTCTTGTTGTGGTCAGGCTTGTGTCTTCATAACATTGATATTAAGTTTAAGATTAACAAAAGGTTAAATAACATTAAATGGATTATGTGATGGATATGTTAAAATATTTATATGAAACTAATGAGGAAACGTTTTATGCAATTGTTATAATCACAGAAAGAGAATTTCTTAGAAAGGGGTTTTGAAAGGAAACTCTACTGTACCTATCGCACTTCCAAAAATTTGTTGTCACGCGAACACCGTTCCAAAACCTCATCAAGTTTTCGAGAAATTTAATGTTAATAATCCATAACAACGATTTATCTAAATTCGTCTCACTCTTACTGCATAAATTGCACTGCCGTCGAACTAAACCACCTCCACATTAAATTGACGCAATGATCCCAACTTTCTACAATAATGCAGATAGTTTCTATAAAATTCCTATTCTTAATCCCAATATCACCACTTGCTGATAATAACCAATTGCTAATAAAGTCAAGCTTAGTGTTGAGATTGTAAAAACGCAGTCATAGTCATTCATAAAATAATTCAAGTATCAATTAAGTAACGCTCGATATAAGTGTTACACATTACTGTGCCAAATCGTAGAGGCTCACCCTTGAGGCGGTATTAAGATCGCACGACCGATATTAAAAAAATTGTTACTTAGTTTTTACACATGGGAAATTCAAAATTGGTTTTAGGGTTGGGTCGGTTGTTGATTTTTAATCCACGAAAGTAACACTTCCACTAGTTTATTTATCGATTGAAAATAATAATTAAAGAAGCATTGGATTGATGTCTTCGAATGTTTGCATACATAGATCAATATCGATCGGACTTAATATTGAATTGGACTTTTTAATATCATCGAATAGCATGGACTGGCGTCTATTAGCTTAGGGAAGATGACGTTTAAGATTCAAAGATTAACAATTCGTTATTTTCAGCTTATAAGTAAATAGAATTCAAGTATTTCAAGTGATTCAGTATAATGGATTTTTGTATCGATTAGCATTTGAATAGCTTGTTGATTTGTACGTTTTTTAAACCTAAATGCGTAGTTACCGTCTGCTCAAGATTTTAAAAAAGATACACAGAACTTGGCATAATGCTTTTAGAAGTGTAGTGCATGAGTTATTCCATTTTATAAAGAAATCGATGTGTTTCCTCTCTTAACTTGACTGAAACTTTACTTTGAAAATTTCAGTTGTTGTCTCCAATATATAAACGTATTTCTTGTAATACAGACACGTATTTTCTCAAACATTTAAGGGTAGATTCTGAGGCGCCGAGAAAAGAAAATCAGACATAAATTATTTTTTCATTTTCGTCGTGAACTTTTCTAACCTTTACGAAAGGGTATATCTACAACGTTTTTTCTCCATTTTCACTGGTTTTTGTCAACTTTACTGCAAAAAAGTATATGTAAAATTAGGTACAATTAAATTATCAATAAAAATGGTGGTTTACCAATTTTTTAATAGATTCGTAATTCTCCGACTAATGACGATCTAATGTTAAGGTAAATTGTGCGACCTGAAATAATAATTTTCCACAAAAGTAAGGCATACATTTTTTAATAAGAAATTCTACATCAAATGTTCGCAGGCACGTCTATGGACTTTCTCTACAAAGTCAGGTGTAAAGGAAATTCAAATTTCTTAAGTCTGTAACGCAAAGTTAAGCTTGAGACAAGATTATAACTTATTTTTGTTGATGCCCTAAATCCATCAGTGATGAAAACCGATATGTCCATCTGTCTTTACATCAGCCGCACCGTCTTAGCACACGATACCTAGTGAACGCGTTAATCTACTTACGAAACTTGAAATGTTGGACACCACAGACAATTTTACTAATAAGTAAAATCATTGGAAAAACTATTACCCTATAAGTTATAAAGAAGAAATCAAAAACACCCGAATTTAATAATAAGTGAAAAACGAGACAAACAAACTAGCAAACTTACATCCAAATGTCGTTACAAAATTTGTACATTTAGTATGTTGAACGTACGATAACTCAAGAACACGTTGGGCTTAGAAGCTAAGAAATCTGCTTACTGTTTATATTTTTTTAGTAAAAGTTCAGAACGCATTTACTATCCCCTTGATTGACAACTTACAAAAAAAAGCCAACGTTCCGTACTTCTTCCCAAAAATAATAATGATAAGATTGTAGACGGACTTGCTATTTATTTATTTTTTTTTTAGTTTAAATAAAATCTTAATGGAAGATATTGACATTAACTTTTTTGATTTCTTTTGGCGCGAGATATCGAAAAATCCTAAAATTACCTAATAGAAAAGATGTAATTCGTAACAACTTATACTAACCCTTTATATCCCTTAGGGTTAAATATTAAAAATAGTTAAATTGATCTTTAGGCGATTATATAGAAGATTAAACTAAATTGGATATCACATCAGATTTGAGATATGCTTAAATTTTTTCAAAACGTCCAGAACACCATACACTACTTTGGAGATTTTATCGAAAAATCATGAAACCTTTTTAGGCAATTATTTGTTCACACGTCACTCTACAAAAAATACGAATTCGATATATCATTAGACCTAAGAGATACGTCGGAATTCGTGTAAACGTACACAACTACTTTATGCCACCTTATGAGTTGAATTTTGAAAAACCTGGAAATAAAATTTGATACCTTGGCAAACCTTAGTAGTATGACAAAATCCGACTTCAAAATGAACCCCTATCTCCTTTCCCACCCCCTCCCCATTACCATCCCACCAAAAAATTCTTCACAAATAAATTTTTTTCCTTACCTCCTTACACTAATGTAAATCTGAAATTGTTTTTAAAATGCTTACAATAACACATTTCAATTTTTTAGCATAAGCCGTTCTTGAGAAAGAAAAAACGCTCTCCCCCATAACTTGCTACCACTACCAAAACTTATATTCTTAGACCACTTCTTTCTGACCGTATTTAGTACTGACAAGTGATATCCATTTGTCAAAGTCCGTATTCAGTTTGACGGTACTCATTCCGGCATTTTTCAGAACTGAATTTACTATGTAATTAAAATGTCAATACTGCAAAATCAGTACACAAACATTTTTGCGGAAAGCAGTTCCTTTTCAAAACTTTCGTTTCCAGAATGTTAGTTTCAAAATTAAAGAGTAGTGCAGAATCGGGTAGTGATTGTGACCTTGGCATCAGTATAGCATTCTCTGCAACTTTTTGTAGGAGGTGCAACAACAATACCAAGTCCATACAATTTATAAGCCCAAGACTTCTTTCTGTGTGCAAGTGTCCACTACGAGATCTTGACATATTTTGTTCATCGCTTGACTGACTAGCGTATTATGATTCGATTCAAAGACAAAATTACCAATGACGTGATAAAATCTGTTTGGCAATTAATGACTAAAGCACAGAATCACACCTCATGCAAATCATACAGGAATCATAGAAGCAGAAAAATCATCAGATGCATAAAGTATGCTATTGGTTTCGACCCTAGCCATCTATTGCTGAGTGATTCATTTACATTCAACATTTTTCCGCTGCACCAAGTGGCAAGTGAATTTGATTGCGCAATCCATTGGATTATAAGAGCAGAAGTTATAATGATGCTGTAAATATTTATGATGTTGATGTAGTGAAAGTCCTGGTTCTTGTTCGTTAGTTAAGACATTCTCCAGTAGCAGTTAGATAAGATGAAGTAAAAGTAACAAAAATCTTCAAAGCCGTACGTAAATCTTCTGTCTATCAACTTTTGCATATAAAGCGCAATCAACAATTGAGTAAACAAAATCATTCACTCCGATTGATTAATTACAAGATCTCAGTAATGTCGACATAGATTTGCAAAATACTCCCCCTCGAATCAGAAAATTTAAGTGCAGCCATTAACTAAATGTGTGGCACGCTTATAATCACAATCAAGCGATTGTGTAATGAAAATTTGTTGGGCAGATTTACGGTCTGTTTATTGGGCACACAAAAATTTCACGTTGGATTGACTAAACGAAAACCTCTTTAATGAGACATTCGAACAGAGGATAGCAAATTATTCAAAGGACTTCTTTAACAGAGCAATAAACCAAGGCTCGTTTGTCTTCAATTGTCCTAACGAAAAAGAATTTATGAAGAAAACGTATCTAAAGGTCATAAAATTAAGTTTAGTGTGACAGAAATGCTCTTATACATCAAATTGTCGTCGAGCATTGGATACGTTTTTTTTTTGGCTTTTATAATGCTAGAATCCTTAATTCTGTGTGAATTGGGGAAAAAGCCAAAAGATGTGGTGCCGTTTCTTTTTGTTTACGCATAAAAAGGTTCCATTTTATGACCTTTTCCCAAAAATTACATCCTATGGCTTATCGACTTGGACTTCATCATATAAAGTTCTGCTTATTTTTTTTATGATCTCTGCCACTAGAAGCGTTTATTGCACCCTTGAGGAGTTGACATGGTAAATATTCAGACAGGACACATTTTTGAAAGCCGTCCAGGTAAGCATATTGGACGGCAATTCGTGGCCATTACAAGTTAGCCCTTAATAGTCCTAATGGGTCTGGGGAAATGCAATAAAAAATCAGGCTGACGATGAAGTCTTGGTAAAAAACATTGTCTTTTTTTTTGTTGGATGGTGTAAATTTTGTAATGGTAGCATAAAAGGTTTTTAAATATCCAATTTTTGAACAAATTTCGCTTTAGTACCATATTTTTTTATAATAAAGTGTTGTAAGTCACCTGAGATAAAAACAAAATTGCTGTTTTAAAATTTGGTTTTTATAAATTTTACAATATGCAAATGCAAAAAAAATATCCGTCCGCCCACCGTATATTCCGTTCGCAAACGTGTTTAACCCACCACCGAACATATGAGCTCCACATTGTTACTGTAAGTGGTATAAAAAAAGGGGGAGAAGGAGGGAACAGCTCAGTGCTCTAAATGTAAAAAAAATGTCTGTTCGTCCGCCGTATATGCTGTTCGCCAACGTGTTTGACGCGCCATAACTAAAAACTACTGGAGATATGCGCGTCAAATTTTCATAGTAGGTGGAGTAGGTAGTGCGTTATTGGATGTGAACTTTTTGTAGGTGGATGCATAGGCGTGCCGTGGACTGAAATCTGGCAGGGACCAGGCGCCGAATGGCTCAGAACATACTACTTCTTCCGAAAGGCACACATTCCTTTCATATAAGTTCGTCCTTTTTGTTTTTACAGATTGGGTGTTCGTATAAACAACGAATGATTACTCTTAGGCTACGACTTTGAAATGTTTTATACGTTGTTTTTCCAATATCTGCAGTTGAAGAAATGAATTTGAAAAGGTTCCTATGAGTCCTCCATCGAGTAGCTACCATGCAAAAATCCTGTAAAAATGTCTTCACTCAATATAGAGAACTGACTGTCTTTTAGTTACGAGTAGCAACCAAAAGAGAGTCCTTAAAATTGGATTCGGGAATTTATCATGGAGTAGTAGCACCGATGCAAATTTTTCTTCAATTTGAAGATTTTTAGCGTTACCAAAGATTTGAAGACTTTGATGGCTATGTAGAAGTTTTTTTTTTATTCGTAAGATATTTTCTTCAATTTCGATAACAAAAAAAATTTTATTTATAAATTCCTAGCTTATTTCCTATTATTTTCGCAATTCTCACTTAACAGCTTCGTTTTCGTTTATATTTTCTCATCTATATTCATGTTCAAAGTCAGTCAGTACCGGCAACACTGATCCAATTACCGAAAATAACGTTTTCTTCGATCACATTTCATTTCTTCTTTATCGGGATACAAAATTAAAAGTAAACAGTATTTTATCCAGAAAGCTATTATAGTTTTGCTAAAATAAGTGAATCTTTTAATTTGAAAACATTTTTACAAGGTGCAACGAACGAGTGTTTTGAATTTAAGAAGCTTTTTTTAAATTGACAAGACAATTAAAGATCGTCTTGTATATTCAAAAATTCTTCTGAAATTGAAAAGCTTTTTAAATCTTTCTTGTAATAATTCGCGTTGCTATTCGTTTGCATTTTCTTCAGTTGATGCAAACGAAACGATCGGAAGTGTAGAAAACGCCCTGAATTTCTACTTTAATTTGTAAAACTGAAAACATCTTCTAATGTTCTCGTAAAATTCAAAAATATTCTCAAAAAAAGCTGGTTACATTCAAAAACAAATCTTCTTTAGTTTATAAGCTTGAAGAAAATCTTGTTACAATTTCGTAAAACTCCAAAATATTTGATGAGAATCTCGTTGTTTCAAAAACAATTTCCAATTTATTTTGCTAAATTGAAAAAATCTTGTAAAGCTCTCATCAGATCGAAAGAACAATGATTGTAAAATTCAAAACTGTCTTGTTATTTTCAAAAGTCCGTTGAGATTTGATTCGTTATTTTAAAAGATTCTTTTTATGTTGTTTGTATTGTTAAAAAACATTTGACAAAAAAACAATTGACAAGTAAAGTGTTTGCGGTAGGATAGGAAGGAATTATTTTTCTGGAAGGGGCCAGAATTATTTCTCTGGGAGGGTCCAAGCCGAGATCTAGGGGGGTCCCGGCCCCTCCTGGCCCCCCTGACGGCGCGCCTATGGGTGGATGTGTAAGAGGTGAGGTGGCAAAAGTATTTATATCTTCGGGACAACCGAAGCTAGGAGTCTGAACCTTTTTTGATACGTTCGCTTTAGGCGAGGGGAGCATCAAAAAAATTAACTTGTTGAAGATTTGATGGCATTCGGGGTGAAGGCTGTTTATATGATAGAGAATTAGAATTTGCTACTTATTCAAAAACATTCCAGAAAAGTCTACTAAAATGAATTTTCGCTGTACGCCAAGTTCATTTCGATTAGCGATTTGTACTGGAAGGGGTGTTAAGATGGCTACTGGGGAGGGCTTGAATATTGAACTTTCAAATTTTGTATCTAAAAAACGGCTAATTTTAAAAGATCTAAATTTAGTACATAAATATCTGTTGGACCACTTCACCTAAAAATATGATTTCAAAATATTTGAATGAAAAAGATATAATAATGCGCCGTGGTGAAAATATATTTTAGGAACGCTTTCAGCCCTTTCTTTCAGTTTTACTGTTGAAAGATTATCTCAATGCTTAGTTAGCAGTAGAGATCTGAATTATGGTATTTATATAATTATTATTTAGTTAGGGGTGGAATGGAGAGGGAGGGGAGTGTGGGTTTATTCTATTTCCGGAACGGCTTTTGGTAGAAATCTTTAACTTGTAATGTGTATGACGATATGCTTCGCTTACAGATGGCATGGAAAAGTGGTGCACGTACTCACGAATTACGTTATTTCTCTTGATTCTTACGAGATGTGGATGTTTTTACTTCTATACGTTTTTCAGATAAATACCTAAAATTATTTTGATATTCAATCCAAAGGGAGTTGAGAGGGGTTTATTAAATTTTCATGAATTCCGTCATATCTCTGTGGCTAATTAGATATCGAATTTTTTTTGTTATAATCGTCTAAAACACGATTTCCGGATTTTATGATATTCTGCTCGTAAGAGCAGAAAAAAGGGGTTTGTATTTGTTTCTACGAATTTTGCCCTACTCCATAGGTCTGATTCGAATTGGTTTGTACTTCAACGGGCTTTTTATATAGTCCCCTAAAAATCAATTTCACGTTTTTTTTATATTCGACCCCGACAACGATGTATGGAGCAAGCAAGTTATGGTTTTCACGAATTCTGTCATATCTCTTAGGTCTAATAAGATATTTTTGTTTTAACTTCCATGGTCCTTTTCAATCATAATATAATCAGCTAAAAATTAATTTCGAGATTTTTTACATTCAATCCTTAAGGAAGTATAAAGAGATTACAAACGTTTTCACGAATTTGGCCATATCCCTAGGTTCCTATCAAATCGGTTTTTATTTCCACTGTTTATTTTTAAACAGCTTTTTCTTCATTTTCAACATGAAGGAGGAAATATCTCGTGACAAAAGTAACTTTCCAAATAACCTACTTATCTAGGGTCAACTAGTGTTACTTTTCGACTTTGACGAAATATGACCCAAACGCTTTTTGAGGATATCACAAGTACGTCCGGACTTTGTCCCCAAAAATAATAGAGTTGCGTCCAGACAATGGCTGCTTTTTTAAATGATTATATACGACTATCTTGAATGGAATTTTAGTTCGCAAAATCGTAATGGAACATCAAAAACCTTTAAATATTAATTTCTGCACTAATCTTTAGATTGGTTACATGTCTTGATTGCAATTCTTCCTCCTTGAGATGTTTATTTTTGGATTGCACTTAGCGTATTTTTGTTTTCAGTGGTGCAAATTCTTAATGGATAAGTTCTGAGATTGGTTATTTTTACAAACGTTCTTGATTACAATCCTTTTTCCTTGAGTTGTGGGGTTTTCGAATTGCACTTACTTTTTTTTTGGTTTTTTGTTCAATTGCGCAAATTTTTAAGGGAATCATAAAAAAACTTTTACATATATATTTTTCTACGAGTTCTTAAACTACAGTCGTTATGTCGCGATTGCAGTCCTTGAGATGTCTGTTTCTTACGAATTGCACTTACTTCGGTCTCCTTAAAGTCTGCGAGGAAGAGCTATCCAAGACGCAGTTGGCTGTTGTCACACTTATCCAAATTCTGGTATTCTAGATATTGCGAAACTATTTTGCATACTGCACATTTTCTTCGAATTTCGATATGCACTTGCACCACTTATCACCAGATCTTATAATTTAGCTGGATATTTAGTTGTACACTCTAACTTTCACTTAGCAAATTTGCGAACCTGCATCCTCGAAAAATCCGCAAGCTAGATACCGACTTATCTTATGAGGGCAAATAACTGATCCACCTAGGCAATCTTGAACCGGCTTGAAACTACTTAATTCCGCGAAGACTAATTAAACACCTATAAACCGATAGAAAGCTAAGCGACAACTGACTGGATAGTGTCTTTCACGGAAAGTATTCTTGGAGGAAAGTACTGGTGGATGGGATCCAAAATGAATCTGATAAAGCTAGGAAGTAGTCGAAAAACCGTGAAAACTTCGCCAAGCTTCGCCATGTAAAAGCTTCGAAAACGAATAATCCGAATAGCGCGGGTGGTGATGCCCATGCGCGCTCTAGTACTACAATCAAAAATTTCTCAAACCGGAGACGTTACAAAACCTCAAGAACCGAGCGAAAAGAAAGCTGAAATAGCCGCTAGCATTACTTTTTTTTCTAAGACGTCGTCGTATGGTCAAAGTTATCTGATAACGAATTTCTAGCCAGAGGCAAGCCGGGCTGGATAAGTTTAAGACCCCACAATGACCACAAGAAACCAAAGCACTGGAGTAACCCCCGGACTAAACTTCGATTAGCTTGTAGCGATTTTCTCATGGACAAGTTGTTTTTATTTTCTTGGTTATTTTCGCTTAAGTTTATGGTACTAAATCCTGCATTCCGCTTTAACTAGGTCGGATGCTATTAGAGGTCATTTCGCATAGGTGCGATTCTGCCGCTTCAAAGAGTCGCCGATTCTAAAGGTGGACGCATATTGCTGCTAGTATCCCAAGGTAGGAAGCAGAAAGCGCGCTATTTTTAAATATTCTCGAATTTTAAGACGAAGAAAAGAAAAAAATCACTGAACTGGATCTGGCGGTACATCGAATCGAATGTGGTTCAGATCGGGTTGAAACTACACTCGAACTTACTTACTCGTCGTAGGTGCCAACTAAGTCCAATGACTTCGACTGGAGTAGGTGACTTTGGATATGTCTTATAAGTTTTCTTCTACCTTGAAACAATTCTACCATGGGCTATACGTGAAAAAAAATGTATCGCTTGTTGTTTTTAATAAGGTCAGAATGGAACAATATTTGGAGATGTAAGATGTTATTTGAGGTAGCGTAAACTACAAATACGAGAAAAATCAAGTACCGAATTAAAGTCTTGTGGTCGGTTAGTTTGTTTTGTATTCCAAGACGCGGTAGTCGGTTATTTTATCTTAGTTTTTATGCTTATCTTAGAATATCGGAAGCAAATATTTAAGTGGAAGGAGTTAGAAAAATATTGGGGTTGTAGTTACTTAGCAGAAACTTATCTATTTAGCGTAGCCTAGAATTTGAGCAAAGTCTCATTTTTAATAGTTGTTGTAAACAGAGACCTTGAAGGTCTTTAGTGCCGAAATAGCCTGGGTAACAAAGTAGAATTCCAGCAAAACTCTATCGAAAATTCTTTCCAAAACCGAAACGTACAGAACATTTCTGTGGTCACAGGGAATAACTTGGTAAGTCGAAAAATAGTAAAATGGGATAAGTGTACTGTGGAAACGCACTGTGAAAAAGTTATTGTTATATGTTATTTGATCACATTGATGTCAACAAATTTAATTTTTTCACAAAAACTGGATTTACAGGAATAGTTCAATAGTAAAAATAGCAAAAAAGTGCTGCCCTGAATAGTTTCGTTTTTAGACTTACCTACTTATTCCCTGTGGCCACAGATTTTAAGTAGTAAATTTTTTGCAACTGAAAGAATTTAATCAGTACTGAAAAGGGCTATTTTGCAGAATTGAGTCGGTACTGAGTTTCGGAACATACATATTACACTTTAGATTTATATTTTTGCTATACTTAATTGAACAATAGTTCGTAAACAGTACTGAAATTATTAAACCAGTGGAAATAAGAATTTAATTTCTCTATATTTTGGTATGTTGATGAAACCCTCATTTACAGTAGAGTCCGTTTATAATGACATTGAAGGGAAATCGCAATCAGGTCATACTAACTGGACGTCATATAAAGCAGACGTTGAAGGTGCATGAAAAATGTAGATGCAATGAAAACAGCATTTCCATAGAATCGTTTTTACATATTATTATGACAAAAGCAACAGGAAAACTAAGATGAGGAGTGTGAGTTAAAATGAAAACAATTGAATATGAACGTCATAATAACCGGACTAATTTGTAAGAAAAAAACACGTACTTATAAGAAAAATGCGTCATTATAAGCGGTTGGTCATATTAACCGAAGTCATGAAGTCATTCTAAGCGAATTAAAATGCATACTTTTTATATGAAAACCAAACTTCTTAGCGCAGGTGTGTCATACAAAACGGTTTGTCATTATAAGCGAAGTCATCATAAGCGGATGTCACTGTATTTATCTCCCCCCCCCCTCAGATATCGAAACTATTGAAGAAGTGTCTTGTGCGCTCTATGTGTTAATAAACTTAGCATTTTATCGGGAGTATTAATTCTGCTTGGTTTGTTGTTGCTTTGTACGACACGAACCTGCTCTGCACTGGATAAGAATGCAATGCCTACTTGTGGAGGTCGGTCTAAGATCCCGATTTACTGCAGTGGTTATGTTTTGTATATTATACTATTTTTCAAAAAATACCAACTTGGGATCTTAAGGAGATCGCGGTCATAAAAATCTAAGAAAATGAGTGGTTCTCAATTATTTTATTGAAAAAGGATCATTCCATCAAGAATCGCCAAAAGCGAATTTTTAATTTTTTTTTAATTTTGTACATTATAGGTACTGTTTTTCAAAACATATCAAAAAATGAACTTGGGATCTCAAGTGGATCGGAGTCAAAAAAATCGAATTAAATTATTAGAGAACTAAACTAGCCTTAATTGAGAACCACTGATGTTCTTCGATTTTTTTGACCCCCTTGAGATATCAACTAAATTTTTATATGTTTTGTAAAACAGTATAATAAACAATATAAAAAAATTTAAAAAAATTTAAGATATGCCGATTATATATAAGATATTCAAGGATAAGGGACAAAATCGTTATCCTTGAAAAAAACTTTCAAGGATAATTTTTATTCGTATTTTTTTATCATTGCGACAGTTTTTAAACAACAATATTTAAAATAAGCCCTACTTTATTATTCTAGGATAAAAATTACCAGAGATATGCATTTTCAAAAAGGACTCGGACACCTTTTTTGCAAAATCTTTAACATACTATAACTAACAAAAAAATGAGATAGAAACAAAAAATTTATATTGTATTTTTTTTTCCACTAATTCTTCGAGTACACAAATTTTGAAAAGAATCGGCGATGGTAAAGTCACACTTTTGGCGATTCTTGATGGAATGACCCTTTTTCTTTAAAATAATTGAGAGCCACTGCTGTTCTTCGATTTTGACCGCGATATCCTTGAGACCCCAAGTTAATTTTTTGGTATGTTTTGAAAAACAGTATAATATACAAAACATAAAAAAATAAAAAATAAATTAAAGATACGCCTTTGACGATTCTTGATGGAATGACCCTTTTTCTATAAAATAATTAAGAACCACTGACGTTTGATTTGAGATATTCAAGGATAAAGGACAAAATCATTATTTAAATTTTTATTTAAATTTTTTTCAGGGATAATTTTTATTCGTATTTTTTTATCATTGCGACAACCTTCCCCTTCAAAATAAGGCCTATTTTATTATTCTAGTATATAAATTACCAGAGATATGAATTTTCAAAGAGGACTCGGACACCATTTTTGCGAAAACTTTAACATACCTACTAGGTATATCTAACAAAAAAATGAGATAGAAACAAAAAATTGAATTTAAATTATTTTTTTCACTAGTTCTTCAAGAACAAAATTTTCAAAAGAATCGGAGATGGTAAGTCACAAATTTCCATTCTTGATGGAATGACACTATTGTGATTAATGCCTGCTTTGGTTGGTTGCAAAACAGAAGCAATACTGAACACTAGTAACTAACTGAATGGTTTTTTCTATGATAGTGTGTTCCAAAAGATAAATCAACTTTTGTATGAATTCGCTTAATTTACGTCATGCTAATTCTTTACGCTGCAACCATTGAATAATTATTATGTGCCGAATATCAAATTGCTGGCATGAAGCCTTCTGAAGTAGTCCAATGTTTGTAAACAGCTAAACGATTTCTTGAGTTATACCGACTTCCTGAAGATGATTTGACAAATTTTTCCATAACGTTCGAATGGCGGCTACAATCAGGAATTCCTTATTCTTTCAAGTGGACCTATTTAAAAAGTAATGTTCAGGATTTCCAAGTCCAGGCTTTTGAAATCATCGGTCAATATTCAAAAAGATACATTTTAAGAATTTTTTGGGAGCTACTTCTACAACTTCGACCAAACATCCAGATACCAAATTTCAATATCCTGAACTTAAGGCGTTCTTGAGACGCATAAAACACAAGCAAATTTTGTGTTTTTTGAACCGCAGCTCAACAAAAATATTATATTATTTTTGCTCCGAGGTTTCGTTCTAAGCATAAGAAACTTTCGGGCATGAGTATACTTTATAATAAATATTCCATGATTTCATCAAGAGCATAAAAATTAAATTCAAAACTGCAGTATTTTATTGAAAGTTAGTTCAGGTCAGCCCCACCATTTGCAACATCCTTTAGGTCAATTCTGCGCGCGCACTTTCCAAAAACGATCTCAATATTTTACACAGGATTGCATACAACAAATTTTGAAAATAAAGGTTTTAAAAAGAATGAAATTTTGGATACTGTATTGATGGGATTTTTTTCACAGGAAGCTTAGATAAAAGGATTTAGAATTTAAGCGATCTTTAAATTCTAAGGAGTTGGTATATAAATAATTTTGGAAATTTTGAATTAAAAGGATTTTGAATACAAAAAAAAATACTTTATTATTAAAATAATAAAGTAATTGTAAGTTCAGGAAATTTTAGTTTTTTTTTCCTTTCAGCAGTGTGGTAATATTTTTTTTAATTAAAAATATATTTTTTTTGCAAAACCCGACACCATTTTTAACAACTGATTGCATGTAAGGAGCGTTATACATATATTTTTCATTTTTCAAAATTGAAGATTTCCTTTTTAAAATTGAAGATTTCGCTTTTTTAAAACACAAATTTAGAAACACGCTGTTCGAATAGTTTCAAACTGATAAAAAATATAAATCACAAGGTACTTCTCTTTGTAATTATTTAATTTATTAGTAAGTGATACAATTTAATAATTATTTTAATTAAATATAAATTCTTAAATATGTTATTATACTAAAGAAAGTGACTCTTCACGTCTCCTGCATGGTTATACTTGTGTTTTTACGTTCCTTTCTCCACAGTTAATGAACTCGTAAAGCGAACACCCAAGCATATAAAACTGCACAAGCCATAAAACATCTGAAATTGCCATAAAATCATTTTGCTTCGCAATGAATTTGAAGATAAAACGGAAATAACGTCGCCCGGAACATAAACTAAAATGCACGAGTGCCAAAACAGACATAATTTTAAGTCATTAGTTAAAACGAGATAATTTATCCGTAGACACAGTAATTAACCTAATACAAGTGAAACAAAACCAACAAGGGAATTTGTTGCAAAATAGCAAACATGGTTGAAAATCAAAGCTGATCCGAAGCTTCTAAGCTCTTCGATGTCCATGTTATCGCCAAGTCACCTCGAACACAAGCCCCATTACACGAGTCACCTGGACACAATTCAATCAAATTTCCGATAGCTTCTAGAATCCGTCCAGCCCATCGATTGAAGGGCGAGTGGTTCGATATTGTGTCCAGCATCTAGGTGAAGCAGAACAGCTTGCTACAAATTAAATACGGTGCTCGTCATGGACTCCATAAAATCCATTTGGTCATTAATTTTGACGTTGATCAATAATCGATCCATTAAAATACTTAGGGAAATTCCTTTGGGTTTCCGCCACTCGAACTTACACCGATTTTCCTCATATGCAAACTGAACTGAAAGTGATTTATTTTGAATGATAAGCAATTTAACGTCTGGATTTGCTTTTGTGAAAATCTCGAGTCATGAGATTTAGCGTGTTGGATGTCCATCAAGTAGTCCGACCGGGCGGGATAATTCAGCCATGGGTGAAATTTACGAGCGGCAAATAAATTCGGATTTTCACCAGCTACACACATCATAAATAATCCGGTCGAGCTGAAATTATAGGAATGAAGGAAAGGAAATTGTATAACTTACACATCATAGATGCAGATTATCTGTGAAATGTAAGTATACGTTATAATCATGTGGTTAAAGCGACAAATATTTGATGTTTTACGGAAATTCATAATACCTAAATCTTAAACTACAAATAATCATTGAATTTGTTTGTTTGTTGAGTGGTTTCGTATTTGAAATGTTGGATGAACCAATGCAAATGGCTTGGTGTTGCGAATAGCATAGTGTACATAGTATTAAATTTAAAGTACTAAACTGAAATCTTGCTAAGATCTTCGGTAGCGTCCCGACTTTGAATCTCAACCATTGACCCAAAATATGCGATAGACAATAAAATTGTTACTACGAAAAAGCTTTCAAGAAAAATAATTCGAAAAACTTTAATCAAATCACTATTCGACTATTACACTTGCTAATGCAGCTGGGTGCTTTTCTGACTATCAAAGAATTTCTTCACTCGTATGTCGTTTTATCAATACTAGTCGAAAGTAATATACGAGCCAATGCATCACTTTTATACCCACGTGTAGTGCGTCGCGAGTTTTCGAGTACATTCGATAGTATGAAATGATTTCGAGTACATTCGATAGTATGAAATGCTGATACGGTATTCTCATAATTATAAATTGTGGATGAGTAGGGATTTTGTATGAGCATATACGGTAATGGTATGATGAACGGAATCTCTACTATTCCAAGGAGGATTAATTTAAAAAAAATTGTAAGTGAATCAGTAAATTTTAAAAAAAAAATTTATTTTTAATTATAGGGATATTTGAAGGAGTAAGGATTCCAGTTATATTAAAAATTATACTTAACTATATACCATTACGTATTAAGCATCATAGCTAGCCACTAGAAACCCTGGCTAGCTATTTGCAACTCATGGTCTAAGAATAAAAATAGCTACTAGTGGTATCAATTAAATTTTGCGATACAGTTTACGTCTGTAAAGACCGTTCGGTAAATAAAGCATCAAAATATCTAGCGCATCACCTAAACATTCTAAAAGTGGTGAATACTGCGATACCTTGCCACCAGAAGATACTCCTGTTATGTGCTATGCATATAAACAAATTCCATTGCATCAATGTTAATCCTTAAATCTTGCATAAATAGTTGCAGAAGTACGGACGATATGCTATTCACCGTTTCATCTAAGAAAGATTTCGAACGGCACGATAATTGCTTAAAGAAGTGATTCTTATATTGGAAAAAATCGTAACATGGAAATATATATAGAATATTACCAAAAGAGTACTTTTTAAATATTTGTTTTTATTTTCAATAAATTTATGTTCACTGATTTGATGAGTTATATCTGATTCCAACGCTACGTTTCGGCACGTAGATCTTAAGATTTAATTATACACCGAAATGCATTCGGTTTGATTTTACATTATTTTATCTAGGTACATATTGAATTGCTATTGTAAAAAAATAATTTTGTGCTGTGAAATTGTGTGTTTTTACGAAAAGTAATGAACCTAGTTGTACTTGAATAAAATTTTACAAATTCCAACTTTTACACTCATTGCAAGAAATGTAAACAATTTGAAATTTTTACGTAAATGTTGACTGAGGTCCGAATGATTTTATATTAATTTGAATATTTAAAATTTTTTTTCCTAATTTTATTTTATTTTAATGTTTAAAGTATTAGAAATATATTAAGTTATGTAACAAATTGAAATATAATATTAACAAAAAACTACTTGTAATAGAAAATAATTAAAATAGTAATTATTAAACCTTTTTAGATAAGATCTTAATTTTAGACCTCGTAATTTACGACCTATTCCAAATTGTATTCTTCCATTCCTGTTTGTTTTAGTAACAATCTTTGATAACATTAATACAGTGCTTCTAAACACGGATCTCAAAACTTAGTTGGATTAAATTCTTATTTTACTTTTTTTGAAGAAAAGAATTGTCTAAATAACGAAATTAATTTCAATATTACTTATTTTATAAAAAATTATAGAAAAGACAATTAGAAAAACTTCGTTAATCAAGATCTTCCGAAAAAATTTATTTCAATAATTAAAAAAATTTGAATTGTACACAAATTCATTTTTAGTAACTGAAACGAAATATTTTCGTCTCAAAAAAATTTCAAATACATTAGTAATAATAAATGAAAATGTGCGAATGACGAAAAATCGATTCGCATTTTTACTAAATATCATAAGTTTTTTATTTTGTTTAATAATTTGCTTCTGGATCTCTGTATATGAATTATTATTTTATTTTGATATCATGGACCTGTTTCAATAGTCAGTTTCGTATACGCATACTTTGAATAATATATGCCAACATGCATATGAAATTCCTGTCTAAATTAAATTTTGGTTGCTGTCTTGACTTTAGGTTTAGGTTTAGGTAAGGTGGGTGGTCGCTTCGCGACCAAGCACATAGACCGCCAATGGGTCCGTTGTGATCCCACATGCACGGGAAAAAGGTACCCGTGTGCCCAAGACAACATTTTAAGTAAACCACCCCGCCAGCCTGACAAACTGCAGCAGCTTGTTCAGCTTGATGCTTGCGAATTCGCCCAAGTCTATGGCGAAGCGCGTACCTAAAGTACGCTCGCGCCTCCAGGCCAGACCCGGGCATTCGCAAAGCAAGTGGAAAATACTTTCCTCAGCGTCAGGTTCACCACAGCTGCGGCACAGATCTGTAACGTCCGCAACACCTAGTCTTCTGGCGTGCCGGCCGATCAGGCAATGGCCCGTCAGTACACCAATTAGGATACGAAGAGTATTCCTATCTCCAAGTAGGATAAACTTTGTCCTGCTCGCATTTAGGGTCGGCCAAAGCTGCCTGGCCACGAGACACGATGTGAGGCCTGACCATCTTGTGTTAGCTTCTGATATGGCCGTCACGTCGATAGCATGTTTAATGTCCTCTATGGGCCTCATCACTGGAAGAGCTAGCGCTTGATTCAGCGCCGAACCTCTCCTTGCGAGTTCGTCCGCAGCCTCGTTACCCGGAATCCCGCTGTGACCCGGAACCCAACAAATTGTAACGTTCCAGAGGGTGCATAGAGCACTAATTTTATCCCTGCATAGCCTCACGAGGCGGGATCTGATCAAGTGTGAGTCAAGCGCCTTGATCGCCGCTTGACTATCTGTTAGGATGACGACGGATTTGTTCTGCATCGCACAAGCCTCTAGCAGATTGCAAGCCTGAACGATTCCCATCATCTCTGCCTGAAATACGCTACAGCAGTCCGGTATTCTGAATGCCTCGCTATGGTTCAAGTCGGCGGAGAATACCCCTACACCTGTACCCGCGTCTGTCTTCGAACCGTCCGTGTAGATATGACAGGCCCCTTCGTGGGGCTGATCCACATTCCACCCCTCTCTGCTAGGGATCCTCGTTGAGAATCTTCTAGAGAATTCGAGCTGCGGAATCAAGTAGTCTGTATCCTCTAACGGGTTACATTCACTAAACCGGCCGAGTATGCTGCTGTGCCCCCCGGGTCTAGATACCCAGCTGCCTGACTGTCTTAGGCGAACGGCTGTCTTGACTTAGTTTGACTAATTTTACGACAGCTCATGCACTCATGTGGGAGCAGGCAAAGTGGGAGTAAACACTTTTCAATGGATAAAATGTAAAATTTAATTTTATCTTCTGTAAATATGGGGAATTTTTCTACAACCTAAGGAAACCTTTTATTTTTATATTTTCACATGACGTCTGAATGTATAATATTAAGTAGCTCTTTCTAAGGTAATAAATAACAATGCTATGCTACGTGACGTTAACATACATGAAGCTGTATATTGAAAAAGGTCTTGTGTATTATAAGTATACGGCGGACAGACGGACCGTTTGTTTTTGTTTTTTTCGGGTCTGTTGGCCCTCAAACGTGAATATCCAAGGAATATCAGGACGATCACAATACTTCATTATGACAAAAACATTAAACTAAAAATAGTTCGAAATTGCATATTTTACTTTATTATTTTTCTCTTACAATATCTTACGAATTTGAAACTCGGTTTGCACTACTTAAATATTTTCAATAATTGAAAATTTAAAAAATTATTCTAAATTTTTTTACATTTTATATCTAGTGAACCCTAGAAACAAAGCCACCCTTGACGACTCTGAACTCATGAACCATTTTGTGATAACAAATTTATGTTTTTTATAGCGAGAAGACTTACCCTTACTCTTACCCATTGGGAATCAGTATTTTAGCAATTATCCAGGTAAATAGCAAGCAATATTTAAGAAAAAAAGTGTATTAGAATTAGAACACCATATTAGTTTTGTTTTTCCGGCTTTATCGAGAGCAGAGAAGAATATATTAAAAAAAATTTCAATGATTAAATAAAAAAATTCTGCCTCCATTAACTTTCTTTTTATGGGCAGTTCATAAATTGATAAATAGTAAGAATATTTAGAAACAGGGAAAGGAGTCATGCATTATGATTTTAGCAGATGAGGGAGGGAGGGGGGTATCAGTAACGAATTTCCTACAAATCATAATAAATTTGTTTATCGGATACCAGGCTATCAGAAAGACTAACAAAATCACAGCAGCTCAATCGGGTACCACAATAGGTGTGTTTTTGCGCACTTATCCAGAACGGAGTAGTTTAGAAAATTAATATACAAAATAACAACAACATTGCAGTTTTTATGATTCTTTATAACTTTTTTCCATAGATAGTAGGCTAGATTAGAGAATTTATGGCGAATAGCTGCCCCAATGGGCTTACTGGGCAACTATTCCTGTTAAAATCTATATTCTAGCCAACTATCTACAGGGAAAAGCAATACAAAATAACAAAAACAGCAATATTCATGGTGTTTTCAATGTAAATTTTATTAACAACTCTGATCTAGGTAAATGCGCAGAAAAACACACCTATTTTTTAAATCTAGATCGTCTTTTTTATAAAAATCTAGCGTGCAATAAAGTAAAAATAAATAAAATAAAGTAAAGTCTCCTATACCGTACTGATTTTTAGTATATATTGAGTACGAATATTTGCTGTTAAATCAGTTTTTTATATCAGAATTTAGTCATTATTCAAAATGATTCGCTGAAGCTCTTCATATTTCAGTACTGAACGGGCAGTTCCTCCCAAATTCCGCTGGAGTACCGATGTGATATGCAATGAACTATTACTGTATGATGAATAAGAAAATTGTGATTACTTAAAATTGCCAATCTGTTTGAGATATTTTGATATGCTGCTAGAATCTATTTTAAGCCCACTATCTCTGGAATGATAAAATATTACGCTCGAATCACTTAAATTGTTTCACTATGACAATTATTGCGTCCCAAACTTTGAAAAAATTTATCAAAGCTTGGTCTATACTGTTTTCTTTTAATTCATTAGAGTAGTAATTAAAGCCGTTCAGGAAGCTACTAGTGTCTACTGTCTTCTATAGATTTTTTATATCGTTAGTAACCATTTCGACCGATGAATAGCTCAAACTAATAACAAAACTAATTCCATTTTTTTATTACGGCCAGTCACTCTTATGGCCTCCGAATACCATAAATTATGTTTGTAAGTGATTGAGTCATTAATACTATTTTGTTTATTAGTTTCTTGAATGAACTACCTTTGGGTAATAAAAATAAGTCATGCTTATCATACTCCAGTATTTTATAAATGGTGTGAGAACATTGCAGTAAAATCAAAGTTCGGAATGTTTTTAGTTCAAATATGGAATTATCTCATCAACTATCTTATAGCAATCGGTACTTGTACCAACTTACTTATAAACACTACAAACGACACCGTCGTCCATCCCACGATTGCCTCTAACTCTCGACAAATTTATTACATTAGTTGAGGCAACGTAATCCGTCCAATAAATCATCCCGCGAGCGGGAAAAGTATTAATTATGCAGCGATTTGTCAGAATTCAGTAACAAACTGCTCATATCTGGACTAATGAGCTGTTAGCATGCAACGCTGGCTTCGTATTAGTTTGAAGTGCGAGGATTAATTACGACGACAATTTTCATCTCGAAATGGAATAAATGCAATTTGCTGTGTCGCCAACGTTCCCGTAGAAGCAAGCGGGTAATTCGCACAATTACCATGCAGGTAAGACTATGGATTATCACTCACTTGCTTAAATTTACGACATACAAAACAAACATTTGATAGTGGAACCAGCCAGCTCCTCAAATCCTCCAAACAACTTCTTTGCAGAATGACACTGCAATTGGAACCGACAATACAGGAATCTGTAGTATCCGGTATCTGAAGATACCGTGCGCGGAGCTCCATAACTTAAAATTTTTTTGAAAAGTTGTGACATTTATTGCATTGGAACGCTGCTACTCAGTGTGTATAACATACGAGTAACGCTGTGCACATTACGCTGATTAGTGCAGTAAATCTTAAGTAAATAGGCTTCGGAATTTCTTTGTTGGATCAGCAGTCCAAGTAGAACTCTCAACGGGATGCATATATACATCGCAGCGTGTATAATCCTTCGATAGAACACGTTCGTTAGTCTTACCTAGCCTAGCCTGGCGTCTTCAAGAAATTCCATCGAGCCGTCCAAGTTCCTCATGTCGGGAAGGCACATCTGGTTGCCCGTCGATCGAAGGTAATCGGAATAGCACTTAGTGCATGCCGCACGAATCTCTCAGTTAATTAGTACGGCCACAGGCAAGATGTCACTCAAGACAAGCCAAATGTTGCTTACTATTATCCTAATGGAGTTCTTAGGTGAAGTGAAATCGAAACGGCTTTGAGTCTGGAGATGTTAGGCAATTAGTTCAGGTAATGTGCCAATTCGATACTACCCCCAACGAGTCCACCTACTCAGTGCTTCCTTGCCCCATGAATATTAGTCAGGGCCTTCGATAAATCCACTTATCTAAAAATTTTATTGAAAAAGTGGTTTCTTGAGATTCACAATGTAATTGAATTTCGTCCGATTTCAAGCGTTATTGATTTATTTCGATGAATTCAGCAGGACAATCAAATCATTGTGACACTAAACGTATCGTTTATTGCTTGCTCAATGATGGCGAAGAGCCCTTAAACTGGTTGTCTGCCGATCTGTACGCACGATAACTTAAGGAAGTATGAGCTAAATTTAAATAAGGTTCATACGTTGATTTTGCTGTTTAAAAAGATAGTATGAAAAAAAATTTGCTAATTTTGTTCTGCATGGCGGTTCCGGTTGACTGTATTTACACTAATAAAGTGTTATTCAATAGGTACATAACAATTTTGTATTTTAATACAAACGCACCCTTAAACTTTTTTACTGGTCTGCTAATGTTAAAAAGTCAGTCAAGGTATACATTTTTATCATGGTGAAGTTCACGAATGAGCAAAATTTGGAAATTATCTCAATTACTTGGTGTTTTATTTAAATTGTTATGTCTCTATTGAATTATCTTTTATCAGCAAGGCTTTCGATAAATTGAACCATTCAAGTAGCTTCTAAAGGTGCTCTTACACGAGCGATGAAAATTGCTCAATTTTCTGCAATATTCGTCAATTTTGACGTCACGAAAATATCTAGCAACAATAGCAACAGGCGATGTGGATCAACTTTTCATCAACTCGTTGCTGAATTGTGATGAGCGATATGGACCAATATCTAGCAATTCGGCAATAAGGACTTACACGAGCAATTCAGTCTATGAACAACACGAAAGCAAACTTGACAAACAAATCTAAAATTTAAAATAAAACTTGGAAAGGCCATTATAAAGCGAAACTTGACAAATAAATACGAAATTCAAAACAAAACTTGATAATTAAATCACCGAACAAGGACGCTTGCTCGGAATTTTCCAAGTCAGTGGAAATACAGCAACTGTAGGGCGAGCAATACCAGCAATCTACGAAAACATTGCCACATTGCCGAAATATTGCCGCAACTGGCATCATGTTGACCTGTATTGCTTCATTAATCGCTCCACTAGTTTTGGCAATAGTTGTCGGGCAATCAATTGCTTGAAAAATTGGTTGTGTAAGAGCACCTTAAGCGACACTTACGTAGGTTTCCTATAACGTTTATTAATTGGATCAGTTCCTATTTAACCAATCGCACACAAAATGTATTATTTTGCTGAATCCATTCTTTTGTCATAGTACTCGTACATTTGGATCGCCATAAAGCAGTTATCTGGGTCCACTGTTATTTATTCTTTTGTTAATGCCGTCACTTGGGATCTATCCGATTCAAAAATTCAAATGTATGTTGATGATACAACACCCGATTCAGTTTCCATTACATTACCATTTTGACTACCTTATCGGTAAGTTTTTTGATTCATGCTTAAGTTTTGCGAGATGCACACTTAAACGTTTTCGGTTTAAGGTTTCTTATTTTTTACTACAAAGAAATTAAATATAAAATTCTTCTACTATTAGACTGTATGCCACTTTGTCAAATATATGACTCTTTTACGCTGGCAATAAAAAAAATTTGTTTTCCAGTCTTATTTCAGCGAAAATATTTTACTTATTTTTTTTTTTAATTTCTATTTTACTGCACGCCATGCTCAGTGTAATACAAGGTTACCCAGGTCTACCCAAGAAATGGGTGTAAACTGTGATATTAGCAACTATTTATTTTAGAGCGTAAAAAAGGCGCCCAACGTGGGCCATACAAATGAATGCGTAATTTATTGCTAATAATTTTCCATATAAAATGTATTTCAATTGCGATAAGGAATGACTTTAAATAATATTTAAGCCTTTGGATACAGTCATATTGAGGTATAACGTGATCAAATACCCCAAACTGAAATATTCTTTTAAATTCAGAACAATAACTGTCCTTAAAGCATTGAAATATTCCCGATTGATGTAATAAATTTACAAATTTTCATTAAATTTAACAAAATTACAAGTAATTTTTAAAAGTTTGTATTTTTACACATTTTCGTCAAGAATTTACTGGCTAGAAAGTAAAATTACAACACTGAATGAAATTTGCCACTTTTAATGTGTAAAATTTATCATTGTGTATAAAATTACGAATTTTGCATTTAATTTGAATACCTTATGCGTAGTAATTTGTTTTTTGTGATATGTATTAACTTACCGCTTCATTGTTTAATTCACTTGATTTGTGGTTTTGTGTAAGGCGTGATTTAAAATTCAAAAAGAAAATAATGTTTACAAAGTGTGAAGTTTGTGGCTTTAAAACAAATAAATTAAATTTATATAATAAACATGTATAGTGTTTTATACTTTAACTTCCTTTTTTGACCTATATCCTGGTTTTTTCTCAATTAAGATGTGTGTTGATTGATCTCATTGATTTTTTCCAATTGTCGATTGCTGTGTCATTTGCCCTTCAAAATACTTCTGGGAATTCATCTGCCGATCATTCGCTTGAAGTTTATTCATTTATATTACCAATAAATTAATAATAATACGCAATCATAAACATGTCACATTTTTGTAGATCATAATGTAAATATTACATATTAGTTTTTCCACACCGTTTGTAATTTTACACATTGTAAATTTTAGCCTTTCTACACCAGCAGTAAATTTACATATTTTTAGCGACTAATTTCCACACTTACGAGTATGTGTGAATTTCCGCGTTAATAGTAATGTGTTTCAGCGTAAGCAGTAAAAATCACAAGAGAACGCAAAAACTAAATTGCTTACTCTGAGGCTCGTTCCTACGATGTTCAGTTACGTTCTAACTAACTTTCAGTTAAAGTTCCAGTAGTAAAAATTTTTTACTGTGTAGTATTACAAGTGGAGTCCATTGAATGTAAAATTAGCCTTTTTTTAAAAAAGGTTCTCAAGAACCGTACCAAATATGATCTTACAAATTTTGCAGGAGTTAGGCCCAGAAGACTTCTAGCAGAGGCTGGTGAAGCGAGTGATAGTGGAAGGGGGTGGAAAAAAAACTATTCCGATTTTTCTTTCTTAAAAACCGCAATACATAGAAAGCTTATTATTAAAAAATAATAAAGTGAAATATTGTGATACCTATCTAATATACGTAAGAACTACCAAAGTTGCATGAAAGCGCTCAGTCTCTATGCTTATTTCAGTGAAATAATTTTTAACGATTACGACGGAGTGGGAACTGTGGGCCGTACTCGTACCAAAATTAAAGTTTTCCAAAAACTGGGTACATCTTTTGCTTCACCGAAAAATTTTAATCAAAATAATAAATGATTTCAATTTGATTTCAGCCCTGTAAATTCATTGCCATCGTTAGACATCGATTCTTCTCCCCGCTTAATATTGTTCATAAAAAAATTGTACGTCATAAACTCTGCTTTTTGTTTAATGAAAATTTATTTCGTGAACATTTTTCTCATCGAAGTCCTTAAAGGAATTTCAACTTAATGAAATTATTCAGCACTCAAGTGACAGGATGTCCTTGTTCTTATCGTTGTTTTCTTTTTGTATTACCCTACGATCTTTTCAACTCCCGCCGTATAACTTTCACTACAGACGACGACAGGTCCTAGTATAGACTCGTCTATTCCACCCCCGCACCAAAGCAACAGATCCGCTTCCATTCACTTCCTTTTCCAAGTCCATTAGACTACAAGATTGGCAACTTGTTGGCTCGACTTCCATCAGCGCAAGGAATAGAATCCTTAACAGGCTCACCAACTTATGGAAGACATCAGAATTTTGTTTCGGCCTCGAAATGCTAAACGTGATAAATTTTCCATTTATTACCGTAAAGCTGGGACGATGATGGGAAATGCCGGAAATTTATAACGATTATCATTTCACAGTCATAACGTAGAGCTTTGTAAGTCGGAAGTATTGGAACAGATTGGCCATTTTCTGGCTGATTCTGTTAGGCGTGAGCCGTGATTGCATTTTAATAAGTGGATGGAGCGAAACGGATATCGTAACATTGACATGAATAAATTTCGGACGGATTGGATCAGTGGCAATCTATTTCGAGGGTTGCTTTAAACTCTGTGCCGGAACTGACATGGGTACTTAATGCAAATAATAAACCAGGATTAGGTGACTACAGAAACCCTTCCACACAAATCCACCAGAGCTGAGCTAGAAGAAAGCAAATTTTTATTAACCCCATGAAAAATGATTGATCATTATTTCAGGCATCACAACAAGAGACATAGTGAGAATTGATTCTTTTTGGGTGGTGGTTCGATAATTCATCAAAATAATGTAGATTGGTGAGATGTAAATCGACACAGTTAATGGATGAAGACAAAATTGAAAAGCCATGACTACCATCGCATAGTCATATCTCTATATCAAGAATATAGTATAAATATCACAAGAAAAAACTGTCAATGTTTCGACATGTCATCAATAAAACACTGTGGTCCTTTTTTCTTCCATGTGAATTTACTGAAGATCGATGAGGGAAAATCTTTTTTCTGGACCGTAATTCGAGCTAACTTGGAACTGAATAGGTCATTCATAATAATTTTGAACACTCCAAAGACACGTGAAAAGAAAACTTTAAAGAAACATCGCACCAAATTAAATCGGTTCGATGAATTTAATTAAATCCTTAAAACGGATAGATTTCTTAATATGTAGGTTGTAGGGAAAACGAATTGGGGAAGGCTGTTCCAAATAACGAATTTTCTAATTTAATGAGAGTTTTTATAAGCCGATAAAATTAAAATCACAAATTTTGAAATGAAACATATGATACTGATGTGGACACAGACGCAAGCCAACTACGAAAAACAAATTTCGAATACGAATCAAATAAAAAGATAATCGAGACTTTTCACATAACTTAATAATTGTCTTGAATTGTCTTACAAGCAAACATTTTGATGAACGCTCACTAACGGTGAAGAATAATCGAATTTTGTGAAAAAAAAAACACTGAGTTCATTTTAGGGGTTTCACCAAACGTAAAGAAAAATCGAGTAAAAATAAAAACCTGTTTTCTTATGGAATTCAATGAAAAGAAGTGTACATGGAAACTATGAAAAGTTCATAATTCGTCAACCTGTGACTTTATTTCAAAGTAAATGCAAGCAAAGTTTAACAACTACGAAATATTCTTCTATCCGAAATACAGTAGAACCTGAAGAAGTGACCACCTTCCTATTTTAACCACTTGCCTAAATGTAAACCAGAACCGGATTTTATTTGTTAAATTATTTTTATAATCTGACCAATCGAATAAAGTGACCAATTTTGCAAAGTCCCTTGGGTGGTCAATATATAGAGGTTCTACTGTATATTCACTACTAATTCATCTAATTCTTCGAAATCGAATTCACCTGACTCTCAAAGTCAATTCTTTCTCTGTACGTAATGCACATTCATTCACGAATCTCCAGCCATGATTTAGAAACGATTCACTTAATGTTCACCAAAGTGCGTATACACGTAAACACTGAGATTATTTTAGGGGTTTCACCCGAGATAAAAAAAAAACGAATAAAAATAAAAACCTATTTTTTCATGGAATTGTGTACTCGGAAATTATGAAAAGTTCATAATTCGTCGACCTGTGACTATATTTCAAAGTTTAACAACTACGAAATGCTTTTCTATCCGAAATAGATTCACTACTAATTCATCGAAATCAAATACACCTGACTCCCAAAATCGTACGTAGTGTGCATTCACTCACGAATCTCAGCCATGATTTAGAAACGATTCACTTAATGTTCACCAAAGAGCGTATACATTCCTTTCGATTTTGAGAAGATTAGGTGAAACATTTTTGAAACGAAATAAAGATTCATAAGTGGATCTGCCGACAATTTCGAGTTGCAGGTGAATTTGCTTTCGAATAGTTTAGCCGCTTTCGTGGTTTACTGTCAAATCATTTTTCTATTTTTAAAAATGTTTGCTCTTTTCTTTTACTGGAATAAATTGATATAAAAACAATCTCTCTTCTTTCGACAAATCTCTCCAAATTAAAGGGCATTCATTGAAAAAAAAATCTATTTTTCTCGGGTAAATTTAAAGTTGCCATCCTCAAATATTTAACCGAACATTTTTAGAGGTGTTAGAGTGGTGAAGTGGAGCTAACAAGCTTAAAAATAATATTTTAATAATTCGAGAATCTGAAATCTAAGATTTAGAAGCAATCTTTCACAATACGCAATCGAACTATATATTTGTGCACCTTATATAAAAGTTCTAAGATCTCTTTTTCATGCATGCGACACTTGTACATATTTTTCCATTTTTCTGATTACATATGTAATTAAAAAACATTGAAAATCATAAAAAAAAATATTCGAAATGATGATTTTCTTTTTGTTTTTAATTTATCTAATACTAGAGTTTATTAATGTTACATAAAAACCACGTTTAATTAACTAATTCTTTACTACACTCTAAACAAATTAGACGAAAAATAAGCGAGGTATAGGAGTTAATTTGTACACAGGGCAAACTTGATAATCCGCCATTCGATAATCCGCCGTTTCGGCTAACCAAAGGCATAATTCAAGACACTGTAATCCGCCAGTTATCTGTACTTCTAGTCCAATAGTCCGCCGTCTATGATGAAAGGATCTTTCAGCAGATATTAAAGTGTATTCATAATATCCAATTATTTCTTTTATCGCAAGTATACACTATAATAATGCACCGAGTTTTTATGGTGATGGATTTTTATGGTGATGGATTTGCAACCTTACACTGAAAATTCCTAAATACTTAATAAAGACAAATTAGTATTGAATCCAAAAACATTACCATTGACTTCGATTCAATAAAAATTCTTCATCGTCTTTAGAGAAAAATATGATTTTGGGGAAAGATGTTAATTATTTATATTTATTTCGATAAGAGTAATATCATTGAAGATGCCAAAGCTGGATTTAAACTGCCGGACCATAGAAGAAAAAGATAAGATGGTAATTGTAGTTGAATTATTTAATTCAACAATATTATGTCACCGGAACGGATTTTTGATGCACCATTTTGATATATCATCGCAACTCGCTACGCTAATTTTATATTAATAAATATCGCTTTATGAGAGTAGTATCTAATCCTTCTACACTCATAAGATTATTTTTATAAATATTTTTAAATTTGATTTCTCTTATAAGAAACATATTCTTATATTTTTATTTAAAAATGGTTACTTTATATTTTGTATTTTTATTATAAGTAATCAGTATTTGATGAATTTGAATAATAAATAAATAATTAAAATAAAATATTATTGCAGCGGTAAAAAAATAAGTTAGGTTTACATTTTATAGCAATGAATCTTTGGTTCATTACAATATTATACAAAAGGTATTTTAGAAGAGTTTCGAAGTTTACTATGAGTATATTATCTTAAGTTAGTATCGAAGTGTATCAAGAGTCTTATGAGAAGGTTTTTTTCAATTTGTAAGAATATGTTATGCAGACTTCAGTCCTTATATGTCTAATTCCAGGGTATGTGCAGCTGTGGGGTTATGTTGCCTTTGTTGTATGGATGGGAACTCTATGCCACACTTACCACTGGACTATTAAAGATCCAAATAAAGTTTAAATATACTATTGATATGAAGTAATAAAGTCAAATTTTTTTTTCACTTTTAGCCTTTTATTTCTAAGTTATTATTAGCAAATTTACAGAAAATTGGTATGTTAGCATTAATATCGCACCTTAAAATTATCGTGGCTTACAGATCTTCAGAAACGTTTCTGGGTAACTCGAAACCAGCAAAATCTTTCAATGCTTTCTTAAGTCTATCCAAACCAACTTCATTAGTTGTGGAATAATAAGGCAACGTTTTCATTGCGGCAAACCAAGCATTCAAACGAGGCCAATTGCCAGCGGTTACTGGAAATATGAGATTCACCGTACTCAGTGTAGTAACTATTGAAAAATCGGCTATTGTCATCTGAAACATACGGCAGCATTGAATTACAAATAACATAAAATAAATCCCAACAACCTATTGAAGGCATTTAATACTCACGTTGTCGCAAGCAACATATTCGCTTTCGGTTAAATATTGTTCGAGGAATCCATAAGTTTCGTGTATTTTCTTCTCGTAGTGTCCGACATCTTTCGCAGCTGTACGAAATATCTCAGTCTAAAATTTATGAACATATGTAAAGTAGCTACTCGTACAAGTAATAAAACAGTAACAGAAGTATTCATAGGTGGAACTAGTATGGGCTAAGTTATCTATTCAAAGAAAAAATGTTTTATGATAATATTTGAACTAACCATCATATCGCTATCACGTCGGAAGAGAATTGCACACTCGAAGAACAATCGATTGATAACTTTCATTCTGGTCACATCATCTTTTGGATAAATATTGGAGTCAGTGCCGTATTTGCTAGCCAGATGTATCAAAATAGCGTGACTGTCGGTTAATGTTAAGTCGCCATCTGTTAAAGCCGGTACCGTGTGCAACGGATTCACCTTAAAGTTCAATAAAATTTAAAATTATGTAGGCTTAGAGCGAAACGTACCTTAAGAAAATCCGGACTAAGATGATCCTGCTTGAATAAATCAATTTCCTTCAGCTCCACGTCAATTCCGAGACATTTAATTAACATCAGACAACTCCGGACCGGTGGACTCCGATTATCATAGAACAGAATGGGCTTCATAATCGCACGAATCATTTTTTTTTGCTCGGTCAGGATAACGATAACCACTAAATACCCCTGAAGTAACCTCACTTCACGACGGCTGCAATTCAACTATATTTTGCTTATCTTAACTACCCTACAACCAGGCCTACAGCACAGCTTAAGCAAACAGCATCTCTACTGAAACTGTC
Source organism: Beris morrisii (assembly GCA_951812415.1). Taxonomy (NCBI): domain Eukaryota; kingdom Metazoa; phylum Arthropoda; class Insecta; order Diptera; family Stratiomyidae; genus Beris; species Beris morrisii. Next base: position 137,328,037 of record OX638312.1, on the reverse strand, counting down.
GATTCGATTTGTTTGAATGTTATTAAAACTGAAGAAAGAAGCAACAACAACAACAAGTCAGATGGGTCTGACTCTCTGACTATCGCTTGGCAATTTAAAGTGATCTTCAATCCGATTACAATACCGCCCCAGGTACGAGTACGAACATCGTACAGTCTGCATGGAATTAGATTCGAGTCTTAAAGGTTCTTTCGACAAGGCAAATGTAGAGAATATTAAATTAACTTTTGTACGTTTAACAGCCGCTTTATTTCCATTGTGTCTAGAACATGGTTCAACTTAGAATCTACTGTGACGGCATTTTAATGGTTTACGTTATTTTTCAAAGAGGAATAAAACATCTTACTGTATCGAAATTTGAAAATTTGAATTTTAGGTATGATGTAAGTTTTTGAGTACTAGAAATTCTGTCTGGGCGAAACTTTCTATTTTATGTCCAACCAATATTTTATTAATAGAAATATTCTCGAAAAGCAAAAAGTAAGAAATAGTATAAGAAAAAGTTCCAAACAATTGTAACTGTCGTCCCCAGTAAAAGTTTTTCACCTGTCGTACTTTCGTTTTGCTACGTTCAAAAACTTTGCAAAGGTTGAAAACAAAATATTCTGTTTTCATATCCCCAGCTCCAGACTCGCGCAATATGAAAAGTTGAAACTTGGTACTTATATAGAACTATAGTATTGGCTCATTCTAAATATTCCAAATAAGATTGTTGATGGACTTTACAGAGTACTGGAATGCAGGCTGTTTTTCTATCCCAGAAATGACTTATGGCAAAAAGTTGAAATGTGGTACAGGCAGTGGCAGTTAAAAGTAAGTAAACACATGTGACATTGGAAAGAAAATGGAAATTAATACCTCAAAATCGAAATTATTTTATTCCTCTTGTAATAATAAAAATAACTAATCATATGTTCTACAAAATGAAGCCAAATTTATAAAATAAATAGTAAGTAATAGTATTTTGTTCTGTATTAAGTTAACATTTTGTTTAATTACCTCAATTACCCCCATTATTTTGGGATACTTTGGCTATCCGACTGAGCATGGAAAGGGCGTACTTCCTGCATTGTTGCTCCGAAAAAGTTGGCCAAATTTGTTCGATGCACACTTTTAATTCCGAAATGCTTCTAGGAGCTCTTTCGCTTATTTTAATTTTCAGCCAACACCATACATTTTCAATAGGCGAAAGGTCTGGGCTTTGAGGTGGCCATTTCAGGACATTTATTTTCTCATTCTTGAAAAAATTCTGGACAATTTTAGCTTTATATAGGAGCTATCAAGCGTTTGCCTTCAGGTAAAATGACTTCTCTCATTAAATTCAGGTAGACTTGTGCATTTACTTTGCTTTCTAATAGAATTATTTTTTCCAATACCATATGCAGAAAAGCAACCGCACAAGACAACCTCTTTTTCGACACCCTTTAATGTTGGTTTTGTACACTTGTAAGAGAGCGATTCACCTTTCCTCCTCCTCACGTACATTTGTTCATGGCTGTACCGCATCCTTATTATCGATCCGTCTGTCCATAAAATCGAATACCAAAAATTATCTGGCTTTAATGCATGTTCGGTATAAAAATTTATATATTAAATATTAAATATGGTAATTTGCGAGCCACACGTCGTTTTTTACCACTTTCCCTTAAACATCTTCTGATTGTTTCAACAAAAGAAATAACTTTACTTTCTGAAGCCAGTTTTGGCCGAATAGCAGGAGCCGATAAAAACGGATCTGATGAAGAGATGTTAACAATTCGTAAATCGACTCTAGTATCGGTGATTCCGGAACGTCCTGGCCTAGAAATTTCTGCAACATCCGGGCCTAGAAATTGTTGCAACTCGACCAGATTCTTTATAAGTTTTAATAATTTTGAAGATCGATGCCGGTGACTTATTGAATAATTCGGCTGTTTCCCTGTACGTTTTGTCTTTGCTGTGTAATTTTATAATTACTTGCTTCTCTTCTGTTGTTAAATGCTTAAATTTAACCATTTTTTAAACTTATATAGAGGAAACAGCTCCTTCGGACCTAGTCCAACACAATCTTATAAAGACTGGCGTATTCCAGTGAAGTGTTTTCCAACTGTCATGTCCTCAAGGACAGCGATTAATCAGCAGTCGAGGATTTCGTGTTGGGGTTTCATACCAGAAACCCTACTGACGCCGGAAAACAACCAACATTTAATCATTTTTAATTCAAATTTCTATTATTAACACTGAAAAAAGACGATTATTTTTTTTTTTTAAATCAACTATTACTTTATTTTTATAACGTACTGATGTAATTTTTAATTTTTTTTTATTTGACTATGATGCAGGCTACAACACTGAAATTTACCGCAATCCCAAATTTTAATAATTCAGCTAAAACAAACTAAAAAATCTGCCAATGGTCTGGGCGAAACTTTATTATGTTTCGGGTCAAAGTTCGGGAGCGGTCAAAGTCGGAGTGTATCATGAGTTGCTTCGAGATTATTAGATTTCTTGGAAAATTATTTTTGTTCTTAATATAAAAATATTTAAAATAGAGATTTTTAGCCGATTAAACATTGAAAAAGCCCGTGTAGACTATTCGAATTTCGGTATATTATGTACACTAAAAGCCCATAGAAGTAAAACGAACGAATTTGCTGCCTTATCAGACTTAAGAGATATGACGAATTGTTAAAACGTATACAAACCCATTACTTCCACTTGGGGTTTGAATTTCGAAAAAATTGTGAAACAGGTTTTTAGACGATTTCATAAGAAGCAACTTGATATCTCATGAGATATGACGGATTTTGAAAAATTTGTGAAAACGTAAGGAAACCGTTCACACCCCCTTGGTTCTGGAAATTCGAAAAATCGTGAATTGGTTGGCCGTAATAATCAATTTTATATCTCATCAGAACTTAGGAATGGCAAAAATTGTGAAAACATGTACAAACCCTTGTGGGTTGAATATCCAAAAATTGAGAAATGGGTTTGTAGGCGATTATGTAAAAAGTCTGTGGAAATGAAAAGCGATCTAATATCTCATCGAACTTAAGAAATATGTCGAAACTTTGAAAAGCATACAACCCCCTAACACCCATGAGGATTGAATATCTAAAATACTAAAATTGACTTTTTGACTTTTTTATATAGGAAACCTTAGGAAGTAAAAATGAATTCGATATATCACCAGATATGCAACCTCCTTACACCCACTTGGGGGTTGAATATCCAAAAATCCTGAAAAGAGTTAATAAATAAATATGAAGACAGCACGAGAAAGTAGGAACCAATTCAATTTCTTATCACTTCTAAAAGAAATGACCGAACTCGTGAAAACGTGTTCAACCCGTTTATACCCTCTTAGGGGCTGAAAAAGGAAAAAACCTAAAAACAAGTTTTAGGCGATTATTACGCAAGCACGTGAAACTGAAAATATATTCGATATCTGATAAGACGTGGGGATATAGTAGAATTCGTGAAAAAGTTTACAACCACCTTCGCACCCCCTTAGGGGTCGAATTTAAAAAAACCCTGAAAACACTTTCTAGGTATTTATATGAAGAAGTCGTACAATAAAAATGAATTCAATATTTGGAAAGACCTAATAGATATGACGAAAATCGTGAAAATATATGCATTCCATTTTCACTGATCATTTATTTTGCCCCCCCCCCTCTGAACGCCAATGGAAATTTGAAATTTTTTTTTATTTAAATTAGTTTTCTAGTTAATTTACATAAACGTACTGAGTTTCAACTTTGTAGCATAAGCCGTTCTATAGATAGGAAAAACACCCCCACCCCTGTACCATACTACCCCTATAAAAAATTATATTTTTCCAAGATGCTACTAATATAGCTCTATCCAAATACCAAGTTTCAGCTTTATATCATTATAGGTTGTCGAGATATTAAAATCGGAACTTTTTCCTTTTCACCCTCCCCCACCCTCACCCTCTACACCCAAACTTCCTAAATTTTGTTTTCCGCTAGGGGTCTATTAGGCCGAAACGTACCCACCACGTACCCCCCAAGGGGTATGAGCGCATAGGCTGAGATTTTTACAAGTGACCACTTAAATTAAAATTAAAATTAAATTCAAATCCGCAAACAGATTTAAAAAAACAAAAATTTGAGCCCAGGAGAGCGGAAATTCATTCGGGGGGCGTGGGGGGTACGTGGTGGGTACGAAACGTACCCACCACGTACCCCCCAAGGGGTATGAGCGCATAGGCTGAGATTTTTACAAGTGACCACTTAAATTAAAATTAAAATTAAATTCAAATCCGCAAACAGATTTAAAAAAACAAAAATTTGAGCCCAGGAGAGCGGAAATTCATTCGGGGGGCGTGGGGGATACGTGGTGGGTACGAAACGTACCCACCACGTACCCCCCAAGGGGTATGAGCGCATAGGCTGAGATTTTTACAAGTGACCACTTAAATTAAAATTAAAATTAAATTCAAATCCGCAAACAGATTTAAAAAAACAAAAATTTGAGCCCAGGAGAGCGGAAATTCATTCGGGGGGCGTGGGGGTACGTGGTGGGTACGAAACGTACCCACCACGTACACCCCAAGGGGTATGAGCGCATAGGCTGAGATTTTTACAAGTGACCACTTAAATTAAAATTAAAATTAAATTCAAATCCGCAAACAGATTTAAAAAAACAAAAATTTGAGCCCAGGAGAGCGGAAATTCATTCGGGGGGCGTGGGGGGTACGTGGTGGGTACGAAACGTACCCACCACGTACCCCCCAAGGGGTATGAGCGCATAGGCTGAGATTTTTACAAGTGACCACTTAAATTAAAATTAAAATTAAATTCAAATCCGCAAACAGATTTAAAAAAACAAAAATTTGAGCCCAGGAGAGCGGAAATTCATTCGGGGGGCGTGGGGGGTACGTGGTGGGTACGAAACGTACCCACCACGTACCCCCCAAGGGGTATGAGCGCATAGGCTGAGATTTTTACAAGTGACCACTTAAATTAAAATTAAAATTAAATTCAAATCCGCAAACAGATTTAAAAAAACAAAAATTTGAGCCCAGGAGAGCGGAAATTCATTCGGGGGGCGTGGGGGTACGTGGTGGGTACGAAACGTACCCACCACGTACACCCCAAGGGTATGAGCGCATAGGCTGAGATTTTTACAAGTGACCACTTAAATTAAAATTAAAATTAAATTCAAATCCGCAAACAGATTTAAAAAAACAAAAATTTGAGCCCAGGAGAGCGGAAATTCATTCGGGGGGCGTGGGGGGTACGTGGTGGGTACGAAACGTACCCACCACGTACCCCCCAAGGGGTATGAGCGCATAGGCTGAGATTTTTACAAGTGACCACTTAAATTAAAATTAAAATTAAATTCAAATCCGCAAACAGATTTAAAAAAACAAAAATTTGAGCCCAGGAGAGCGGAAATTCATTCGGGGGGCGTGGGGGGTACGTGGTGGGTACGAAACGTACCCACCACGTACCGCCCAAGGGGTATGAGCGCATAGGCTGAGATTTTTACAAGTGACCTCTTAAATTAAAATTAAAATTAAATTCAAATCCGCAAACAGATTTAAAAAAACAAAAATTTGAGCCCAGGAGAGCGGAAATTCATTCGGGGGGCGTGGGGGGTACGTGGTGGGTACGAAACGTACCCACCACGTACCCCCCAAGGGGTATGACCGCATAGGCTGAGATTTTTACAAGTGACCACTTAAATTAAAATTAAAATTAAATTCAAATCCGCAAACAGATTTAAAAAAACAAAAATTTGAGCCCAGGAGAGCGGAAATTCATTCGGGGGGCGTGGGGGGTACGTGGTGGGTACGAAACGTACCCACCACGTACCCCCCAAGGGGTATGAGCGCATAGGCTGAGATTTTTACAAGTGACCACTTAAATTAAAATTAAAATTAAATTCAAATCCGCAAACAGATTTAAAAAAACAAAAATTTGAGCCCAGGAGAGCGGAAATTCATTCGGAAGGCGTGGGGGGTACGTGGTGGGTACGAAACGTACCCACCACGTACCCCCCAAGGGGTATGAGCGCATAGGCTGAGATTTTTACAAGTGACCACTTAAATTAAAATTAAAATTAAATTCAAATCCGCAAACAGATTTAAAAAAACAAAAATTTGAGCCCAGGAGAGCGGAAATTCATTCGGGGGGCGTGGGGGGTACGTGGTGGGTACGAAACGTACCCACCACGTACCCCCCAAGGGGTATGAGCGCATAGGCTGAGATTTTTACAAGTGACCACTTAAATTAAAATTAAAATTAAATTCAAATCCGCAAACAGATTTAAAAAAACAAAAATTTGAGCCCAGGAGAGCGGAAATTCATTCGGGGGGCGTGGGGGGTACGTGGTGGGTACGAAACGTACCCACCACGTACCCCCCAAGGGGTATGAGCGCATAGGCTGAGATTTTTACAAGTGACCACTTAAATTAAAATTAAAATTAAATTCAAATCCGCAAACAGATTTAAAAAAACAAAAATTTGAGCCCAGGAGAGCGGAAATTCATTCGGGGGGCGTGGGGAGTACGTGGTGGGTACGAAACGTACCCACCACGTACCCCCCAAGGGGTATGAGCGCATAGGCTGAGATTTTTACAAGTGACCACTTAAATTAAAATTAAAATTAAATTCAAATCCGCAAACAGATTTAAAAAAACAAAAATTTGAGCCCAGGAGAGCGGAAATTCATTCTGGGGGCGTGGGGGGTACGTGGTGGGTACGAAACGTACCCACCACGTACCCCCCAAGGGGTATGAGCGCATAGGCTGAGATTTTTACAAGTGACCACTTAAATTAAAATTAAAATTAAATTCAAGTCCGCAAACAGATTTAAAAAAACAAAAATTTGAGCCCAGGAGAGCGGAAATTCATTCGGGGGGCGTGGGGGGTACGTGGTGGGTACGAAACGTACCCACCACGTACCCCCCAAGGGGTATGAGCGCATAGGCTGAGATTTTTACAAGTGACCACTTAAATTAAAATTAAAATTAAATTCAAATCCGCAAACATATTTAAAAAAACAAAAATTTGAGCCCAGGAGAGCGGAAATTCATTCGGGGGGCGTGGGGGGTACGTGGTGGGTACGAAACGTACCCACCACGTACCCCCCAAGGGGTATGAGCGCATAGGCTGAGATTTTTACAAGTGACCACTTAAATTAAAATTAAAATTAAATTCAAATCCGCAAACAGATTTAAAAAAACAAAAATTTGAGCCCAGGAGAGCGGAAATTCATTCAGGGGGCGTGGGGGGTACGTGGTGGGTACGAAACGTACCCACCACGTACCCCCCAAGGGGTATGAGTGCATAGGCTGAGATTTTTACAAGTGACCACTTAAATTAAAATTAAAATTAAATTCAAATCCGCAAACAGATTTAAAAAAACAAAAATTTGAGCCCAGGAGAGCGGAAATTCATTCGGGGGGCGTGGGGGTTACGTGGTGGGTACGAAACGTACCCACCACGTACCCCCCAAGGGGTATGAGCGCATAGGCTGAGATTTTTACAAGTGACCACTTAAATTAAAATTAAAATTAAATTCAAATCCGCAAACAGATTTAAAAAAACAAAAATTTGAGCCCAGGAGAGCGGAAATTCATTCGGGGGGCGTGGGGGGTACGTGGTGGGTACGAAACGTACCCACCACGTACCCCCCAAGGGGTATGAGCGCATAGGCTGAGATTTTTACAAGTGACCACTTAAATTAAAATTAAAATTAAATTCAAATCCGCAAACAGATTTAAAAAAACAAAAATTTGAGCCCAGGAGAGCGGAAATTCATTCGGGGGGCGTGGGGGGTACGTGGTGGGTACGAAACGTACCCACCACGTACCGCCCAAGGGGTATGAGCGCATAGGCTGAGATTTTTACAAGTGACCTCTTAAATTAAAATTAAAATTAAATTCAAATCCGCAAACAGATTTAAAAAAACAAAAATTTGAGCCCAGGAGAGCGGAAATTCATTCGGGGGGCGTGGGGGGTACGTGGTGGGTACGAAACGTACCCACCACGTACCCCCCAAGGGGTATGACCGCATAGGCTGAGATTTTTACAAGTGACCACTTAAATTAAAATTAAAATTAAATTCAAATCCGCAAACAGATTTAAAAAAACAAAAATTTGAGCCCAGGAGAGCGGAAATTCATTCGGGGGGCGTGGGGGGTACGTGGTGGGTACGAAACGTACCCACCACGTACCCCCCAAGGGGTATGAGCGCATAGGCTGAGATTTTTACAAGTGACCACTTAAATTAAAATTAAAATTAAATTCAAATCCGCAAACAGATTTAAAAAAACAAAAATTTGAGCCCAGGAGAGCGGAAATTCATTCGGAAGGCGTGGGGGGTACGTGGTGGGTACGAAACGTACCCACCACGTACCCCCCAAGGGGTATGAGCGCATAGGCTGAGATTTTTACAAGTGACCACTTAAATTAAAATTAAAATTAAATTCAAATCCGCAAACAGATTTAAAAAAACAAAAATTTGAGCCCAGGAGAGCGGAAATTCATTCGGGGGGCGTGGGGGGTACGTGGTGGGTACGAAACGTACCCACCACGTACCCCCCAAGGGGTATGAGCGCATAGGCTGAGATTTTTACAAGTGACCACTTAAATTAAAATTAAAATTAAATTCAAATCCGCAAACAGATTTAAAAAAACAAAAATTTGAGCCCAGGAGAGCGGAAATTCATTCGGGGGGCGTGGGGGGTACGTGGTGGGTACGAAACGTACCCACCACGTACCCCCCAAGGGGTATGAGCGCATAGGCTGAGATTTTTACAAGTGACCACTTAAATTAAAATTAAAATTAAATTCAAATCCGCAAACAGATTTAAAAAAACAAAAATTTGAGCCCAGGAGAGCGGAAATTCATTCGGGGGGCGTGGGGAGTACGTGGTGGGTACGAAACGTACCCACCACGTACCCCCCAAGGGGTATGAGCGCATAGGCTGAGATTTTTACAAGTGACCACTTAAATTAAAATTAAAATTAAATTCAAATCCGCAAACAGATTTAAAAAAACAAAAATTTGAGCCCAGGAGAGCGGAAATTCATTCTGGGGGCGTGGGGGGTACGTGGTGGGTACGAAACGTACCCACCACGTACCCCCCAAGGGGTATGAGCGCATAGGCTGAGATTTTTACAAGTGACCACTTAAATTAAAATTAAAATTAAATTCAAGTCCGCAAACAGATTTAAAAAAACAAAAATTTGAGCCCAGGAGAGCGGAAATTCATTCGGGGGGCGTGGGGGGTACGTGGTGGGTACGAAACGTACCCACCACGTACCCCCCAAGGGGTATGAGCGCATAGGCTGAGATTTTTACAAGTGACCACTTAAATTAAAATTAAAATTAAATTCAAATCCGCAAACATATTTAAAAAAACAAAAATTTGAGCCCAGGAGAGCGGAAATTCATTCGGGGGGCGTGGGGGGTACGTGGTGGGTACGAAACGTACCCACCACGTACCCCCCAAGGGGTATGAGCGCATAGGCTGAGATTTTTACAAGTGACCACTTAAATTAAAATTAAAATTAAATTCAAATCCGCAAACAGATTTAAAAAAACAAAAATTTGAGCCCAGGAGAGCGGAAATTCATTCAGGGGGCGTGGGGGGTACGTGGTGGGTACGAAACGTACCCACCACGTACCCCCCAAGGGGTATGAGTGCATAGGCTGAGATTTTTACAAGTGACCACTTAAATTAAAATTAAAATTAAATTCAAATCCGCAAACAGATTTAAAAAAACAAAAATTTGAGCCCAGGAGAGCGGAAATTCATTCGGGGGGCGTGGGGGTTACGTGGTGGGTACGAAACGTACCCACCACGTACCCCCCAAGGGGTATGAGCGCATAGGCTGAGATTTTTACAAGTGACCACTTAAATTAAAATTAAAATTAAATTCAAATCCGCAAACAGATTTAAAAAAACAAAAATTTGAGCCCAGGAGAGCGGAAATTCATTCGGGGGGCGTGGGGGGTACGTGGTGGGTACGAAACGTACCCACCACGTACCCCCCAAGGGGTATGAGCGCATAGGCTGAGATTTTTACAAGTGACCACTTAAATTAAAATTAAAATTAAATTCAAATCCGCAAACAGATTTAAAAAAACAAAAATTTGAGCCCAGGAGAGCGGAAATTCATTCGGGGGGCGTGGGGGGTACGTGGTGGGTACGAAACGTACCCACCACGTACCCCCCAAGGGGTATGAGCGCATAGGCTGAGATTTTTACAAGGGACCACTTAAATTAAAATTAAAATTAAATTCAAATCCGCAAACAGATTTAAAAAAACAAAAATTTGAGCCCAGGAGAGCGGAAATTCATTCGGGGGGCGTGGGGGGTACGTGGTGGGTACGAAACGTACCCACCACGTACCCCCCAAGGGGTATGAGCGCATAGGCTGAGATTTTTACAAGTGACCACTTAAATTAAAATTAAAATTAAATTCAAATCCGCAAACAGATTTAAAAAAACAAAAATTTGAGCCCAGGAGAGCGGAAATTCATTCGGGGGGCGTGGGGGGTACGTGGTGGGTACGAAACGTACCCACCACGTACCCCCCAAGGGGTATGAGCGCATAGGCTGAGATTTTTACAAGTGACCACTTAAATTAAAATTAAAATTAAATTCAAATCCGCAAACAGATTTAAAAAAACAAAAATTTGAGCCCAGGAGAGCGGAAATTCATTCGGGGGGCGTGGTGGGTACGAAACGTACCCACCACGTACCCCCCAAGGGGTATGAGCGCATAGGCTGAGATTTTTACAAGTGACCACTTAAATTAAAATTAAAATTAAATTCAAATCCGCAAACAGATTTAAAAAAACAAAAATTTGAGCCCAGGAGAGCGGAAATTCATTCGGGGGGCGTGGGGGTACGTGGTGGGTACGAAACGTACCCACCACGTACCCCCCAAGGGGTATGAGCGCATAGGCTGAGATTTTTACAAGTGACCACTTAAATTAAAATTAAAATTAAATTCAAATCCGCAAACAGATTTAAAAAAACAAAAATTTGAGCCCAGGAGAGCGGAAATTCATTCGGGGGGCGTGGGGGGTACGTGGTGGGTACGAAACGTACCCACCACGTACCCCCCAAGGGGTATGAGCGCATAGGCTGAGATTTTTACAAGTGACCACTTAAATTAAAATTAAAATTAAATTCAAATCCGCAAACAGATTTAAAAAAACAAAAATTTGAGCCCAGGAGAGCGGAAATTCATTCGGGGGGCGTGGGGGGTACGTGGTGGGTACGAAACGTACCCACCACGTACCCCCCAAGGGGTATGAGCGCATAGGCTGAGATTTTTACAAGTGACCACTTAAATTAAAATTAAAATTAAATTCAAGTCCGCAAACAGATTTAAAAAAACAAAAATTTGAGCCCAGGAGAGCGGAAATTCATTCGGGGGGCGTGGGGGGTACGTGGTGGGTACGAAACGTACCCACCACGTACCCCCCAAGGGGTATGAGCGCATAGGCTGAGATTTTTACAAGTGACCACTTAAATTAAAATTAAAATTAAATTCAAATCCGCAAAACAGATTTAAAAAAACAAAAATTTGAGCCCAGGAGAGCGGAAATTCATTCGGGGGGCGTGGGGGGTACGTGGTGGGTACGAAACGTACCCACCACGTACCCCCCAAGGGGTATGAGCGCATAGGCTGAGATTTTTACAAGTGACCACTTAAATTAGAATTAAAATTAAATTCAAATCCGCAAACAGATTTAAAAAAACAAAAATTTGAGCCCAGGAGAGCGGAAATTCATTCGGGGGGCGTGGGGGGTACGTGGTGGGTACGAAACGTACCCACCACGTACCCCCCAAGGGGTATGAGCGCATAGGCTGAGATTTTTACAAGTGACCACTTAAATTAAAATTAAAATTAAATTCAAATCCGCAAACAGATTTAAAAAAACAAAAATTTGAGCCCAGGAGAGCGGAAATTCATTCGGGGGGCGTGGGGGGTACGTGGTGGGTACGAAACGTACCCACCACGTACCCCCCAAGGGGTATGAGCGCATAGGCTGAGATTTTTACAAGTGACCACTTAAATTAAAATTAAAATTAAATTCAAATCCGCAAACAGATTTAAAAAAACAAAAATTTGAGCCCAGGAGAGCGGAAATTCATTCGGGGGGCGTGGGGGGTACGTGGTGGGTACGAAACGTACCCACCACGTACCCCCCAAGGGGTATGAGCGCATAGGCTGAGATTTTTACAAGTGACCACTTAAATTAAAATTAAAATTAAATTCAAATCCGCAAACAGATTTAAAAAAACAAAAATTTGAGCCCAGGAGAGCGGAAATTCATTCGGGGGGCGTGGGGGGTACGTGGTGGGTACGAAACGTACCCACCACGTACCCCCCAAGGGGTATGAGCGCATAGGCTGAGATTTTTACAAGTGACCACTTAAATTAAAATTAAAATTAAATTCAAATCCGCAAACAGATTTAAAAAAACAAAAATTTGAGCCCAGGAGAGCGGAAATTCATTCGGGGGGCGTGGGGGGTACGTGGTGGGTACGAAACGTACCCACCACGTACCCCCCAAGGGGTATGAGCGCATAGGCTGAGATTTTTACAAGTGACCACTTAAATTAAAATTAAAATTAAATTCAAATCCGCAAACAGATTTAAAAAAACAAAAATTTGAGCCCAGGAGAGCGGAAATTCATTCGGGGGGCGTGGGGGGTACGTGGTGGGTACGAAACGTACCCACCACGTACCCCCCAAGGGGTATGAGCGCATAGGCTGAGATTTTTACAAGTGACCACTTAAATTAAAATTAAAATTAAATTCAAATCCGCAAACAGATTTAAAAAAACAAAAATTTGAGCCCAGGAGAGCGGAAATTCATTCGGGGGGCGTGGGGGGTACGTGGTGGGTACGAAACGTACCCACCACGTACCCCCCAGGGGTATGAGCGCATAGGCTGAGATTTTTACAAGTGACCACTTAAATTAAAATTAAAATTAAATTCAAATCCGCAAACAGATTTAAAAAAACAAAAATTTGAGCCCAGGAGAGCGGAAATTCATTCGGGGGGCGTGGGGGGTACGTGGTGGGTACGAAACGTACCCACCACGTACCCCCCAAGGGGTATGAGCGCATAGGCTGAGATTTTTACAAGTGACCACTTAAATTAAAATTAAAATTAAATTCAAATCCGCAAACAGATTTAAATTTTTTAATTAATTTAATTTTGTTAAAATTAAAATTAAATTCAAATCCGCAAACAGATTAAAAAAACAAAAATTTGACACCAGGAGAGCGGAAATTCATTCGGGGGGCGTGGGGGGTACGTGGTGGGTACGAAACGTACCCACCACGTACCCCCCAAGGGGTATGAGCGCATAGGCTGAGATTTTTACAAGTGACCACTTAAATTAAAATTAAAATTAAATTCAAATCCGCAAACAGATTTAAAAAAACAAAAATTTGACACCAGGAGAGCGGAAATTCATTCGGGGGGCGTGGGGGGTACGTGGTGGGTACGAAACGTACCCACCACGTACCCCCCAAGGGGTATGAGCGCATAGGCTGAGATTTTTACAAGTGACCACTTAAATTAAAATTAAAATTAAATTCAAATCCGCAAACAGATTTAAAAAAACAAAAATTTGACACCAGGAGAGCGGAAATTCATTCGGGGGGCGTGGGGGGGTACGTGGTGGGTACGAAACGTACCCACCACGTACCCCCCAAGGGGTATGAGCGCATAGGCTGAGATTTTTACAAGTGACCACTTAAATTAAAATTAAAATTAAATTCAAATCCGCAAACAGATTTAAAAAAACAAAAATTTGAGCCCAGGAGAGCGGAAATTCATTCGGGGGGCGTGGGGGGTACGTGGTGGGTACGAAACGTACCCACCACGTACCCCCCAAGGGGTATGAGCGCATAGGCTGAGATTTTTACAAGTGACCACTTAAATTAAAATTAAAATTAAATTCAAATCCGCAAACAGATTTAAAAAAACAAAAATTTGACACCAGGAGAGCGGAAATTCATTCGGGGGGCGTGGGGGGTACGTGGTGGGTACGAAACGTACCCACCACGTACCCCCCAAGGGGTATGAGCGCATAGGCTGAGATTTTTACAAGTGACCACTTAAATTAAAATTAAAATTAAATTCAAATCCGCAAACAGATTTAAAAAAACAAAAATTTGAGCCCAGGAGAGCGGAAATTCATTCGGGGGGCGTGGGGGGTACGTGGTGGGTACGAAACGTACCCACCACGTACCCCCCAAGGGGTATGAGCGCATAGGCTGAGATTTTTACAAGTGACCACTTAAATTAAAATTAAAATTAAATTCAAATCCGCAAACAGATTTAAAAAAACAAAAATTTGACACCAGGAGAGCGGAAATTCATTCGGGGGGCGTGGGGGGTACGTGGTGGGTACGAAACGTACCCACCACGTACCCCCCAAGGGGTATGAGCGCATAGGCTGAGATTTTTACAAGTGACCACTTAAATTAAAATTAAAATTAAATTCAAATCCGCAAACAGATTTAAAAAAACAAAAATTTGAGCCCAGGAGAGCGGAAATTCATTCGGGGGGCGTGGGGGGTACGTGGTGGGTACGAAACGTACCCACCACGTACCCCCCAAGGGGTATGAGCGCATAGGCTGAGATTTTTACAAGTGACCACTTAAATTAAAATTAAAATTAAATTCAAATCCGCAAACAGATTTAAAAAAACAAAAATTTGACACCAGGAGAGCGGAAATTCATTCGGGGGGCGTGGGGGGTACGTGGTGGGTACGAAACGTACCCACCACGTACCCCCCAAGGGGTATGAGCGCATAGGCTGAGATTTTTACAAGTGACCACTTAAATTAAAATTAAAATTAAATTCAAATCCGCAAACAGATTTAAAAAAACAAAAATTTGAGCCCAGGAGAGCGGAAATTCATTCGGGGGGCGTGGGGGGTACGTGGTGGGTACGAAACGTACCCACCACGTACCCCCCAAGGGGTATGAGCGCATAGGCTGAGATTTTTACAAGTGACCACTTAAATTAAAATTAAAATTAAATTCAAATCCGCAAACAGATTTAAAATTTTTTAATTAATTTAATTTTTGTTAAAATTAAAATTAAATTCAAATCCGCAAACAGATTTAAAAAAACAAAAATTTGACACCAGGAGAGCGGAAATTCATTCGGGGGGCGTGGGGGGTACGTGGTGGGTACGAAACGTACCCACCACGTACCCCAAGGGGTATGAGCGCATAGGCTGAGATTTTTACAAGTGACCACTTAAATTAAAATTAAAATTAAATTCAAATCCGCAAACAGATTTAAAAAAACAAAAATTTGACACCAGGAGAGCGGAAATTCATTGGGGGGGCGTGGGGGGTACGTGGTGGGTACGAAACGTACCCACCACGTACCCCCCAAGGGGTATGAGCGCATAGGCTGAGATTTTTACAAGTGACCACTTAAATTAAAATTAAAATTAAATTCAAATCCGCAAACAGATTTAAAAAAACAAAAATTTGACACCAGGAGAGCGGAAATTCATTCGGGGGGCGTGGGGGGTACGTGGTGGGTACGAAACGTACCCACCACGTACCCCCCAAGGGGTATGAGCGCATAGGCTGAGATTTTTACAAGTGACCACTTAAATTAAAATTAAAATTAAATTCAAATCCGCAAACAGATTTAAAAAAACAAAAATTTGAGCCCAGGAGAGCGGAAATTCATTCGGGGGGCGTGGGGGGTACGTGGTGGGTACGAAACGTACCCACCACGTACCCCCCAAGGGGTATGAGCGCATAGGCTGAGATTTTTACAAGTGACCACTTAAATTAAAATTAAAATTAAATTCAAATCCGCAAACAGATTTAAAAAAACAAAAATTTGACACCAGGAGAGCGGAAATTCATTCGGGGGGCGTGGGGGGTACGTGGTGGGTACGAAACGTACCCACCACGTACCCCCCAAGGGGTATGAGCGCATAGGCTGAGATTTTTACAAGTGACCACTTAAATTAAAATTAAAATTAAATTCAAATCCGCAAACAGATTTAAAAAAACAAAAATTTGACACCAGGAGAGCGGAAATTCAT